>CAMGYJ010000010.1:13204769-13804769 GCA_946122785.1 Linum tenue | reverse complement strand
GCTATCGAATTTCTACGATTTAAACGAATTGAATAAGGTAATTAGGTCGTG
This sequence comes from Linum tenue, assembly GCA_946122785.1. Classification (NCBI taxonomy): domain Eukaryota; kingdom Viridiplantae; phylum Streptophyta; class Magnoliopsida; order Malpighiales; family Linaceae; genus Linum; species Linum tenue. The sequence continues at coordinate 13,804,718 of CAMGYJ010000010.1, read as the reverse complement.
AATTTCAGACCTTCTTTTCCGAGAGCTTCTCTCCGTTGATTTTTCTCCAAGTTAATTTCCTACTTGTTTTCTAGTTTAGTTATTACATTGTCTTTAGTTTACTACAAAAACACTTTTGTTCTTTCAATTCCTTGATATAATCATTAAATTTCAAGTTGTATCAATCCTTGTGGGATGATAATATTACTTACTTTTATTACTTAGTTGATAATCTGCATATAGATTTTATAGCGTCACATCCGGACATAATTTATATAATTTTTGGATTAAATTATCTCTAATTTGTACTAATATTATTCTTTATTAGGGAGACAACTTTGTTGAAGTCGGCTACACAAATTACAATACCATTGATATAATAAGGAGTTTGGTATGAGTAATACGGTAAGTACTTATTTAAATATAGTTTATATAAATAAATAAATTGTATTGACTAATGGTGGATTGGTTTCAAAAATTTTGTATGTTTTTTGTAGGGTGGTTCTCGAGATGACGAAGGTGACAAAGTTGATTACACTCAATTCTTCATGAGTGCAGGTTTTTATGATACTAAGGACAAAGCTCGGGAAGCAGCAAAGGAGATAGCAAAATCTCTCGGCTTTTTCTTGATAGTGTCTACAACCAAACGAAATCCGGGAGAAACGAATCCGCGGATATATATGGATTGCAACCATGGTTGTAGGAGCATAACATATATCCCAGATCCTGATAAGCCAAGGCGGAATAATACGAAGGCAGGCAAGTTGGGTTGCAGATTCAGAGTGGTAGTACAGGCAATATTGGTGGATGGTTCTTTGAAATGGAGAATTGATGGTGTGAGGGGGTTTCATAATCATAAATTTGAGCTTTATTTTGAAGGGAGCAGCCAAAGAAATACTCTCACAAAGGAGAAGAAGGAAGACATCAAGAAAATGGAGGCAACGATGACTCAGCCGAAACAAATGAAGAAGTCTCTGAATGACACGTATGATGCTCACCACAACATGAAACAAATTTACAATGAAATCGGCAAGATTCGGCTACAGAGATTGGGTGGCATGAAACCCATGCAGTGGACATTGGGGGAAGCTCAAAAGCTCGGGTATTTCATTGAGTGTGAATTTGATATTGATCACCATGTTACTAATCTCTTCCTTTGCCACCCGGAGTCTCTTGAGATGTTGAGTGCTTGGTATTTCGTTGTTCTGATAGACTCGACATACAAAACCAACAAGCATAAGAAGCCATTGGTTCAGTTGGTTAGTGTTACTCTGGTGCAGAAGAACTTTAACATTGGGTTTGCATCTGTGGCAGATGAAAAAAAAGAGACATATACTTGGGTTTTGTCGCAGCTAAAGAGTGTGTTTGGTGGTAGGGTCCCAAATGCTATTGTCACAGATAAGGAGGGAGTATTAGGTGTTGCAGTGCGCGAGATCTTTCCAGAATCTACTAACTTATTATGTGTATGGCATATGAAGAAGAACATTGAAGCCAAACTCATGAGCTTTCGAATGAGTAGAGAAGTCGCAGAGGGTTTTGTTGGAGGTCCTTGGGGAACATTGTTGTATGCCAATACCCAAGAAGGATTTGATAGTGCTTGGGTGGACTTACAAAATAGTCGTTGGGGGGACAATGGACGATTGATTAACTACTTGAGAGGCGAGTGGCTATCTTGTGCGAGAAAATGAGCTAATTGCTACACCAACCGTGTGTTTCATATTGGCAACACGAGCAAAAATAGGGTGGAATCAGCTCACTCCTCTTTGAAGTCATGGCTTAACACTTCTAGGCACAAGATTGATTCACTCTTCATGAGATTCCATGCTTGTGTGGAAGGTAGAGTGATTGAATTGCGAAAGGACCTAGAGGAATCACGATTGAAGGTAAATTCATTTTGATTGAATTGTGATAATAATTTTCATATGCTTTCTCTTATTTAGATTATGTGTTCATTTAAATAGGTATTTACATGGGCATATGGACCGCCTTTTGTGCACTTGAACAACAAGGTTAGTTCATGGGCGATTGAGTTATTGAGGGGAGAAGGAAGTAGGAAGAATGTTGAGAGGTGCGGTTGCGTGCTACCAGAGACATATGGACTTCCATGTCTATGCACAATGCAGAGGTTCAGTGAGAAAGGGTTAGAGTTGTATCCACACCACTTACATCATTTCTGATCTTCTTTAAATTACCATGATCCACCTGATCGTGCACAGTGGGAGGACCATGATGCTATTGAGAGCGATATTTTCGACAAAATAGTGGAGGAGGTACGTTGTAGAGGACCAAATTATATTCGAGTAGCTATTCCATCACTTCGAGTTCATGTTCTCCTCGAGGACATGGGTCTTCTTGAGCCTAGGGACGCAGAGATTCCGAGGGGTCGACCACCTAGGAGGGAGAACGCCCGAAAACGTTCTTGGTTTGAGCAGGAGAGATCACGAGAGGCACGCAGAAGTAATACCAGCAGGACAAGCCCTCCGACGAGGGATCTCACTCCCCCGATGAGGGATCCTACTCCCCTGATGTCAGATCGCACTCCCCCTATGAGGTCAACACATACAGGTTAGTCATAAATATGATTTTGATTGTACTATTATTTTTTGTGTGTTGATATCTTCGTTTTTTTTATAAGAGTTTCCATATTGTTTCACTTGCTTGATTTCATTAGGTTGTGCATGAAAGAGTCAATTGTGGGAATTCCATAGTGAGAGGGATATGTGTCCATACCTCCCATACATCCCATCTAGCATACACCATCTTGTTAGAGCTTGGTTTAACCCCGATGGGGATGGTCATTGTGGGTTTCGAGCAATCTCACACATTATTCATGGAGACAAGGGTTACTACTTAGAGATGAGGCAAGCTGTTATTGGAGAGATTACTAGTCGATGGGATTCTATATATAGTAGACATTACGATGGGACACTAGAGCAAGTAATTCATAGGTTGGATCAAAGGAATTCGGGATGGTGTGGCAACAAGTACTGGTTTGAGGAGGTGGATCTACTAGCATTCGCGACAATGCACAATTGTGCCTTTTCAGTCTTCGGGTGGGCAATTGATGGGACATATGGGTATAGTGCATTACCCGTGACAGCGCCACCAGGGATAACGTCTCCAGTTCATGTTTATGCCCTCGTTCATACTAGAGTACATTGGGTCCGACTTCATCTTGTAGACGTCGGAGGTGTTACACCATGCCTCCATTTAGTTTTCAGTGGTCTCATCTTCGCGATATGGCAACTGTTGGTTCTTGGTCATTGTTGTACCAAGAGGAAAGAAGGTTGTTTTTCGTTCTCGGTGGACATCAGCAAAGTAGACAAGACAAGGGGTGAGCCGAAGCATGTAGTACATGAGTAGTTACATTATTTTAGCTTTTCGGTACTTATCTATGTAGTAGAGATTATTTAGCTACATTGGTCATCTTTTCAGTTCTTTAGCTACATTATTTCATCTTCTTGGTACTTATCTATGTAGGAGATATTGTTTATGACATATTAGCGGATTGAATTACTCAGTTTAATCGCGATATCAAATAATACGACCTTATCAATCTGAAGAATTCCTAATCACCGTAATTTGGCGAAAATGGTCGGCCGCTTAAAAAATTAATCAAATGATCCATTATACTATTGCAACAGAGTCCACAATTACAATGAACATAAGAACACACTTCACAGACATTCATGAAAAAGATATCACGGCTACTCTGCTTCCTTCTCTTTTATTTTTCTTAAGAAGAAGCGTTTGTTTTTGGGAGAGAGACTCAGACAACCACCACTTCGTGCCCCCCTGTTTCTTCCAACCTCGCCGCCGGGAAAGGAAACGGGCCAGAGCAACAATTTCCTCCCCTCTTCAATTTCATGTCGATGGAGGGGAATGCCCAGCAAAATTAATTTTCTCCCCTCTTCAATTTCCTGCCGAGGGAGGGGATTGCCCAGCAGCTTCAATTTGGGACAGGGAATGGTATTAATCAAATATGGGTTTGTGGGTTCTCAATCGAACAAGCGACGACTTGGATAGAGGAATTTCTTGCAGGTAGGCGGGAGATCGGAAGCTGTCTCCACTTCATCCACGTCTTCAGGTCGTCGATCTTCGCCGGCGTCAGCATCTTCCCCTCCGTACTAGCGCCAACGTGAATAGCCGCCAAGGACTGGTTCAGGTTACTGACCCCCTCCCCCAACTGATCCATGCAGTCATCCAACGCGACCCTCGATCTCCACTCGCCGCTCGACGAATTCCCGAACAGGGAAGCTAGGTTAGCGAACCTCTTCAGGGAGACTTGGATTGAGACCTTGAGGATCTCCTCTGGGTCGGTTACCAGTTACGAATGAGGCGCTGGGGACACGGAAGCATTGGATCACAATTATAATAAAGGTGGGAATTATTGGGACATAACTGCAGCGGCCAGAGGAGTTGGAGAAGAAGAGAGTTTTGGCCGTAGCGTATAAAATTACAACTCTTCTGTCTTGGCAACTGCGTAAAGTTGAGGAAGAATTGAAAGAAGTTTTTTCTCGCAATTGTTTAGTTTAGGAATAATAAAATTTGACTTTTTGTCGAGGGGTAAATATGTCTAGTTAGTGCGTTTTAGGGCGATAAAATTTGAATTTTAGGGCGACGAATAGCAATTCAGTTAACTTTTAAGGAGGCGGATTTTGTTTTGGTTGAGTTTGGTCACTAGAATTACTTAAAAAGTTCATGTTTGCCACCAAAATTAATTTATTTCATCCGTAGTCACTTAAATTAGTGTAACAGTTCAAGTTTGGTCACTCTCCATCACTCTCCATCACTCTCCGTTGACTTTATCTGATGTGGCAGTCAACTCCAAAAGTTGACCGTTAAATAAGTGATGTGACAATTAAAAAATATTAAAAAATATTAATTTTTTCCACTTCATCACAATAAATTACAAAATAAATAAAAATAGTAAGTGCTTTGTTATGGACCCGTCATCCACCGTCGTTGAGATGAGGAGTCTAATGTTATAGCAGAAAAGTGAGGAGGCAAAGCGACCAAAGAACCGTTGCAGCGGCGGCCGGAGAACGGCGAGCAACTCCGATTGAAACTTTGGGTGACGGGGTTTGAGCTGGGCTTGCGATGAAGAAGAAACGAGATCTTGTAGAGGAGATGAGATTGCAAATACGAGGAGAAGAACAGTGTTCTGTGCAATTGAAATCTACTAGTGTCGGAGTAGGGTTTGTTGGAGGAGAAGGTGAAATTTGGGGACTGATGGTGGCCAGTTGAGAACGAAATCGGTAGGGGAGCAAAGTGAGGAAAATTCCAACACGGAAGGGTAAATTGCAAAGTTGGTCACTGAATTTATTTAAAAGTTCATGTTTAGTCACTAAAAATATTTAATTTCATTCGTGATCATTAAAATTAGTTCAACAGTTCATGTTTGGTCACTCTCCGTCCAACTCCGTTAACTCTATCTGATGTAGCAGTCAACTCTAATAATTGACCGTTAAATATGCGACGTAGCAATTTAAAAAATATTAATATTTAATCATTTAAATTTCCACCTCATTTCACCAAAAATAAATAAAACTAATTTCTTCTACTCCCCTAATCCTAAACCACCCTACTCGATCCTTTTTTTTTGTCGAATCCATAACCCTAATTCCTAATTCCTACCTAAGCCTAATATCGAACTCCGGGCACACCACGATGTGGTTGTATCACCACATAGCGACGAACCTGCCGGGATTCCTCAATAGCCGCCCCACGACGGAATATAACATCGGGAGTTCTCGTCGCCGCCGCCGACTAGGGAAACGAGGTCGTCGTCCGGGAGAGACAACGGAGTCGGAGTGTGGAGGTAGTGGATCTTTGGGTGCGGGATGACACGGCGGAGTTGGGACTTGGCCGCAATGCTCCGCTACCTGCCGCCGCCGCCAAGAATCAAATCTGAACTTAGGGATGGCAATTTTACCCATACCCATGGGTATTTTACTATCCAACCCAATTGGGTTGGGTATGAAATCCAAATACTTTGGGTTGGGTTGGGTTTATAACAAATGGATTTGGGTTTGTACCCATGCCCAAATACAAATTACAGTTTGGTACCTAAATTTAATATATATGCATATTTAATACCTAAATTTAATTTTTTTGCATATAAGTCCTCAAAATATCGATGGAAAATTACGTTTTGGTACCTAAATTTTTTTGGCCTTACATTTTGGTACCTAAATTTTTCAAGTTTTACAAATAAGTCCAATTTTTGCATGTGTAGTTAAAACACCCTCAAGTAAATGGGTATCCATATCCAACCCATACCCATTTAGATAATATCCATATCTAACCCAAACCCATATACAAACCCCAAACCCATACACACATCACCCAAACCCTACCCACAATAAATGGGTCTACTTGGGTTTGGGCAAAATTACCCATGGGTGGGTAAATTGCCATCCTATTATGAACTAATTAGATGGAGAAAGAAATTGAAACAGATCAAGGCGGGTATCGGTCTACCGAGCAAGGGAGACCAAAACAGTTGGCTGCGGGGGTAGCGGATCTGTCGAGGTGGCAAGGGATCTGTCCGCGGGGAAATCCAAAATCCAGGGACGATGTTGTCTTTGCCGGAACATCGACGGTGGAGACGACGAGTTAGCTGGGATGCAAGGAGCTAGGATAGCGGGCAGAAGGAAGTGTTTGATTAATTGAGAACTCTGTTGCCGGAGCTAATTGGGTACTTTCGGTTCTGGTGGCTTCATCTTCGTTAGATGAGCCTTTCACTAGCCTAGCTGATTCCAATAAGGATCCCACCAGAGTTGATTTGGGTTATATGATTATCAAAGTCTCTTTCATTGTGTTTGCTGCAGCTTTCTAATGGTTCCACCAGAAGAGACAAGCACGCTGCCCGCCAGCAACAACAATAAGCCCGGTGCCGATGCATTGCAGTTGAAGTCCGACATCGGTGGGGATGGTACAGGGCAGCAGGGGCACAGGCCGGTGAATGACAATTTGGGGAAGTTGCCGATAATGATGCAATCCCATGGCAGGGGATTAGAAAATATTAGGGTTGGGTAGGAATTGAATTTGAGTAGTTTATACTTTATACTATTAGAAGAAATTAGGTTATATATTTTTATTTTTTAATAGTGACGTGGAAATTTAAAAATTAAATTTTATTTTTATTTTATTTTTTAGATTGCCACGTTGCATATTTAACGGTCAACTATGAGAGTTGACTGCCACATCAGAGAAAGTTAACAGAGTTGGACGGAGAGTGACCAAACATGAACTATTGAACTAATTTTAGTGACCATGAATGGAATTAAATATTTTTAGTGACCAAACATGAACCTTTTTAATAAATCTAGTGACCAAACTTGTAATTTATCCAACACGGTAGTGAAAGAAAGGAAGGGAATTTTAGGGGAGGGAGATGTTGATGATTTATTTTTGGAGAAGATGAAAGGGGAAACAGGGAAGGGTTCTTCTGAGGAATATGTGAAATGAGAATAGGAAGAGAGAGGAAGATATAACAAACAGTGGATGGTGTACTGCTGGTGGTGACCGGTAATGATGGTCGCAACGGCACTACGACAGTATTCCAACAGCAGCAAGCAGCTTACGATATGGGGATTATAATGCTACAGAGACGACGGCGACTGGGTGGAGAGGGATGGAGGCTCGAAGTTGGAGAGGGCGAACTCTGTCGATTTCTTCTCTTGCCTTTGAATTTTTTTTACCAATATTGTCGGAGATTTCTCCAACGATTACATTTTAATTTTGGTAATCATAATTAATTTTTATTTTAATTTATTGTTAAATTGAGGTGGAAATTAAAAAGATTATATTTATTTTTTAATTAATTTTTATTTGCCACGTCACTTATTTAACGGTCAACTATCAGAGTTGACTCCCACGTCAGATAAAGTTAATGGAGACTAACGGAGAGTGACCAAATTTGGACTGTTATACTAATTTTAGTGACCATGAATGAAATAAACTAATTTTAGTGCCAAACGTGAGATTTTTTAGTAATTCGAGTGACCAATCTTGCAATTTATCCGTTGCCTAATTATCCAAAGATCATTTTTTGGGGAAAGCGTGATATGAGGGAGAGACATATTTTATGAAAAAAAAGATTGGAGAGAATTACAACTCTTTCATTCCCATTCTTAGAATTTCTTCTTCCTTTTTTTATTGCTAGTTTTAGTTATTTGTCCATCACATTTTTAAATTACTCGGTAGTCTATAATCGTTCATACTAGTTTTGAGCGCTTGATCGCCGGTAAGAGTAATTGGTTTGTACTTTGTACTTTTCTTTATATTATCTGTCATTATTTTCAATGCTTTTGAATTTCTACTTTTCATATTTATTTATTATTATTATGTATTATTCGTGTTTCACCTGATATGTGGAGCGCTACATTCAATCCAGTTTTAATCATGATCAACAATAATGTCAAATAATAAGAGTTGTAACTTAATCACCGGTTGAAAAATAGTATTCACAACCATTTGATCTTTGATAGGCCAACAATTTCAACTTCATAAGTTGTACATGGTTTGACCTAGCGCACGCCACATTACCGTACTCCTATCGAGTTTTGCTATTTAGACCATGAATTAACAGAGTTTGGGTATGATACTATAACATAGCCTCTAATGGGTGAACCCCAGTATCTAATTCTCTAATCCAAATCGTTCGAATCATTTAATAAATAAAAAAATCAATGATTCTTATTTGTCAAAATATATTAAAGTACAATTAATAGGTGTGAACGAAACCAAAGGTAAGATAGCCTAACGGTAAAGCTGTCACGATAATGAAGGCTTGTGAGTTGCAGATCCCAGGTTCGAATCTAACCAAGGCCCGTTGGTGTTCCCAGAGGTACAAGGCTGTTGGGGTGAAGCCCCGTTGGCGTCGAATTGATTGCAGGTGGCCCCCATATTTAGTAGGCCCCGCTGTCACAAAGTGACACGTGGGGCTGAGGTTCCTGGGTATAAAAAATTAGGCGTGAACGAAGGTGTGTATCATATCTCGAGCGTACGATAGTCTTTGTCATCATTATATTAAAGTACAGACAAACTATTCTGCTATGCTTCTATGTTACCTTCAACATTTTATGAATTATATCAAAACAAATTGTTAGTTATAAAGACACTTTGTCTTCGCTTGACATTGTCATCCAATATTAAATGTATGACTGACTGTAACTGGAATTGTGTGATAACTTAGTACATATGTAAAGGCACCTTGTTATGCAATCAGTACAGTAGATGAATTTACAGAACATTGGTCAGGGTATAATCCTGCGGTGGTATGCAAGACACTAGTCAGGGTATGATCCCGTTGTGGTTTTTCAAGACATCAGTCTAGGTATGTCCCGCGCCAGCCAAGGCATGAGCTCGCAATGGATTTACAAGACACAATCGGTCTGGGTACAATTTCACAGTGGTATACATGACATCTACTGTTCTACCCGGGGAGTGTATGACTTGGCAAATGAAGAAGTAAAAAGCACTGAATAAACTTAACCGTGCATGTGATTGAATCATTGTATAAAGATTACTTATGATGTGGTTAAGTGATGACTACCTATGATGTGATATACGAAATGTGCATTTGGATGATAATGGTTGTGTGATGTTTTTTTATGGTGTTTTATACAATGATTTACCATGAGATGGTGAGATGTTTTCATATGTTGGGATGCGTTACATGGTGATGCCAGTATGATGTGATACTTGATGCATACGTGTTTATACAGTGAGTTATCAAGAGGTTGAGTGATGGTCCTTATGTTATGAATGTATGAATTCTTAGAGTTTGAGACGATGAATGTGATATGACATGTGGATATAAATAGATGTTTATTTGACTGAATAAAATATTATATACCGCGATGAATATGTGATGGTGTATGAGACAATGGAATGGAATGAGATGAATGGATGTGTGATGATAGTTTGGACATGTTTATAAAAGGGTTAATTGCATCGGATGCCACTTAAGTTTACTATTTGTTGCATGGTGACCACCTGAGTGCATTTTGTTGCTACTAAACCATTTACGTTAACTTTCTGTTGCATAGTCACAATTTCCATCCCCCGAACTAACGGTAGGTGTCAAAATATAATTTTCCATGTCACGCGGACTGCCACATCAGCGACTGTAGGGTGAGTCACGTATGAACCACTATGGGCCACCACAATCTTTATGGGCTCATAAAACCCAAAGAATTAGCAGCGGTTAACTTCCTTCTCCACAATTGATTCCGGTAGCCGAACCGTCGAGCACCCTTCCGGTTGCAATGGGATAAGTTCCTATGCAACCACAATCTCCCACCTATGCCCATGCAAATTCAAGAAAGAAGCTCCTTTTCCACCCTTCATTTCTTCATCACGCATAATGGCATCCCGTTTGAAAATTTCAATTATATCTTGAGCAATCTTACAGACCCGGCCGCTATCTTGGCGAGAGACAGGCAAGTTTTTGAAATCGGAAGAACTTTTGAGCTTATGCATATCAAAATCCCCCATCGCCATCTCCGATTCTCATGTTCCCACCACCAAATGTTTCCGATTAGTGTAGGGCACGGTCTCCCAACTACCGAGTTTGAACAGATTCAAAATAAAGCGGAAACACAATATTAACCTAGTGTAAAAATCCAGGGTCCGGCGTTCGACGCCAACCACCTCGTCGTCGAACCACTTGGATCCCCCATCGGCTCCGACGCCGCCGCCACCGGAGAAGAGACCGTAGTAGTTCGAATCAAGTGTGGAGAAGGAAGTTAACCACTCTGTATGCTGGAATTCCTTGGTGTTGTGGGCCCATAAAGATTGTAGTGGCCCACGAGTGACTCACTCTACAATCGCTGATGTGGCTGCTTAAGTGGCATGAAAAATTACATTTTGATACGTACCGTTAATTTAGGGGACGGAAATGGTAATTGTGGAACCAGAAATTAACGTAAATGGTTTAGTAGCAACAAAATGTACTTAGGTGGTTATCGTGCAACAAATAGTAAACTTAAGTGACATGTGATGCAATTAACCCTTTATAAAACGATAGTATGATTGTGTTATTTAATGACATATGGTATGGTAAAGGCTTATAGGCTGTAATTTGCGGATGAAGTATACACATGTGGACTACAGAATATACATATGCTTAACGGGATAGTGAGATATACCATATTGAGTGTATCTTGACAGTTAAGTTAAGCTATTAAGGGATGAGAGGTGGGTGGCTGGAAACTGAATACTCCACATTGTGCCATGGTTTCCCCAATAACCTAGAGGGGTCCCCGGCAACGGCGCCAAAAACTTGACACAGTAAAACACAACTCCAAACTGCGACCAAGTGTAATCGCAGTCCGGAAATGCAGTAAAATGGCAAGTTCTATTATCAACCCGGGGTCTAGATCTACTGCCTACTCCGTGAATATCTATTATCTAGCAAACTAAGTCGAGTGATTGTTGTTTAAACTAAAAGCAGTAAGAAAGCAGGAAATGGTTCGGTTTTCTGAAGTCAAGGAAGAGTCACTCGGGAATGAGTCCCTCTAGCTCCTTAGTTAGGTTCAATTGTAATTACCCTGGGTTGATTTACTATTGATTAAACTGCGGAAGATCCGACAGTAGCTTGGAATCTCTTAAGCTGACCAAGCCCTCTCAGTCAAACTACCCGGCAGACGACTAGTCTTCACTGGGATAGAAAGCTGAGGCTATGAACACAGAACTCCACTACTGGAATTGGATTCCAGTACAAAGCAGTAGATTGGCTAACTCTCGTATAGCCAATCCACTACTACTGAATGATGTAGCTCTAACAACCTAATCAGATTCTATCTATCTCAGGTTGCAGCAGAAATCAAGAAAAGCTGATCAGACTTCAATCAATTCAATGAATCATGCATCATTCGATTATAATCAAGCAGTATAACAATCCCAAGTCATTACAATCAAAATCCCTAACACATGGAACTAGGGTTCTTCATACCCAAGTGAGAGAAAGTTCTACTCCATAGAGAGAGAGGGGAAAACAGGATACAAAGCAGTCATACTCATAACAATGGGAAGAATCTGCTCTAGGATGATGATTATCAGTCCTATGATGATCTCCAAGCTTGATTTGATGAAACCCAGCTCCAAAACCACTCTTAGGATGAGTTCTTCGCACTTTCTCTCTCTAGGGCTATGTTTTTGCTCCAAAAAGTAGATTCCCTCACTTGTGGCTCGGAATTGGGTAAAAACCAAGATTTCCCGACTCACACGGGCATGCCACACGGCCGTGTGGCTTACCCAGTTGCCCGTGTGGCTTCCAAAATGCTGCGTCTCAATTAATTGAACTTCAGGCTTCCCACACGGCCAGGGTCACATGGTCGTGTGGAAATTCCACCATGCCCGTCTTTGCTCTCGGCACAAACCACACGGCCACAAGGGTGACTTGCACGGCCGTGTGGGTTCCAGGAATGCCCGTGTGGCTTCCTCAGCGCCTCGCCACGCGTCCGATCTTCGTCCAATCGCCCCCAAACTCGCTCCCAAGCCTCCATTCACGTACTTGGACCTGAAATATCACAAACAAGCACAACGTAGCGTGAAATCGGCCTAAAACACGAGAATCCACATCTCAAACGGTGTAAGAATAGGGGTAAAAACATGTGCAATTAACGGTCTATCAAGGTTCCACACCCGACGGACTGGAGCCAGGATGAGTTCTACCGCCGGATAGCCCGACTCGACTATGCGCAGGACTTCTTCGACCCTGGCCAGACATACGTCCGCTCCCTCAAGCCAAAGTGGCACATCCTGAACCTTCTCATCACCCGCTCCATCGTCCCCAACGTCCCCGACTCGCACAAGATTCCAAAGCGGGTGCTCTATGCCATGTACTCGATGAGGGACCCGGAGCATATGCTGCACTTGGGTTCTTTCGTGGCCACCACTTTCTCCCGGTGCCACCGGAAGCCCAACAATCTCTACTGTGGTCCCCTGATCACCCATCTGGCGCGCCATTTCGACATCAGCTTCCAGGGACTCCATGATTCTTCTGCACGGGGCGGCTCCACCCCCATCAGCCGGGAAGTGCTCCATAATGCACTCCTCCTGGCCACTAATGGCACCCGCACCTGGGTATATGGGCTTTCCATGCCTCCTAAGGAGGCTGTGGATCTCGATGAGGACGAGGAGGACGCTGACTACTCCGGCGAGGAGGAGGATGAGGATGAGGATGATGATGATGATGATGGCGGGGCCATGGATGTCGATGAGCCGGAGCCCCCGCTCTCTCCACCAGGGGACCTTCGGCCACGACGGAGATCAGAGAGAGGCGAGTCTTCCTATGGTCCTTCTGGTGCGTCGATGGCTTCTGGCCAGTTGATGGACTTCTTCATGGAGCAGTTCCAGCAGATGGGGCTCCAGTTCCAGCAGCTCGGTCTTCAGAACCAGCAGCGCATGGACCATCAGGTCCAGTTCTACTAGCAGTATTTGGCCCACCAGGCCGAGTACCAGTCCAAGCTGGCGGTTGTTGACGAGCGCCTCGGCCGCTTAGAGACCCATATGGGAGTCATTGGTGCTCTCCTCGAGCGGGAGAGAGATCAAGGCCGCCGATTGATGGAGTACTCGGAGCACCTGCTCCAGGCTTGTCACCCACCAGAGGAGCACCACTGGACCACCCGGTGGGATCATTCACCACCACCACCACCACCACCGGTAAATGGGGACGACGACCTCATGAACCAGATCGACTTCACCGGTCTAGGAGGGCCCTAGTGGCATGTTTTGAGTGTTTGTGTTTTTGTCAGCGTGCAAACTGTCTTGTGTCGGTTTAGTTTCTTTCTTTTTCATTTTGGATGTTGTACTATTGGGCTGACCATTGGACCTAACGTATTGTGTTTGAGCTCTTTGGTTTCCTTTACCTGTGCTTGTTCCTGACTGGTCCTCTCTACAGTCCGCTTCATTCTGACTGGTCCACTTCCAGTCTCCTGCAGTCCGTGCACACCGGTAACATCGTTCCCCTTTCCTTCCCTCTTCTCCATTGAGGACAATGTCGATCTTAAGTGTGGGGGGATGTTTATCTTTTGACTGCATTAGATCTGTTTGTGTGCTTGGAGCCTAGTCCACTGTCCAAATTTTTAAAATTTGAGGGCTCCAAGTACGTGTTCCTTGCAATTGCCTGCTCAGTATGCTTTGAATTGACAGTCTCTTTAGTAATGTGCAACCTAGGGAGGTAGTGTAGCACTATGGAGGATGTTGATGCATTTAAGAAGTCTCATTTCTTCTTCATATTGTGTTGGTTGATTGAGTGAATTAGTGATCTTAGGACCCTTGAATTGTGTGGTGTTGTGGACTCTCTACCTGTCGTGGACTCTTGTATCATGTTTTGGAAATAAAAGGTGCTCGAAAATGTGCTTTACAATAACGTCTCCCGTGCGAATAGGGCGAAAGTGTGTAAGGGGAGACGGGAATCCGTTCCCAATCTCCACCTACTACCTCCAGCCCCTTACATGTCTTTCCCCCGCACGAGGCTCGAGACATCCGCTCCTGGCATGGCCGGTAAGAGCCGGGCTCCCGCAAAACCTCTGCTAGGTGGGAGCCCCCATTTTCTGAAAAACAGGTTGGAACCCTTGAAAAAAAAAAAAGCAAAAAAGAAAAAAAAGGGGTTCCAACCATCTTCAAGAAGAAAATAGAGTACCTTCAAAAGGTGAGTCCATGATCTTTTGTTTTTGAGAGTCCATTCGTCCACGATTCAGTTGTCCTCTATTCACTATTTGCCATGATGCCGACTCGAGACTAGCGCTCTCGCCGAAGAAGCTATGAGATGACTTGTGCGTCGGTTGACCTCGTCAGCTGCTAAATGATCTAGGAAATCCTCTACCTATGATCGGGGTTGTTGGTTGCTATAGAGGTCTGGAGAGTTGCATTGGTTTGAGTTAGGTTTGCTTGGGGACAAGCAAACGGTTAAGTGTGGGGGAGTTTGATAGACAGATAATTGCACATGTTGTTACCCCTATTCTTGAGCTGTTGATTGTCGTGTTTTAAACCGATTTCACGCTAGGTTGTGCGTTTATGTCATATTTCAGGGCTTAGCGTTGGCATCGAGGCGAAGGAACGAGATTCGGGTCGAAAGGAGCAAGTGAGGCTTGAAGTGTGCTGGAGAGCAAAAATACCCGGCCATGAGCAGAAATACCCGGTCGGGTATTATCTGGCCATGACCGGGGATTTGAGGCTTTGGTGTCTGTGAGAAACAGAAGGGGGCCCGGGCAGGAGGCGAAAATTCCCGGTTGGGGATTATTGGCCATGACCGGAGATTTCCCCTGAGGCAAAACGGCGCATTTCTATTATACCCGGTCGAGACCCCCAAAATACCCGACCGGGTATCGCGACAGTCAACCTTTTAAAGGAAAAGAAGGCAAAAAATCAGGGGTTCCGAGTTTTAGAGAGACAGAGCGATTCCTAGAGAGAGAAAGCGACAAACCAGAGTTCCCAAGTGCCATAGCTTGATCTTCATCACCATTGGAGCCCGGCTTGAGCTTGGAGAAGTGCCGATCGACGACCAGGAGCAGAAACTCATTCTTCACAGTATGATTTCCGCATCTGAATCTGCTTTTGCTTCCCTCTCCATGGAGTAGTTTCCCCATTCATCTGGGTATGGGGAACCCTAGATTTGTATGTTAGGTCTGATTGTATGAACCCAAGTACAGATTTTATGAGTTGATTATATTCGATTGAGGCTTGAATGATTGAATGACTTGAATCCTGATCAAATTCCTGTTGTTTCTGCTTTAACCTAGAATGAGAATATCTGCCTAGGTTGATAGAGCACCCTTAATTGAAGGTAGTGAATTGGCGACTTTAGTCGAGGAGCCAATTCACTAATCTGTACCGAATTTACTTCGGTAGTGGAGGTTTTGTTCATTAGGGCCTCAATCTGTTTACTCCGGTGGAGGTTAGACGCCCGCTAGAGACTCAGATTGAGAGGGTCTGGAGACCTTTAATCGAGACTTCAGACTGTTTAAGAACCTTCTGCAGTATAACTATCATAGAAACTGAACTTGGTAAATTGCAATCCGGCTTAACTGCAGTCTAGGGGGAACCATATCCGGGTGACCTCTCTCGACTTGAAAACAACCGTTTAACTTGCTTTGTTTGTTTGTTAATTTGGACTTGCACTAAAGTTTCACTGCTAGATAATAAGAATTCACTGAGTAGTCATCAAATCTAGGACCCGGGTTGACACTAAAACCCAAACCCGCTATACTATGCTTTAGGAAGTGGTTACACTTGGCCAATTTCTAGAGTGACAGTAGGAGTGAGTCAACTACCCCCAAACTCACAGGACTCAAAGGGGTTGACTAGGGAATAAAATGTTTCGGGACAATCAACTTTTGGGCGTGGACTAATCCTATGCCTCTACCATGCTCACTAGTGACAATCAGTGTAGTCAAAATCGCGCTTTAGATCGTAAAAACTTACGTTTTTACGTATCTAGGTCACTAAAACGATTCAGATTCCACCTAAAATCGTTTTGCTCACAAAATCGTTAAAATCATATGTAAAAACGGTAAAAGCGGTAAAATCGTACAAAAACTCGTTTTTACAGCGTTTCTATGCGATTCCATGCACTATCCAGAAAAGTAACATTTGCACCAAAGTGACGTCGTTTTACTGTTATAAAATTTATATATTATAAAACAAATGGACATAAATTTTGAAAGGCGCTCGAGTATCCGAATCTCTAGTACGAAATGGAAACAACCGCAACTCCAAAACCCTATGTGGTGCCTCTACTGTCACCACTCCCCAGTGCTCTCCACCACTCTACCGTCACCGGCTCTCTGCACCGCTCCACCGTCCCCAGTGCAAAACCGTTCAATTCTCTCCCCATGGAGGTGTCTCCGGTTGTCTCTCGCTCTCCACCGTCTCTACATCTACGAGGAATTTCTCCATGAACTCCGATGATGAATCAAGAAATCGGGGCGACAGACTAATGGTGAGAACAGGGAAGGTTACGCTTAGAGGTGGCAATTTCAATCCAATCCACCAATCCAATCCATCAATCCATTAAAAATATCCACATAATCCAATCCATTTAAATCCAATCCATTTGATCCAAATCCAATTGGATTGGTGGATTCATGGATTGGATCCATGGATCATTGGCAAATTACGATTTAGTACCTATAATTTTTATTTTTTACATTTTGGTACCTAAAATTTATTTTTTTATACGAAAAATATCATTGGAAAATTACGTTTTGGTACCTAAAATTTTTCATTGTGACATTTTAGTACCTAAACTTTTTACATTTTACATATTGGTCCTTGGTTGAGGATGTCATTTGGATTCATGGATAATCCACCAATCCACTTGATCCAATCCATGAATCCACCAATCCATTAGATCCAATCCATTTGATCCATGGATCCACCAATCCAATCCACCAATCCTCCAATCCAATCCATTTGCCACCTCTAGTTACGCTTGACCAAAAGGAACAGATAAAAGAAGTCTCTTGCAATGACTCATGGGGTCCGACGAAGGATGAGATCGATGGGCGAGGGCAATTTTGAAGCCGCGACGGTGAAGGGATGTTGGGTCGTTATCAGCACCAAGTCAAATCGTAACATCGGCAAAGCTTCCTAAACCCTAAGTTTCTAATTGTTTGCTGGACTGGGCGGAACAAAGATGATTGGATTCTCTATACTTGTATTTGATTTCGACTCCAAAACTCATTGTCCATCATTCCTTATATGAATTATCTCATTGTTGTTTTGGGATCTAAGATTAAATTTCTTAGAAGCCTTGGATGCTACTGTACTATTTGATTTTTGAATGATACACTCACATTTTACATTTTGAACCTAAATTGCATGTAGTTATTTACTTATCGAAAATCTATACACTCATATTTTAGATAGCACATGTCTTACTTAACACATTTTTAACTATTTTACATGATGAATAAAAAACTTACGTTTTTACGCTTTACGATTTTACCCCTTTTTCGCTTCTAGGTAGAATCGCGCTTTTGACTGCATTGGTGACAATGGTGAATGTTACACACCATGGTGAGAGGGATCTATCACACATGAAAAAGCAAAACTCACATGGCTACCTAGCCGCCCAATCATCTATTCCAATTTCAAAAATTTCAATACATGGCAATTGTAATAAAGAAGTAACCAAGTCAAAACATCTATTCATTCAAGCACACATGAGGACTAAGCTTTTTCACAACCCTAATGCACTCTCAGTCATCATAATAGGATGCACTCGATTACATGCAACAATTCAAGATCGATGCCAAATAAGCACGAGATTCACCCACCAATCGGCCATTTTGATCATGCATTGCTTGGATACCTCAGAATTTTCAAATTTGGGCATACATCAATGCTCCAAGCATTCACTCACACACAAGCATAATAGTAAACTAACCCCCCCCCCCCCCCACCCCACCCTCACACACACACCTAAGCTCGACATTGCCCTCAATGGCGTAAAATAAGGGGTAGAACAATGTTACCTCGTGGTTTGGTGAATGACTAATACGACCCTAGGGGGTATATGTTTATCAAAGTACGCAACTCTTTCAACTCAATGGATTGAATTGAATATGATATCGAAAACAGAAAGCTTTTGGTACGATTTGGGATGGGTTTGAACCAAAAGGACAAATCCTCACTTGGGGATAAGCTCGATCAGTTTCGAAGGGTAGAATCACTACTCAAACAAGTGGGAATCGCTTGAAAGAGAAGTCTGCAAGCTTAAGACGAATCCAAGACCAAAATCAAGCTCGCAAGCTTAATGGGGTTAACTCCTCAGAGTAACTTTCATGCAACAATTTTCTATCTAACTATTACAACATAAATTGAAAGCTATTTAAAGACATTAAAGACCTAATACAAACCTAATATAACTAGGAAACAATTAAGGTAAAATCTACACTAAAAAGGACACAAAATTCGGCCATAAACTCCTTTTCTTCAAGCACAAGTAAGATGCCTTTTAGCACAAGCAAACTGTCAGAAAAATAGTTTTCGTACTAACTTCGTGCCGTTAGTTTGAGGCCTTCCCGAACTCCAATCTTTCATCCAATTCCAGAATTCCTTCCCTTTGTATATAAACATACCTAGTTTCATGTTGTGGAACCCTTTGGACTTGAATCCGATCCATACTCCTCGAATTAAGATCCAAAGTAGGCTTCACAAAACAGTTTCCAGACTTGAACCATTTTCTGGCAGTTTTCCAGTTTTGAGGTAGCAACTTTGAGGCCTTGGAAAACAACCTTAATGACTTCTTATTGAGCAACCAAGCATACCAATGTGTAGATAATCACTCCATGTTCAATACAAGCCATTAAACTTGAATTTCCATTGAGCCAATTGAGAGAAACGTGCCTCCAAAGTCGACTACTTGAACACGAAAAATGACTTGGACAAAAATTAATGTTCTTCAGGCAGCTTTAGCTTGCTTCTTCATCAAGTAATTTTATCTTGTAGAGTAGCCTATTTGAGATCATATCAATGACAGTTGGAGAAATTCCTGGGGTAGGATGTTTGAGCTTCAAGGGAGAAACAAAACAAAGCACAAACACAAGCACATTCGTACTCGAAGCGAGGTTATTACACATAACAAGGTTTCACAATACAATTCAAATGACATACCTCGATTGGGTTGCATCCCAACATGCTCTAGTTTAACGTCTTAAGCTAGACGGAGACTTCAGGCTAAACATCATGTAGGAGCACCATCTCCTTTTGGGGCATTACCTCTCTGTCGAGGTAACGTTTGAGGCGGTGTCCGTTTACTTTGAAAATCCCTTGATCCGGGTGGGAGATCTCCACCACCCCGTAAGGAAACACTTGGGTCACTGAGTACGGGCCCGACCATTTTGATCTCAACTTCCCGGGGAAAAGACGTAGCCAAGAGTTTTACAAAAGCACCTGCTCCCCTGGTTGAAAGTCTTCCCCCCTTCTAGTCGTGCATCATGCAGACGCTTCGTCTTCTCCTTGTAAATCTTGGTGTTTTCGTAGGAGTCAAGATGCCACTCTTCAAGTTCTAGCACCTGCAATTTTTTCTAATTGCCACACAAAGTAGGGTCCATATTCAACAGTTTGGTGGCCTAGAAAGCCCTGTGCTCTAGCTCCAGGGGAAAATGACATGCTTTGCCATATACCAAATTGTAAGGCGAGATGCCTATTGGTGTTTTATAGGCTGTGCGGTACGCCCATAGAGTATCATCGAGTTTTGTCGACCAATCCTTGCAGGATCGCTCCACGGTCTTTTCCAGAATCCTCTTCAGTACCCTATTTGACAATTCAACTTGACCACTTGTTTGAGGGTGGTAGGCCATGGACACCTGATGGGTGACACCATAGAGATCGAGGAGTTTGTTAAATTGACCTTGAAAATGGCTTCCTTGATCACTAATGATGGCCCTCGGGGTTCCAAAATGCGAGAATAATTTTTTCAGGAATCCACAGACTGGTCTTGCGTCATTGGTGGGTAGGGCTTGTGCTTCCACCCACCTCAAGACATAGTCCACGGTCACGAGAATATACTTATTCCTGAATGACGAGGGAATAGGGCCCATGAAATCATTGCCATATACATCGAAAATTTCACATATGATGGAAATTGTTTGGGGCATCTCATTTCTGTTAGAGACATTACCTGTTCTTTGGCAGCTATCATAATGTCTGACGAATGAGTAGGCATCTCGGAACAGCGATGTCCAGTAGAATCCCACTTGAAGCACCTTCCTTGCGGTGCGATTGGAGGGCGATCTTTGAAAAGATTTCTATAAATCGGCGATAGAATCCCGCATGGCCAAGGAAGCTCCTAATGCCCTTAACCAAGGTCGGAGGGGGAAGCTTACTTATGGTCTCGACCTTGGCTCGATCTACCTCAATTCCCTTCTTCGAAATTTTGTGCCCCAAAACAATGCCCTCTCGTACCATAAAATGTGAATTCTTCCAACTCAGAGCCAAATTGGTCTCTTCATACCGAGCTAGAACCTTCTCTAAATTGGCCAAGTAGTGAGCAAATGAATCCCCAAATACCAAGAAATCGTCAATGAACACCTCCATAATCTCCGCCACATGCTTATCGAAGATAGCCACCATGCATCTCTGAAATGTCGCTGGGGCATTACACAATCCAAACGGAAATGCGTCTATAAGCGAATGTTCTGAAGGGGCATGTGAATTTCGTCTTGGCTTGATCTTCCGGGGCGATTGGTATCTGAAAGTAGCTTGACATTCCATCTAGGAAGCAGTAATAATCGTGACCCGCGAGCCTCTATAGGATTTCATCAATGAAAGGAAATGGGAAATGATCTTTTCGAGTGGCATTGTTCAATCGACGATAGTCAATGCTCACCCTCCACCCAGTCACCGTCCTTGTTGGTATGAGCTCCTCCTTCTCATTTGTCACCACCTTCATACCTCCTTTCTTAGGGACCAACTGAGTGGGGCTTACCCACTGACTGTCGTAAATTGGTTAGATGATCTCAACGTCCAGGATTTTGATCACTTTAGCCTTCACTACTTCCTCTAGGTTAGGGTTCACTCGCCGTTGAGGTTGGCGGACTGCCTTGGCGCTCTCTTCCAGAAGATCTTGTGTGAACAAAATGAGGGACCAATTCGTCGAATATCAGTGATCTTCCATGAAATGGCTCTCTCATGATGACACAAGACCTTGATCAATTGGGTTTTCTGGTCGGGTGTGAGGTTTGCATTGATGATGATCGGGAGCTTGTCGTCTTCCCTTAGGATGGCATATTCAAGGTGGGTATCTTAGGCATCTTAGGAATGGGGGGTATTACAGGTAGGTATCTTAGGCATGGGGAGTAAGGCTTCCACCTCCACTTCGTGGGTCACAACGCAGGCTTCCAACATGAGATTGCTCCTCCTCTTTCGGGGATTCCGATTCATCTGTACGTACTAAAAAACATTCCTCAAATGGGTCAGTAAGATGGGCACCCACGGACGCGAGTGCCGCAATGATATCAGATACATCATCACAGTATTCAATATCATCATGAAGACAAGAAAACTTCATGCTATCATCTATGGAGAAAGTAGCCTTCTCCTCCCTTGACCTAAGTACAAACTTACCCCTATGCACATCGATTAATGCCTTTGCGGTGGCCAAAAAGGGTCTACCCAGAATAAGAGGGACGTCCACATTATCGTCGATGTCGAGAATGACAAATACTACTAGATAAATGAGGGTCCCGACTTTAATGAGTAGATCCTCAACCACACCCTTAGGTTGCACTATCGACCTATAAGCCAACTGGATATTCATCCTAGTAGCTCTAGGTTCACCTAGGTCTAACTTTTTAAACAATTTGTATGACATCACATTAATGCTAGCACCTAGGTCTGCCAAGGACTTCCATATCCACATAGTACCAATAAAACATGGGATAGTGAAACTCCTTGGATCCTTGCGCTTTACATGTAAGTGGTTCTGTAGGATTGCCGAGCATTCCTCATTCAACGTCACAAAAGTCATTCCCTCCAGCTTCTTCTTGTTGACGATGAGGTCTTTCAAGTGCTTTGCGTACTTGGCCATCTGAGTGAAGGCCTCAACAAATGGAATGTTGAGGTGCATTTGGTTCATCAACTTCATGAAGTGGCCGAAATCTACCGCCATGCGGTTGGTGTGGATTCGGGTGGGATAAGGAAGAGGTGATCTTTCTTCCCTTTTCTTCTGCCCTCGCGGAATCAGTTTCACCTTATCCTTCTCCATCACACTTGGATTCCCTTCTTGCTCGGGAGGAGTTGAGGCTTTGGTGTGCTCTTCTACTCTGGGAGGTTTCTTCTAGAGAGGTACTTCCCTCATTTCTCTCCCGCTCCAAAGGGTCACCGCCCTTAGTTCCTCTTCATATGATTGACTCGGTGGAAGGGCTGCTCGTGAGATAGCCCCCACCCGGGTGCTCAAGGTTGTCAAGTGCGATTGGTGACTTTGCAACCATGCCTCTATGGTTGAGAACTTCTCTTTCGCCTCCCCCATGAACCTTTCTATGTTTTTAAATTTTTTGGAAATGGTACTGGCAAAGGTAGTCACCAACTCCTCCAAAGCGGACATCCTGTCAGGATTCGAGGGGGAGATAGAATACAACTTCACACACAAGCCCTCTTCCTCGATCATCAATTGGCGCTCCACCCCTTCATAGCTTTCACCCACACTCCAATCACACAACGCTACTGGTTTCTTCTCCTGCTTCTTGCCCTCAAGGATGCATCAATCAACCGATCAAACTTGGCTTCAAGTGGGGGACTTGCTCCTACACTTTGCACTCCCCTTGAGGTACTTCTCTTTCCACTTCTCGTCAAGCCCCAATCATACCCTTTACTTTCCATGTCTTCAAGCAACTCGGTCACTTGGGGTGGAGTCATGTTCATCAATTTCCCTTGACATAAGGAGTCAATGAGGATTTTGTCATCTTGGTGGAAACCGCCATAGAAGGTCTCAATCCGGAATCGCTCCTCGAATTGATGATGTGGCCATTTGAGGCACAGTGTAACCAATGGCCAAGTGTAACCAATGAAAGGGACTGCAGTATAGTGGCACAAGTAATAAATATCGAATCCACGGGTCTCTAGAGTTACTATTACTCAGCTTCAGTTCATTATCTAGCAAACTAGATTAAGAATTGATTGATAAACTACTCTACTGACTACTCTACTAATTACAAGTTGGGAACTCACTTAGGTATGATTCCCCCTAGCTCCTCAATTAGGTCCAAGTTGCAATTACCTTTGGTTGATCTACTGTTGATTAAACTGCGGAAGATCCTAAATTAGCTTGGAATCTCTTAAGCTGACCAAGCCCTCTCAGACAGAATACCCGGCAGGCGACTAGCCTTCACCGGGATAGACTGCTAAGGCGATTCACACAGATCTCCACTACTGGAATGAATTCCAGTACAAAGCAGTGAATTGATTGACTCTCGCACAACCAATTCACTACTATCAATCAAGGAAGCTCTCTTAACCTAATCAGATTCTATCTATCATAGGTTAAAGCAGAAATCAAGAGAATTTGATCAAGATCCAATTGACTCAATAAATCATGCCTCAATCGATTATAATCAAACAATATATCATCCAAAACTTCATACAAGAAAGATCCTAACTCATGGAACTAGGGTTCCTCAAAACCTAAGTGAAGGGAAGTTACTCCATAGAGAAGAGAGAGACTGCAGAAATCTGATCTAGATCTTCAATCTCCATCTCCAAGCTTGATTCCTGAGCTCCAATGGCGAAGAAATCCTCCAAAATAGCTCCAAGAATGTTCCCAAGTCGCTCTCTCTCTCTAGGGTTCGTCCCTTGGGTGTTTGGGAACCAAAACCCAGCTCTCTCCTTTCCTTTGGCTGAAAATCGGGTTTTAAACAGCAATTCCCGACTCACACGGGCAGGCCGCACGGCCGTGCAGATCACTACTTTGGCCGTGCGGCTCAAAATGCGGCGTATGGTTTAGTTCGATCTTAGGCTTCTCACACGGCCAGGGTGCACGACCGTGTAGGGTTTCCATCCAGCCCGTGCTCGGCCTCGGCAAAAACCACACGGCCAGGGTTGCACTTTGCACGGCCGTGTGATTTTCATGGGTTTCCTATGCGTGCTCTCGCATAATCCCGCACGGCCTGGCTTGGCCTTCGCACGGCCGTGTGGGTTGTGGGTGTGCCCGTGCGACTTCCTCAGAACCTCGCCATGCGTCCGATCCTCGTCCAATCGACCCCAAACTCGCTCCCAAGCCTCCATTCACGTACTAGGACCTGAAATATCATAAACAAGCACAACCTAGCTTGAAATCGGCCTAAAACACGAGAATCAATACCTCAAACGGAGTAAGAGCAGGGGTAAAAACATGTGTAAATAACGGTCTATCAAACTCCCCCACACTTAACCGTTTGCTTGTCCCCAAGCAAACCTAACTCAAACTAATGCAAATCTCCAGACCTCTATAGCAACAAACAACCTCGATCGTAGGTAGAGGACTTCCTAGATCATTTAGCAGCTTACGAGGTCAACCGACGCACAAGTCATCTCATAACTTCTTCGGCGAGAACACTAGTCTCGAGTTGGCATCATGGTAAATAGTGAACAGAGGACAAATGAATCGTGGATGACGAGACTCTAAAAAACAAAAGATCATGGACTCACATTAATTCCAGGTGCTCGATTTTCTTTTTGAAGCTGGTTGGAACCCCTTTTCTTTCTTCTTTTTGCTTGTTTTTCTGTTTTTTTCTTTTTCTGTTTTTTTCAAGGGTCCAACCTGTTTTTGCAGAAAACAGGGGCTCCCACCTAGCAAAGGTTTTGCGGGAGCCCGGCTCTTACCGGCCATGCCAGGAGTAGTTGTCTCGAGCCTCGTGCGGGGGAAAGACATGTAAGGGGGCTGGAGGTAGTAGGTGGAAATTGGGAACAGATTCCCTTCTCCCCTTACACACTTTCACCCTATTCGCACGGGAGACGTTATTTTAAAGCACATTTTCGAGCACCTGTTATTTCCAAAACATGATACAAGAGTCCATGACAGGCAGAGAGTCTACAACACCACACAATTCAAGGGTCCTAAGATCACTAATTCACTCAATCAACCAACACAATATGAAGAAGAAATGAGACTTCTTAAATGCATCAACATCCTCCATAGTGCTACACTACCTCCCTAGGTTGCAAATCACTACAGAGACTGTCAATTCAAAGCATACTGAGCAGGCAATTGCAAGGAACACGTACTTGGAGCCCTCAAATTTAAAAATTTGGACAGTGGACTAGGCTCCAAGCACACAAACAGCCAAACATTCACCCGCATACATAATCGAACAACCCCCCACACTTAAGCACGACATTGTCCTCAATGGAGGAAAGATAAGGAGGGTAGAACGAAGTTACCAGATCAAGGGTGAATGATGATGGACGGGGCAGGCGGTGCATTCCAGGAAGAGAGAGTGATCAGAACACAAACACCACACAAAATCTCACAAAGGTTGAGTTATTGACTCTAAAATCAAATAACAAAACTGACTCAACCGAGGAGAAATAGAGAAAGAAATGCAAACCGACTGGTTGGGTTGCCTCCCAACAAGCGCTTCTTTCACGTCGTGAGCCGGACGATGGCTCCTAAGTTTCGGTCCATGCTAGAACCTCCTTGAAGTTGAGGTTCTCATCTATGAGGTGGAGTCTCAAGTCACAAGCAGGTGGTGTGGTAGGTGATGAAGGCTCGTGCACTTGATGCAGATGAAGTCTCCACCCTCGAGACCTCTTCTTCTCTTCTCTCGTCTCATTGCCCCAAACCAGATAAGACAGCATCGATTGGCCACCATCGCGTCCACCAAGAGGGACCGATGTCGATGTGGCCTTGGTCTGGCAAAGAGACACTGCAAATGGGTCCTTGCCAAGCAGCTCCTCGAAGTTTGGTGGAGATATCACATGTAACTCATGAGCGGTGCAGGCCTCTTCCACCTTAACTCCGTCCTCAGCCTGGACGCCAATTGCCTCCACAACCCCCCTTCCTTCTTCAAAATGTGGTCTCTCCCCTTGGAAAAGATCAAGAACTACCTCTTCTTTACTTTCTTCTTCATCCTCCACAACTTCCTTCCTCATCCTTGCTCGCTCTTCTTCTTCTAGAACAGATTGAAGAGCAAGTCGCCAAGCAATTTCTTCAATGGGACCAGCTTGCATCTCCTCGCACAGGCCCAGCATGTTAAAGCATAAATGAGGAACAATGTGATCTGCAACCAGAGGACTTTCCTGATCATGATTATCATGGAAGTACTCCGTGATAATTTCTGTATGCTCCTCAACGCCCCCGTTGCCCTTGTCATTCTCCACCTCTTCTAGCGTAGTAGTAGAAAGGTGATCTCGAGCAGGATGTGAGCAAACTTGCTTCACCCACTCTGTTTGCTTTGCTGAGCACTGAACAGTCTGCTCCATGTCATGGAGAAATGAGGGATCGGACGAGGCAAGGGCTTGGATTTGAAGATCCATCTTGGAGCATGCTCTCTCAGTGTCTCGAGCAAACTGCTCCACGAGAAGCCTCAATTCATAGTTTGGATCTGGCTGTGGAGTGTAGCACGGCTCTGCAGATTGGCCCGTGAAGGCCGCCATGGATAACTCCTGCGCCGATGGCCCTTCTGGTTGTGGGAGAAATTCTTCTTGGTAATGAGGTTGTTCTTGATATGCCCAGGGGTCTGGTTGTTCTCCGTAGAAAGGGGGTTGGTACTGGAACCCGAATCCATAGTCTTCTCCTCCTTGATTGCTACAGGGAGTCTCGGGGTAATACCACTCGGATGGTGGTGGATACCCCCAATGATTGGAGAAGCCATGAGGATCCATGATTCAGATCTGCACCAACAAAAACAAAAACACCCAAGTGAAAAGCAAGGGTGGAAAACAAAAAGAAAAACGCTAAAGTAACAAACTTCTGCCTTACCTAATAATCTAGAAGGTCCCCGGCAACGGCGCCAAAAACTTGACACGCCAAAACACAACACCTAACAATGGCCAAGTGTAACCAATGAAAGGGACTGCAGTATAGTGGCACAAGTAATAAATATCGAATCCACGGGTCTCTAGAGTTACTATTACTCAGCTTCAGTTCATTATCTAGCAAACTAGATTAAGAATTGATTGATAAACTACTCTACTGACTACTCTACTAATTACAAGTTGGGAACTCACTTAGGTATGATTCCCCCTAGCTCCTCAATTAGGTCCAAGTTGCAATTACCTTTGGTTGATCTACTGTTGATTAAACTGCGGAAGATCCTAAATTAGCTTGGAATCTCTTAAGCTGACCAAGCCCTCTCAGACAGAATACCCGGCAGGCGACTAGCCTTCACCGGGATAGACTGCTAAGGCGATTCACACAGATCTCCACTACTGGAATGAATTCCAGTACAAAGCAGTGAATTGATTGACTCTCGCACAACCAATTCACTACTATCAATCAAGGAAGCTCTCTTAACCTAATCAGATTCTATCTATCATAGGTTAAAGCAGAAATCAAGAGAATTTGATCAAGATCCAATTGACTCAATAAATCATGCCTCAATCGATTATAATCAAACAATATAGCATCCAAAACTTCATACAAGAAAGATTCTAACTCATGGAACTAGGGTTCCTCAAAACCTATGTGAAGGGAAGTTACTCCATAGAGAAGAGAGAGACTGCAGAAATCTGATCTAGATCTTCAATCTCCATCTCCAAGCTTGATTCCTGAGCTCCAATGGCGAAGAAATCCTCCAAAATAGCTCCAAGAATGTTCCCAAGTCGCTCTCTCTCTCTAGGGTTCGTCCCTTGGGTGTTTGGGAACCAAAACCCAGCTCTCTCCTTTCCTTTGGCTGAAAATCGGGTTTTAAACAGCAATTCCCGACTCACACGGGCAGGCCGCACGGCCGTGCAGATCACCACTTTGGCCGTGCGGCTCAAAACGCGGCGTATGGTTTAGTTCGATCTTAGGCTTCTCACACGGCCAGGGTGCACGACCGTGTAGGGTTTCCATCCAGCCCGTGCTCGGCCTCGGCAAAAACCACACGGCCAGGGTTGCACTTTGCACGGCCGTGTGATTTTCATGGGTTGCCCGTGCGTGCTCTCGCATAATCCCGCACGGCCTGGCTTGGCCTTCGCACGGCCGTGTGGGTTGTGGGTGTGCCCGTGCGACTTCCTCAGAACCTCGCCATGCGTCCGATCCTCGTCCAATCGACCCCAAACTCGCTCCCAAGCCTCCATTCACGTACTAGGACCTGAAATATCATAAACAAGCACAACCTAGCTTGAAATCGGCCTAAAACACGAGAATCAATACCTCAAACGGAGTAAGAGCAGGGGTAAAAACATGTGTAAATAACGGTCTATCACCGCTCCTTGAGCGGGTTGATTAGACGCCATCTCGGCTTCACTTCCTTCCTCTTCAGAATCAAACCCTTCCTCAACTACAACTTCCTCTTCTATCCTCCTTCTTGCCTCCGCTAGTTCCCTATCACGAGCCAAGTGTCGGAGAGTGCGGTTGAGATCCTCGTCTAGTGGCGCCAAAGGTGTCGGATTACTCCGGGTCATATACCTCCCTGCACACACTCAAAAGAACCACAACACTTCTAGCACAAACAAGATTTGCACACACAAAACAAAAATTAAAAGCTAGATTAACATCAGACAATCTTTTCAAAATAATGAACCGTTGGTTCCCCGGCAACAGCGCCAAAAACTTGACTCAACCCGAATGTACCACTTTAAAACTCCTAATTAAGGCCCAAGTATAAACCTTAAATGGGTGCAGTAAAGAGCAAGTATGTTTAAATATCGACCGAGCCAGTTCATGTACCCCTACTTCGATTATTTGTAACATTATCTAGCGGTTAGTTTTTGGTGAAAACAACAATCTAAAGTTAAAGTGCTTGCAAAGATAAATGGATTGGCACTGATTATGAAGGCTTCATCCTGGTATTGCTCCCCCTAGCTAGCAATTACGACTTGATGTATCAAATGGGCGTGTGTGGTGAGGGGGTTGTAAACTGTAGCAAAGTCTAACAAGTAGCCAAAGCCACCCTCTTAGTCTTTAGGTCGAGGAAAGAGGATACGATCCAAGCCACCAACGTGACTCTCTCTACCTATTGACTAAGGATTTTTCAGGCTTCACCCTCGAATCGGAGTTTGGACGGCCACCCACAACCAAACCCTAGGTTCTAATACAAAATAGGAGGTTTGCCCTGCATTAACCTAACTAGGAGACAATGAATTGCCTAAGAAAACCTAGCATTCATTCCATTCAAGCCTCTTTCAAAGAAAGGAAGGGAGTTTTCTCTCTACCTAGGTTAGAATGGCAATTAGATTGATAGGCTTTCACACAACACAATCATTCATGAGTAATACCTCCACATTCACATTAAACAAAATCACACACAAATCATTCAATCCGTACAAGCATTGACATAATTGTAGCTAGGGTCTACAAACACCCTAGTGAAAGAAGGGACTACTCCATGCTAGGAGAAGGGAAAACACAAGAGAGAAGAAGGGAAACCATCAAAGAGATGCTAGCTTTGCTCCTTGTGTTGAAGAGATCCTCCTTTGGGGGAGGAATTCCCAATTCCTTACTTGAAGATGAAACCCTAGCTTATCCTCTTCTTTGGTTCGTCACTTTCTTACTGTAGAAATCTGAAGAAGAAGAAGAAGATGTTTCTCACACTAGGTCTCTCTCCCTTCTCCTTTGGCTCAACCTCCTTTATATACTCGGATCGAGCTCAGTTCACGGTCGTGAACTGAAAGCCCAGACCGTGAACCAACGATGAAACGCGCCACATCACTTAACCCTGTTCCCGGACGGAGGTATGAGTTCACGATCTTACGACCTTGACCTGGCTCGAGTCCATTCAAAATCAATTTTGCTCTGGATGCCTGGCAGTTCGCGGGGACTCACAGGCCAACCCGTGAACTGCTGCTGTTTCCACCATTTGACTAGATCTTTCACCCTTTCGTCCCACTTTCGACTCCAGGGTCAGTTCCACCTGCCAAAGCCTAATAAACACCAAAACAAGGCACAACGCGGCGTAAAACCAAACCACCCGGATTAAAAAAGGTTCAAACAACTAAGCAAACCGTGGGTAAAAAGTGTACAAATGAGCCCGAATCAGGCTTCCTCATTCCAATAAGACTTCCTTCCACAAGCGGAAGTAAGAAGCGAATTCGAACTCTTGGTGGAGCTGTTATCTTGGGTTTCTGAGCGAGCATCCTCTAGTGTAGAACAACCTTGCTACACTACACAAGAACCAAAGAGCCAACTGGAGCTCATGATGAAGCGGTTCACTGAAGCATGCTCCGATTTGGAATTCTCAACCACCACCCCTATCGACTCATCCTTAGTACGAACATTGGAGGCGATCCTTCGAAAAATGGAGAGACTAGGAGAGATTGTCGAGCAAGCATGTGCATGACTTGCTCACAATCATCTCCTATCATTGGAGAAGCAAAAGGAGGTCGAAGAGGCAAGAAGGAAGGTTGTGGAAAAGGAAGTGAGCGTCTAGGAAGAGGAAGATCTTGATTGTTCCCAAGTGAAGGAACACATTTTTGAAGGAGGAAGGGAGGTTGAAGATGAATTCGAACGAGCAAATGGAATCCAAAATAAGAACGAGGGCGTGGTGGATGAATCTTCTACAAGTTACAAGTGCTCTGAAAGCTGTCCACCCGACCTAGATACACTTTTGGAGAAGGACCCATTTTTGCTCTTTGCCAAACCAAGGCCAAACCATCGACGATCCCTCTTGGTGGATACGATGGAAATCAATCAAGATTGTATTACATGGAATGGGGAACAGAGAAGAGAGATGAAGAATAGAAGAAGAGGTGTTGTGGGTGGAGACACAATTCTTGCCAAGTCCACGGGTCATTAACATAATTTGAAGCATCCAATGCTCGAGACTTGAGACACCACATCAACCACGAGAACCTCAATTTTAAGGAGGTTCTAAGTTGTACTGAGTACTCGAAGATAATAGTCCGGCGATAAGACTTGAAAGGCGCACTAGTTGGGAGGTACCCCAACAACCGGTTTGCATGTCCTTACTTTTCGAAATAAAAACTTGCTTGTTTGATTTTGATTTAAGTAGTTTTTATAGTTTTAGCTAGTGCATGAATCCCTTTTATGTCAAAAATAGAATGAAAGATTATTTGGAGACTAGCTAGTTGCTTTAGGAATGGTTGAAAATGTTATTGTTAAGTAAGTATGCTAACCTACCACTTAAGCTACTCGGGGTAATAAAATGACATGGCTAGCATAGTAGGATCATAGAATGTATACTTATGATTTTGTGTGTGTTTTTGGAGTCCTTGGTGGGCTTTATTTTTATGAATCTTTGGATTTTGAATGTCGCCCACCAAGTGCTTGATGAAATACCCAAACCAGATAAAACTTGTTTTTCTTGATCCATTGCTTATCAATTGAACTTGTTTGATTAAGATAGACCCTTAGGAGTGTGTTTATGACTTAGAATTGAATCTTTGATGCATTGAGTTTGAAATTTTGGCTCACGTTTGATTTTGTGCTTCGTTGTGCTTTTAGAGTCGGGGTTGTCTAATGAGTTGATTCTATCCTTCGGCCAGGGTTTAGAAACCTCTTGAAAGACATGGCACCATAGTGTTCATGAATCTAGACCTCGGCCCTAGTACAACATGCATTTCTACCTATGCACCTCTAGTTTCTACTTTGTAACACTTACGTGTAGGGGTGTATAGTGTGTTGCCTAATGGTTTGTTTGAATATGTTTTGTGATTTTTCTCGTCTAATGGTGATCCAAACGAGGGTGATAGTGCTAGTTCTCTTAGCTCTCAACAATAAAGGAACCGAAACCACCCATGATGAGAAGAACCACCATTTCCAAGAGAAGTACAATAACCTCAAATCGAGGAGCAACCACTACAAGCAAAACAAAACAAAACAAAGCAAAACAAAACAAAGCGTCCCGATCATCTTTCACTACTTACCATCCCCCAATCATTTTTCCTCCTCATGGAATAGTACGACAAGGTACAAAGTACCTTTTAGCAATGCAAGAGACCTCAAACCTCTCGTTTGTACCCAATGTGGAGTGCAGGCTGGAAAGTGGTGCTTGGGCTAAGACGAATCCGCCCATCAACTTCCCCACATGTGACCTTGATAAGGAAGACAATGATCCATCCGCTCTTGGTCATGAGGGAGAGATGGTTATTTGCATGAAATCTTGCAAAAGATTGGTGCAATGCACGTCAACGTTGAAAAAAGAGACCAACGAATGACAACTCACTACAGGAAAACTGGTTTTTGGTCACGAGATCTTATTTACGGGAATTTTTCCCATACTAAAAAGTATACTAATATTCATGCGAAAAATTCCTCTAATTAATTGCATAGTTCTAATCATGGAAATTAATTTAGAAACTTTTTAGTCTTCATTTCTCGCGACTAATTGTTAGTCACGATTAATTACCATGAAGAATATGATAATTATTTTCCTGATTTTAGATGAAACTGAAGGTAGATTTTGAAAATTAAAACAAAGAATAGAACATGTTTAAAGTTGATGAACTGCTATTTGCCGCCCATAATTTTCAACGTAATTACAACTTTACCCTTCTTTCATTTAAAACACTAACTGTCGGATCCTCTCCACGCCGCCGGCAACCTCCCTCCGCCGCCGCATCTCCATTCTTCTACTCCAACTCCAAGACGCCATCGGCTGGAAACTGCCTCTCCACACAATTCCAACTCTCCGCCGGCTGCCCTCTTCATACAACTCCAACTCGACGCCTCCAGCTATAGAAGAGGGCCGTTGTTGTCGTCACCACCACCAACGAGGAAGGAGCTCGCCGTCCAAAGTATTTTTTTTCATTTTTTTTACCCGTCCGACTCAGGCGAGCGGACCCCGTCCGACGAACACCGGTGGACCTCGTCCGACTCAGGCGAGCGGACCCCGTCCGATGAACTCCGGCGGACCCCATCCGATGGAATCCGGCGGACCCCGTCCGACTCAGGCGAGCGGACCCCGTCCGATGAACGCCGGCGGACCCCGTCCGATGAACTCCGGCGGACCCCGTCCGATGAACTCCGGCGGACCCCATCCGATGAACGCCCAGCGGCCGTCGGCGTCTGCACCATCTTCGTCCCGTCCACACGGGCAATCGTAAATAAGTTATTATTAATTATTTTCATTTTTTTGGTGAAATTATTAACTATTTCCTTAAATAAAACCAAAATTCTATTTCCCTAATTACTAACCGAGAATCCATTTGGACTATTATTTTAATATTTAATGGGGGATGTAGTTAGACGTCTTAATGGGGGAGGAGTCAATAAGAGACCTTTTTTACGTTGTTAATTAGGTAAACGTTCGCATCCACAATTTATTCTTAATTAGCTGATTTCCCGTAACCACCATTAATTAGTTGAGTTTTTGTATTAAATAGCTATAACTCTCACGTCTTTCTCTCAACATATCAGAATGCGAATTCCAAAATTACTCCTTAACCACCTCCAATTTTATTTCCCAACTCCCATGGATTTTAATTAAAGTAATTACTTTCTCTAATTAACAATGAAAAATGCACGTCCAGTAGCGATAAAAATGGCAGTTACCACTTATTACGTTAAACAAATAAAAATAATCTAATTGAATAGACTAAAATAAATAAATTGAATCACGTCTTCCTCTTTGATTGTGAATTGACAATAGAAACAATCTTTCCTTAATTATCAGGTCTAAGCCCATAATAAGTAATATTTTTATTATTAATTATTTTCCTCTTTGATGCTACCAACAGAATAAGGAGGAACATAATTTAATAATTAATTACCTATTTTAATAGTAGTAGGTGGGTTTAATTTAATCACTTAAAGTAATTCTTTTTAAATTTCTTTGCGTAAAAATAGTTTAGTGAATAAATGGGGTGAGGTTAGATTTTAAACATGGAATTAGCTAGATTAATTAATATTTAATCTAATCGAAACAACAATAACAGTAAGAAAAAATGAAAGCATATCTTCCGTTTTACACATTCTACCTCTTTCAAACCCTAAACCCTAATTCCCACCAAATAGCTAACTTCAAGCTCAATCCATCCAATCTTACCACGACATTATCTTAGAGGTAAAATCGTTTCTATTTCCACTAACAACATTTGTTTGCATCATTGAAATACGCATGATAGGCTCAAGAAATACCTTTTTATGATTCACCGAGCCACCAAAAATCTCGATCGAAATTTTGGCACTATTCATCCTTTTTTGTCCAGGACGTCCAATCGAGAAATGGTCAATTCCACCATGTTCGTATCCACATTTTAGAGAATCAACGAGGATTTCAATACTTTTTAAGTCGATGGCTATAGTAAATGCGAAAATTGATTTTAGTATGTAATATCAAACTTCTCATAGACATTGATTTTATGTTTTATATTTACTGATTTGGATTTGATTTTAATTAAATATTATGTTAAATATTCAATCAAGAAAAAGCTGATCCCACCAAGTTATATAAATTATCCATAAGTTTGTACAATATTTATGATAATTTATAATTAAATATTCATAATATTATAAAATATATTTGATATTATAAATACTTTAAAAAATAACTATTTAATAAATATTCAAACTAATAAGTAATTTTGAATCCTAATTGGTCATGTTAAAACCCAAATCTCGTTAAACTGCGCGTAATCCTATTAAACCCTAATTTAACATAATTATATATAGTTAATGACTACTACGTAATTTACTGATCTTATCACCATCAACCCCTTTCCTAATTAAATGATAATATTAATATTTAATACAATAATTCCCCCAATCCATCTCATTTACGGGCAGAATCCTAATCCATTACCATTTAATATACTTCTCTCCAATTAAGCTCTCTGAAACTTTGCTACCCGTCGATTGCACTCTCCCCCTCCTCTCCTTCACCATCTCTACTTTCAAACGTGGTCCGACGCCGGTGATCGGACCGCGCTCCTCCGTCCCAACTCCGATGTTGAAACGCTGATCTCCGTCGGACGATGGGGAGTTGACGGTCGGGGAAGACGATGACGATGACGGGGAGAAGGCGCGGGATGGATTTTCGGGTTTTGCTTGTGGTCGGCGGTGAATCGTTGTCGGATTGGATTTCTAGCCGGCGCTTCTCTTGAATCTGATGGCGACGGTAGGGACAGGAGGAGGAAGCGTTGGGTGCAGGGTATTTTCCAGCAGGGGAGTGAAGCCGACAGTGGTTGATACGTCGGAGGGTTTAAAAAAAAAGGGGCAAATCGTCATTTACTTTAAAACTGTGGGCGGCAAATAGTAATCTTTCGGGCGGCAAATAGCAACCCTCTAAAGTTGTTATACCCATTTAAAGGGAATTCTGAATCATAATTCTGATTACATAAACACAAATACATAAATAGGACACCACACCTTTTAAATTGCTTTCTAAATTGCAATTCTTGTTAATTTGAGACTTTTTTACATGGGCTCCTTTAAAATTTATTTCCTAACCTTTTCACCAAAATTGTTGGTCTCGCTTAGGCAGAGATTAGATTCAGAGGGAATCCAAATTCTGTTAACCCCAGTTACAAGGGAGGAGATCAGGGAGGTTTTTAAACAACTGCCAAATGATAATGGCCCTGGTCCGGACGGTTTCACAGATGAGTTCTATAAATCTGATTGGTCTGTAGTTGGTAAATTGGTAGAGGATGTGGTGATAGATTTTTTCCAAACAGGGGTGATGCCACAACAGGTAAACTCTACAACCCTATCTTTAATACCTAAGGTGGCTAGTGCTAGTAGTGTAGACAGTATGAAAGATTTTAGAAATATATCATGTTGCAATGTGCTATATAAGGGTATATCTAAACTCCTCTTTAATAGATTAGCAGCTGTCCTTCCTATGGTCATTAGTAAGTCCCAGTCAGCTTTTATAAAGGGGAGATTAATTAGTGATAATATTTTGATGGCTAGTGAGCTTGTAAAAGACTATCATAAGAAGAACACTACATCGAGATGTGTCCTAAAAATTGATCTCATGAAGGCTTTTGATTCGGTAAACTGGTACTTTCTGTTTAAGATGCTCTTAGCTATGGGATTCCCAGAACCATTTGTTATGCTAATAGAGGCTTGTGTTACAACCCTCAAGCTTAGTGTGTCTATTAGTGGAGGCTGTGTGGATATTTCTCTGTTGGAAAAGGGTTTCGGACAAGGACACCCCCTCTCTCCTTACTTATTCACTGTGGCAATGGAGTTCTTTTCTTGTTTAATTCACAAGGAAACTATAGACAATCAAGTTCCCTACCATCCCCGTTGTAAATCATTAGAGATCACACATCTGTGTTTAGCATATGATCTCTTAGTGTTTAAAAATGGATCAACACGAGGGGTGGTTGGTATACAAAGAGTGCTAGCATAGTTTTATGTTGAATTTGGACTTCGTTGTAACCCTGCAAAATGCCAACTATTCTGCTATGGAATTCTTGATGATGAAAAGCAGTGGATCTCATCTTTACTAGACTCCCTCTGGGATGCTTACCTGTTTGTTACCTTGGTGTACCACTAATCTCAGGTAAGCTTTCCTCTGTTGATTGCTCTGTGCTTGTTGATAGAATTACACAGAAAATTAGAACATGGCAGGCAAAGATGCTTAGTTATGCTGGTAGGTTGCAACAGGTTTCTTCTATTATTACAAGTATTATGCAATATTGGATGGCTTTATTCCCACTTCCACAGAGAATTCTGAAAGACATTGAGAAGATATGTAACCAATTCTTGTGGGGTGTTGGTGGCTCGAGTCTGAGGAAGAGATCTCTGGTGGCATGGTCCTTAGTGGCTCTACCAAAAGTTGAAGGGGATTGGGGATAAGGGATTTTAAAAAGTGGAACCAGCATTACAAGAAAAATGACAATTAACGGCTAAGTCTATTTGCCACGATAAGTCATTTATGTGCTGCGATAATCCTATAATGGCACATAAATGTGTGCTGTCAATACTGCTGCCGCTAAATCATTTTAGCGACAGATGTTAGCGGCAAATATTTTATGCTGCTAATGCACGAATTTGCAACAAATAGGTTTGTTGCTAATTTGATATTTGAATGACGATTTAACCGTCTTTTTCTCACTCTAGTAGCTGAAATTTTTGCCACTAATGTTACATTTAGCGACATATATATTTTGCCCCTGTTGATTGTTTTGGGGACAATTGTATCTGCCTTTAAATTAACCTACAGGAACAAACTATGTGCAGATAACTTTTGGTCGCTAATTTCACTTTACATAACTTCTTTGCTTGTGTTCTAGTTTTAGAGGCACAATGTTTAATTGCTCATGATATTCATTAAAAAATAATTGCTCATATAATATTATAATATTGCTAATACAGTTTTTTTTGGGCTTGCTATTTGCCGCCAAACAAATTGCTATTTGGCGCCAACTAAAAAAAAAAAGGTATATATGTACATCTTTGGTTAAGAAGTTTCACAATCTACAACATATTCAACTTTCAGAAAACGTATTGAATCAGAAAAAATTGACGCTCGCCGGAAAAGTCGCCGGAAAACCATCGGGAAAGCCCATCCTCGACGTAAACTGCGGACACGCATCCATGAATCATCACTAAGCAGGTGCGT
Source organism: Linum tenue (assembly GCA_946122785.1). NCBI lineage: Eukaryota > Viridiplantae > Streptophyta > Magnoliopsida > Malpighiales > Linaceae > Linum > Linum tenue. Next base: position 13,766,628 of record CAMGYJ010000010.1, on the reverse strand, counting down.
CAAATTTTTTGTAGTTTCGAACAAATTTTCCGAAGATTTGCAACGAACAAAGGGTTAGCCGAAAATTTCCGGCGGCCGGAACCTGGCCGGGCCGAAGGAAAACGGTGGCCGAAGCCTGGTGGGGCCGAAAATATTTTTCGGCCCCACCAGGCTTCGGCCACCGTTTTCCTTCGGCCCGGCCGCCGGAAGTTTTCGGCCCGGCCAGGTTCCGGCCGCCGGAAGTTTTCGGCCCGGCCAGGTTCCGGCCGCCGAAAATTTTCGGCCCGGCCAGGTTCCGGCCGCCGAAAATTTTCGGCCCACCCTGTTCGTTGCAAATCGTCGGAAAAATTCGATTTTAGGAGTTGAATTTAGAGTTTAGGAGTTGAATTTAGCGGTTAAGACTTGAAATTAGCGTTTAGGAGTTGAATTTAGAGTTTAGGAGTTGAATTTAGCGGTTAAGAGTTGAAATTAGCGTTTAGGTTCACATGAATATTGATGTGTTATATTGTAATTGTAGGAAAAATGTCAGAGTGGTTACCGGCCGATCATGATTACACAGCAGAATTTGAGAATGGGATCCATTATGCAAGTGTGGAGTTAGCTGAGTTAGCTGCAAAAGCAATCGCTCAGGAGTGTGGGTTCTTTATTATTAGAGGAGCATGGAAACCGAATACTGCTGGACTACATCCTGTTACTGCCCTCTGTATGTATTGCGATAGAAGCAGTAGGATCGTTAAGTCTTATAAACCAGACCCTACGAAGGAGATGCGTGGGAATATTAGTTCGAAGGGTACTGGTTGCCAGTTTTAGATATGTATTAAGGAAGTATGGCAAAAGGATGGTCCAAACACATGGGTCCTAGTGGGAGTGACAAGTCGTGAAACCAGAGCTAATAGAGGGTTTCACAACCATGAAAAGGTGTTGTATCCAGAACATCACCGACACAACAAACAGTTTAGTGAGGCTGAAAAAGAGAGGTTAAGATTAATGAGGAAGGCGGGGGTGAGACCAAATCAGCAGAAGACGACACTCAATACTGAAGGGGGTGTGAGTCATAATATCAAACAGATGTACAACATAAATTACAAGACAAGATTGGATGAGATGGGTGAAATGGATGCGATACAGTTTGCGCTTCATGGAGCTGAACAACGTGGGTACCATATCTGTTTGCAAAAGGACTCTAATAATGTGCTCACTAATCTGTTTTTTGCGCACCCGACGTCCATTCAGATGTTGCATGCATGGCCGTACGTCATCATCATTGACTCGACCTACAAGACGAATAGGTATTGCTGGCCATGGGTTGAGATTATTGGGGTTACTCCAGTCAAGAAGAATTTCAACATTGCATGTGCAATTATTAAGCAGGAAACAAAGGAAACATATGAGTGGGTGCTGCGATGTATTAAAGGGTTGCTCGGTGATACGGTTCCAAATGTCATTGTGACAGACAAAGAAGGTGGTCTGCTTGCTTCTATTCCTGTGGTCTTCCCTCTCCCACATACTGTCCACCTACTATGTTTATGGCACGTCAACAACTGTGTGAAGCAAAAGTTTGAGCAATTACTGGGTGGAATTTCAAAAAGAGAGGTAGCACAAGCGGTATGGAAGAAATATTTTGACAAAGCTGCATGGAGTTGGACTCAGGAGGGTTTTCTTCAAAAGATTAATGAGTTTGAGAGGGTCTGGACACATAAGAACATAAAAATGGTCGACTACGTGCGAGGTGAGTGGTTGCCTCATCAGACAATGTGGGCAAAGTGCTACACGAACCATGTGTTTCATCTTGGTAACACGAGCTCGAATAGAGTTGAGGCATCTCACTCTTCATTCAAGTCACTTAACCGCAATCTGAGTAGGGCAATTGAGCCTCCGTGCACGTTTTTGAGGAGGGTCGTTAGTTGTGAGGCAATCAAACTGATGTTAGATGGGGCGGCGGAGTTGAAGGACAATTGTGCGTGTCATTTTCAGATGACACATGGGCTCAAGTGTGCTTGCCAGGTTGTTCAAGCTAAGGAAGAAGGACGTCAATTCTATGCTCAAGAGTTGCATGTATTTTGGCGGACTTTGGATTATAAAAACCCCCCACGTCAACAACAAGTCAATGATGAAATTGAGCTTCAACGAGAACACTTTAGGCGTCTTACTGTTGAGGTGGAAGAAAGAGGTCCTGAAGCAGTGAGACAAGCAAGAGATGCCCTATTCTATGGGCTTCACCCAGCAGAGGACAATGTGAGGGAACCGAAAGTGAATGAGAATCCGAGAGGACGGCCTCGAACAAGCACCAGTCGCATTCGTTCATATTATGAGCGGTCTCGTTCGAGGAGTACTGGGCCTGGTTCGAGTGGAGGCAGGGGGCGATCGAGTGGAGGCAGATCCCGATCGAGTGGAGGTGAATCCGACGAGCATGATACAGGTGAGTAATTGGTTAAATATTGTAGTCCATCTAGTAGTAATTGGTTTATGTTTGTAAAATTTGTCCAAGTAATTTTACAAGCCCCGTCCAAAGTGCATAGGAAGCGTGGCCACGGAAACAGATCCTCCGCCTCAACATGACTAAACACGTAGCTCCCAAGATAATCAACCGCCCCTGTACGGGTGTAGCAACTGATGACCCCTCGATCTCCAAGCCCCGTCCAAAGTGCATAGAAAGCGTGGCCACGGAAGCTCCTAATGAGGCTAGGATCCGTAGGTCCACCAGGACACTCACCAACAAGCTCCCACGGTGGAGGACCACTCGAACGTCCTCCCCTACTCCGTCCAGTCCCCGAGCTCTCTGTCTCCTCACGAGCACGTGGTACGAATCGCCCAGCTCGGTCCCTATACATAGCAGGACGTGATGTTGCCGTACGATCCTGCACTCGTCCATGTCCACGCGTAGGTGGAGGGACCTCGATATCCTCATCATTATCGTCCTCATCAAACTCAGCCGAGACCACTCTCGATGCAGCACCCTGGTTCCCCCCATGGGAACCAGACGACCGTGATGACGAACGAGCAACTACAATAGGAGCCTCTGACTGATGTCCAATATCTCGAGAGCGCTTCTTCTCCTTATTCTTCTTAGGCACCTTCCTTCGTGTTGATGCATCAACAACCCTACCATTGAATCTACCCAACTCACTCCCACCCGCATCATCCATATCTAATTATCTACAAATTTACACAATATCATACTTAGATGCGCACTAATTAATTAAATTTCTATCAACTAATGTACTATTAACATTAATTGTTAATTAATCACAAATTAATTAATATCATACTTAGATGCGCACTAATTAATTTAATTTCTATTAACTAATATACTATTAACATTAATTGTTAATTAATCACTAATTAATCAATATCATACTTAGATGCGCATTAATTAATTAAATTTCTATTAACTAATGTACTATTAACATTAATTGTTAATTAATCGCTAATTAATTAATTTTCTATTAACTAATGTACTATTAACATTAATTGTTAAACCAATTCTTAATTAATTAATTTTCTATTAACTAATCTAAGTAATTAAAGATTCATACGCCTATTACAAAAAAACATTTATACACCAACTTAAAAAATATTAACACTAATTTCTAATAACTAATTAAGTAATTTTTTATTGACTAATTAATTAACATATTAAATTAAATTAATTACAAAAACTGGCCAGGCCGAAAAAAATTTGCGGCAGGTGCGCCGCCGGGCCGAAAAAATCTTGTGGCCGGTGCGACGCGCCGGCCGCAAAAAAATTTCGGCCCAGCGGCGTTCCGGCCGCAAATTTTTTTCGGCCCACCGTGTTTTTCGCCGGAAAATGGAAAAATTGCCGGAAAATTGAAAAACTTGCCGGAAAAAGTAAACTTACTTGTTTTCCGACGATTGAGGACGACGGGAGGTTGGCCGGCGACGGAGGAACGGTGCCGGCGACGGAGGCACTGGGCTGGTCGACAAAAATGTTTTTGTTGGAATGAGTCAAATGTTATGGTATTCGAATTTATAGGAAGGGAAGGAAGGGAGAATTCAAATTTTTTTTTTTTTTTTTTGGTTGGCGACAAATAGCAATTTGGTTGGCGGCAAATAGCCGTTCACTTGGCATAGATAGAATATTGCTAATACAGTAAATTTTTTGGTCGAACTAAGGCAGTAAACCTAGCAATAGTAAAAGAAATTTATTGAATACGATTAGATGAACAAATTGGCACACTATTCACCAAGAACAAGCAGAGAATAAATCAACAAACTTTTCTTTATATTAATTATGAATATGTTGATACACAACAGAAAGTTTCAATTGCACAACACCCAAATTGATCAAGCTTGATCTGAAGCTTCCGAGAAAGAACGAGAACTTTTCCATGCCGCCTTGCATCATCATTCCTGGAATGTAACTTGAACTCGTTGTGCAGATCTGAAATCATCTAAATCCCCCACCGCTTCATTCATCGTTGTGCACTGATGATATGCTTTCTCCCCACTTTTTATAAAGAGCAATAAGATCAGATCTCCATCACTGTACTGTTGTGAACGTCTGAACTCTGAAGAGAACGAAAGATAAACACTTAATGCTGCGGCTCAGGTCACCGACGACTCTGCTCCTAGTTTGCTTTTGGAGCAATGCTGGGAATGATAAGCCCTTAATACAAGAAGAGGAATATAAGAATTAAGAACTAGGGTTTTCGTTTTAGGAAAACTAAAAACTAACTTGGGCAACTAATCAACTCTTAAATAATTAAATAAATAACCAACAGATACATTAAATCCCTTACAAACCGCACCCATTTCCCCACTAAACGACCAAGTCTTTCCTCTCATCATGGTGAATCTATTATTTTAATAGTAGAGGGAGTTAGAGACTTAGAGTACAATTACAAGTCTGAGGATAAGTAAGCATTAATTAATTCAAAATTATAATAAAATATTTAATAATTGGAGGGAGATATAATTATACGGGGGCAAACCTAATCAGCGGTATTTTTTTTTTTTTTTTTTTTTTTTTTTGATACCCAGGACTAATCAGCGGTATTTGAAATACAATCGGAGGCAAATTTTATACGTTTCCTAAATGAAGTATAATTTTATATTTTAATGAAGAATCAATCGCAACCATTATTTTAGCCTCTAAAAACGTTGATGTAGTAGCAAAATAATTTTTGCCTCCAAAAGATATAAATATAAAAATAAAAATAATATCCGCATTCTCATAGATAAGGGGACAAAAGTTTAAATGACAATTACAACAAATGTGCTGCTATATGTAATACTCCTGTTAAATTAAATTCAAATTTAAACCAATAATAATTTTAGGGGCAAATAAGTTTACTTTTAGAGGCAGAAAATATATTAGTCGCATATATCATATTATAGGAGGTAATTATTTTATGTGCCGCAAATTTTTGTCGCCAAAGATCATTTTTCTCGTAGTGCAGGTGACACGCTATGACACAACACCAATCTACGACCAAGTATAATTGCAGAAAGGAAATGCAAAATAATGGTTAAGTCTAATTATCAACCCGGGCTCTAGGTCTACTGCCTACCCAGTGAACTCTTATTATCTAGCGGTAACAAGATAGTGAAGTGTTTTCAGTGCAAAAGAAACAAGGAAACAAGTAATGGTCTGGTTCTTTCAAGTTCAAAAGTTCATCCGGATATGGATCCCCCTAGTGTGTAGCTAGTTCAAGTTGTATGGTCTCAAGTTACTCAAATTGATAGATAAATCGCGGAAATTTCTTAACTGGTCTGAACTATCGACTAAAGTGGTCCAGACCCTCTTGATTCGAATACCCGGCGGGTGACTATCCTCCACCGGTATACTCTAACCAAGGACAATCATGCAAAACTTCCACTACTGGCCTTATGTTCCAGTATGGAGTAGTGAATCAACTTCTCAACTAAAGTAGTCGATCCACCACTGTCAATTAAAGATTGCTCTTTTAACATATGGAGAGACTATCGTTCTAGGTTAAAGCTAGAATCACACAGGTTTGATCAGGACTCATGCAATTCCGAATAATTCCTCAACTAAATTTATCCAAACAATCATTCATAACATGGGGTTCATACAATCATTCCTAACATACACAAGTAGGGTTCTTCATAACCAGATGAAATGGAAAATTACTCCATGGAGAGTTGCGAGAACGAAACGCTCGAAGTAGACATCATCAAGGTGACAATGGAAGACTACTCCGGGCGGATAATTGGTACTCCGAGGTTGGGGACTCGAGCTCCGATGTCTTCAAATCGATCCAATCCTTTCCCAAGGGTTTCCCTTCGTCACTCTCTCTCTAGGGTTTGGTTTATGCCCTTAGAACTCTCAAAATCGGATCCCTTGGAAATTACCCGAACAACCTATAAATAGACTGAGAATCCGCAAGTTACGGTCATAACTCGCCTTGCTAGCCCATAACTTGCTGAGAAACGGTGCCGTTGTCGCACTGTCTTCTTCCAAGAGTTACGACCTCCTTTAGTGAGTTACGGCCTTGACCATAACTTGAAGAGAAGGACCGTACCTCATAAAACGATTCTGGAACTCCATCGTGATGCTTCCTGGGAGTTACGGGTACCCTAGCTGAGGTACGGCCACAACCATAACTTGAAGAGTCAGCCTGTAACTTAAGAGAGGCTGCTGGAACTCTTTCGTGTTCAATACTGCAACTTACGGGCTCCTTTGTTGAGTTACGGGTCAGACCGTAACTTGCAAGGTCTGGTCGTAACTCATAGGAGAAAACTTCCCTTCCGCTCCAAATCGTCCCGAACTTCGCTCCTTCGCCCCCTTTCACGTGTTAAGTCATGAAACAACATAAACAAGCACAACCTAGCGTAAAATAGGCCACTAGAGCGAAAACCAAAGAAAGAACGATCCGGAAATGACGGGAAAAACATGTTGGAATATGTTAGTATCAAATTCCCCCACATTTAACTGTTTGCTTGTCCCCAAGCAAACCGAATCAGTCACCCGATAAGCTCAAAATATATTAACCATGAAGACCTTGGGGACATATCATACCGGCACAAACACGTGAATCAAACTAGCTACTAGACCTCAACACATGGCAATAGCAACAGCAACATGGACAACCACTACAGATGATATTCGAGTGCAGCAGTGTCGAGTAAAGGAAGAGTCTCCCTTCTGTTCACCAACCAACATAGACTTGACTCAACCACTTACTCAAAACAGTCACCTTATTCATCTAATTCACGACATCAAAATCAAGACTGAGCAATCTAGGTTCTCACCGGGGTAGAGAATGTAAAGAATATAGGGAAATGAATCGCTCACTCTCGACCAGTGGGGTCAGGACACTTTGATGCAAAAAATGCGCATGCTCGATCCTCAATACTAACGTCTCTTCACCATGATGGCAGCCTCTAAATGCTAGAGTTCACATATCGGGTGTCACCACTAACTAATCCGGAGGTCTTAGATACAGGTTCAGATGACTTGCTAGGGTCTTGGACATGGAAAAAAAGCCTTTTAGGTGGTGGAAAAATTCAAAGTACAGGGTTCCACAGTTCCAAAACCAACAAAGTCACAATCATTCAAACCATTTACTTCCCTTCTGTCATTTTGCATTAATCCGATTCCTTAGAGCACAAGAATGAAGGAGGTAACAATTTCGTTAGTATTCCCTAGCCAAATTGATGAGAAACACTACTTAGTGGGCATGATTCAGATTTTTATGGTGACTCTCTTTCGCTTTCATATTTTTTTCAATTTTCTCTCTTTTTTTCATTTCTTTAGAGAGCCACCACCTTTTCGCTTTGCTTTCAAACAGATGCCCAACATTTAAGAACTACCTCCATCCTTCATATTGTTTTTAGCAGAACAACAGAGAACATGTAAAGACCAATCTGTGGAACCCCTAAGAGATGCAAAAGGGTGATTTTTAATTGAAGACCGAAAGAAAGGAAGTTACACGGCTCAAAGGGGCTGACTAGGGGTATGACACCAAGACAGACAATTTGGTCGTGGGCTAATCCTATGCCTCCATCATCTTAACTAGTGACAACGTGAATGCTACACATCACGGAAGAGGGATCTATCACACCATAAAGAAACGAGCAGGCTCAAATCTCACATGGCTACCTATATGCTCTATCTCTCATTCTGATTCCGTAAACTAAATGCATAAACGACTGTAGCAAATAAGTGATCAATTCAAGTCACAGTTGGTAAGCAAATAGTTGAAAAACTAAACCCCTACACGTTTGGGTGCTTGGAGCCTAGTCCGCTGTCCGAATCTTACGATTTGAGGGCTCCAAGTACTGCTGTTTTATCATATTGGCACTATGTTTTGATGGATGAATTGATTGGTTTTCGGATTAATGCATGACAACTTGTTTGCGACTAGGACAACCTATGATGAGGACTGAGATGTGCAGTAGAACGATGTAGGGGTTCAGTTTTTCAACTGTTTGCTTGCCAACTGTGACTTGATCTGATCACTTGTTCTTGACAGTCGTTTATGCATCTAGTTCAGGGTATCAGAATGTGAGATAGAGCATATAGGTAGCCATGTGAGATTTGAGCCTGCTCGTTTCTTTCTTGTGCGATAGATCCCTCTTCCATGATGTGTAGCATTCACGTTGTCACTAGCTAAGATGATGGGGGCATAGGATTAGCCCACGCCCAAAACTGACTGTCCTGATGTGTCATATCCCCTAGTCAGCCCCTTTGAGCCGTGTGTTATCCTTTCTTTTGGTCTATAACGAAAAAAATCACCCTTGTTGCATCTTTTAGAAGGTTCCACAGAGTGGTTTTTTCATATTCTCTGCTGTTTCTACTATAATTTATGTGAGTGTTGGAGGTAGTGCTTAAAAGTTGGGCAGGTGTTTGAAAAATGTGCAGAAGTGGTGGCTCTCTTGAGAAATGAAAAGAAAAATGAAAGTAAAACAAAGAAAAAATTTAAAGCAAAAGAGAGCCACTACCAAAAATCTGAATGACGCCCATTAAGTAGTGTTTCTTAGCAGTCTGGCTTGGAAATGCTGATGTTTATACCTCCTTCGCTCTTGTGCTCTTGAGATATTGAGTAATGCAGAATAGCAGAAAGAAAATACCGGTTTGTTTGACTGTGATTGTGTGTTCGGAAATGTGGAACCTTGTGCTATGAATACTTCCACCACTTAAAAGGCCTTTTCCCCATGTCCAAGACCCTAGCCAGTCATTTGAACCTGTGTCTAAGACCTCCTGATTAGTTAGTGGTGACACCCCATATGTGAACTCTAGCATTTAGAGGATGCCATCATGGTGAAGAGATGATAGGGATTGAGAGAAATAGCATGCGCATTTTTCGCATTAAATTGTCCTGACCTCACTGGTCGAGAGTGAGGGATTCATTTTCATATTCTTTATACTCTTGTACCCCGGTGAGGACCTAGATTGCTCGGTCTCTGTTCTGATGTCTTGAGTTGGATGCATGAGTTGACTGTTTTGAGTGAGTGGTTGAGTCAAGTCTAGGTTGGCTGGTGAACAGAAGGGAGACTCTTCCTTTACTCGATTTTGCTGCACTCGAATGTCCTTTGTGGTGGTTGTCCTGGTTGCTATTGAGGTTGTTCATGTGTTGATGTTTGAAAACCAGTACGATTCAAGTGTTCTGTGCCTTTATGACTTGTCCTCAATGTTGGTTGATTGAAATATGTAAGCTTACCTGGTGTCTGACTTGGTTTGCTTGGGGACAAGCAAACGGTTAAGTGTGGGGGAGTTTGATAGACCGTTATTTACACATTTTTTTACCCTCGTTCTTACACCGTTTGAGGTGTTGATTCTCGTGTTTTAGGCCGATTTCACGCTAGGTTGTGCTTGTTTGTGATATTTCAGGTCCTAGTACGTGAATGGACGCTTGGGAGCGAGTCTGGGGTCGATTGGACGAAGATCGGACGCGTGGCGAGGTGTCAAGGAAGCCGCACGGGCAGAACAGGGCATCACACGACCGTGCAAGTGAGCAAGATGGCCGTGTGCTTTTTGCCGAGGCCACGCACGGGCAACCCATGAACTTCACACGGCCGTGCTAAGTGCAATTCTGGCCCTGTGATATTTGCCGAGGCCGAGCACGGGCAAACTGGGATTCTCACACGGCCGTGCACCCTGGCCGTGTGACAAGCCTGAGGATCGAACTTAATGAAACGTTGCGTTTTGAGCCGCACGGCCAAGTGGGTGAGTCGCGCGGCCGTGCACCCTGGCCGTGCGAGTCGGGGAATCCTGGTTTTAGAGCCTATTCCGAGCCAAAAGTGGGGAGGATCGAGTTTTCAGAGCAAAAACAGAGCCCTAGAGAGAGAAAGTGCGAAGAACACATCCTAGAAGCTATCTCGGAGCTGGGTTTCGTCGAATCGAGCTTGGAGATCGTCATAGGAGTGGAAATCATCATCCTGGAGCAGATTTTCCTCATCGTTATGAGTATGACTACTCCGATTACTGTTTTCTCTTCTCTCTCTATGGAGTAGAACCCTTCTCTCACTTGGGTATGAAGAACCCTAGTTCCTTTTGTTAGGGATTTGATTGTAGTGACTTGGGATGATATTACTGCTTGATTTTAATCGAATGATGCATGTTTATTGAATTGATTTGAGTCTGATCAGCTTTTCTCGATTTCTGCTGCAACTTGAGATAGATAGAATCTGATTAGGTTGTTAGAGCCTCTTCATTCGATAGTAGGAGATTGGCTATACGAGAGTTAGCCATTTTACTGCTTTGTACTGGAATTCAATTCCAGTAGTGGAGTTCTGTGCTTACTGCTTCAGCTTTCTATCCCGGTGAAGACTAGTCGTCTGCCGGGTAGCTAGACTGAGAGGGCTTGGTCAGCTTAAGAGATTCCAAGCTACTGTCGGAGCTTCCGCAGTCTAATCAACAGTAAATCAACCCAGGGGAATTACAATTGAACCTAACTAAGGGGCTAGGGGGACTCAATCCCGAGTGACTCTTTCCTGACTTTGAAAACCGAACAATTTACTGCTTTCTTACTGCTTTAGCTTTAACAATAATCACTCGAATAGTTTGCTAGATAATAGAGAATCACGGAGTAAGCAGTAGATCTAGACCCCGGGTTGATAATATAACTTGCCTGTTACTGCATTCCCGGACTGCGATTACACTTGGTCGCAGTTTGGTGTTGTGTTTTGGCGTGTCACCTCTCTTAACCTGAAAACAACCGTTTAGTTGCTTTGCTTGCTTGCTAGTTTAGATCTTCACTAAAGTTTCATTGCTAGATAATACGAATTCACTGAGTAGTCATCACATCTAGGACCCGGGTTGACATTAAAACCCAAACCCGCTGTACTACGCTTTAGGAAGTGGTTACACTTGGCCATTTTCTAGAGTGACAGTAGGAGTGAGTCAGGAGTACTCAGAGCACCTGCTCCAGGCTTGTCACCCACCAGAGGAGCACCACTGGACCACCCGGTGGGATCATTCACCACCACCACCACCACCAGCGGAGGATGGAGACGATGACCTTATGAACCAGATCGACTTCACCGGTCTCGGAGGGCCCTAGTGGCATGTCTTGAGTGTTTTTGTTTTTGTCAGCGTGCAAACTGTCTTGTGTCGGTTTAGTTTCTTTCTTTTTTATTTTGGATGTTGTACTATTGGGCTCACCATTGGACCTAACGTATTCTGTTTGAGCTCTTTGGTTTCCTTTAGCTGTGCTTATTCCTGACTGGTCCTCTCTCCAGTCCGCTTCATTCCGACTGGTCCATTTCCAGTCTCCTGCAGTCCGTGCACACCGGTAACATCGTTCCCCTTTCCTTCCCTCTTCTCCATTGAGGGCAATGTCGATCTTAAGTGTGGGGGGGATGTTTATCTTTTGACTGCATTAGATCTGTTTGTGTGCTTGGAGCCTAGTCCACTGTCCAAATTTTTAAATTTGAGGGCTCAAGTACGTGTTCCTTGCAATTGCCTGCTCAGTATGCTTTGAATTGACAGTCTCTTTAGTAATGTGCAACCTAGGGAGGTAGTGTAGCACTATGGACGATGTTGATGCATTTAAGAAGTCTCATTTCTTCTTCATATAGTGTTGGTTGATTCAGTGAATTAGTGATCTTAGGACCCTTGAATTGTGTGGTGTTGTGGACTCTCTACTTGTCATGGACTCTTGTATCATGTTTTGAAAATGACAGGCGCTCGAAAATGTGCTTTAAAATAACATCTCCCGTGCGAATAGGGCAAAAGTGTGTAAGGGGAGACGGGAATCCGTTCTCAATTTCCACCTACTACTTCCAGCCCCCTTACATGTCTTTCCCCCGCACGAGGCTCGAGACACCCGCTCCTGGCATGGCCGGTAAGAGCTGGGCTCCCACAAAACCTCTGCTGGGTGGGAGCCCCCATTTTCTGAAAAACAGGTTGGAAGCTTTGAAAAAAAAAAGAAAAAAAAACAGAAAAACAAGCAAAAAAGAAAGAAAAGGGGTTCCAACCATCTTCAAAAAGAAAATAGAGCACCTTAAAAAAAAAGTGAGTCCATGATCTTTTGTTTTTGAGAGTCCATTCATCCATGATTCATTTGTCCTTTGTTCACTATTTGCCATGATGCCGACTCGAGACTAGCGCTCTCGCCGAAGAAGCTATGAGATGACTTGTGCGTGGTTGACCTCGTAAGCTGCTAAATGATCTAGGAAATCCTCTACCTATGATCGGGGTTGTTGGTTGCTATAGAGGTCTGGAGAGTTGCATTGGTTTGAGTTAGGTTTGCTTGGGGACAAGCAAACGGTTAAGTGTGGGGGAGTTTGATAGACCGATAATTGCACATGTTTTTACCCTTATTCTTGAACCGTTTGAGATGTTGATTCTCGTGTTTTAAGCCGATTTCACGCGAGGTTGTAAATTTATGTCATATTTCAGGACCCGGCGTTGGAATCGAGGTGAAGGAACGAGATTCGGGTCGAAAGGAGCAAGTGAGGCTTGAAGTGTGCTGGAGAGCAAAAATACCCGGCCATGAGCAGAAATACCCGACCGGGTATTATCTGGCCATGACCGGGGATTTTTGGCTTTGGGCATCCGTGAGAAACAGAAGGGGGCCCGGGCAGGAGGCGAAAATCCCCGCTCGGGGATTATTGGCTATGACCAGGGATTTCCCTGAGGCAAAAATGGCGCGTTTCAATTATACCCAGTCGCGACCCAAAATACCCGACCAGGTATTTCGACCGGGTATCGCGACAGTCAGCCTTTTTAAAGGAAAAGAAGGCCAAAAATCAAGGGTTCCGAGTTTTAGAGAGACAGAGCGATTCCTAGAGAGAGAAAGCGACAAACCAGAGTTCCCAAGTTCCATAGCTTGATCTTCATCACCATTGGAGCCCGGATTGAGCTTGGAGAAGTGCCGATTGACAACCAGGAGCAGAGATTCATCCTTCACAGTATGATTTCCGCGTCTGAATCTGCTTTTGCTTCTCTCTCCATGGAGTAGTTTTCCCATTCATCTAGGTATGGAGAACCCTAGATTTGTATGTTAGGTCTGATTGTATGAACCCAAGTACAGATTTTATGATTTGATTATATTCGATTGAGGCTTGAATGATTGAATGACTTGAATCCTGGTCAAATTCCTGTTGTTTCTGCTTTAACCTAGAATGAGAATATCTGCCTAGGTTGATAGAGCACCCTTAATTAAAGGTAGTGAATTGGCGACTTTAGTCGAGGAGCCAATTCGCTATTCTGTACTGAATTTGCTTCGGTAGTGGAGGTTTGGTTCGTTAGGGCCTCAATCTGTTTACTCCGGTGGAGGTTAGTCGCCCGCTGGAGACTCAGATTGAGAGGGTCTGGAGACCTTTAGTCGAGACTTCAGACTGTTTAAGAACCTTCCGCACTATAACTTTCATGAAAACTGAACTTGGTAAATTGCAATCCGACTTAACTGCAGTCTAGGGGGAACCATATTCGGGTGACCTCTCTCGACTTGAAAACAACCGTTTAACTTGCTTTGTATGTTTGTTAATTTGGACTTTCATTAAAGTTTCACTGCTAGATAACAAGAATTCACCGAGTAGTCATCAAATCTAGGAAGTGGTTACACTTGGCCAATTTCTAGAGTGACAGTAGGAGTGAGTCACAAGCCTAGATCGTGAGCGTGATGGCAGGCACTACACCAATTTCCTGCTGGAGCGTTTGTGCTCGGAGGCGGATGTGGACATCCCCCATGACTTCTAGCATTTGTCCCCGCATTAGGAGGAGGACGATGACGGGGAGGACTGATAATTGACAACCACCTACATGTGTTTGTCTTTGAGTCGTGTGTTTTGTGTTTTCTCTTTTGCGTCGAATTGGATATTGTTGTTGTTTGTTTTCTTTTTCTTTTGTCTGAAGCCATGGGACTAACAATCTATTGTCCTAACTCTTACCCACTGTGAGTGGGTTTGTTTGTCTAGCCTTGCTTTTCATAAACTGGTCCACTGTCCAGTCCGCTCCTGACGGCTTGTCCATTTCTAGTCTCCCTGCAGTCTGTTTTTCCGGTATCATCGTTCCCCTTATCCTTACTTCTTCTCCATTGAGGGCAATGTCGTGCTTAAGTGTGGGGGGTATTTATCTTTGGCTGCATCGAAAATTTTGTGTGCTCGGAGCCTAGTCCACTGTCCAAATCTTGAGATTTGAAGGCTCCAAGTACAAGTGCTTGCATGATCGCACTGGCAATGTAATGGTATGTGATGAATCGATTGGCTATTGGCATGAATGCATGGTAACTTGCTTATGACTAGGACAACCTATATGGATGATTGAGACGTGTAGTAGAACCGTGTAGGGGTTTAGTTTTTCAACTATTTGCTTACCAACTGTGACTTGAATTGATCACTTATTTGCTACAGTCGTTTATGCATTTAGTTTACGGAATCAGAATGAGAGATAGAGCATATAGGTAGCCATGTGAGATTTGAGCCTGCTCGTTTCTTTATGGTGTGATAGATCCCTCTTCCGTGATGTGTAGCATTCACGTTGTCACTAGTTAAGATGATGGAGGCATAGGATTAGCCCACGACCAAATTGTCTGTCTTGGTGTCATACCCCTAGTCAGCCCCTTTGAGCCGTGTAACTTCCTTTCTTTCGGTCTTCAATTAAAAATCACCCTTTTGCATCTCTTAGGGGTTCCACAGATTGGTCTTTACATGTTCTCTGTTGTTCTGCTAAAAACAATATGAAGGATGGAGGTAGTTCTTAAATGTTGGGCATCTGTTTGAAAGCAAAGAGAAAAGGTGGTGGCTCTCTAAAGAAATGAAAAAAAGAGAGAAAATTGAAAAAAATATGAAAGCGAAAGAGAGTCACCATAAAAATCTGAATCATGCCCACTAAGTAGTGTTTCTCATCAATTTGGCTAGGGAATACTAACGAAATTGTTACCTCCTTCATTCTTGTGCTCTAAGGAATCGGATTAATGCAAAATGACAGAAGGGAAGTAAATGGTTTGAATGATTGTGACTTTGTTGGTTTTGGAACTGTGGAACCCTGTACTTTGAATTTTTCCACCACCTAAAAGGCTTTTTTTTCCATGTCCAAGACCCTAGCAAGTCATCTGAACCTGTATCTAAGACATCCGGATTAGTTAGTGGTGACACCCGATATGTGAACTCTAGCATTTAGAGGCTGCCATCATGGTGAAGAGACGTTAGTATTGAGGATCGAGCATGCGCATTTTTTGCATCAAAGTGTCCTGACCCCACTGGTCGAGAGTGAGCGATTCATTTCCCTATATTCTTTACATTCTCTACCCCGGTGAGAACCTAGATTGCTCAGTCTTGATTTTGATGCGTGAATTAGATGAATAAGGTGACTGTTTTGAGTAAGTGGTTGAGTCAAGTCTATGTTGGTTGGTGAACAGAAGGGAGACTCTTCCTTTACTCGACACTGCTGCACTCGAATATCATCTGTAGTGGTTGTCCATGTTGTTGTTGCTATTGCCATGTGTTGAGGTCTAGTAGCTAGTTTGATTCACGTGTTTGTGCCGGTATGATATGTCCCCAAGGTCTTCATGGTTAATATATTTTGAGCTTATCGGGTGACTGATTCGGTTTGCTTGGGGACAAGCAAACAGTTAAATGTGGGGGAATTTGATACTAACATATTCCAACATGTTTTTCCCATCAATTCCGGATCGTTCTTTCTTTGGTTTTCGCTCTCGTGGCCTATTTTACGCTAGGTTGTGCTTGTTTATGTTGTTTCATGACTTAACACGTGAAAGGGGGCGAAGGAGCGAAGTTCGGGACGATTTGGAGCGGAAGGGAAGTTTTCTCCTATGAGTTACGACCAGACCTTGCAAGTTACGGTCTGACCCGTAACTCAACAAAGGAGCCCGTAAGTTGCAGTATTGAACACGAAAGAGTTCCAGCAGCCTCTCTTAAGTTACAGGCTGACTCTTCAAGTTATGGTTGTGGCCGTACCTCAGCTAGGGTACCCGTAACTCCCAGGAAGCATCATGATGGAGTTCCAAAATCGTTTTATGAGGTACGGTCCTTCTCTTCAAGTTATGGTCAAGGCCGTAACTCACTAAAGGAGGTCGTAACTCTTGGAAGAAGACAGTGCGACAACGGCACCGTTTCTCAGCAAGTTATGGGCTAGCAAGGCGAGTTACGACCGTAACTTGTGGATTCTCAGTCTATTTATAGGTTGTTCGGGAAATTTCCAAGGGATCCAATTTTGAGAGTTCTAAGGGCATAAACCAAACCCTAGAGAGAGAGTGACGAAGGGAAACCCTTGGGAAAGGATTGGATCGATTTGAAGACATCGGAGCTCGAGTCCCCAACCTCGGAGTACCAATTATCCGCCCGGAGTAGTCTTCCATTGTCACCTTGATGATGTCTACTTCGAGCGTTTCGTTCTCGCAACTCTCCATGGAGTAATTTTCCATTTCATCTGGTTATGAAGAACCCTACTTGTGTATGTTAGGAATGATTGTATGAACCACATGTTATGAATGATTGTTTGGATAAATTTAGTTGAGGAATTATTCGGAATTGCATGAGTCCTGATCAAACCTGTGTGATTCTAGCTTTAACCTAGAACGATAGTCTCTCCATATGTTAAAAGAGCAATCTTTAATTGACAGTGGTGGATCGACTACTTTAGTTGAGAAGTTGATTCACTACTCCATACTGGAACATAAGGCCAGTAGTGGAAGTTTTGCATGATTGTCCTTGGTTAGAGTATACCGGTGGAGGATAGTCACCCGCCGGGTATTCGAATCAAGAGGGTCTGGACCACTTTAGTCGATAGTTCAGACCAGTTAAGAAATTTCCGCGATTTATCTATCAATCTGAGTAACTTGAGACCATACAACTTGAACTAGCTACACACTAGGGGGATCCATATCCGGATGAACTTTTGAACTTGAAAGAACCAGACCATTACTTGTTTCCTTGTTTCTTTTGCACTGAAAACACTTCACTATCTTGTTACCGCTAGATAATAAGAGTTCACTGGGTAGGCAGTAGACCTAGAGCCCGGGTTGATAATTAGACTTAACCATTATTTTGCATTTCCTTTCTGCAATTATACTTGGTCGTAGATTGGTGTTGTGTCATAGCGTGTCACCTGCACTACGAGAAAAATGATCTTTGGCGACAAAAATTTGCGGCACATAAAATAATTACCTCCTATAATATGATATATGCGACTAATATATTTTATGCCTCTAAAAGTAAACTTATTTGCCCCTAAAATTATTATTGGTTTAAATTTGAATTTAATTTAACAGGAGTATTACATATAGCAGCACATTTGTTGTAATTGTCATTTAAACTTTTGTCCCCTTATCTATGAGAATGCGGATATTATTTTTATTTTTATTTTTATATCTTTTGGAGGCAAAAATTATTTTGCTACTACATCAACGTTTTTAGAGGCTAAAATAATGGTTGCGATTGATGCTTCATTAAAATATAAAATTATACTTCATTTAGGAAACGTATAAAATTTGCCTCTGATTGTATTTCAAATACCGCTGATTAGGTTTGCCCCCGTATAATTATATCTCCCTCCAATTATTAAATATTTTATTGTAATTTTGAATTAATTAATGCTTACTTATCCTCAGACTTGTAATTGTACTCTAAAGTCTCTAACTCCCTCTACTATTAAAAATAATAGATTCACCATGATGAGAGGAAAGACTTGGTCGTTTAGTGGGGAAATGGGTGCGGTTTGTAAGGGATTTAATGTATCTGTTGGTTATTTATTTAATTATTTAAGAGTTGATTAGTTGCCCAAGTTAGTTTTTAGTTTTCCTAAAACGAAAACCCTAGTTCTTAATTCTTATATTCCTCTTCTTGTATTAAGGGCTTATCATTCCCAGCATTGCTCCAAAAGCAAACTAGGAGCAGAGTCGTCGGTGACCTGAGCCGCAGCATTAAGTGTTTATCTTTCGTTCTCTTCAGAGTTCAGACGTTCACAACAGTACAGTGATGGAGATCTGATCTTATTGCTCTTTATAAAAAGTGGGGAGAAAGCATATCATCAGTGCACAACGATGAATGAAGCGGTGGGGGATTTAGATGATTTCAGATCTGCACAACGAGTTCAAGTTACATTCCAGGAATGATGATGCAAGGCGGCATGGAAAAGTTCTCGTTCTTTCTCGGAAGCTTCAGATCAAGCTTGATCAATTTGGGTGTTGTGCAATTGAAACTTTCTATTGTGTATCAACATATTCATAATTAATATAAAGAAAAGTTTGTTGATTTATTCTCTGCTTGTTCTTGGTGAATAGTGTGCCAATTTGTTCATCTAATCGTATTCAATAAATTTCTTTTACTATTGCTAGGTTTACTGCCTTAGTTCGACCAAAAAATTTACTGTATTAGCAATATTCTATCTATGCCAAGTGAACGGCTATTTGCCGCCAACCAAATTGCTATTTGTCGCCAACCAAAAAAAAAAAAAAAAAATTTGAATTCTCCCTTCCTTCCCTTCCTATAAATTCGAATACCATAACATTTGACTCATTCCAACAAAAACATTTTTGTCGACCAGCCCAGTGCCTCCGTCGCCGGCACCGTTCCTCCGTCGCCGGCCAACCTCCCGTCGTCCTCAATCGTCGGAAAACAAGTAAGTTTACTTTTTCCGGCAAGTTTTTCAATTTTCCGGCAATTTTTCCAGTTTTCCGGCGAAAAACACGGTGGGCCGAAAAAAATTTGCGGCCGGAACGCCGCTGGGCCGAAATTTTTTTGCGGCCGGCGCGTCGCACCGGCCACAAGATTTTTTCGGCCCGGCGGCGCACCTGCCGCAAATTTTTTTCGGCCTGGCCAGTTTTTGTAATTAATTTAATTTAATATGTTAATTAATTAGTCAATAAAAAATTACTTAATTAGTTATTAGAAATTAGTGTTAATATTTTTTTAAGTTGGTGTATAAATGTTATTTTTTTGTAATAGGCGTATGAATCTTTAATTACTTAGATTAGTTAATAGAAAATTAATTAATTAAGAATTGATTTAACAATTAATGTTAATAGTACATTAGTTAATAGAAAATTAATTAATTAGCGATTAATTAACAATTAATGTTAATAGTACATTAGTTAATAGAAATTTAATTAATTAATGCGCATCTAAGTATGATATTGATTAATTAGTGATTAATTAACAATTAATGTTAATAGTATATTAGTTAATAGAAATTAAATTAATTAGTGCGCATCTAAGTATGATATTAATTAATTTGTGATTAATTAACAATTAATGTTAATAGTACATTAGTTGATAGAAATTTAATTAATTAGTGCGCATCTAAGTATGATATTGTGTAAATTTGTAGATAATTAGATATGGATGATGCGGGTGGGAGTGAGTTGGGTAGATTCAATGGTAGGGTTGTTGATGCATCAACACGAAGGAAGGTGCCTAAGAAGAATAAGGAGAAGAAGCGCTCTCGAGATATTGGACATCAGTCAGAGGCTCCTATTGTAGTTGCTCGTTCGTCATCACGGTCGTCTGGTTCCCATGGGGGGAACCAGGGTGCTGCATCGAGAGTGGTCTCGGCTGAGTTTGATGAGGACGATAATGATGAGGATATCGAGGTCCCTCCACCTACGCGTGGACATGGACGAGTGCAGGATCGTACGGCAACATCACGTCCTGCTATATAGGGACCGAGCTGGGCGATTCGTACCACCTGCTCGTGAGGAGACAGAGAGCTCGGGGACTGGACGGAGTAGGGGAGGACGTTCGAGTGGTCCTCCACCGTGGGAGCTTGTTGGTGAGTGTCCTGGTGGACCTACGGATCCTAGCCTCATTATGAGCTTCCGTGGCCACGCTTTCAATGCACTTTGGACGGGGCTTGGAGATCGAGGGGTCATCAGTTGCTACACCCGTACAGGGGCGGTTGATTATCTTGGGAGCTACGTGTTTAGTCATGTTGAGGCGGAGGATCTGGTTCCGTGGCCACACTTCCTATGCACTTTGGACGGGGCTTGTAAAATTACTTGGAATAATTTTACAAACATAAACCAATTACTACTAGATGGACTACAATGTTTAACCAATTACTCACCTGTATCATGCTCGTCGGATTCACCTCCACTCGATCGGGATCTGCCTCCACTCGATCGCCCCCTGCCTCCACTCGAACCAGGCCCAGTACTCCTCGAACGAGACCGCTCATAATATGAACGAATGCGACTGGTGCTTGTTCGAGGCCGTCCTCTCGAATTCTCATTCACTTTCGGTTCCCTCACATTGTCCTCTGCTGGGTGAAGCCCATAGAATAGGGCATCTCTTGCTTGTCTCACTGCTTCAGGACCTCTTTCTTCCACCTCAACAGTAAGACGCCTAAAGTGTTCTCGTTGAAGCTCAATTTCATCATTGACTTGTTGTTGACGTGGGGGGTTTTTATAATCCAAAGTCCACCAAAATACATGCAACTCTTGAGCATAGAATTGACGTCCTTCTTCCTTAGCTTGAACAACCTGGCAAGCACACTTGAGCCCATGTGTCATCTGAAAATGACACGCACAATTGTCCTTCAACTCCGCCGCCCCATCTAACATCAGTTTGATTGCCTCACAACTAACGACTCTCCTCAAAAACGTGCACGGAGGCTCAATTGCCCTACTCAGATTGCGGTTAAGTGACTTGTGCAGCTCATTCACCACTTCTAGAAACTGATGTTCCATGTAGTTGTGGTTCTTCGCAAAACAAGTGTCAATCGCTCCTCTACCAGACACAAGGAAAGTCTTGAATGAAGAGTGAGATGCCTCAACTCTATTCGAGCTCGTGTTACCAAGATGAAACACATGGTTCGTGTAGCACTTTGCCCACATTGTCTGATGAGGCAACCACTCACCTCGCACGTAGTCGACCATTTTTATGTTCTTCTGTGTCCAGACCCTCTCAAACTCATTAATCTTTTGAAGAAAACCCTCCTGAGTCCAACTCCATGCAGCTTTGTCGAAATATTTCTTCCATACCGCTTGTGCTACCTCTCTTTTTGAAATTCCACCCAGTAATTGCTCAAACTTTTGCTTCACACAGTTGTTGACGTGCCATAAACATAGTAGGTGGACAGTATGTGGGAGAGGGAAGACCACAGGAATAGAAGCAAGCAGACCACCTTCTTTGTCTGTCACAATGACATTTGGAACCGTATCACCGAGCAACCCTTTAATACATCGCAGCACCCACTCATATGTTTCCTTTGTTTCCTGCTTAATAATTGCACATGCAATGTTGAAATTCTTCTTGACTGGAGTAACCCCAATAATCTCAACCCATGGCCAGCAATACCTATTCATCTTGTAGGTCGAGTCAATGATGATGACGTACGGCCATGCATGCAACATCTGAATGGACGTCGGGTGCGCAAAAAACAGATTAGTGAGCACATTATTAGAGTCCTTTTGCAAACAGATATGGTACCCACGTTGTTCAGCTCCATGAAGCGCAAACTGTATCGCATCCATTTCACCCATCTCATCCAATCTTGTCTTGTAATTTATGTTGTACATCTGTTTGATATTATGACTCACACCCCCTTCAGTATTGAGTGTCGTCTTCTGCTGATTTGGTCTCACCCCCGCCTTCCTCATTAATCTTAACCTCTCTTTTTCAGCCTCACTAAACTGTTTGTTGTGTCGGTGATGTTTTGGATACAACACCTTTTCATGGTTGTGAAACCCTCTATTAGCTCCGGTTTCACGACTTGTCACTCCCACTAGGACCCATGTGTTTGGACCATCCTTTTGCCTTACTTCCTTAATACATATCTGAAACTGGCAACCAGTACCCTTCGAACTAATATTCCCACGCGTCTCCTTCGTAGGGTCTGGTTTATAAGAATTAACGATCCTACTGCTTCTATCGCAATACATACAGAGGGCAGTAACAGGATGTAGTCCAGCAGTATTCGGTTTCCATGCTCCTCTAATAATAAAGAACCCACACTCCTGAGCGATTGCTTTTGCAGCTAACTCAGCTAACTCCACACTTGCATAATGGATCCCATTCTCAAATTCTGCTGTGTAATCATGATCGGCCGGTAACCACTCTGACATTTTTCCTACAATTACAATATAACACATCAATATTCCTGTGAACCTAAACGCTAATTTCAACTCTTAACCGCTAAATTCAACTCCTAAACTCTAAATTCAACTCCTAAACGCTAATTTCAAGTCTTAACCGCTAAATTCAAATCCTAAACGCTAAATTCAACTCCTAAACTCTAAATTCAACTCCTAAACTCTAAATTCAACTCCTAAAATCGAATTTTTCCGACGATTTGCAACGAACAGGGTGGGCCGAAAATTTTCGGCGGCCGGAACCTGGCCGGGCCGAAAACTTCCGGCGGCCGGAACCTAGCTGGGCCGAAAGTTTCCGGAGGCCGGAACCTGGCCGGGCCGAAGGAAAACGGTGGCCGGAGCCTGGCCGGAAATTTTCGGCTAACCCTTTGTTCTTTGCAAATCTTCGGAAAAATTGTTCGAAACTACAAAAAATTTGACGCACCTGCTTAGTGATGATTCATGGATGCGTGTCCGCAGTTTACGTCGAGGATGGGCTTTCCCGATGGTTTTCCGGCGACTTTTCCGGCGAGCGTCAATTTTTTCTGATTCAATACGTTTTCTGAAAGTTGAATATGTTGTAGATTGTGAAACTTCTTAACCAAAGATGTACATATATACCTTTTTTTTTTTAGTTGGCGCCAAATAGCAATTTGTTTGGCGGCAAATAGCAAGCCCAAAAAAAAACTGTATTAGCAATATTATAATATTATATGAGCAATTATTTTTTAATGAATATCATGAGCAATTAAACATTGTGCCTCTAAAACTAGAACACAAGCAAAGAAGTTATGTAAAGTGAAATTAGCGACCAAAAGTTATCTGCACATAGTTTGTTCCTGTAGGTTAATTTAAAGGCAGATACAATTGTCCCCAAAACAATCAACAGGGGCAAAATATATATGTCGCTAAATGTAACATTAGTGGCAAAAATTTCAGCTACTAGAGTGAGAAAAAGACGGTTAAATCGTCATTCAAATATCAAATTAGCAACAAACCTATTTGTTGCAATTTCGTGCATTAGCAGCATAAAATATTTGCCGCTAACATCTGTCGCTAAAATGATTTAGCGGCAGCAGTATTGACAGCACACATTTATGTGCCATTATAGGATTATCGCAGCACATAAATGACTTATCGTGGCAAATAGACTTAGCCGTTAATTGTCATTTTTCTTGTAGTGCTGGTTCCACTTTTTAAAATCCCTTATCCCCAATCCCCTTCAACTTTTGGTAGAGCCACTAAGGACCATGCCACCAGAGATCTCTTCCTCAGACTCGAGCCACCAACACCCCACAAGAATTGGTTACATATCTTCTCAATGTCTTTTTAGAATTCTCTGTGGAAGTAGGAATAAAGCCATCCAATATTGCATAATACTTGTAATAATAGAAGAAACCTGTTGCAACCTACCAGCATAACTAAGCATCTTTGTCTGCCATGTTCTAATTTTCTGTGTAATTCTATCAAAAAGCACAGAGCAATCAGCAGAGGAAAGCTTACCTGAGATTAGTGGTACACCAAGGTAACAAACAGGTAAGCATCCCAGAGGGGAGTCTAGTAAAGATGAGATCCACTGCTTTTCTTCATCAAGAATTCCATAGCAGAATAGTTGGCATTTTGCAGGGTTACAACGAAGTCCAAATTCAACATAAAACTATGCTAGCACTCTTTGTATACCAACCACCCCTCGTGTTGATCCATTTTTAAACACTAAGAGATCATATGCGAAACACAGATGTGTGATCTCTAATGATTTACAACGGGGATGGTAGGGAACTTGATTGTCTATAGTTTCCTTGTGAATTAAACAAGAAAAGAACTCCATTGCCACAGTGAATAAGTAAGGAGAGAGGGGGTGTCCTTGTCCGAAACCCTTTTCCAACAGAGAAATATCCACACAGCCTCCACTAATAGACACACTAAGCTTGAGGGTTGTAACACAAGCCTCTATTAGCATAACAAATGGTTCTGGGAATCCCATAGCTAAGAGCATCTTAAACAGAAAGTACCAGTTTACCGAATCAAAAGCCTTCATGAGATCAATTTTTCGGACACATCTAGATGTAGTGTTCTTCTTATGATAGTCTTTTACAAGCTCACTAGCCATCAAAATATTATCACTAATTAATCCCCCCTTTATAAAAGCTGATTGGGACTTACTAATGACCATAGGAAGGACAGCTGCTAATCTATTAAAGAGGAGTTTAGATATACACTTATATAGCACATTGCAACATGATATATTTCTAAAATCTTTCATACTGTCTACACTACTAGCACTAGCCACCTTAGGTATTAAAGATAGGGTTGTAGAGTTTACCTGTTGTGGCATCACCCCTGTTTGGAAAAAATCTATCACCACATCCTCTACCAATTTACCAACTACAGACCAATCAGATTTATAGAACTCATCTGTGAAACCGTCCGGACCAGGGCCCACTACTAGAATTGTCACATATAGCCACAAGCTCATAGCCATGATTAATAAAATCGTAGCTAAAGCTAATTAATAGCTATGAAATTTCAACTCTATAGCTGTTATGAGTTTTACCAGTCACAAATGTTACCCATTATAGCTAATTATACTATTTTGATTCGAATGGGTTGTAGCGTAGCTATTAATGTACTTTCTGCCACAGAATTTTTGCTATGCTACAATGTCATGGCAGGTTGTTGAGGTTTAGCTATAAATGACAAATGTTCATGGCTACAGCTATTTGACCAAAAATTTTCATCCACCAAAAATATGTTTGTAACTGCAAGTAGCAATTAGTTACGGAGTTAAAATTATGTAGCTTCAAAGCCTTATATTTTGCTACGAAAATATGAACTAGTAGCTAAAAGCTTTTCATTTAGCCATTAAAATATACAATTTGTAGCAATACAAGCTTAACGATTTTGATCAAATTCTTCTTTTGACTAGGGGGTTGGAAAGTGTGACTATGAAAGTATTTGTGTCATTGTGTGTAAAATTAATCAAACATGACATTTAAATATTTCTGTTTAATACGTACTATAATTTTAGAGTGGATACTTTTGAGAAATTTTGTAAATTATTAAATCTTAAGTAAACATTACAAAATTTGACTTCCGATTTTACCTTTAGAAGAATCTATCCTAGAAATGATATAAAAAATAGTCATTTGAAAAAATATTCCATCTCATTAGGGGTGGAAATCGGTACTATCCGGGTTGGATGGATCAAACTCAGGAGATTCGCAGTTCAATAGTGAAAGATATTTGAGGACCAATGACCGAACTAATATTGCATTCAGTCTCTTTTGGTATGGTCCAAATGTTAATTTGGTCCATTTTTATTCGGTATTTATAAAATTCATGAAAACAAGAACCGTACCATACATTATTCAATTCGGGTGTGATCTGGTTCAAAAATCGATTCGGTCCTGTGTAGGCCTATATTGCCCACCCCTACTCGTCATACAAAATAAATTTTCTCCCACCACATTACTAATTACTTATATAAACAAACATAATTAAATATAACGATAACAAACAAGTGGGACAGACGGGTATATCAATTCCCATTCCTACCCGTTCGGATAAAGAACGAGTCGGGTCAGGTAATACTGCACAAATATGGGTTGGGGCAGGTTGGTCCATTCTCACATAATATTTGAAAAAAGTGAAAATTTGGTTTTTTTACAATAAAACGGGGGAATACACTTTATAAATGAAGATATCTATAATAGAATGAGTAATTGAGTCTAATTAGGTGAAAATTCAAGTTTTGCAACAATTGAATGTTTTATTATATGTAAAAGATTGAAGAAAAGAAAGGTATAAGTTCATTTTTTACGGTACTATGAAGTATTGGTATTTCGAGGTACCAATTAAATTTGTACTATAACGTTAAAAGATAGGAATTTGTACATATATGTTATGGTACAAGTTCAATATGACCATAAAATAAAGCTACAAATTTAGCCATAAAGAAAGTTGTATCCTAATCATTTGGAGTACAAAGTTGTGCACCAGTAAATGATTGAGTCCTTCTACTATACTATAAAAGCATTGATGTTTCGCGTTACAAATTTAACTTGTACTATAACGTTAACGGTATAAGTTCAGTTTGTACCGTACAGAAATTTGTGCATATATGTTGTGGTACAAATTCAGTTCGTAGCAAAAAATAAAGGTACAAATTTAGATTGTACCACATAGATAGTTGTACAAAAAGGTATAGGTACAAATTGAATTTGTACTATAATGTTAAAAGTATAAATTCAATTTATACCTAAAAAAAAAAAAGTGAAATGCTCGTGTTATAAAATATTGTAAAATTCTTCATAATTGATTATGTTTATGCTAGAAAACGCAATTACTCTTAAAACTTAAAATTTAACAAATTTAAGAAAAAAACTATAAGAATGCTCTGTATTTGTGAATTGGTACTAAACCAAATCATAAAAACCCTAGCTGACGTCTTATCGCAGCCGTCCATTTATTCTTCTACATTTAATTTGGATGGTTGATACAAATTTAACCTAGTATAATTAGGATAACACTTCCGCCATCCTTCTCTATTTGGGCAGCAACCCATTCTCTCCATCTAGCTCTCAAAGAAAGGATTCTTTCTTCCTAGCCCGAGCACCATTCATCTTCTTCTTTTTTTTCATCTGAGGTAGCGTTGTTATCGCCTCTACTATTTCTTTTGTTATGCGCCGCCCTTCCGCTTCCATAGTTGCTGTCACACTAACACCACTTTTTGATCATTTTGGATGTTCTCAGCAACTCATAAGATGACAGTCTTTCTTTTACACATAACTTATATATCACATCTGTTTCAGGATGGCAGCAATACAGAGTTACGTTGTTCCCTCTTGAAAGTTTCTCCTCTTCTTTGGTTTATATATGTGGATCTTTGTTTGTGGGTGAATGTATTGTTTCGTGTAAGATTCATGGTTGTTTTTGTGGTGGTTAGACGAAGGGCAGAGACGATTAGAGCTTTCATTGGTGAAGGCAATTTAATGGATGATGAAGAGCTTAACCAACGGAATAAGGCAGGCCAATAAATTATTTATGAGAGTTTATCCTTTTTGTTTTTGTTTCCGGTGTATACAAATTATACATGTTGTCTCGCTCTATTTAAGATATATAATTTTATTTTCTTTCAAGTTCTTGGTTACATACCATTGTATCGAATTGTAGGAGACATTGTATACATTCAATTTGTTGGTCGTAGGTTATTGATTACCTCTTCATCTTATTGATCGAATTGTTGAGCGATAAATACAAAACTAAATTCATATGTGACCAGTGTATTAGTAACGAGCTCAACATACTAGAACAAACCTTCACAAATGTCCATTTGGTACTAGGTTAAAGCTCTAGCGACAAAGTTGTATGGTAGCAAATGAAATCTCATTTCTTTGTTCAGTAATTAGCTACACATTTCTTTGTAGCAAGAATTATTTGCTAAAAATGACAATTAATATTAAATTTTACAAAATAATTATTTTATTATTAGCTAGTAGGAATTTCGTAGCAAGAAGTTTAATTTATTTAGATTCAAATTGGATTATTCATAGCTGAATATTATATGAAGCCATGAATTGTATTTTATGTAGCTAAATAACGTTATGGTTTAGCTATGCCAATTTCACATTGTGGCAAGAAGCATTTACTGTTCTAGCTATGTCGTACATATTTTGGTAGCTAAAATATTAAGTATTTGCTACACATGTGCAAAAATGCGTGGCTAACCTTTAGCTGCGCCACTTTTAGCTACACGAGCTACAAAATAATATTTTTGTGGCAATATATTTTAGCTACAAAATATTGACCTTTTAGCCATGAATTTTTTCATAGCTATATATACTTTTTCTTGTAGTACCATTATCATTTGGCAGTTGTTTAAAAACCTCCCTGATCTCCTCCCTTGTAACTGGGGTTAACAGAATTTGGATTCCCTCTGAATCTAATCTCTGCCTAAGCGAGACCAACAATTTTGGTGAAAAGGTTAGGAAATAAATTTTAAAGGAGCCCATGTAAAAAAGTCTCAAATTAACAAGAATTGCAATTTAGAAAGCAATTTAAAAGATGTGGTGTCCTATTTATGTATTTGTGTTTATGTAATCAGAATTATGATTCAGAATTCCCTTTAAATGGGTATAACAACTTTAAACATGTTCTATTCTTTGTTTTAATTTTCAAAATCTACCTTCAGTTTCATCTAAAATCAGGAAAATAAATTATCACATTCTTCATGGTAATTAATCGTGACTAACAATTAGTCGCGAGAAATGAAGACTAAAAAGTTTCTAAATTAATTTCCATGATTAGAACTATGCAATTAATTAGAGGAATTTTTCGCATGAATATTAGTATACTTTTTAGTATGGGAAAAAATCCCGTAAATAAGATCTCGTGACCAAAAACCAGTTTTCCTGTAGTGAGTTGTCATTCGTTGGTCTCTTTTTTCAACGTTGACGTGCATTGCACCAATCTTTTGCAAGATTTCATGCAAATAACCATCTCTCCCTCATGACCAAGAGCGGATGGATCATTGTCTTCCTTATCAAGGTCACATGTGGGGAAGTTGATGGGCGGATTCGTCTTAGCCCAAGCACCACTTTCCAGCCTGCACTCCACATTGGGTACAAACGAGAGGTTTGAGGTCTCTTGCATTGCTAAAAGGTACTTTGTACCTTGTCGTACTATTCCATGAGGAGGAAAAATGATTGGGGGATGGTAAGTAGTGAAAGATGATCGGGACGCGATAAAGCTATCTGGTCCCCAAATATATCCTCAAAGGGCACTTCGAGATGGTTTATATCAAACACTATGCTTGGTTTCCTCTCACACGAGGGCCTCTTTGTAAAATTTGATAGTTAAAAAATGATGGAGAATCCCGCCACATGTTCTTCCTAAGATAGAAACATTATCAACCCACCGAATAGGAAGAAGAGAGTAAAACCCCTCATACACTGGTACTCTAATCATGCAACTACTCCCTAGTGAGCACAACACATCAATTATCTATCAATTCAAAGCATATTTAGTAGGAAGTTGCAAGAGACAAGGTGTTTTGGAACCCTCAAATTTGAAAAAAATTTGGGGGTAGCATTCAAGGTTCCAAAACACAATCTGTAAACCATTCAACACTACAAAACACATTCAATCGGTAGCCTTCCCTCCCATAAGCAATCATCAACGTCTTACATTCATAATCAAGTTAGGCTACTAACGATTCATGGCATATTCATCATGAAATTTTAAGGCATGCAATGAATTCCCCCCACACTCAATAGACACATTATCCTCAATATGGAAGCTAAATGTAAGGTTCAAGAAGCGTTACCGTAGGTGTTTGCGGGTTGAGTAGGGTGCACAATTGTAGGTCTTTATTGATCTAGAGAATTAAAATTTAAGCGCACACATAAGAGAGGGGGAATGAGTTATCCAGAAGACAAATATAAAAACTAATCTACCACAAACACAGATTTTATTAAACATACTAAGTATTTAAAAATGAGAATATATAAAATATAGAAATCGACCCCTAGATGCCAAGATGTCTTTGATGTACGGTTGGAATATATGGTAGTTGCAAAATGGAGGTTATTCTTGTAAAGATGGTCCATCATAGCTCGTAGTCGCCTCCATTGGTTGCTTTGTTTTGCTTGTAGTGGTTGCTCCTCGATTTGAGGTTATTGTACTTCTCTTGGAAATGGTGGTTCATCTCATCATGGGCGGTTTCGATTCCTTTATTGTTGAGAGCTAAGAGAACTAGCACTATCACCCTCGTTTGGATCACCATTAGACGAGAAAAATCACAAAACATATTCAAACAAACCATTAGGCAACACACTATGCACCCCTACACGTAAGTGTTACAAAGTAGAAACTAGAGGTGCATAGGTAGAAATGCATGTTGTACTAGGGCCGAGGTCTAGATTCATGAACACTATGGTGCCATGTCTTTCAAGAGGTTTCTAAACCCTGGCCGAAGGATAGAATCAACTCATTACACAACCCCGACTCTAAAAGCACAACGAAGCACAAAATCAAACGTGAGCCAAAATTTCAAACTCAATGCATCAAAGATTCAATTCTAAGTCATAAACACACTCCTAAGGGTCTATCTTAATCAAACAAGTTCAATTGATAAGCAATGGATCAAGAAAAACAAGTTTTATCTGGTTTGGGTATTTCATCAAGCACTTGGTGGGCGACATTCAAAATCCAAAGATTCATAAAAATAAAGCCCACCAAGGCCTCCAAAAACACACACAAAATCATAAGTATACATTCTATGATCCTACTGTGCTAGCCATGTCATTTTATTACCCCGAGTAGCTTAAGTGGTAGGTTAGCATACTTACTTAACAATAACATTTTCAACCATTCCTAAAGCAACTAGCTAGTCTCCAAATAATCTTTCATTCTATTTTTGACATAAAAGGGATTCATGCACTAGCTAAAACTATAAAAACTACTTAAATCAAAATCAAACAAGCAAGTTTTTATTTCGAAAAGTAAGGACATGCAAACCGGTTGTTGGGGTACCTCCCAACTAGTGCGCCTTTCAAGTCTTATCGCCGGACTATTATCTTCGAGTACTCAGTACAACTTAGAACCTCCTTAAAATTGAGGTACTCGTGGTTGATGTGGTGTCTCAAGTCTCGAGCATTGGATGCTTCAAATTATGTTAATGACCCGTGGACTTGGCAAGAATTGTGTCTCCACCCACAACACCTCTTCTTCTATTCTTCATCTCTCTTCTCTGTTCCCCATTCCATGTAATACAATTGACACGCTAAAACACAACACCAAACTGCGACCAAGTGTAATCGCAGTCCGGGAATGCAGTAACAGGCAAGTTATATTATCAACCCGGGGTCTAGATCTACTGCTTACTCCGTGATTCTCTATTATCTAGCAAACTAAGTCGAGTGAGTGTTGTTTAAAGCAAAAGCAGTAAGAAAGCAGGAAATGGTTCGGTTTTCAAAAGCAGTTAAGAGTCACTCGGGATTGAGTCCCCCTAGCTCCTTAGTTAGGTTCAATTGCAATTCCCTGGGTTGATTTACTGTTGATTAGACTGCGGAAGATCCGACAGTAGCTTGGAATCTCTTAAGCTGACCAAGCCCTCTCAGTCTAACTACCCGGCAGACGACTAGTCTTCACCGGGATAGAAAGCTGAGGCTATAAACACAGAACTCCACTACTGGCGTTGAGAACACCAGTACAAAGCAGTAAACTGGCTAACTCTCGTATAGCCAATCTCCTACTATCGAATGAAGAGGCTCTAACAACCTAATCAGATTCTATCTATCTCAGGTTGCAGCAGAAATTGAGAAAAGCTGATCAGACTCAAATCAATTCATGAAACATGCGTCATTCGATTAAAATCAAACAATAATATCATTCCCAAGTCATTACAATCAAAACCCTAACATCAGGAACTAGGGTTCTTCATACCCAAGTGAGAGAGAGGTTCTACTCCATAGAGAGAGAAAGGAAAACAGAAATCAGAGTAGTCATACTCATAAAGATGAGGAAAATCTGCTCTGGGATGTCAATCTTCACTCCTAGGGACGTAATCCGGGCTTCAATGATGAGAAATCCACTCCAAGATAGCTCCTAGGGTTTGTTCTTCGCTCTTTCTCTCTCTAAAACTCTGTTTTTGCCCAGAAAATCGAATTCCCTTCTCTTTGGCTGAAAATCTGCCTAAAAGGGCGTCACTGGCCAAAGCACTGTCGAGGGCACGGCCGTGCTTTGCCTCAGCCCGCCCGTGCTTTGGCCAGGGTTAATTACACGGCCACATGTTGGTGAAAACACGGCCGTGCTTTGGTGAAAACACGCCCGTGCTTTGTCTCAGCCCTGCCCGTGTAATCAGCTCATGTCTGCCAAACTCGGATTTGCTCTCGGCAGTAAAAGCACGGTCACAGAACACGGCCGTGTTTTGAAGGCCTCCTGCCCGTGTTTTTACTGCCGAACCTGTTCCCCTATATTCAATGCTTCGTTTCTCCCTCGTCCGGACTCTGAATCAGTCACCGTTTGATCCCAGACGCTCGTAGTCTCGTCCTCTTTCTTTTCATGACAAGCTTGAATGATTCTTTGTCCATAAAGTGAGGTAGAAATCCATTCTTCTTCAGGTCATACCCGAGTTTCTTCTCCCGAATCGTCAATTGATCTCTGATTGACTTGAAACTTGCGCCTATGCTTCACTTTATGTGCTAGGACCTGAAATGTGACAAAGGAACACAACCTAGCGTAAAATAGGCCAAGGAACAATCAATTCTAGCCAAAATGGGCAGGAAACCAGAGTGAAAACACGTGCAAATACGATGCTATCAAATTCCCCCACACTTAACTGTTTGCTTGTCCCCAAGCAAACCAAGTACTACACAAGGTAAGCTCACATATTTCAATCAACCAACATTGGGGACAAGTCATAAAGGCACAGAACATGTGAATCAAACTGGTTTTCAAGCATCAACACATGAACAACTTTAATAGCAACCTGAACAACCACCACAAAGGACATTCGAGTGCAGCAAAATCGAGCAACGGAAGAGTTTCCCTTCTGTTCACCAACCAACCCAGACTTGGCTCGACCACTCACTCAAAACAGTCAACTCATGCATCCAACTCAAGACATCAGAACAGAGACCGAGCAATCTAGGTCCTCACCGGGGTACAAGAGTATAGAGAATATGTCAATGAATCACTCACTCTCGACCAGTGGGGTCAGGACAATTTGATGCGAAAGATGCGCATGCTATTTCTCTCAATACCTAACGTCTCTTCACCATGAATGCAGCCTCTAAATGCTAGATTTCACATAAGGGGGTGTCACCACTAACTAATCCGGAGGTCTTAGACACAGGTTCAAATGACTGGCTAGGGTCTTGGACATGGGGAAAAGGCCTTTTAGGTGGTGGAAGTATTCATAGCAAAAGGTTCCACATTTTCCAAAAACACAATCACAGTCAAACAACCTGGTATTTTCTTTCTGCTATTCTGCATTACTCAATATCTTACGAGCACAAGAGCGAAGGAGGCATAAACATCAGCATTTCCAAGCCATACTGCTAAGAAACACTACTTACTGGGCATTATTCAGATTTTTGGTAGTGGCTCTCTTTTGCTTTCAATTTTCCTTTGTTTTTCTTTCATTTTTCTTTTCATTTCTTAAGAGATCCACCACTTCTGCATAAATTTCAAACACCTGCCCAACTTTTAAGCACTACCTCCAACACTCACATAGACTTTAGCAGAAACAGCAGAGAATATATAAAAACCACTCTGTGGAACCTTCTAAAAGATGCAACAAGGGTGATTTGTTTCATTATAGACCAAAAGAAGGGATAACACACGGCTCAAAGGGGCTGACTAGGGGATATGACACATCAGGACAGTCAGTTTTGGGCGTGGGCTAATCCTATGCCCCCATCATCTTAGCTAGTGACAACGTGAATGCTACATTTCATGGAAGAGGGATCTATCGCACAAGAAAGAAACGAGCAGGCTCAAATCTCACATGGCTACCTATATGCTCTATCTCACATTCTGATACCCTGAACTAGATGCATAAACGACTGTCAAGAACAAGTAATCAGATCAAGTCAGATCAAGTCACAGTTGGCAAGCAAACAGTTGAGAAACTGAACCCCTACATCGTTCTACTGCACATCTCAGTCCTTATCATAGGTTGTCCTAGTCGCAACAAGTTGTCATGCATTAATCCGAAAACCAATCAATTCATCACTCAAAACACAGTGCCAATATGAACAAACAGCAGTACTTGGAGCCCTCAAATCGTAAGATTCGGACAGTGGACTAGGCTCCAAGCACCATCTAAAATATTCCAACCGATACAAAACATCCCCCCACACTTAAGCACGACATTGCCCTCAATGGAGTAGAGGGAAAGATAAGGGGAACGATGTTACCGGATAAGAACACTGCTGGGGGACTGGAAGTGGACCAGTCGGCGGGGCTAGCATCAGCAAAACACACTGGGTGATAGAAACCATAGTTCCAAGTGGACAACCCGACAAAAACAAACGAAAGAAAAACAAACCTTGGTGGGGTTGCCTCCCCACAAGCGCTTCTTTACCGTCTTTTAGCTGGACGCCAGTATGGATGCTCAGAGAAGAGTAGGATCAGGTGCCTTCAAGAGCGGATCCACATCGCTCTTGAGGTACAGCTTCAAATGGTGGCCATGCACGCGACGAATGTGGCCACCAGCATTTGCCAGCTCGACTTGGCCATCCGGTAAGATGCAAGCGAGTGAATACTCGGATGGCCAAGGTGGGGGCGGGACCAGCTCATAGTGGTCTCCGACTTTCTTTCGAGCAGGCTTAGCTGCCTGCAGTTTCGGCCGCCACTCCTCCTTGACCTGTTCTTTGGATGAAGGAGTGGTCCGGAGTGGCGGCGAAGGTGTGAGAGGCGGGTCCTGCAAAACAGGCAGCACAGACGGATACACGACAGACTCGTGCTCCTGGTGAGAGACAGCATGCAGAGGTAACGAAGCAGGTATAGTGTTAGCAACAGAAAATGTTATTCGCTCCTCGCCATCCCTCAGAACTAAGGTCCCATCATGCACATCTATGAGAGCCTTGGCGGTGGCCAGGAAAGGCCTTCCCAGTATAAGAGGCACTTCTGTGTCCTCACTGATGTCCAGGATAACAAAATCCACAGGATATGTGAATTTGCCAACCTTGACCAGAAGGTCTTCCACTATACCCCTAGGATGCACTACCGATCTGTCAGCTAATTGAAGGGTCATCCTAGTAGCACGGGGTTCACCTAGGCCTAGTTTCATGAACAATTTATATGGAATAACATTGATACTAGCACCTAAATCCGCCAAGGACTTCTCTACATGCAATTTACCAATAGAGCACGGGATAGTGAAACTACCTGGGTCCTTTTCCTTCTGTGGAAGCTTGTTCTGCAGAATAGCCGAGCATTCCTCGCTGAGCTCCACGGTGGCCAGCTCATTCAGCTTCTGCTTCTTTGAGAGAAGCTCTTTCATAAACTTCGCATACTTCGGCATTTGCGATAGTGCCTCCAGGAAGGGCACTTGGACATTCAGCTTCTTGAGCATGGCCATGAAGTTCTCGAACTCTGTCTCCAGCCTGTCTCTGTGCAACCGAGTAGGGAAGGGGAGTTTAGGTACATACTCCTTCACTACTGGTTGCGGGTTTGGTGCAGGCACCTCAACCTCCTTCTCTACTTCTTGATCAACCGCCGGAAATGCTGCAACAGGGCTTTCTCTCTCCGGTTCCCGAGCAGGGGGATCGACAGTCAGCTTGCCACTCCTGGTCATGATGGCATTGACCCGCTCATCCGGGGTCTGCGGGTGAGGAATGGTCTGTGCTGGTAGAGTACCAGGTGCCCTTTGAGCCACTGCTTGGGCCACGCTTCCCAGCTGGGTCTGGATATCCTGCAAAACAGCCCGTGTATTCCTCTGACCAGCTTCCAGAGACAGGAGTTGACCCGAGGCCTTCTCCATGAACTGCTCAAAGGTGTTGAATTTCTGAGCGCTAACACTGGCGAGAGAACCCACCAAGTCCCGCAGTTCAGCCATCTGATCATTCTGCACTGGGGCAGCAGGGGCTGCACCCGGCTGCTGGAATTGCCCCTGTCTGGGCTGATATGGTGGCCTCTGGAAGCCCGGTGGTCCCTGTGGAGCTGGTGGTCTGGGATTTGGCCCAGCCCAGGAGAGGTTAGGATGCTGGCGCCACCCCTCATTGTACGTGTTGCTGTAGGGGTCATTGCGCCTGACATTGTTGATGAAGTTCACCTGTTCCTGGGGTGTGGTCGATTCCTTCATCGCCTGGCAGTCTTCCACCATATGATGGGTGCTCTCGCACCACTGGCAGAGCATCGCCTGCTGCTGTCCGGTCCCTGGAATCATCCCGGAACGATCGATAGCTGAGACCAGCTTCGATACTACCTGCACCAAATCAGATGACTGGGTGCCCACAGCATGCACACCCCGGCCTGATGCTCTCCTCGATCTCCTGGCAGTGCCCCAATCATAACCATTCTCCGCCATCTCTTCAAAGAGTTGATTCAGCTGTGGCGGGGTTTTGGTCAGCATGTTCCCGCCACAAACCGAATCGATCAGCTGCTTGTCCTCCGGGAAGAGAGCGTGATAGAAGGTGCCCACCTTGAATGCATCATTAAAACCATGATTGGGACACCTGAGAAAGAGACTGTTGTACCTCTCCCATGCATCCCTGATGGTCTCATCCTCATCCTGAGCAAAATGTGTAATTTGCTTCTGCAGGGCAGCTGTCTTGGATGGAGGATGGTAGCGGGTGAGGAACTTGTCCGCCAGGTTGGCGAACGTGGTGATGGAGCCCGGAGGTCGAGTGTCTAGCCACTCCTTGGCCTGCCCCTCCAGAGTGAATGGGAAGTACCTCAGCTGGATGGCATCTGCTGGTACCCCATTGATCTTGATTCCATCGATGAGCTCGTGGAATCGCCTGAGATGTGATCGAGGGCACTCTCCCTCCTTGCCACGGAACACCACTGAACCGCGCAGCATGGTGATCACTGAGGTGCTCACCTCAAAGTTGTTGGCTGGGACATGAGGGTGCTGAATGGGTGACCTCATGTCCGCAGCCCTAGCGGCCCAGTAGGATCCCATGGTCTTCTCCTCGGGGATCAGATCGTTGTTCTGCGGATCCCCCATCTCGCTTTCTTCTTCTTCTTCTTCTCCTAACTGCAGCTGTGACAGTGCCTCCTCCGCAGCCAGTCGTGCCTTTAGAGCCCGCTTGAAGTTCCTGCAAGTTCGTTCAAGCTCCTGGTCTAATGGTAGTAGATCTCCCGACTGGCTACGGGTCATGCACTACCTGCACACACTCAGAAGGAACAACCCGTGAAGGCACACAGGTGGAAGAAATAAAATGCAGTAAATAAAAGCTAGAGTAACAAATTATCACGTTTCTCCAATAACCTAGAGGGTTCCCCGGCAACGGCGCCAAAAACTTGACACGCTAAAACACAACACCAAACTGCGACCAAGTGTAATCGCAGTCCGGGAATGCAGTAACAGGCAAGTTATATTATCAACCCGGGGTCTAGATCTACTGCTTACTCCGTGATTCTCTATTATCTAGCAAACTAAGTCGAGTGAGTGTTGTTTAAAGCAAAAGCAGTAAGAAAGCAGGAAATGGTTCGGTTTTCAAAAGCAGTTAAGAGTCACTCGGGATTGAGTCCCCCTAGCTCCTTAGTTAGGTTCAATTGCAATTCCCTGGGTTGATTTACTGTTGATTAGACTGCGGAAGATCCGACAGTAGCTTGGAATCTCTTAAGCTGACCAAGCCCTCTCAGTCTAACTACCCGGCAGACGACTAGTCTTCACCGGGATAGAAAGCTGAGGCTATAAACACAGAACTCCACTACTGGCGTTGAGAACACCAGTACAAAGCAGTAAACTGGCTAACTCTCGTATAGCCAATCTCCTACTATCGAATGAAGAGGCTCTAACAACCTAATCAGATTCTATCTATCTCAGGTTGCAGCAGAAATTGAGAAAAGCTGATCAGACTCAAATCAATTCATGAAACATGCGTCATTCGATTAAAATCAAACAATAATATCATTCCCAAGTCATTACAATCAAAACCCTAACATCAGGAACTAGGGTTCTTCATACCCAAGTGAGAGAGAGGTTCTACTCCATAGAGAGAGAAAGGAAAACAGAAATCAGAGTAGTCATACTCATAAAGATGAGGAAAATCTGCTCTGGGATGTCAATCTTCACTCCTAGGGACGTAATCCGGGCTTCAATGATGAGAAATCCACTCCAAGATAGCTCCTAGGGTTTGTTCTTCGCTCTTTCTCTCTCTAAAACTCTGTTTTTGCCCAGAAAATCGAATTCCCTTCTCTTTGGCTGAAAATCTGCCTAAAAGGGCGTCACTGGCCAAAGCACTGTCGAGGGCACGGCCGTGCTTTGCCTCAGCCCGCCCGTGCTTTGGCCAGGGTTAATTACACGGCCACATGTTGGTGAAAACACGGCCGTGCTTTGGTGAAAACACGCCCGTGCTTTGTCTCAGCCCTGCCCGTGTAATCAGCTCATGTCTGCCAAACTCGGATTTGCTCTCGGCAGTAAAAGCACGGTCACAGAACACGGCCGTGTTTTGAAGGCCTCCTGCCCGTGTTTTTACTGCCGAACCTGTTCCCCTATATTCAATGCTTCGTTTCTCCCTCGTCCGGACTCTGAATCAGTCACCGTTTGATCCCAGACGCTCGTAGTCTCGTCCTCTTTCTTTTCATGACAAGCTTGAATGATTCTTTGTCCATAAAGTGAGGTAGAAATCCATTCTTCTTCAGGTCATACCCGAGTTTCTTCTCCCGAATCGTCAATTGATCTCTGATTGACTTGAAACTTGCGCCTATGCTTCACTTTATGTGCTAGGACCTGAAATGTGACAAAGGAACACAACCTAGCGTAAAATAGGCCAAGGAACAATCAATTCTAGCCAAAATGGGCAGGAAACCAGAGTGAAAACACGTGCAAATACGATGCTATCAACAATCTTGATGGATTTCCATCGTATCCACCAAGAGGGATCGTCGATGGTTTGGCCTTGGTTTGGCAAAGAGCAAAAATGGGTCCTTCTCCAAAAGTGTATCTAGGTCGGGTGGACAGCTTTCAGAGCACTTGTAACTTGTAGAAGATTCATCCACCACGCCCTCGTTCTTATTTTGGATTCCATTTGCTCGTTCGAATTCATCTTCAACCTCCCTTCCTCCTTCAAAAATGTGTTCCTTCACTTGGGAACAATCAAGATCTTCCTCTTCCTAGACGCTCACTTCCTTTTCCACAACCTTCCTTCTTGCCTCTTCGACCTCCTTTTGCTTCTCCAATGATAGGAGATGATTGTGAGAAAGTCATGCACATGCTTGCTCGACAATCTCTCCTAGTCTCTCCATTTTTCGAAGGAT
Organism: Linum tenue; assembly: GCA_946122785.1. Lineage (NCBI taxonomy): Eukaryota > Viridiplantae > Streptophyta > Magnoliopsida > Malpighiales > Linaceae > Linum > Linum tenue. The sequence continues at coordinate 13,727,254 of CAMGYJ010000010.1, read as the reverse complement.
CGCCTCCAATGTTCGTACTAAGGATGAGTCGATAGGGGTGGTGGTTGAGAATTCCAAATCGGAGCATGCTTCAGTGAACCGCTTCATCATGAGCTCCAGTTGGCTCTTTGGTTCTTGTGTAGTGTAGCAAGGTTGTTCTACACTAGAGGATGCTCGCTCAGAAACCCAAGATAACAGCTCCACCAAGAGTTCGAATTCGCTTCTTACTTCCGCTTGTGGAAGGAAGTCTTATTGGAATGAGGAAGCCTGATTCGGGCTCATTTGTACACTTTTTACCCACGGTTTGCTTAGTTGTTTGAACCTTTTTTACTCCGGGAGGTTTGGTTTTACGCCGCGTTGTGCCTTGTTTTGGTGTTTATTAGGCTTTGGCAGGTGGAACTGACCCTGGAGTCGAAAGTGGGACGAAAGGGTGAAAGATCTAGTCAAATGGTGGAAACAGCAGCAGTTCACGGGTTGGCCTGTGAGTCCCCGCGAACTGCCAAGCATCCAGAGCAAAATTGATTTTGAATGGACTCGAGCCAGGTCAAGGTCGTAAGATCGTGAACTCATACCTCCGTCCGGGAACAGGGTTAAGTGATGTGGCGCGTTTCATCGTTGGTTCACGGTCTGGGCTTTCAGTTCACGACCGTGAACTGAGCTCGATCCGAGTATATAAAGGAGGTTGAGCCAAAGGAGAAGGGAGAGAGACCTAGTGTGAGAAACCCCTGCTCTTACTCCGTTTGAGGTATTGATTCTCGTGTTTTAGGCCGATTTCACGCTAGGTTGTGCTTGTTTATGATATTTCAGGTCCTAGTACGTGAATGGAGGCTTGGGAGCGAGTTTGGGGTCGATTGGACGAGGATCGGACGCATGGCGATGTTCTGAGGAAGTCGCACGGGCACACCCACAACCCACACGGCCGTGCGGGATTATGCGAGAGCACGCACGGGCAACCCATGAAAATCACACGGCCGTGCAAAGTGCAACCCTGGCCGTGTGGTTTTTGCCGAGGCCGAGCACGGGCTAGATGGAAACCCTACACGGCCGTGCACCCTGGCCGTGTGAGAAGCCTAAGATCGAACTAAACCATACGCCGCGTTTTGAGCCGCACGGCCAAAGTGGTGATCTGCACGGCCGTGCGGCCTGCCCGTGTGAGTCGGGAATTGCTGTTTAAAACCCGATTTTCAGCCAAAGGAAAGGAGAGAGCTGGGTTTTGGTTCCCAAACTCCCAAGGGACGAACCCTAGAGAGAGAGAGCGACTTGGGAACATTCTTGGAGCTATTTTGGAGGATTTCTTCGCCATTGGAGCTCAGGAATCAAGCTTGGAGATGGAGATTGAAGATCTAGATCAGATTTCTGCAGTCTCTCTCTTCTCTATGGAGTAACTTCCCTTCACTTAGGTTTTGAGGAACCCTAGTTCCATGAGTTAGGATCTTTCTTGTATGAAGTTTTGGATGCTATATTGTTTGATTATAATCGATTGAGGCATGATTTATTGAGTCAATTGGATCTTGATCAAATTCTCTTGATTTCTGCTTTAACCTATGATAGATAGAATCTGATTAGGTTAAGAGAGCTTCCTTGATTGATAGTAGTGAATTGGTTGTGCGAGAGTCAATCAATTCACTGCTTTGTACTGGAATTCATTCCAGTAGTGGAGATCTGTGTGAATCGCCTTAGCAGTCTATCCCGGTGAAGGCTAGTCGCCTGCCGGGTATTCTGTCTGAGAGGGCTTGGTCAGCTTAAGAGATTCCAAGCTAATTTAGGATCTTCCGCAGTTTAATCAACAGTAGATCAACCAAAGGTAATTGCAACTTGGACCTAATTAAGGAGCTAGGGGGAATCATACCTAAGTGAGTTCCCAACTTGTAATTAGTAGAGTAGTCAGTAGAGTAGTTTATCAATCAATTCTTAATCTAGTTTGCTAGATAATGAACTGAAGCTGAGTAATAGTAACTCTAGAGACCCGTGGATTCGATATTTATTACTTGTGCCACTATACTGCAGTCCCTTTCATTGGTTACACTTGGCCATTGTTAGGTGTTGTGTTTTGGCGTGTCAAGCGGCCGTGGAGGAGCAACCGAGGACCATGGGTTATTACATGGCTCCAAGGCCGACGGATATTCAACCCTCCATTCGACATCCACCCGTAGATGGCAACAATTTTGAGATCAAGCCCGGCCTTGTCACCATGATTTAAAACAATGCCCTATTCCATGGGCTTAGCAACGAGTCTCCAAGGGAGCATGTTCAAAAGTTCATTGAGCTTGCGAGGAGTTTGAAGATCAATGGTGTCCCGAGGATGCTTTGAAGTTAAGTCTATTCCCCTACTCTCTTGCAAGGAATGCGTTTCGGTGGCTCAACAATATGTCGGCTCTCTCGATCACTTTGTGTGATGATATGCTCAACAAGTTTATGACTTGTTATTTCCCACCTTCAAAGACGGCGGAGTGGCGCAAGAAGATCACCTATTTTCAGCAAGAGGAAGATGGGACATTGAGGGATGCTTGGGAAAGGTACTCCGATTAAGTCCTCAAATGGCCACATCATCAATTCGAGGAGCGATTCCGGATTGAGACCTTCTATGGCGGTTTCCACCAAGATGACAAAATCCTCATTGACTCCTTATGTCAAGGGAAATTGATGAACATGACTCCACCCCAAGTGACCGAGTTGCTTGAAGACATGGAAAGTAAAGGGTATGATTGGGGCTTGACGAGAAGTGGAAAGAGAAGTACATCAAGGGAGTGCAAAGTGTAGGAGCAAGTCCCCCACTTGAAGCCAAGTTTGATCGGTTGATTGATGCATCCTAGAGGGCAAGAAGCAGGAGAAGAAACCAGTAGCGTTGTGTGATTGGAGTGTGGGTGAAAGCTATGAAGGGGTGGAGCACCAATTGATGATCGAGGAAGAGGGCTTGTGTGTGAAGTTGTATTCTATCTCCCCCTCGAATCCTGACAGGATGTCCGCTTTGGAGGAGTTGGTGACTACCTTTGCCAGTACCAGTTCCAAAAATTTTAAAAACATAGAAAGGTTCATGGGGGAGGCGAAAGAGAAGTTCTCAGCCATAGTGATAGACCGTCATTTACACATGTTTTTACCCCCGTTCTTACACCGTTTGAGGTGTTGATTCTCGTGTTTTAGGCCGATTTCACGCTAGGTTGTGCTTGTTTGTGATATTTCAGGTCCTAGTACGTGAATGAAGGCTTAGGAGCGAGTCTGGGGTCGATTGGACGAAGAACGGGTGAATGGCGAGGTTTTTGGGGAGCTGCACGGGCAGACCAGGGAGACGCACGGCCGTGCACGTGAGCAATATGGTCGTGCGCTTTACGCCGAGGCCACGCACGGTCAACCCCTGAAGATCGCACGGCCGTGCACCCTGGCCGTGCGAGAAGCCTGAGGCCGAACTAAATGACACGCTGCGTTTTGAGTTGCACGGCCAGAATGGTGATATGCACGGCCGTGCACCCTGGCCGTGCGAGTCGGGAAAGCCTGGTTTTAGAGCCTATTCCGAGCCAAAAGTGAGAGAATCGTGTTTTCAGAGCAAAAACAGAGCCCTAGAGAGAGAAAGTGCGAAGAACACATCCTAGAAGCTGTCTTAGAGCTGGATTTCATCAATCGAGCTTGGAGATCGTCATAGGAGTGGAAATCATCGTCCCGGAGCAGATTATCCTCATCGTTATGAGTATGACTAATCCGATTCTTGTTTTCTCTTCTCTCTCTATGGAGTAGAACCCTTCTCTCACTTGGGTATGAAGAACCCTAGTTCCTTGTGTTAGGGATTTGATTGTAATGACTTGGGATGATATTACTGTTTGATTTTAATCGAATGACGCATGTTTAATGAATTGATTTGAGTCTGATCAGCTTTTCTCAATTTCTGCTGCAACCTGAGATAGATATAATCTGATTAGGTTGTTAGAGCCTCTTCAATCGATAGTAGGAGATTGGCTATATGAGAGTTAGCTAGTTTACTGCTTTGTACTGGTGTTCTTGGCGCCAGTAGTGGAGTTCTGTGTTCATAGCCTCAGCTTTCTATCCCGGTGAAGACTAGTCGTCTGCCGGGTAGTTAGACTGAGAGGGCTTGGTCAGCTTAAGAGATTCCAAGCTACTGTCGGATCTTCCGCAGTCTAATCAACAGTAAATCAACCCAGGGAATTGCAATTGAACCTAACTAAGGGGCTAGGGGGACTCAATCCCGAGTGACTCTTGCCTGCTTTAGAAACCGAACAATTTACTGCTTTCTTGTTGCTTTTACTTTTCACAACAATCACTCGAACTAGTTTGCTAGATAATAGAGAATCACGGAGTAAGCAATAGATCTAGACCCCGGGTTGATAATTAAACTTGCCTGTTACTGCATTCCCGGACTGCGATTACACTTGGTCGCAGTTTGGTGTTGTGTTTTGGCGTGTCAAGTTTTTGGCGCCGTTGCCGGGGAACCTCTAGGTTATTGGGGAAACGTGATAATTTGTTACTCTAGCTTTTTCTTTATTGCATTTTTCTTTTCCACCTGTGTGCCTTCACGGGTTGTTTCTGTGGACTGTGTGCAGGTAGTGCATGACCCGTAGCCAGTCGGGAGATCTACTACCGTTAGACCAGGAGCTTGAACGAACTTGCAGGAACTTCAAGCGGGCTCTAAAGGCACGACTGGCTGCGGAGGAGGAGCTATCACAGCTGCAGTTAGAAGAAGAAGAAGGCGAGATGGCTGATCCAGAGAACCGTGATGTGATCCCGGAGGAGCAGACCATGGGATCCTACTGGACCGCCAGGGCTGCAGACATGAGGTCAGCCATTCAACACCCTCATGTCCCAGCCAACAACTTTGAGGTGAGCACCTCAGTGATCACCATGCTGCGCGGTTCAGTGGTGTTCCGTGGTAAGGAGGGAGAGTGCCCTCGATCACATCTCAGGCGATTCCACGAGCTCATCGATGGAATCAAGATCAATGGGGTACCAGCAGATGCCATCCAGCTGAGGTACTTCCCATTCACTCTGGAGGGGCAGGCCAAGGAGTGGCTAGACACTCGACCTCCGGGCTCCATCACCACGTTCGCCAACCTGGCGGACAAGTTCCTCACCCGCTACCATCCTCCATCCAAGACAGCTGATCTCCAGAAGCAGATTACACATTTTTCTCAGGATGAGGATGAGACCATTAGGGATGCTTGGGAGAGGTACACCAGCCTCTTTCTCAGGTGTCCCAATCATGGTTTCAATGATGCGTTCAAGGTGGGCACCTTCTATCACGCCCTCTTCCCGGAGGACAAGCATCTGATCGATTCGGTTTGTGGCGGGAACATGCTGACTAAAACCCCGCCACAGCTGAATCAACTCTTTGAAGAGATGGCGGAGAACGGTTATGATTGGGGCACTGCCAGGAGGTCGAGGAGAGCACCCAGCCGAGGTGTACATTCTGTGGGAGCCCATCCCTCTGATTTGGTGCAGGTAGTATCAAAGCTGGTCTCAACTATCAATCGTTCAGGAATGATTCCAGGGATCGGGCAGCAGCAAGCGATGCTCTGCCAATGGTGCGAAAGCACCCATCATACAGTGGAGGACTGCCAGCGATGAAGGAATCAACCACACCCCAGGAGCAGGTGAACTTCATCAACAATGTCAGGCGCAATGACCCCTACCGCAACACGTACAATGAAGGGTGGCGCCAGCATCCTAATTCTCCTGGGCTGGGCCAAATCCCAAACCACCAGCTCCCCAGGGACCACCTGGCCTCCAGCGGCCACCATATCAGCCCAGATAGGGGCAATTCTAGCAGCAACAACAGTCTCTCTATCAGCCCATGCAGGGGCATGCTGCTCAATCACAGCCGCGGCCTTTCCAGCAGCCAGGTGCAGCCCCTGCTGCCCCAGTGCAGAATGATCAGATGGCTGAACTGCGGGACTTGGTGGGTTCTCTCGCCAGTGTTAGTGCTCAGAAATTCAACACCTTTCAGCAGTTCATGGAGAACGCCTCGGGTAAACTCCTGGCTCTTGAAGCTGGTCAGAGGAACACGCAGGCTGTTTTGCAGGATATCCAGACCCAGCTGGGGAGCGTGGCCCAGGCAGTGGCTCAACGGGCTCCTGGTACTCTACTAGGGCAGACCATCCCTCACCCGCCGACCCCGGATGAGCGCTGCAATGCCATAATGACCAGGAGTGGGAAGCTGACTGTTGATCCCCCTGCTCGGGAACCGGAGAGAGAAAGCCCTGTCGCAGCATCTCCAGCGGTTGAACAAGAAGTAGAGAAGGAGGTTGAGGTGCCTGCACCTAAACCGCAACCAGTATTGAAGGAGTATGTCCCTAAACTCCCTTTCCCTACTCGGTTGCACAAAGACAGGCTGGAGGCAGAGTTCGAGAACTTCATGGCCATGCTTAAGAAGCTGAATGTCCAAGTGCCCTTCCTGGAGGCACTATCGCAAATGCCGAAGTATGCGAAGTTTCTGAAAGAGCTTCTCTCAAAGAAGCAGAAGCTGAGTGAGCTGGCCACCGTGGAGCTCAGCGAGGAGTGCTCGGCTATTCTGCAGAACAAGCTTCCGCAGAAGAAAAAGGACCCAGGTAGTTTTACTATCCCGTGCTCTATTGATAAATTGCATGTAGAGAAGTCCTTGGCGGATTTAGGTGCTAGTATCAATGTTATTCCATATAAATTGTTCATGAAACTAGGCCTAGGTGAACCCCGTGCTACTAGGATGACCCTTCAATTAGCTGACAGATCTGTAGTGCATCCTAGGGGTATAGTGGAAGACCTTCTGGTTAAGGTTGGAAAATTCACATATCCTGTGGATTTTGTTATCCTGGACATCAGTGAGGACACAGAAGTGCCTCTTATACTGGGACGGCCTTTCCTGGCCACCGCCAAGGCTCTCATAGATGTGCATGATGGGACCTTAGTTTTGAGGGACGGCGAGGAGCGAATAACGTTTTCAGTTGCTAACACTATACCTGCTTCGTTACCTCTGCATGTTGTATCTCACCAGGAGCACGAGTCTGTCGTGTATCCTTCTGTGCTGCCTATTTTGCAGGACCCGCCTCCCACACCTTCGCCGCCACTCCTGACCACTCCATCACCAAAAATACAGATCAAGGAGGAGTGGCGGCCGAAACTGCAGGCAGCTAAGCCTGCTCGAAAGAAAGCCGGAGACCACTACGAGCTGGTCCCGCCCCCACCTTGGCCATCCGAGTATTCACTCGCTTGCATCTTGCCGGATGGCCAAGTCGAGCTGGCAAATGCAGGTGGCCACATTCGTCGCGTACATGGCCACCATTTGAAGCTGTACCTCAAGAGCGAGGTGGACCCGCTCTTGAAGGCACATGATCCTACATTTCCCTGAGCATCCATACTGGCGTCCAGCTAAAAGACGGTAAAGAAGCACTTGTGGGGAGGCAACCCCACCGAGGTTTGCATTTTCTTACTCTTTTTCCTTTGATTTTGTGTGTTTTTTAGTCTTGAGACGTTGATCCAGAGTCCAGTGTCGTTTTTGAGTGAAAACAGGTTGATTTCGGGACTCCAGCAAGTCGCACGGCCAGAACCTCAACTTGCACGGCCGCGCGGGTATCCCCCCTTGGTCGTGCGAGCTCTCGGCCAAAAGCGCACGGCCAAAAGCGCACTTGCACGGCCGTGCGCTCATCCTGGCCTGGCCGTGCGTCTTGCACGGGCATCACGTTGCCTCGCACGGCCGTGCGGGTATTCCCACTTGGCCGTGCGAGCTCTCGGTATATGTTGCACGACCAAATGAGCAAGGTGCACGGCCGTGCGCGGATCCTCGGCCAGGCCTTGTCGGCCTACACGGGCAAAAGCAACCCCTGCACGGCCGTGCGCCAGCTGACGGTGATGATGGTGTGGCTGCTGCTGCTGATGATGACGCGTTCATGAACGACATCGACCTCGACGATCTTGGCGACGAGTAGGCTGTACTCGTTTCCCGTCTCAGTGTGTTTTCTTTTTCATTTTCGACTTTTGTGTGTTTGCTCCATGTGTGCGGAGCTTGGACTTAGTGTCGTTTGTTTTTGTTTTTGGTTTTTCCTTTGTGGTTTGATGTAGCCGTCTGGGCTAACACTTATCCCTAACGCACAGTGTGCTAGTGTGTTTCTGGTGTCGATTTGTGCAGCTTTGTCCACTCTCCCCCGTTTGTTCTCGCTGACTGGTCCACTTCCAGTCCCCCAGCAGTGTTCTTATCCGGTAACATCGTTCCCCTTATCTTTCCCTCTACTCCATTGAGGGCAATGTCGTGCTTAAGTGTGGGGGGTTGCTTTGTATCGGTTGGAATATTTATGATGGTGCTTGGAGCCTAGTCCGCTGTCCGAATCTTACGATTTGAGGGCTCCAAGTACTGCTGTTTGCTCATATTGGCACTGTGTTTTGATGGATGAATTGATTGGTTTTCGGATTAATGCATGACAACTTGTTTGCGACTAGGACAACCTATGATGAGGACTGAGATGTGTAGTAGAACGATGTAGGGGTTCAGTTTTTCGACTGTTTGCTTGCCAACTGTGACTTGATCTGACTTGATCTGATTACTTGTTCTTGAAAGTCGTTTATGCATCTAGTTCAGGGTATCAGAATGTGAGATAGAGCATATAGGTAGCCATGTGAGATTTGAGCCTGCTCGTTTCTTTCTTGTACGATAGATCCCTCTTCCATGATGTGTAGCATTCACGTTGTCACTAGCTAAGATGATGGGGGCATAGGATTAGCCCACGCCCAAAACTGACTGTCCTGATGTGTCATATCCCCTAGTCAGCCCCTTTGAGCCGTGTGTTATCCTTTCTTTTGGTCTATAATGGAAAAAATCACCCTTGTTGCATCTTTTAGAAGGTTCCACAGAGTGGTTTTTATATATTCTCTGCTGTTTTTGCTAAAGTCTATGTGAGTGTTGGAGGTAGTGCTTAAAAGTTGGGCAGGTGTTTGAAGTTTATGCAGAGGTGGTGGCTCTCTCAGGAAATGAAAAGAAAAATGAAAGTGAAACAAAGAAACAAATTGAAAGCAAAAGAGAGCCACTACCAAAAATCTGAATAATGCCCAGTAAGTAGTGTTTCTTAGCAGTCTGGCTTGGAAATGCTGATGTTTATGCCTCCTTCGCTCTTGTGCTCTTAAGATATTGAGTAATGCATAATAGCAGAAAGAAAATATCGGTTTGTTTGACGGTGATCGTGTGTTTGGAGAATGTGGAACCTTTTGCTATGAATACTTCCACCACCTAAAAGGCCTTTTCCCCATGTCCAAGACCCTAGCCAGTCATTTGAACCTGTGTCTAAGACCTCCTGATTAGTTAGTGGTGACACCCCATATGTGAACTCTAGCATTTAGAGGATGCCATCATGGTGAAGAGATGATAGGGATTGAGAGAAATAGCATGCGCATCTTTCGCATCAAATTGTCCTGACCCCACTGGTCGAGAGTGAGTGATTCATTTTCATTTTCTATATGCTCTTGTACCCCGGTGAGGACCTAGATTGCTCGGTCTCTATTCTGATGTCTTGAGTTGGATGCATGAGTTGACTGTTTTGAGTAAGTGGTTGAATCAAGTCTAGGTTGGCCAGTGAACAGAAGGGAGACTCTTCCTTTACTCGATTTGCTGCACTCGAATGTCCTTTGTGGTGGTTGTCCAGGTTATTATTGAGGTTGTGCATGTATTGATGTTTGAAAACCAGTGCGATTCACGTGTTCTGTGCCTTTATGACTTGTCCCCAATGTTGGTTGATTGAAATATGTAAGCTTACCTACTGTCTGACTTGGTTTGCTTGGGGACAAGCAAACGGTTAAGTGTGGGGGAGTTTGATAGACCGTCATTTACACATGTTTTTACCCCCGTTCTTACACCGTTTGAGGTGTTGATTCTCGTGTTTTAGGCCGATTTCACGCTAGGTTGTGCTTGTTTGTGATATTTCGGGTCCTAGTACGTGAATGAAGGCTTAGGAGCGAGTCTGGGGTCGATTGGACGAAGAACGAGCGAATGGCGAGGTTTTTGGGGAGCTGCACGGGCAGACCAGGGAGACGCATGGCCGTGCACGTGAGCAATATGGTCGTGCGCTTTACGCTGAGGCCACGCACGGGCAACCCCTGAAGATCGCACGGCCGTGCACCCTGGCCGTGCGAGAAGCCTTAGGCCGAACTAAATGACACGCTGCGTTTTGAGTTGCACGGCCAGAATGGTGATATGCACGGCCGTGCACCCTGGCCGTGCGAGTCGGGAAAGCCTGGTTTTAGAGCCTATTCCGAGCCAAAAGTGAGAGAATCGTGTTTTCAGAGCAAAAACAGAGCCCTAGAGAGAGAAAGTGCGAAGAACACATCCTAGAAGCTGTCTTAGAGCTGGATTTCATCAATCGAGCTTGGAGATCGTCATAGGAGTGGAAATCATCTTCCCGGAGCAGATTATCCTCATCGTTATGAGTATGACTAATCCGATTCTTGTTTTCTCTTCTCTCTCTATGGAGTAGAACCCTTCTCTCACTTGGGTATGAAGAACCCTAGTTCCTTGTGTTAGGGATTTGATTGTAATGACTTGGGATGATATTACTGTTTGATTTTAATCGAATGACGCATGTTTAATGAATTGATTTGAGTCTGATCAGCTTTTCTCAATTTCTGCTGCAACCTGAGATAGATAGAATCTGATTAGGTTGTTAGAGCCTCTTCAATCGATAGTAGGAGATTGGCTATACGAGAGTTAGCCAGTTTACTGCTTTGTACTGGTGTTCTTGGCGCCAGTAGTGGAGTTCTGTGTTCATAGCCTCAGCTTTCTATCCCGGTGAAGACTAGTCGTCTGCCGGGTAGTTAGACTGAGAGGGCTTGGTCAGCTTAAGAGATTCCAAGCTACTGTCGGATCTTCCGCAGTCTAATCAACAGTAAATCAACCCAGGGAATTGCAATTGAACCTAACTAAGGGGCTAGGGGGACTCAATCCCGAGTGACTCTTGCCTGCTTTAGAAACCGAACAATTTACTGCTTTCTTGTTGCTTTTACTTTTCACAACAATCACTCGAACTAGTTTGCTAGATAATAGAGAATCACGGAGTATGCAGTAGATCTAGACCCCGGGTTGATAATTAAACTTGCCTATTACTGCATTCCCGGACTGCGATTACACTTGGTCGCAGTTTGGTGTTGTGTTTTGGCGTGTCACATAGAGGCATGGTTGCAAAGTCACCAATCGCACTTGACAACCTTGAGCACCCGGGTGGGGGCTATCTCACGAGCAGCCCTTCCACCGAGTCAATCATATGAAGAGGAACTAAGGGCGGTGACCCTTTGGAGCGGGAGAGAAATGAGGGAAGTACCTCTCTAGAAGAAACCTCCCAGAGTAGAAGAGCACACCAAAGCCTCAACTCCTCCCGAGCAAGAATGGAATCCAAGTGTGATGGAGAAGGATAAGGTGAAAATGATTCCGCGAGGGCAGAAGAAAGGGGAAGAAAGATCACCTCTTCCTTATCCCACCCGAATCCACACCAACCGCATGGCGGTAGATTTCGGCCACTTCATGAAGTTGATGAACCAAATGCACCTCAACATTCCATTTGTTGAGGCCTTCACTCAGATGGCCAAGTACGCAAAGTACTTGAAAGACCTCATCGTCAACAAGAAGAAGCTGGAGGGAATGACTTTTGTGACGTTGAATGAGGAATGCTCGGCAATCCTACAGAACCACTTACATGTAAAGCGCAAGGATCCAAGGAGTTTCACTATCCCATGTTTTATTGGCAATATGTGGATATGGAAGTCCTTGGCAGACCTAGGTGCTAGCATTAATGTGATGTCATACAAATTGTTTAAAAAGTTAGACCTAGGTGAACCTAGAGCTACTAGGATGAATATCCAGTTGGCTTATAGGTCGATAGTGCAACCTAAGGGTGTGGTTGAGGATCTACTCATTAAAGTCGGGACCCTCATTTATCTAGTAGTATTTGTCATTCTCGACATCGACGATAATGTGGACGTCCCTCTTATTCTGGGTAGACCCTTTTTGGCCACCGCAAAGGCATTAATCGATGTGCATGGGGGTAAGTTTGTACTTAGGGCAAGGGAGGAGAAGGCTACTTTCTCCATAGATGATAGCATGAAGTTTTCTTGTCTTCATGATGATATTGAATACTGTGATGATGTATCTGATATCATTGCGGCACTCGCGTCCGTGGGTGCCCATCTTACTGACCCATTTGAGGAATGTTTTTTAGTACGTACAGATGAATCGGAATCCCCGAAAGAGGAGGAGCAATCTCATGATGGAAGCCTGCGTTGTGACCCACGAAGTGGAGGTGGAAGCCTTACTCCCCATGCCTAAGATACCTACCTGTAATACCCCCCATTCCTAAGATGCCTAAGATACCCACCTTGAATATGCCATCCTAAGGGAAGACGACAAGCTCCCGATCATCATCAATGCAAACCTCACACCCGACCAGAAAACCCAATTGATCAAGGTCTTGTGTCATCATGAGAGAGCCATTTCATGGAAGATCACTGATATTCGACGAATTGGTCCCTCATTTTGTTCACACAAGATCTTCTGGAAGAGAGCGCCAAGGCAGTCCGCCAACCTCAACGGCGAGTGAACCCTAACCTAGAGGAAGTAGTGAAGGCTAAAGTGATCAAAATCCTGGACGTTGAGATCATCTAACCAATTTACGACAGTCAGTGGGTAAGCCCCACTCAGTTGGTCCCTAAGAAAGGAGGTATGAAGGTGGTGACAAATGAGAAGGAGGAGCTCATACCAACAAGGACGGTGACTGGGTGGAGGGTGAGCATTGACTATCGTCGATTGAACAATGCCACTCGAAAAGATCATTTCCCATTTCCTTTCATTGATGAAATCCTACAGAGGCTCGCGGGTCACGATTATTACTGCTTCCTAGATGGAATGTCAAGCTACTTTCAGATACCAATCGCCCCGGAAGATCAAGCCAAGACGAAATTCACATGCCCCTTCAGAACATTCGCTTATAGACGCATTTCCGTTTGGATTGTGTAATGCCCCAGCGACATTTCAGAGATGCATGGTGGCTATCTTCAATAAGCATGTGGCGGAGATTATGGAGGTGTTCATTGACGATTTCTTGGTATTTGGGGATTCATTTGCTCACTACTTGGCCAATTTAGAGAAGGTTCTAGCTCGGTATGAAGAGACCAATTTGGCTCTGAGTTGGAAGAATTCACATTTTATGGTACGAGAGGGCATTGTTTTGGGGCACAAAATTTCGAAGAAGGGAATTGAGGTAGATCGAGCCAAGGTCGAGACCATAAGTAAGCTTCCCCCTCCGACCTTGGTTAAGGGCATTAGGAGCTTCCTTGGCCATGCGGGATTCTATCGCCGATTTATAGAAATCTTTTCAAAGATCGCCCTCCAATCGCACCGCAAGGAAGGTGCTTCAAGTGGGATTCTACTGGACATCGCTGTTCCGAGATGCCTACTCATTCGTCAGACATTATGATAGCTGCCAAAGAACAGGTAATGTCTCTAACAGAAATGAGATGCCCCAAACAATTTCCATCATATGTGAAATTTTCGATGTATATGGCAATGATTTCATGGGCCCTATTCCCTCGTCATTCAGGAATAAGTATATTCTCGTGACCGTGGACTATGTCTTGAGGTGGGTGGAAGCACAAGCCCTACCCACCAATGACGCAAGACGAGTCTGTGGATTCCTGAAAAAATTATTCTCGCATTTTGGAACCCCGAGGGCCATCATTAGTGATCGAGGAAGCCATTTTCAAGGGCAATTTAACAAACTCCTCGATCTCTATGGTGTCACCCATCAGGTGTCCATGGCCTACCACCCTCAAACAAGTGGTCAAGTTGAATTGTCAAATAGGGTACTGAAGAGGATTCTGGAAAAGACCGTGGAGCGATCCTGCAAGGATTGGTCGACAAAACTCGATGATACTCTATGGGCGTACCGCACAGCCTATAAAACACCAGTAGGCATCTCGCCTTACAATTTGGTATATGGCAAAGCATGTCATTTTCCCCTGGAGCTAGAGCACAGGGCTTTCTAGGCCACCAAACTGTTGAATATGGACCCTACTTTGTGTGGCAATTAGAAAAAATTGCAGGTGCTAGAACTTGAAGAGTCGCATCTTGACTCCTACGAAAACACCAAGATTTACAAGGAGAAGACGAAGCGTCTGCATGATGCACGACTAGAAGGGGGGAAGACTTTCAACCAGGGGAGCAGGTGCTTTTGTAAAACTCTTGGCTACGTCTTTTCCCCGGGAAGTTGAGATCAAAATGGTCGGGCCCGTACTCAGTGACCCAAGTGTTTCCTTACGGGGTGGTGGAGATCTCCCACCCGGATCAAGGGATTTTCAAAGTAAACGGACACCGCCTCAAACGTTACCTCGGCAGAGAGGTAATGCCCCAAAAGGAGATGGTGCTCCTACATGATGTTTAGCCTGAAGTCTCCGTCTAGCTTAAGACGTTAAACTAGAGCATGTTGGGATGCAACCCAATCGAGGTATGTCATTTGAATTGTATTGTGAAACCTTGTTATGTGTAATAACCTCGCTTCGAGTACGAATGTGCTTGTGTTTGTGCTTTGTTTTGTTTCTCCCTTGAAGCTCAAACATCCTACCCCAGGAATTTCTCCAACTGTCATTGATATGATCTCAAATAGGCTACTCTACAAGATAAAATTACTTGATGAAGAAGCAAGCTAAAGCTGCCTGAAGAACATTAATTTTTGTCCAAGTCATTTTTCGTGTTCAAGTAGTCGACTTTGGAGGCACGTTTCTCTCAATTGGCTCAATGGAAATTCAAGTTTAATGGCTTGTATTGAACATGGAGTGATTATCTACACATTGGTATGCTTGGTTGCTCAATAAGAAGTCATTAAGGTTGTTTTCCAAGGCCTCAAAGTTGCTACCTCAAAACTGGAAAACTGCCAGAAAATGGTTCAAGTCTGGAAACTGTTTTGTGAAGCCTACTTTGGATCTTAATTCGAGGAGTATGGATCGGATTCAAGCCCAAAGGGTTCCACAACATGAAACTAGGTATGTTTATATACAAAGGGAAGGAATTCTGGAATTGGATGAAAGATTGGAGTTCGGGAAGGCCTCAAACTAACGGCACGAAGTTAGTACGAAAACTGTTTTTCTGACAGTTTGCTTGTGCTAAAAGGCATCTTACTTGTGCTTGAAGAAAAGGAGTTTATGGCTGAATTTTGTGTCCTTTTTAGTGTAGATTTTACCTTAATTGTTTCCTAGTTCTATTAGGTTTGTATTAGGTTTTTAATGTCTTTAAATAGCTTTCAATTTATGTTGTAATAGTTAGATAGAAAATTGTTGAATGAAAGTTACTCTGAGGAGTTAACCCCATTAAGCTTGCGAGCTTGATTTTGGTCTTGGATTCGTCTTAAGCTTGCAGACTTCTCTTTCAAGCGATTCCCACTTGTTTGAGTAGTGATTCTACCCTTCGAAACTGATCGAGCTTATCCCCAAGTGAGGATTTGTCCTTTTGGTTCAAACCCATCCCAAATCGTACCAAAAGCTTTCTGTTTTCGATATCATATTCAATTCAATCCGTTGAGTTGAAAGAGTTGCGTACTTTGATAAACATATACCCCCTAGGGTCGTATTAGTCATTCACCAAACCATGAGGTAACATTGTTCTACCCCTTATTTTACGCCATTGAGGGCAATGTCGAGCTTAGGTGTGTGTGTGAGGGTGAGGGGGTTAGTTTACTATTATGCTTGTGTGTGAGTGAATGCTTGGAGCATTGATGTATGCCCAAATTTGAAAATTCTGAGGTATCCAAGCAATGCATGATCAAAATGGCCGATTGGTGGGTGAATCTCGTGCTTATTTGGCATCGATCTTGAATTGTTGCATGTAATCGAGTGCATCCTATTATGATGACTGAGAGTGCATTAGGGTTGTGAAAAAGCTTAGTCCTCATGTGTGCTTGAATGAATAGATGTTTTGACTTGGTTACTTCTTTATTACAATTGCCATGTATTGAAATTTTTTAAATTGGAATAGATGATTGGGCGGCTAGGTAGCCATGTGAGTTTTGCTTTTTCATGTGTGATAGATCCCTCTCGCCATGGTGTGTAACATTCACCATTGTCACTAGTGAGCATGGTAGAGGCATAGGATTAGTCCACGCCCAAAAGTTGATTGTCCCGAATCATTTTATTCCCTAGTCAACCCCTTTGAGTCCTGTGAGTTTGGGGGTAGTTGACTCACTCCTACTGTCACTCTAGAAATTGGCCAAGTGTAACTGACACGCTAAAACACAACACCTAACAATGGCCAAGTGTAACCAATGAAAGGGACTGCAGTATAGTGGCACAAGTAATAAATATCGAATCCACGGGTCTCTAGAGTTACTATTACTCAGCTTCAGTTCATTATCTAGCAAACTAGATTAAGGATTGATTTACTAAACTACTCTACTAACTACTCTACTAATTACAAGTTGGGAACTCACTTAGGTATGATTCCCCCTAGCTCCTCAATTAGGTCCAAGTTGCAATTACCTTTGGTTGATCTACTGTTGATTAAACTGCGGAAGATCCTAAATTAGCTTGGAATCTCTTAAGCTGACCAAGCCCTCTCAGACAGAATACCCGGCAGGTGACTAGCCTTCACCGGGGATAGACTGCTAAGGCGATTCACACAGATCTCCACTACTGGAATGAATTCCAGTACAAAGCAGTAAAATGATTGACTCTCGCACAACCAATTCACCACTATCAATCAAGGAAGCTCTCTTAACCTAATCAGATTCTATCTATCATAGGTTAAAGCAAAAATCAAGAGAATTTGATCAAGATTCAATTGACTCAATAAATCATGCCTCAATCGATTATAATCAAACAATAAAGCATCCAAAACTTCATACAAGAAAGATCCTAACTCATGGAACTAGGGTTCCTCAAAACCTAAGTGAAGGGAAGTTACTCCATAGAGAAGAGGGAAAAAATCCCAAAGTACACTAGTTTTTAAAAAAAATTCCCAAAATACATAAGTTATAAAAAAAATTCCAAAAGTACACATGTTTGAGCATCACCGTTTTAGACAAAAACGGTGAAGGTCATCACCGCTTTTGACCAAGACGGTGAATACTTCACCGTTTCAAACTAAAACGGTGAAGGGTTCACCGCGTTTGTTAAGAACGGTGAATACTTCACCGTTTTAAACAAAAACGGTGAAGTCTTCATTTGAATTCCAAGTATTTTGATAACTCTAAATGGTTCTCCTCGTCGATACGATCGCGCTGCCGAAAACGGCTCGTTATTTCGACCTCAAACGAATAAGATACGCGCGTTTTAGTTTTTAGTACGCAAAAGTTACTTTAACGACATGTGCAGCTTTGAACTCACTTATCTCACTCGTTTGGACTCGGAATTGAGATCTGTAAAATTCTATGTGATCGTGGTTGATTTTCCCAACTTTTTTGTGTTGAGGGAAGATAATGATTCTTGATAAAATGATCCAGAATATTCATTCGACAACTTAAGTGAGTAGGATAGTTTTTAGACCATGCAAACTCAAATAACAACACCTAAAAATCACAAAAACAACATTGATAGTTCACTACAATGATAAAACGATAAATTCACTCATTTGCTTCATTTTGGCCCCCATCTCCACCTCTTCCTCCTCGTCCTCCACGAGTTTGTTGTTGCGGATGTTGGAATTGAGAGAACCATATGTAACAACATCATGGGTTCTCTCAATTCCAACATCCGCAACAACAAACTCCGAACCCCCCGATCATTCGTCAAGCTACCGGTCCAACTCAGCCACCACCACCACCATATGTAACCCCAGTTGGGGCTCGGGTCAAGAGAAATCCGCTACCAGCCGTTGAGCGAGCCCGCCAAGAAGCAGTGGCGGAGGGGGGAAGAAGGGGTCGAGGACGTCGTGGAGGACGAGGAGGAAGAGGTGGAGATAGGGGCCAAAATGAAGCAAATGAGTGAATTTATCATTTTATCATTGTAGTGAACTATCAATGTTGTTTTTGTGATTTTTAGGTGTTGTTATTTGAGTTTGCATGGTCTAAAAACTATCCTACTCACTTAAGTTGTCGAATGAATATTCTGGATCATTTTATCAAGAATCATTATCTTCCCTCAACACAAAAAAGTTGGGAAAATCAACCACGATCACATAGAATTTTACAGATCTCAATTCCGAGTCCAAACGAGTGAGATAAGTGAGTTCAAAGCTGCACATGTCGTTAAAGTAACTTTTGCGTACTAAAAACTAAAACGCGCGTATCTTATTCGTTTGAGGTCGAAATGACGAGCCGTTTTCGGCAGCGCGATCGTATCGACGAGGAGAACCATTTAGAGTTATCAAAATACTTGGAATTCAAATGAAGGCTTCACCGTTTTTGTTTAAAACGGTGAAGTATTCACCGTTCTTAACAAACGCGGTGAACCCTTCACCGTTTTAGTTTGAAACGGTGAAGTATTCACCGTCTTGGTCAAAAGCGGTGATGACCTTCACCGTTTTTGTCTAAAACGGTGATGCTCAAACATGTGTACTTTTGGAATTTTTTTTATAACTTATGTATTTTGGGAAAATTTTTTAAAAACTAGTGTACTTTGGGATTTTTTCCTAGAGAAGAGAGAGACTGCAGAAATCTGATCTAGATCTTCAATCTCCATCTCCAAGCTTGATTCCCGAGCTCCAATGGCGAAGAAATCCTCCAAAATAGCTCCAAGAATGTTCCCAAGTCGCTCTCTCTCTCTAGGGTTCGTCCCTTGGGTGTTTGGGATCCAAAACCCAGCTCTCCTCCCTTCCTTTCGCTGAAAATCGGGTTTTAAACAACAATTCCCGACTCGCACGGCCAGGGTGCACGGCCATGCACATCACCATTCTGGCCGTGTACCTCAAAACGCGTCGTTTCATTAAGTCGAACCTCAACCAACTCGCACGGCCAGGATTGCACCTTGCACGGCCGTGCGGATTTCACTTGTGCCCGTGCGTGCCCACGCACCAACCCGCACGGCCAAAATTGTATGTTGCACGGCCGTGCGTGCCCACGCACAATCCCGCACGGCCAGAATTATATGTTGCACGGCCGTGCGCCTCCCTGGTCTGCCCGTGCAGCTTGCTCAGCCTCTGTTTAATGCTTCGTTTCTCCCTCGTCCGGACTCCGAATCAGCCGCCGTTTGATCCTAGACGCTCGTAGTTTCGTCCTCTTTCGTTTCATAACAAGCTTGCATGATTCTCTGTCCATAAAGTGACGTAGAAATCCATTCTTCTTCAGGTCATGCTCGAGTGTCTTCTCCCAAATCGTCAATTGATCTCTGATTGACTTGAAACTTGCGCCTATGCTTCACTTTATGTGCTAGGACCTGAAATGTGACAAAGGAACACAACCTAGCGTAAAATCGGTCAAAGACACGGTAATTCAAGCTCAAACAATCAAGAAACAAAAGGGGAAAACATGTGCAAATACCGAGTCATCAAATCCCCCCACACTTAACTGTTTGCTTGTCCCCAAGCAAACCTAACTCAAACCAATGCAACTCTCCAGACCTCTATAGCAACAAACAACCTCGATCGTAGGTAGCGGACTTCCTAGATCATTTAGCAGCTTACGAGGTCAACCGACGCACAAGTCATCTCATAGCCTCTTCGGCGAGAACGCTAGTCTCGAGTCGGCATCATGGCAAATAGTGAACAGAGGACAAATGAATCGTGGATGAAGAGACTCTCAAAAACAAAAGATCATGGACTCACATTTTTCAAGGTGCTCGATTTTCTTTTTGAAGATGGTTGGAACCCCCTTTTCTTTCTTCTTTTGCTTGTTTTTCTGTTTTTCTCTTTTTTTTTTCAAGGGTTCCAACCTGTTTTTGTAGAAAACGGGGGCTCCCACCTAGCAAAGATTTTGCGGGAGCCCGGCTCTTACTGGCCATGCCAGGAGCAGTTGTCTCGAGCCTCGTGCGGGGGAAAGACATGTAAGGGGGCTGGAGGTAGTAGGTGGAAATTGGGAACGGATTCCCGTCTCCCCTTACACACTTTCGCCCTATTCGCACGGGAGACGTCATTTTAAAGCGCATTTTCGAGCACCTGTTATTTCAAAACATGATACAAGAGTCCATGACAAGCAGAGAGTCCACAACACCACACAATTCAAGGGTCCTAAGATCACTAATTCACTCAATCAACCAACACACTATGAAGAAGAAATGAGACTTCTTAAATGCATCAACATCCTCCATAGTGCTACACTACCTCCCTAGGTTGCAAACCACTACAGAGACTGTCAATTCAAAGCATACTGAGCAGGTAATTGCAAGGAACACGTACTTGGAGCCCTCAAATTTAAAAATTTGGACAGTGGACTAGGCTCCAAGCACACAAACAGCCAAACATTCACCCGCATACATAATCGAACACCCCCCCCCCCACACACTTAAGCACGACATTGTCCTCAATGGAGGAAAGATAAGGAGGGTAGAACGAAGTGACCAGATCAAGGGTGAATGATGATGGACGGGGCAGGCGGTGCATTCCAGGAAGAGAGAGTAATCAGAACACAAACACCACACAAAATCTCACAAAGGTTGAGCTATTGACTCTAAAGCCAAATAACAAAACTGACTCAACCGAGGAGAAATAGAGAAAGAAATGCAAACCGACTGGTTGGGTTGCCTCCCAACAAGCGCTTCTTTCACGTCGTGAGCCGGACGATGGCTCCTAAGTTTCGGTCCATGCTAGAACCTCCTTGAAGTTGAGGTTCTCATCTATGAGGTGGAGTCTCAAGTCACGAGCATGCGGTATGACAGGTGATGGAAGCTCGTGCACTTGATGCGGATGAAGTCTCCACCCTCGAGACCTCTTCTTCTCTTCTCTCGTCTCATTGCCCCAAACCAGATATGACAACATCGATTGACCACCATCGCGTCCACCAAGAGGGACCGATGTCGAAGTGGCCTTGGTCTGGCAAAGAGACACTGCAAATGGGTCCTTGCTAAGTAGTTCCTCGACGTTTGGTGGAGATATCACATGCAACTCATGGCCGGTGCAGGCCTCTTCCACCTCAACTTCGTCCTCAGCCTGGACGCCAATTGCTTCGTCAACCTCCCTTCCTTGTTCATATGGTATCACCCCTGGGAAATGATCAAGAACTCCTCCTGCTTCACTTTCGTCATCCTCCACAACTTCTTTCTGAACCCTTTCTTGCTCTTCGTCTTCTAGCACGGATTGGAGAGCAAGTTGCCAAGCAATTTCTTTCATGAGATTTTCTTGCATCTCCTCACTCATGCCCGCCTCTTCAAAGCTCAGTTTGGGATGTGGGAAGGTGTGGTCGGCTACGATAGGACATTCTTGATCATGATCTTCACGGGAGCTCTCCGTGATAACTTCTGTTTGCTCCACAATGTCCTTGTAGCCTTCGTCTTCCTCCTCCTCTTCTAGTATGATAGCAGAAGGGTGATCTTGAGCAGGTTGTGCATAAGCTTTCTCAAGATCCTCGAGGCTCTTCTTTATGCTCAGGAGGGTCTCCTCTGTTTCACGGTAGGAGAACCCAGTTTGGGAATTGTCTGGGATATCCATCTTTGGAAAGGATGTCTCAGGTACTCGAGCAATCTGGTCCACGAGAAGCCTCAAGTGATAGTTTGGATCTGGCTGATGGAGGAATTCTTCTTGATAAGGAGATTGTTCTTGAAATACCCAGGGGTCTGATTGTTCTTCGTAGGATGGGGGGTTGGTACTGAAACCCGAATCCATAGTCTTCTCCTCCTTGATTGCTCCAGGGGGTCTCGGGGTAATACCACTCGGATGGTGGTGGATATCCCCAATGGTTGGAGAAGCCATGAGGATCCATGATTCAGATCTGCACCAACAAAAACAAAAAACACCCAAGTGAAAAGCAAGGGTGGAAAAGAAAAGAAAAAAAAGCTAAAGTAACAAACTTCTGCCTTTCCTAATAATCTAGAAAGTCCCCGGCAACGGCGCCAAAACTTGACACGCTAAAACACAACACCTAACAATGGCCAAGTGTAACCAATGAAAGGGACTGCAGTATAGTGGCACAAGTAATAAATATCGAATCCACGGGTCTCTAGAGTTACTATTACTCAGCTTCAGTTCATTATCTAGCAAACTAGATTAAGGATTGATTTACTAAACTACTCTACTAACTACTCTACTAATTACAAGTTGGGAACTCACTTAGGTATGATTCCCCCTAGCTCCTCAATTAGGTCCAAGTTGCAATTACCTTTGGTTGATCTACTGTTGATTAAACTGCGGAAGATCCTAAATTAGCTTGGAATCTCTTAAGCTGACCAAGCCCTCTCAGACAGAATACCCGGCAGGTGACTAGCCTTCACCGGGATAGACTGCTAAGGCGATTCACACAGATCTCCACTACTGGAATGAATTCCAGTACAAAGCAGTAAAATGATTGACTCTCGCACAACCAATTCACCACTATCAATCAAGGAAGCTCTCTTAACCTAATCAGATTCTATCTATCATAGGTTAAAGCAGAAATCAAGAGAATTGATCAAGATTCAATTGACCTCAATAAATCATGCCTCAATCGATTATAATCAAACAATAAAGCATCCAAAACTTCATACAAGAAAGATCCTAACTCATGGAACTAAGGTTCCTCAAAACCTAAGTGAAGGGAAGTTACTCCATAGAGAAGAGAGAGACTGCAGAAATCTGATCTAGATCTTCAATCTCCATCTCCAGCTTGATTCCCGAGCTCCAATGGCGAAGAAATCCTCCAAAATAGCTCCAAGAATGTTCCCAAGTCGCTCTCTCTCTCTAGGGTTCGTCCCTTGGGTGTTTGGGATCCAAAACCCAGCTCTCCTCCCTTCCTTTCGCTGAAAATCGGGTTTTAAACAACAATTCCCGACTTCGCACGGCCAGGGTGCACGGCCATGCACATCACCATTCTGGCCGTGTACCTCAAAACGCGTCGTTTCATTAAGTCGAACCTCAACCAACTCGCACGGGCCAGGATTGCACCTTGCACGGCCGTGCGGATTTCACTTGTGCCCGTGCGTGCACCACGCACCAACCCGCACGGCCAAAATTGTATGTTTCACGGCCGTGCGTGCCCACGCACAATCCCGCACGGCCAGAATTATATGTTGCCGGCCGTGCGCCTCCCTGGTCTGCCCGTGCAGCTTGCTCAGCCTCTGTTTAATGCTTCGTTTCTCCCTCGTCCGGACTCCGAATCAGCCGCCGTTTGATCCTAGACAGCTCGTAGTTTCGTCCTCTTTCGTTTCATAACAAGCTTGCATGATTCTCTGTCCATAAAGTGACGTAGAAATCCTTCTTCTTCAGTCATGCTCGAGTGTCTTCTCCCAAATCGTCAATTGATCTCTGATTGACTTGAAACTTGCGCCTATGCTTCACTTTATGTGCTAGGACCTGAAATGTGACAAAGGAACACAACCTAGCGTAAAATCGGTCAAAGACACGGTAATTCAAGCTCAAACAATCAAGAAACAAAAGGGGAAAAACATGTGCAAATACCGAGTCATCAATCCCCCCACACTTAACTGTTTGCTTGTCCCCAAGCAAACCTAACTCAAACCAATGCAACTCTCCAGACCTCTATAGCAACAAAACAACCTCGATCGTAGGTAGCGGACTTCCTAGATCATTTAGCAGCTTACGAGGTCAACCGACGCACAAGTCATCTCATAGCCTCTTCGGCGAGAACGCTAGTCTCGAGTCGGCATCATGGCAAATAGTGAACAGAGGACAAATGAATCGTGGATGAAGAGACTCTCAAAAACAAAAGATCATGGACTCACCATTTTTCAAGGTGCTCGATTTTCTTTTTGAAGATGGTTGGAAACCCCCTTTTCTTTCTTCTTTTTGCTTGTTTTTCTGTTTTTCTCTTTTTTTTTCAAGGGATCCAACCTGTTTTTGTAGAAAACGGGGGCTCCCACCTAGCAAAGATTTTGCGGGAGCCCGGCTCTTACTGGCCATGCCAGGAGCAGTTGTCTCGAGCCTCGTGCGGGGGAAAGACATGTAAGGGGGCCTGGAGGTAGTAGGTGGAAAATTGGGAACGGATTCCCGTCTCCCCTTTACACACTTTCGCCCTATTCGCACGGGAGACGTCATTTTAAAGCGCATTTTCGAGCACCTGTTATTTCAAAACATGATACAAGAGTCCATGACAAGCAGAGAGTCCACAACACCACACAATTCAAGGGTCCTAAGATCACTAATTCACTCCATCAACCAACACACTATGAAGAAGAAATGAGACTTCTTAAATGCATCAACATCCTCCATAGTGCTACACTACCTCCCTAGGTTGCAACCACTACAGAGACTGTCAATTCAAGCATACTGAGCAGGTAATTGCAAGGAACACGTACTTGGAGCCCTCAAATTTAAAATTTGGACAGTGGACTAGCTCCAAGCACACAAACAGCCAAACATTCACCCGCATACATAATCGAACACCCCCCCCCCCCACACACTTAAGCACGACATTGTCCTCAATGGAGGAAAGATAAGGAGGGTTAGAAACGAAGTGACCAGATCAAGGTGAATGATGATGGACGGGGCAGGCGGTGCATTCCAGGAAGAGAGAGTAATCAGAACACAAACACCACACAAAATCTCACAAAGGTTGAGCTATTGACTCTAAAGCCAAATAACAAAACTGACTCAACCGAGGAGAAATAGAGAAAGAAATGCAAACCGACTGGTTGGGTTGCCTCACCAACAAGCGCTTCTTCACGTCGTGAGCCGGACGATGGCTCCTAAGTTTCGGTCCATTGCTAGAACCGTCCTTGAAGTTGAGGTTCTCATCTATGAGGTGGAGTCTCAAGTCACGAGCATGCGTTATGACAGGTGATGGAAGCTCGTGCACTTGATGCGGATGAAGTCTCCACCCTCGAGACCTCTTCTTCTCTTCTCTCGTCTCATTGCCCAAACCAGATATGACAACATCGATTGACCACCATCGCGTCCACCAAGAGGGGACCGATGTCGAAGTGGCCTTGGTCTGGCAAAGAGACACTGCAAAATGGGTCCTTGCTAAGTAGTTCCTCGACGTTTGGTGGAGATATCACAATGCAACTCATGGCCGGTGCAGGCCTCTTCCACCTCAACTTCGTCCTCAGCCTGGACGCCAATTGCTTCGTCAACCTCCCTTCCTTGTTCATATGGTATCAACCCCTGGGAAATGATCAAGAACTCCTCCTGCTTCACTTTCGTCATCCTCCACAACTTCTTTCTGAACCCTTTCTTGCTCTTCGTCTTCTAGCACGGATTGGAGAGCAAGTTGCCAAGCAATTTCTTTCATGAGATTTTCTTGCATCTCCTCACTCATGCCCGCCTCTTCAAAGCTCAGTTTGGGATGTGGGAAGGTGTGGTCGGCCTACGATAGGACATTCTTGATCAGATCTTCACGGGAGCTCTCCGGGATAACTTCTGTTTGCTCCACAATGTCCTTGTAGCCTTCGTCTTCCTCCTCCTCTTCTAGTATGATAGCAGAAGGGTGATCTTGAGCAGGTTGTGCATAAGCTTTCTCAAGATCCTCGAGGCTCTTCTTTATGCTCAGGAGGGTCTCCTCTGTTTCACGGTAGGAGAACCCAGTTTGGGAAATTGTCTGGGATATCCATCTTTGGGAAAGGATGTCTCAGGTACTCGAGCAATCTGGTCCACGAGAAGCCTCAAGTGATAGTTTGGATCTGGCTGATGAGGAATTCTTCTTGATAAGGAGATTGTTCTTGAAATACCCAGGGGTCTGATTGTTCTTCGTAGGATGGGGGTTGGTACTGAAACCCGAATCCATAGTCTTCTCCTCCTTGATTGCTCCAGGGGGTCTCGGGGTAATACCACTCGGATGGTGGTGGATATCCCCAATGGTTGGAGAAGCCATTGAGGATCCATGATTCAGATCTGCACCAACAAAAACAAAAAAGTCCAAGTGAAAAGCAAGGGTGGAAAAGAAAAGAAAAAAAGCTAAAGTAACAAACTTCTGCCTTTCCTAATAATCTAGAAAGTCCCCCGCAACGGCAGCCAAAAACTTGACACGCTAAAACACAACACCTAACAATGGCCAAGTGTAACCAATGAAAGGGACTGCAGTATAGTGGCACAAGTAATAAATATCGAATCCACGGGTCTCTAGAGTTACTATTACTCAGCTTCAGTTCATTATCTAGCAAACTAGATTAAGGATTGATTTACTAAACTACTCTACTAACTACTCTACTAATTACAAGTTGGGAACTCACTTAGGTATGATTCCCCCTAGCTCCTCAATTAGGTCCAAGTTGCAATTACCTTTGGTTGATCTACTGTTGATTAAAACTGCGGAAGATCCTAAATTAGCTTGGAATCTCTTAAGCGACCAAGCCCTCTCAGACAGAATACCCGGCAGTGACTAGCCTTCACCGGGATAGACTGCTAAGGCGATTCACACAGATCTCCACTACTGGAATGAATTCCAGTACAAAGCAGTAAATGATTGACTCTCGCACACCAATTCACCACTATCAATCAAGGAAGCTCTCTTAACCTAATCAGATTCTATCTATCATAGGTTAAAGCAGAAATCAGAGAATTTGATCAAGATTCAATTGACTCAATAAATCATGCCTCAATCGATTATAATCAAACAATAAAGCATCCAAAACTTCATACAAGAAAGATCCTAACTCATGGAACTAGGGTCCCTCAAAACCTAAGTGAAGGAAATTACTCCATAAGAAGAGAGAGACTGGCAGAAATCTGATCTAGATCTTCAATCTCCATCTCCAAGCTTGATTCCCGAGCTCCAATGGCGAAGAAATCCTCCAAAATAGCTCCAAGAATGTTCCCAATTCGCTCTCTCTCTCTAGGGTTCGTCCCTTGGGTGTTTGGGATCCAAAACCCAGCTCTCCTCCCTTCCTTTCGCTGAAATCGGGTTTTAAACAACAATTCCCGACTCGCACGCAGGCGGTGCACGGCCTGCCACATCACCTTCTGCCGTGCACCTCAAAACGCGCCGTTTCATTAAGTCGAACCTCACCAACTCGCACGCCAGGATTGCACCTTGCACGGCCGTGCGGATTTCCCTTGTGCCCGTGCGTGCCCACGCACCAACCCGCACGCAAAATTGTATGTTGCACGGCCGTGCGTGCCCACGCACAATCCCGCACGGCCAGAATTATATGTTGCACGGCCGTGCGCCTCCCTGGTCTGCCCGTGCAGCTTGCTCAGCCTCTGTTTAATGCTTCGTTCTTCTCCTCGTCCGGACTCCGAATCAGTCGCTATATATTCCAACCGATACAAAGCACCCCCCCACACTTAAGCACGACATTGCCCTCAATGGAGTAGAGGGAGAGATAAGGGGAACGATGTTACCGGATTGAAACACTGCTGGGGGACTGGAAGTGGACCAGTCAGCGGGACTAGCATCATCAAAACACACTGGGTGATAGAAACCATAGTTCCAAGTGGACAAACCGACAAAAACAGACGAAAGAAAAACAAACCTTGGTGGGGTTGCCTCCCCACAAGCGTTTCTTTACCGTCTTTTAGCTGGATGCCAGTATGGATGCTCAGGGAAGTGTAGGATCAGGTGCCTTCAAGAGCGGATCTACATCGCTCTTGAGGTACAGCTTCAAATGGTGGCCATGCACGCGACGAATGTGACCACCAGCATTTGCCAACTCGACTTGGCCATCCGGTAAGATGCAAGCGAGTGAATACTCGGATGGCCAAGGTGGGGGCGGGACCAGCTCATAGTGGTCTCCGGCTTTCTTTCGAGCAGACTTAGCTGCCTGCAGTTTCGGCCGCCACTCCTCCTTGATATGTATTTTTGGTGATGGAGTGGTCAGGAGTGGCGGCGAAGGTGTGGGAGGCGGGTCTTGCAAAATAGGCAGCACAGAAGGATACACGACAGACTCGTGCTCCTGGTGAGATACAGCATGCAGAGGTAACGAAGCAGGTATAGTGTTAGCAACTGAAAACGTTATTCGCTCCTCGCCATCCCTCAAAACTAAGGTCCCATCATGCACATCTATGAGGGCCTTGGCGGTGGCCAGGAAAGGCCTTCCCAGTATCAATGGCACATTCAGATCCTCATTTATGTCCAAAATCACAAATCAACAGGATAATTGAATGTGCCAACCTTAACCAGAAGGTCTTCCACTATGCCCCTAGGATGCACTACAGATCGGTCTGCTAATTGAAGGCTCATCCTAGTAGCACGGGGTTCACCTAGGCCTAGTTTCTGAAACAGTTTATATAGCATAACATTTATACTAGCACCTAAATCCGCCAAGGACCTCTCTACATGCAAATTCTCAATAGAGCACGGGATAGTAAAACTATCTGGGTCCTTCTGTTTCTGCGGAAGCTTGTTCTGCAGAATGGCCGAGCACTCCTCGCTGAGCTCCACAGTGGCCAGCTCACTCAGCTTCTGCTTCTTTGAGAGAAGCTTTTTCAGAAACTTCGCATACTTAGGCATTTGAGATAGTGCCTCCAGGAAAGGCACTTGAACATTCAGCTTCTTAAGCATGGCCATGAAGTTTTCGAACTCTGCCTCCAGCCTGTCTTTGTGCAACCGAGTAGGGAAGGGGAGTTTAGGGATATACTCCTTCACTACTGGTTGCGGTTTAGGTGCAAGCACCTCAACCTCCTTCTCTACTTCTTCTTCAGCTGCTGGAGATGCCGAGGCAGGGGTCTCCCTCTTCTGTTCCCGAACAGGTGGATCAACAGTCATCTTGCCACTCCTAGTCATGATGGCATTGCAGTGCTCATTCGGTGTCGGCGGATGAGGGATGGTCTGCCCGGGTAGAGTACCGAGAGCCCTTTGAGCCACTGCCTGAGCCACGCTCCCCAGCTGGGTCTGGATATCCTGCAAGACAGCCTGTGTGTTCTTCTGACCAGCTTCAAGGGCCAGGAATTTACCCGAGGCCTTTTCCATGAACTGTTCAATAGTGTTGAATTTCTGAGCACTAGAACTGGCGAGAGAACCCACCAAGTCTCGCAGTTCGGCCATCTGATCATTCTGCACTGGGGCAGCAGGGGCTGCACCTGGCTGCTGGAAAGGTCGCGGCTGTGATTGAGCAGCATGCCCCTGCATGGGCTGATAAAGAGACTGTTGTTGCTGCTGGAATTGCCCCTGTCTGGGCTGATATGGTGGCCTCTGGAAACCCGGTGGTCCCTGGGGAGCTGGTGGTCTGGGATTTGGCCCAGCCCAGGAAAAGTTAGGATGCTGGCGCCACCCTTCGTTATAGGTGTTGCTGTAGGGGTCAAAGCGCCTGGCATTCCCGATGAAGTCCACCTGTTCCTGGGGAGTAGACGACTCCCTCATCGCCTGACAGTCCTCCACGGTGTGATGAGAGCTCTCACACCACTGGCAGTGCATCGCCTGCGGCTGTCCTGTACCTGCAATCAAACCAGAACGATCGATAGCTGAAACCAGCTTCGATACCACCTGCACCAAATCAGATGACTAGGTGCCCACAACGTGCACACCACGTCCAGGTGCTGGTCTCGATCTCCTGGCAGTGCCCCAGTCGTACCCGTTCTCGGCCATCTCCTCAAAGAGTTGATTCAGCTGTGGCGGAGTTTTTGTCAGCATGTTCCCGCCACAAACCGAATCAATCAGCTGCTTGTCTTCCGGGAAGAGGGCGTGATAGAAGGTGCCCACCTTGAATGCATCATTGAAACCATGATTGGGACACCTGAGAAAGAGGCTGGTGTATCTCTCCCAAGCATCCCTAATGGTCTCATCCTCATCCTGAGAAAAATGTGTAATTTGCTTCTGCAGATCAGCTATCTTGGATGGAGGATGGTAGCGGGTGAGGAACTTGTCCGCCAGGCTGGCGAACGTGGTGATGGAGCCCGGAGGTCGAGTGTCTAGCCACTCCTTGGCTTGCCCCTCCAGAGTAAATGGAAAGTACCTCAGCTGGATGGCATCTGCTGGTACTCCATTGATCTTGATTCCGTCGATGAGCTCGTGGAATTGCCTGAGATGTGATCGAGGGCACTCTCCCTCCTTACCACGGAACACCACTGAACCGCGCAGCATGGTGATCACTGAGGTGCTCACCTCAAAGTTGTTGGCTGGGACATGAGGGTGTTGAATGGGTGACTTCATGTCTGCAGCCCTAGCGGTCCAGTAGGATCCCATGGTCTGCTCCTCCGGGATCACATCACGGTTCTCTGGATCAGCCATCTCGCCTTCTTCTTCTTCTAACTGCAGCTGTGATAGCTCCTCCTCCGCAGCCAGTCGTGCCTTTAGAGCCCGCTTGAAGTTCCTGCAAGTTCGTTCAAGCTCCTGGTCTAATGGTAGTAGATCTCCTGACTGGCTACGGGTCATGCACTACCTGCACACTATCAGCAGAAACAACCCGTGAAGGCACACAGGTGGAAGAGAAAAATTCAATAAAGAAAGAGCGAGAGTAACAAATTCTCACGTTTCCCCAATAACCTAGAGGGTCCCCGGCAACGGCGCAAAAAACTTGACACGCCAAAACACAACACCAAACTGCGACCAAGTGTAATCGCAGTCCGGGAATGCAGTAACAGGCAAGTTATATTATCAACCCGGGGTCTAGATCTACTGCTTACTCCGTGATTCTCTATTATCTAGCAAACTAATTCGAGTGATTGTTGTTAAAGCTAAAGCAGTAAGAAAGCAGTAAATTGTTCGGTTTTCAAAGTCAGGAAAGAGTCACTCGGGATTGAGTCCCCCTAGCCCCTTAGTTAGGTTCAATTGTAATTCCCCTGGGTTGATTTACTATTGATTAGACTGCGGAAGCTCCGACAGTAGCTTGGAATCTCTTAAGCTGACCAAGCCCTCTCAGTCTAGCTACCCGGCAGACGACTAGTCTTCACCGGGATAGAAAGCTGAAGCAGTAAGCACAGAACTCCACTACTGGAATTGAATTCCAGTACAAAGCAGTAAAATGGCTAACTCTCGTATAGCCAATCTCCTACTATCGAATGAAGAGGCTCTAACAACCTAATCAGATTCTATCTATCTCAGGTTGCAGCAGAAATCGAGAAAAGCTGATCAGACTCAAATCAATTCAATAAACATGCATCATTCGATTAAAATCAAGCAGTAATATCATCCCAAGTCACTACAAGCAAATCCCTAACACAAGGAACTAGGCTTCTTCATACCCAAGTGAGAGAAGGGTTCTACTCCATAGAGAGAGAAGAGAAAACAGTAATCGGAGTAGTCATACTCATAACGATGATGAAAATATGCTCCGGGATGATGATTTCCACTCCTATGACTATCTCCAAGCTCGATTCGACGAAACCCAGCTCCGAGATAGCTTCTAGGATGTGTTCTTCGCACTTTCTCTCTCTAGGGCTCTGTTTTTGCTCTGAAAACTCGATCCTCCCCACTTTTGGCTCGAAATAGGCTCTAAAACCAGGATTCCCCGACTCGCACGGCCAGGGTGCACGGCCGCGCGACTCGCCCACTTGGCCGTGCGGCTCAAAACGCAACGTTTCATTAAGTTTGATCCTCAGGCTTGTCACACGGCCAGGGTGCACGGCCGTGTGAGAATCCCAGTTTGCCCGTGCTCGGCCTCGGCAAATATCACACGGCCAGAATTGCACTTAGCACGGCCGTGTGAAGTTCATGGGTTGCCCGTGCGTGGCCTCGGCAAAAAGCACACGGCCATCTTGCTCACTTGCACGGCCGTGTGATGCGCTGTTCTGCCCGTGCGGCTTCCTTGACACCTCGCCACGCGTCCGATCTTCGTCCAATCGACCCCAGACTCGCTCAAACGGTGTCAGAACGAGGGTAAAAACATGTGTAAATAACGGTCTATCATCCCTGCTCTTCATCACGTCCCTTCCCCATCCGGTCTGAATCTCCTCGAAAGCCCTTGAAGGATCCGCCCGGGCTGACATGAAGAATGACCCTAATGATGGACGACCTCCGTCTGAACCACCAGTAGGTCTCGTGGGTTCCACACCTAGAGATCCAGTTCTTGCTGCTGATGAAAGCACCATGGTGTGAGACTGAACTTGTCCCACCATGCTACCCTCGCGACTAGCATCTACACTAGGCGCATCCCCCATAAACTCTCCACGCGGTATCCCCACGCTACCCCCTGTCGGCTCAGAAATGCGCAATCTACCATAACCTCGAGATGCCTCCTCCTCTGACTCCAAGACAATTCTCCTCCTTCGACGGTTCCCCTGGTCGCCCATAGATGAATCACCCTGAACACGAGAAAGAGAACCCTCTCGGGTAGTCGGGGTAAGTCTCCGACGAGTCACCCATGGAGTCGTTCTCTCACCAGCCGCTACTCTAAGAACGCCTCTCCTTCTTCGGGATCCACTGGAGCTCCATATCTGCCCAGAAGAGGTTCATATGTAAAAGTGAATTGAAACGAGATAAAAATAGTATAAAAAGACATCGCCATGGTTCATTCTATGTTTCTCCTACCAGAACCGTATACATCATCAATCAGAGTAGCCACTAACGGAGCCGTGTGAGCATGAACAAAACCGGTCTCAAAGACTCAGGTCGCCATTATGCCAAGCTCCCCCTGAAGCAAGGGCTTCGACGCATCCTTATTAACAGAACTCCTCCCGTCGGGGATGCTAGCCCTCCCACGAACTAAGCCTCCTGGAGGTGGGCGGAAGAAGAAAAACCTATCACGCCATGCTCCATCACCACCATAAATCTCACTAACCATGATAGGCACCTTAGGTCTACGTGCTAGGCGCCAGCCACCACTAAACGACTGCAGCTGGAAGCAGCAACGAAATAAATCTGAAGAGGACCACACACTAGCAGCCCGACAGCGGGAGATGAACACCGCAACATGAAGCCAGAAGGTAGGAACCATGGAACTAGTGGAAATTTTCCACTCATCCATCACCTCACCAAGCCACTCGGGGAGGGGTGGACGAAAACCATACAATAGTGACTCGTAGTGCAGCCCGTACCATCCTGGACCTCCATCAGAGATCGTGGACCCCACTGTTGGGATAGCAAACTCCCAGCCCGGACTAAGAATGAAACTCGAAAAAGCATTGCGCAAGCGAGACATCTCACTTGCCACAAATGACGGATCAGCCCGGGTCACTAGGACCACTGGAGTGGTCCCCTAGGGATACGTCTCTGCCAGTAGGCAGATGTTAAGCCCCTGTGTATCGCTAACCTGTGAGGTATGATGGATGTCCTCTGGAGTGGCAACATCAGCTCTCACGATCCTCCTGTTAGCTGCAAAATCCTCCCCTCCTCCCTCTGCATCTCTCTCCTCAACCACCTTCTCGATCATTCCTTCGACAACCACCCCACTAGCCTCAACCGCAATCCCTGCTCGGCTGGTCACTTCTGCCTCCTCAACATGATGTCTCCCTCATATCACAAGCATAATCCATTGACTCTGTAGTAATCACTGGCGTATCACAAAAATATGCCTATCTCACTAACTATGATGATCTAAACTAGATTCTTTGTACTGGGGTGTGAGGAAAATGAGAAGGCGAGTGGAAGACATACCTTGTACGATGGGATGCGACGAAATGCCCCTTCACCTCCCGCTTCAAAATGACACTGCCACCCGGTATGGTGGGAAAGGATGGGTTCAAGGAAGGATGTCAGAGCTTGAAGTGGGAAAAGGATTGGGGAAAGAGTGGAGGGGAATGGGGCAGAGGAATGGGAGAAGTGAAAGATGGGGAGGAGGTGGGAAAAGTGAGGGATGGAGAAGAGGTGGGAGAAATGGCTTTATATAGCCACACTAGTCCACCTTCCAACACCTCAATACTTGTGACGTAATAAATACGGCACAAATTTCCCGGTGGTCAACTCTCAATATTCGTGAGACATTAATCCGGCACAATTTCCACCAAGTCAAACACCATAACCATTAATATGGTGAAGAACGCATTAATCATCTCATCTTCCTCCACTAGCTTTGATAAACCTTTACCCTCTTCCTCGAGGTAACGGTGTCAACAATGATCTCCGCTCGAGATATCGAGCCTTCGCGCGTGATACCGATCCATGAAATGGCTCGGACTCCATCAGATAAGGAAAAGTGTCAATAAAACATGGACCCCCATTAAACCGTTGGCCTAACAAATGGCAAAGGGATAGAATTGCCGATGGGAAATTTTGATAAAATTGAAATTCCCACCGGCAAGGGGGGCAACTGGTGGACCCTAAGAAAATTTTATTTTATTGGACGAAACAACCCCACCTTGGGTCACCCTGGGGTCACTCCGGCCACCCGGGGTCAAATACCTTGGGTCACCTTGGGTTCCCTCCGGCCACCCGGGGTCAAATACCTTGGGTCACCCTGGGGTCACTCCGGCCACCCCAGGGTCAAATACCTTGGGTCACCTTGGGGTCACTCCGACCACCCGGGGTCAAATACCTTGGGTCACCCTGGGGTCACTCCGCCCACCCGGGGTCAAATACCTTGGGTCACCTTGGGGTCACTACCGCCACCCCGGGGTCAAATACCTTGGGTCACCTTGGGGTCACTCCGGCCACCCCGGGGTCAAATACCTTGGGTCACCTTGGGGTCACTCCGGCCACCTCGGGGTCAAATACCTTTGGTCACCTTGGAGTCACTCCGGCCACCCCGGGGTCAAATACCTTGGGTCACCTTTGGGTCACTCCGGTCACCCGGGTCAAATACCTTGAGTCACTTTGGGATCACTCCGGCCACCCCTGGGTCAAATACCTTGGGTCACCTTGGGGTCACTCAGGCCACCCCGGGGTCAAATACCTTGGGTAACCTTTGGGTCGCTCCGGCCACCCCGGGGTCAAATACCCTGGGTCACCTCGGCTACCTTGGGCTCTCCGCCCACCCCAGGTCACCTCAACCTTTAGCCACGTTCCCCCGCAACGTGTCCACCGACCAAAAAATCCCCATGCCTATACTCGTGAACTCGCGCTATGATTAGCGCAGATATTCCTTCTCAACTCCATTCCCTCATCTTTCTTTTCGAGATCATATTCCTCTCCACTCAGCACACTCACTAACTTGAGCATCGGAGAGTGTCCCCGCCGAGATCGGCTGGCAGACCCTTTTTGCAGGAGACGACCGGAGCTAACATCATGAGTGAAGTTCGAGGTGAAAGGTGGCCGTCGACCGACTCCGGTGCCCAGCATAAAAATTCGACGTCGGCTACAACCCCGGCATAAACGGTAATCCTTGCCCAAGATACTCCAGCCCAGAATGATACCAAATGGCACGGGCGACAATGCAATCGAGAAACAAATGTTCCTTTGTCTCCGACTCAGCCCAACACACATGACATCTAGGGAGCACCTCGATCTTTTTTTCCACTAGGGCCTCTGTCGTCGGCAAACACCCTCAGCTTTGGAGGAATATTAGCCTCCCATAACCGGATCCAACTAATTTTATCCATTCAGCTAACTAGGGACCGCCAACGACCATTTTGTTCTAGGAGGACCGCAAAATGATATGCCGACTTAATAGTAAAAACACCATTAGAAGTGGCATGCCAGATTAACTGGTCCTCTACATTTGCCGAGGCAGGGGAATGGTTTTAATTGCTTGACAGATAGTCGGGTCAAACCATAGACTAACAACTCACATCCAAAAAGGATGCTCTGCCACCCCCAGGAAGGACGGGAGCGAGCCGTAGCTGTAAGGAAAGCACCATTGATAATACTTCCCTTTATAAACCTGGACTAAGAGAGAATGAGGTTCATTCAGGATTCGCTATCCAATTTTAGCCAAAAGAGCATGATTTAAGTGCTCAAATCGACGAAAACCCATACCCCCATCATGTTTACTCCGGCACAGATTGCGCCAGGAAACCCAGCGAATCCTGGACTGGCCTTCCTCAACTCCCCACCAGAATCATGCCACATGCCTGTCTAGGATACGACAAAGAGATAGAGGAAGCCTGAAACAGGACATAACATGCAATGGTAAAGCCAAAGCCACAGATTTTATCAAAGTCTCTTTAGCAGACCAAGACAAAGTCCTTCGCTTCCATCCCTGAAGCCTCGCCAAAATTTTCTCTTCCAGATAGCGAAATGTAGCCATTTTAGATCGGGCTATCAAAGTAGGGAGACCCAGATATTTATCGTGAACCCGACCAACACCAACTCCAAGGATTGCAGCCATAAAATCCTGGTCCCATAGAGAAATGTTCTTGCTAAAACATATTGCCGACTTGTCCATATTCACCCACCAGCCACTAAGTTCCTCATACTCATTCAGAACTTCAATCAAATTCTCACACTCCTGGAGGGACCCCTTGAGAAACACATAAGAATCATCTGCAAAGGACATATGTGATATATGGGGAGCGCTGGGAGCCACTTTGACCCCTTCTAATCTCTTTTTAGTAACAACCTTATGGAACAGGACGGCAAACCCCTCCGTGCAAAGCACAAAGAGCAGAGGAGACAGGGGGTCCCCTTGTCTGAGTCCTCTGGATGGCGAGAAGAAACCAGAAGGTGAACCATTCATGAGGACCGAAAATGTCGACTTCGTGTACCCATCCTCGCCAGATAGCGTTAAATCTCATCTTATCCAAAACCGCAAGAAGAAAATGCCATTCGACTCTGTCATAGGCCTTTCTCATGTCAACCTTTAAAGCCATGTACCCTTTCTTTCCACAGTTTTTGATCTTCAAGTAATGCATTAATTCATGTCCAAGGTTGCCAGTGATTAAACTATTTTGACCCTAATCCAATGAGAAAAAAGACACACATTTGCATGTCGATTCATTGCAAGGCTATCGGATTGGAGGTCACACAACATCATTTTTTTGGTTTGCGAAATGCATCTCTTTTTCAATTTTCCTTTTGCCTAGCTAACTCTACCTTTGGAATTCGTAGTTTAACATTTAATCATTGATGTTATATAAATGTCTGTCAAATTTCACTGTATGTTGGATTCAAGTACAATAGTATATGTTATTACTCATATATTAGATGAAATTTTATATAATTTATAAATATATGAACAATATAATGACTTTTTCATATGCTCGAGCTAAATCGGGCTGAATCGGTTGGACTATTAACCCTTAAACTATTTCCTCGAGCGGGCCAACGGGCTAAACCAGGTAGACAACCTTGCAAAGGACTTATCACTTGGTTTGTTTTTGGCAGAAAGGTCCCCAAAATTCTGTATTTTTTACATATAAGTACCTTGACTTTACTGTGATCTATCAAGTTCCCAAGTCTCGATATATCAAACGTCCAAAGTCTTAAACTGTCTTAAAGGCGTTCAATAAGTGCTCGCATACAGATTCAACAGTTTGGTTTAGGGCAGTAAGCCTAGCTTTAGATACCAATAGACCCGTCTGGTCCTGTTTTGATTCTGAGGTTTTG
The DNA here is from genome assembly GCA_946122785.1 of Linum tenue. Taxonomy (NCBI): domain Eukaryota; kingdom Viridiplantae; phylum Streptophyta; class Magnoliopsida; order Malpighiales; family Linaceae; genus Linum; species Linum tenue. The sequence continues at coordinate 13,690,031 of CAMGYJ010000010.1, read as the reverse complement.
GTTGGGTCTAGTTGTCTTCAAGGTCAGCATAGGTTGGTTTGACTTTTGGCCTTATATAGGCCGAGTAGGGTCGGCTCAACTTACGGTTGGATCACTTTTTATGGCGCGCAACAACAAGTAGTAATTTTAAATTGCTCATACCAATATATTAACCTGTTTGTAAAGTATTAAATATCCAGGTACTATAATGCAGGGGAAAAATGTGAAAAGTTCTCAAACATAATTTTACCAACAAAATTTTTGAACTTGTTTGTAAAAAATAAAGTTTAGGATAAATTGGAAGACAGATTTTTTGGATGGATTTTAGATAACCCATTGGCTCGGCAGCTCAAGCAGGTCACATAGTGTCAAGGAGGAAATAGGAACAGGACATACCAGTTTTATAACTTGATCCTATAAGAGTGGGTCAGACACAAGTACTTACAGGATCAGGAACAAGACATCCCAACTGAAGGTTGAGTTTGACTGCCAATTTATTTGGATTGATAAGAGGCTAAAAGTTAAGTCACGAGAGATACACGAGATTGGGGCTAAGAGGTACAACTGGAGTTAGAGGGGATTACATGGAATAAAAATGTTGTTGTAGACAAATATTCTGTTGAAACTTACGCTTGCCTTGTCTTTTATAAGGATCATTTGGTGGTGGGTTGGTATCTCATACATACCAAAGGGATAAACGAGACTGCGTTTTGAGAGCCAGTCTGCGACTCTATTCTCTTCTCAATATGTATGGGATAGCCTTACCAACCAACTAAGGTTTTAACTTACTCTAGATTACAGATAGGATGGTGGAGTGAGGGTGAATCAGGTCAGGCCTTTACTTAATGAGGGTGATTGCAAGTTGAGAATCAGTTTCCACCAGAACACATATGAAGCCTTTCTTCCAAGCCATTTCCAAGCCTAGATGAATGCCCCAAAGCTCCACAAGTATCGTAGAGCAACCGCCAATATAGTAACCTAAACATGTCAGCTAATTGCCATTATCATCTAAAAAAACTCTTGTTACATTGCAGCTAGGGCTCATAACTCCATCTGTGTTAATCTTAATACAACTTTGTGGGGGAGGCGTCTAAGAGATTTTATGGTTAACCTTGGTAGGATGGTGCTTGCCTTGTTCAGGTTGACCAAAGTGAGCAGACTGTCAAAAAAATGTGCTTTGCTTGCGCAGTTATAAGGTGGGCGAGAGATGATGGAAAGAAGCATGCTTGGGAACCTTTAGAGCAGAGATCAATTCTTTCATTTCAGATGTACCAAATAGCTTAGTCAAAGAACTCGGCCAAGGAGTGTTGAGAGGCCCTTCAACTTGTTGTACAGGTTGAGTGTGACCTAGCTCGTGAGGTCCAAATGTATGTGGTCTTGCTTCAGCTTAGGAGGCATACATCTTCCCCACAAAACCTCTCCTTTTACAGTCGAGAAGGAGGTGAATTGTCATTTACTGAGAACTCATCCATGCATTGCAAGTGGGGGAGGTAGTAATCTTTAGGCAATGGAGTTTTCTATTCGTATTGAGTTTGTCTGGGCAGACCACCCATAAGAATTCTCTAATGTGATCCATGGTTTTGAGACTCCAGATCATTCTCTAAGGAAATGAGTTGTTGTTGTTCCAGGAATTCTCTATACAATATGAGTTGTTGTTGTTCCAGCAGTCAAATGATCATCATATACATGCCCACAATGATCTTCATCTCTTTTGCATGGTACTCCCTCTACACTTATTATTCTTGCATCGTCCTCCTGCAGTTCTTCTTTTCCATCTGCGAGTGGTTGGTCTTTGAGTTCTTCCTGCACTTTGTCTGATGGCGGTGCTTTTTCTTCGGGTTATGGCGCATCATCAGACTACTTAGCTTCCAACCAGGACCTTGTTATTCCTCCTCGACTGCCTGTTCCACGTCATTTTGCAGGATATGCTATCCCATTTTCCACATACTATCATTTTGCAAAGGGTGATTTGTGGTGGGAAACCTCTATGGATGACGAGATTGATGCTTTCGAAGCACAACACACGTGGGATGTGGTTCCTCGGATTTCCGGTGTTTCAGTAACTAGGGGTCGTTGGATGTACACTAAGACAAAACCTGATGGTGTTATCAATTATTATAAAGCTCAGTTGGTGTCTCATAGTTTTAAACAGGAATATGGGATTGATTTCGAGGAAACTTTTGCCCCGATATCCAAAATGAAAAATGTTAGGAGTTTATTTACTGTTGCTTCTATAAAGTAGTGGTCCATTATTCAGTTTGATTTAAAAAATTTATTTCCGCATGGTTACTTCGATGGGAAATATTTATATGGAGTGTCCTAAAGGGTACTCCAAAGGGGGACCAGGGGGACCGGGTGTGATCTGTAAGCTTAGGCGTTCATTATATGGCTTGAAGCAAGTGCCTACGACATGGTTTGAGAAATTTCATGTCACTATTCTTCAGTTTGGTTTCCTGTAGAGTCAGATGATCCTTCTATGTTTATATGACACACTGTTCACGGAATGATTATTTTGTTACTCTATGTTGATGATATGATAGTTACAGGAAGTGATCGTGAAGGCATTCGTTAGTTGACTGCAAGCTTACACTCGACATTGAATATGAAAGAACTATGGTAGGTATCTTATTTTCTTGTTTTGGAAGTAATTCGAACATATTGTATAGAAACAACTCTGCGAGTGATCAATTCACGAATTTTAGTATGTCTAACTCTGTGTGTTATCATGTAGATAGGGTTTTGTGTTAGCAAAGCACTATATATACTGTTGTAAGTTATGTATGAAGTTAAGAAATAAGATCAGCCTAAAACATGCGAGGGAGATGTTGGTGTAAAGTGACGAGGGTGTTAGTACGATAGCCTGAGATCGGGTGACTAGGATAATGATAGAGTCATGAACTACGTTCACGTTGTTAAAAGAATATTTCCACCTCCTCAAAGCCTTGGGTTATAGGAAATATCTCCCAATGATAAAACTATCACCACTTTAGGTTCTAGACTTATGAACACTAAAGTCTACTTTGAAATTTTAGAAGGAAGAAGTAGAATGGAATTCTTTTTATTGGTGTGTCTAGGCATCCACCACATGCCTCATATTTATAGTGGAAAATTTTCAAACGTTCCATTCTTAGAATTGTTTTTGGCACACTGGTCATACAAAAACGTTAAAACATTACATGGCAATATTGAAACAATGGTTACTTCTTATTGGAATGACATAGTTTTATAATTTAAAGAAACCTTTTCGTTCATTAATTAAACTATTGTAATTCCCAACTCAACATTTATTTGCCAACCCATTAAATTTAGTAGCGTCCAGGAAATATTGAGAGGTTGGTTTGTTTGGTCCAAACCCAATTCACCACATTAAGAATCGGTCTTACCAGCCGGCTCAAACCACATTTCCAACATTCTTCCTCCATTTTAGTGTACTCATAGAATCCATTAAAATTAAAACATTATTCCAACAAAATTTAAGCAAAATGAAAATATCGTGACGGTTGAATTTTCATCTTAGTATATTACTCTTGACGAATATTTGAATACAAGGGTGTCGATAACGATTGAACCCATCTATTCAATGAATATCCAAATATAATATAGACTCTAATTTTACACCTTTCACTATGAAATTTAGCAAGTACCCTCCCAATTCACAACGTTAAGAATCGGTTTGACCAACCGGCTCAAACTAAATTTCCAGCAAAAAAACCTCCATGGACTAGAGTTTTACTAACGATACTAGGTTAAAAAATCTTTGGGTAAATACAATTTAATATCCAAACCTTTCATTTTAAACAATATAATAGCCAAACCTTTTCGAAATCAATCTAATATCCAAATCGTCAACTTTCTGTCTTTTTGACCGTTAGTTGACACTTCAAAAAAGTTCGAAGTACGACACTTTATCAATATCCATCGATATCTTCTTTGAAAAACCATCAACATATCGTAGTTCCAAACACGAGAAGTCCATGACTCCACCATGATGGTATAGAATATCTAAATATTTAGTCATCTGCAATGCCAAAACAAGAAAACAAAGTTGTATTGTGACAATTTCTCCTATACAAAGCATTTTTGAAGTGTCAACTAACGATCAAACGAACGGAAAGTTGACGATTTGGATATTAGATTGTTTTCGAAAAGATCTGGCTATTATATTGTTTAAAATGAAAGGTTCGGATATTAAATTGTATTTACCCAAAATCTTTTGTATTCTTTGATTCTTTCAATTATGTCCATGTGATTGTTTGACACGACGCTCTCTCTCGCCACCTAGACAATGCTAGCTCGCTAGCTGGGCACTTCGGTTGTTCTCAAAAGGAAAAGAAAAGGACTTGAATGCAAACTAGAGTGATTACAACTATGAAGAAGAAGACTGAGATGATATGGCGTAAATGGCTTTTGATGACGACTCAGAAGATTCTAGGGAAGAATAGGTTCACTTTGTAGGCCATAAGTTACTTTTCAAGTCTAAAGCATCTTGCAATTCGTGATGTTCAAATGTACATTCAAAAACTAGCCAATCTAAAAGATGAATCTGGCATATTAAAAAGTAACTATTGTTTTTTTATGACCGAACTTCAAAACAAAAAATAATCAGACTTATGAGCTTAAGCAAAGTGGCACTATTTAAAATGAGTTAATGACTCATTGAACGCGAAGGTAAAATCTCTGATTGATGAGAATCAAATAATCAAAATTGTCTATTGATAGACCATTAATTGCACATGTTTATACTTCTATTCTTGAGCCGTTTGAGAGTCGATTCTCGTGTTTTAAGCCGATTTCACACTAGGTTGTGTGTTTATATCATATTTCAGGACTTGACATTGACGTGAAGGCGAGGAAACAAGTTTCGGGTGAAAAAGGAGGACACTGGAGTGAAGGGCGTTGGAAGAGCAAAATACCCTTCCAGTAGTGAAAATACCCGGCCAGGTAAAATGCAAAGAGAGGCCGGGGATTCGTGTTTTGGAAGCCAAAAAGGCAGAAGGGGTCCCGGCCGGGGAGCTAAAATACCCGATCGGGTATTCTGGACCTCGATCAGGTATTAACCCCCTAGCTGCTGTGCATCGTTTTGAAATCCCTCGCCGGACACCTGAAATACACGACCGGGTATTATGGCCGGGGATCGCGACCTACTGCTTTTTAAGGGAAAGAATATCAATTTTTGAAGGGTTTCGGGTTTTAGAGATAGAAAGCTTATACCTAGAGAGAGAGAGTGACGAACCAGATTCTCCAAGCGCCCTAGATCGATCTTCATCACCATTGGAGCTCAGCTTAAGCTTGGAGAAATGTCGATTGATTGCCAGAAGCAGAACTCCATCCTTCACAGCATGGTTTCCGCATCTGATCTAGATTTCCCTTCTCTCTCTATGAAGTAAACTCTCTCACTCACCTGGGTATGAAGAACCCAGTACGAATTCATTGATACTGATTATATTCAATTGAGGTTTGATTTCCTGAATGGCATGAATCCTGATCAAATTCCTATTATTTCTGCTTTGACCTAGAAAGAGAATATCTGCCTAGGTTGATAGAGCACCCTTGATTGAAGGTAGTGAATTGATGACTTTAGTCGAGGAGTCAATTCACTATTCTGTACCAGATTTACTCCGGTAGAGGAGGTTTGGTTCGTTAGGGCCTCAATCTGTTTACTCCAGTGGAGGTTAGTCGCCCGCTGGGGATTCAGATTGAGAGGGTCTGAAGACCTTTAGTCGAGACTGCAGATTGTTTAAGAACCTCCTGCGGTATAACTATCATTGAACTTGAACTTGGTAAATTACAACCTGGCTTAACTGCAATCTAGGGGGAACCATATCTGGGTGACCTCTCTCAACTTTGAACACAACTTTCACTGCTTTTGCTTGCTAGTTTAGTTAAACCTTCACTACATTTGAACCGCTAAATAATAAGATTTTCACGGAGTATTCATCACACCTAGGACCCGAGTTGACATTTAGAACTGAACTCGCTATACTACGCATTCGTAGGTGGTTACATTTGGCCACTTTCTAGTGTGATGGTAGAGGCGTGTCATCTATCAGATTATCTAAATCTAAGGATATTTATCCCACTAATTACTATAAACCGGTTGATAATTATAAGACATACTATCTTAAAAGTAAGAATCATAAGCATGTTCATTGTAAACATGAACCTATTAATCACTGCAGCTACTTCAACTGAAAATGTCATATTGACAAATTTTGTTATGACAGACTCAGAAATTTACGTTGTAGAGTGTGCCCAAATAGATTTGGGTACCTAAATATGCTAATCCTCTTTAATTTATTTTGCATAAATTGAGAGCTAAATCGCAAATTTGGTATCTTGAAAGTGGGTACTCCCACTACATGTATAGTAATGCATGAAAGTCTGTTCTCTTTCCATGAAATGAAAAAAGAAGGTAAGGTTGTTTTTGAAGATGATAATGTAGGTAAAATTTCTGCATGAATTCTTAGGTGACGTGACTGTGACTGCACCTGTGCCGCCTTTGGTTCTAACCAGTAAAATTTAGGCCGGTGGTTTGTTTCAAATTAAATGCCCCAATTTGGTTACTTAATAAATCCATAAAGTAAACAGTAAAACATATAGAGAAAAGGTCACATAATTCCTCTTCCCACTTCTCTCTCTCTTTTACGTGAAGAAGCCCAGATTCCGACTCTCGTCCCCACCAATCGATCACTATCACTGTTGTTTCCGTTGGTCGACCACCACCAACTCTCTCCATCCGCTAGTCCATATTGCTTCCGACCGGCTACCACCACCATCACCATATTGCTGCCGGCCACCCATCAACCACCATTATCGTAGTCGCTCCCGCCATCACACTAAGGAGAAACACGAGGGAGACGAGGACGATGATGATAGGAACGAGATTCAAACATCTCTTGATTTCAGGTGAAGATATGAATTCAGTCGACGGTGATTAATCAACGACGGTGAAAAATTGTGCGAATAGCCGGAAACAACACCCCTATGATAATATCATAATCCAACTATTTTTTAAAATATAGAAAAGGGATCGACGTGGGAGATTTGTGTTGGAGGTTCAACTATACCCTACTGAAGACCGTTTATTTTCAGAGGCTGTGTCAGTGTGTAGGGTTTTCTAACCTGAGGGACGGATTTATTGATGCATGTCGGCCAATGTTTGGATTGGACGGGTGCTTCTTGAAGGGAGAGGTGAAAGGGATGCTACTCACTGCTGTAGGAAAAGATGAAAATAACCAGATGTATCCACTGGCTTGGGTTGTTGTTGAGAGTGAGAATGTAGATTCGTGGAGGTGGTCATCAACATTTTGTCTCAAGAGTTGAATATGTTAGATGGAAGGGGTTGGAGTGTTATCTCTGATCAACAGAAAGTAAGTTCCCATCTTGTTTTTTAACTCTATTTACAGCAGATTGTATGGTTTATGCTAGTGTTAGTTCTGACTTTATGATTTTGTGACTTTATGTTAAGGGTCTGGTTGATGCTCTACGTGAGATCCCACATGATGTTGAACATCAAAAGTGTGCAAGGCAAGTTTATGCAAACTGGAAGGTTAACAACAAGATTGATAGGTGAGAAAGCTATTATGGAAGTGTGTCTATGCTTGCAATGAAGTAGACTGGGAGAAAGATACTAAAGAAATGGAGGAGGTTCAAGGTACATACATACTTAACACACCCTATACAGCCTTCATGAATGCTGAATCAATATTATTTTGCCGATCCTTCCTATCTCCCGTTCCTAAATGTGACTCAGTAGAGAGTAACATTTGTGAAACGTGGAACGATTCTATCATTAAGTTTAGGGGCATGAGAACATAGATATGCTTGAGGGTATCCGGGGTTAAATGATGGAAAGGATTGTCATTAAGCACAAAATGTTAGCTTATTGCAATGAGGATATGTGCCGTAGAATTAGGAAAAGAATCGAGAAAGAAAAGGCCATAGCTATGTTGTGTACCTCTAGCCAGGCATTGGATGATAAGTGCAAGGTAAGGATGGGGGAATCAGGATACATTGTTGACCTCCAGACTAGGACCTGTATATGTGGTTATTGGGCCTTAAGTGGATTGCCATGTTGCCATGTTGTCTCGACGATCACTCACTTGAGGAAGGAGGTTGATGACTACGTCCATCCAACCGACCATTTTTGTGAGGTGGCAACCAATACTGTTAGGTCACACAAACTGGTGTTGATTCACGCATATTGTTATTTATTCACACTGTAGTAAAATAAAATTTTAAACTTTGAAATATATCAAAATGGATGTCATTGCGTAGAGTATGATCAATGGAGGACATTTTTATGGAATAATTGGGAATTTAAATTTAGGGTTAATACCTTTGTTTAGCCCGAACTATACAAATACTTTCTACTTTGGCCCGTGGTATTGAAAATTGCTACTATGGCCTGAACTATGTAGCAAACTTCCTCATTTGGCCTGGAGGCGGGTTTGACCGTCAAATTAGACGGTCAAACCACCGTTAGTCAATGTACACAACACCTGCCACGTCAGCTTTGAGGATATAATTTTTTTAAAATTTTGTTTTCTTTCTTATTACCAAAAAAATTAAAAAAATTAATAACTCTAAAAAAATAATTAAAAGAACGAAAAAAAGAAAAAAAGCCGCAATTATCCCAGCCCCCACTTCCCTTATCTTCCCGCTTCGATCTTTATTAGGAAATAATTCACTCCCCCATTCAGACCGATCGTCTTCCCCGAACTCCCTTCCCAGAAGAATTCCTCTTCGATTCTCCGGCAAATGCAGCTGCGGCCAGGTCGGTAAAGACTCTGCCTTCGTTGATTGTTGGAATCCTCCTTCCCCGACTCCTCCTTCTCCCTTCCCCTTCGATTCTCCTTCTCTTCTTCTAACCCAGAACCCTAACCCAGACCCTCTTCTTCTTCGATTCGCATTGTCGAGGCGCAACACTCCAGAAGGAACAGTCCTTCCCCACCTATCTCTCTCTTCTCCAAATGTCATTTTCTTCTCCAAAAGTCGCTTTCCAGAACAGCCCTTCCCCACCCATCGATCTTTTCTCCAAAGCTGATTAAAGGGAAGCTGTCGACAGACTCGGGACCACAGTGGGAAATCAAATTTCTGGACCACTAGGTAAGCAATCAATCTCTCTCTTCATAAACGTACAATAGAATCCAAGAATCTGGATTTGGCCGTATGTGGAAGACTGTGTAGTGGAGATTAAACAATAGTTGTTGATTTATCTTTGTCTGTATTTTTTGAATTGTGTACATGCAGGATGGACGACGTGATTACGTTTATTTTGGTTCATGGAGGTGCTATGGACATGTCTGGTGCGGTTCTGCAGTATGTTGTTGGTGTGGAAGACGTGATCGACATTCATCGTGATGTCATGTATTACTTTGAGATTACAAAGACCTTTTTTTTTGACAACAAGAGATTACAAAGACCCTTGTTGAAGATTTGTCATATCTATCGGTTGAAAGGGTTTGGTACTTGACCCCGGGGGAAGACATGGCATGGCTACTGGGTTGCATGAAGTTCACTCTGATGTGGAAGTCATGACCTTACTTACAGATGCCGATAAAGGAGATTTGAGGGTCTACTTCGAGGCAACTAACGACATTAGTGAGTTTGGCTATATGGGTGACAACTACGTTCATGAGCCTCAAGGATCGGAAGAGGATGGTGAGCACTCGGCTGTGCCTGAGTTTCTCCGAGTAGAGGAGAGTGATGATGCTCAAACATCTGACGAGGAGTACCACGAAATTAGGAGGAATTTTCGACAAAGGAGAGAACATTTTAGAGCCCGGTATGTGGAATCGGGGGACGAGGTTGATCAGGTGTTGCGTGAGAACGATGGTCAGAGTTTGGCTGGTGATAATGATGAAGTACCAGCAATGCATGAAGGAGATGGACCAGCTGACGTTGAGGTAAATGCTGAAGGAGATGGTCCAGCTGAAGTTTCAGCAAATGCTGAAGGGGTAGCATATGGTGAAGGAGTAGCAGATGATGAAGGAGTACCAAATGGTGAAGGTGATGCAAATGATGAATGCTCGATGGAAACTGAGTACAGGGGATCTGAGGAATCTGCTCATGTTGGAGGTGATATTGGTGAAGAGGTTAACTCATATATTTTTGACAAGAGCTTGTTTTATGATCCGAAGTGTGATCATAGAACATTGAATTTCAAGCTTCGTATGCGTTTCACTAGTCCTGAGCAGTTTAAAGAAGTTGTAATCAGCAATGCGATTTATAATGGAGCAGACATTAGATGAGCAAGGAGTAGTGGAGTGAGAAAGGAAGCTGTATGTGCACATAAGAAAGAATGTCGGTGTGGTTGGAGGGTGTATGCGAGTTGGTTTCGCAAAAACGAATGCTTTATGGTGAAAGGAGTTGGTGAAGCTCATAGCTGCCCCCGGTCTCTTCGGATTCGTGCAGCTGGTTACAAGTGGATGGCAAAAGAATATATGGAAACATTTAGGGTCAATCAAGCGTGGGATGTTGGGCTAATAGCAAACAAGGTGAAGCGCAAGTTCAACCTGATTGTATCAACTGTAAATTGCTACCAAGCCAGGTTAGAAGCGCGTTGGCTGCTGTATGGGTCTCTTGAAAAAGACTTTCACCAGATTAGAGACTACATAGGCCATCTTATACGAGTGGACCCTCAAGGCAAATTCCTTCTGGAAGTGGATATTCAGCCTGGTGAAGACAAGGTCTTTTTCAAAAGACTTTACGTTGGCTTTTCGAGTTTGTGTAAAGGGTTCATAGCGGGATGTCGACCTTTCTTTTGCCTCGACGGCTGTTTCCTAAAAGGAGAGGTGCAAGGCATGCTGCTGTCGGCTGTTGGGAAGAACGGGAACAACCACATGTTCCCAATCGCTTGGGCAGTTGTGGAATCAGAGAACAAAAGTTCGTGGATATGGTTTGTAAGCGCATTGCAAGAGCAGCTTGGGACACTCAATGGAAAGGGCTTTGCAATTGTGTCAGACCAACAGAAGGTATTTTGCTTTTGTTGTCTAAGGGTTGATTTTAAATGTTTTATTTTTACGTGTTTGTAACTTTGAGATATTCTCCATTTAAAATGCATGGGCTTATGGAGGCGCTCCAAACATGCTTGCCAATGGCAGAGCACAGGAAATGTGCTCGCCATATTCACTCCCATTTCCGAGAGAAGCATAAGACGGCATTAACAACTGACCTCTACTGGGAAGCTGTGTATTCATTGAATGAGTCTAATTGGAGGTCTGCGGTGCTGCGAATGCGTGAGCTAGGAGGTACTGAATACAGAGATTTCATGAATTTTGAACCAGAGCACTTCTGTCGGGTCTTTATGAAGACTTTCTCCAAAAGCGATTCAGTTGAGAGCAACATATGTGAATCATTCAACAACTAGATATTGCGGTTCAGGTCACTGAAAGTTATTGCAATGCTGGAGGGGATTCGTGTATAAGTTATGACTCGGCTGGTGAAAAACAAAAAGAAGATGAGTCGGTGGAAGAATAGCTTCCCTCCAGTTGTTCGGGGAAAGTTAGAGAAGGCCAAAGATGATGCCAGAATGTGCACCTCCCATCCTTCTTCGAAAACAATGTTTGAGGTAGCTCACGATGGGAAGGGATTCATGGTGGACTTGAAGGAGCATACATGCAGCTGCGGGTGGTGGGCTTTCAATGGTATTCTGTGTTGTCATGCTTATTCCGCCATCACATATATGAGAGGTAAACCTGCTAGTTTCGTCCATGACTTCTTCAAGATCGAATTTGTTCGTGAGGCATACAAGTTTCCGATTCCTCTATCCGAAGGGAGGCAAGCATGGCTTCCCGTGCTTGGAAACAAAGTTATCCACCTAGGATGAGACGAATGCCTGGTCGTCCTAAGACAAAAAGGAGAAGGGAGCATTGGAAGGTTAAGAGCAGACCTGACAAAAACGGAGTCGGAGAGGTTACTTCGAGAGAGAACTTAACTGTCCATTGTGGCAATTGTGGTGGCGAAGGGCACAATGCCAGGACATGCAAGAACCCGCCACTTCCGCCGAGAACTGCAGCACCCCGTAAAAGGAAGCAACCACCACAAGTTCCAACCACACAAATTCCAGCCACCACACAAGTTCCGGCCAGCACACGAGTTAATGACCAAGCTGGAATTGACCATGAGGTAACGAGATAAAAATGTCACTTTCATTGTGTTTGCAATGTGAAAATTGACAATGTTTGGTGATATCAGGCACCAAGAAGAAGGAAAAAAGGGCATTGCTCTACGTGTGGATCCGAGCACCATAATGCAAGGACTTTTCCGATGAATTTTGGAATTCAGGTACATGTTTCTCACCTCAGTGAACAATTACACGAAAATGTTGAATGGCTGTGGAGAGTAATGAATTATGCTGTCAATTATGGATGGATGGATGTGTAGGCTCCTCATGTAGGCTCTTGTAGTAGACGTGTGATTGATCGAGAAATGCGAAGGGCTATGCAAGGGATCGGAACATATGTGGATGAGAATACAGGAAACATGTACGTTAGGTGACACGCTAAAACACAACACCTAACAATGGCCAAGTGTAACCAATGAAAGGGACTGCAGTATAGGCAAGTTTAATTATCAACCCGGGGTCTAGATCTACTGCTTACTCCGTGATTCTCTATTATCTAGCAAACTAAGTCGAGTGATTGTTGTGAAAAGTAAAAGCAACAAGAAAGCAGTAAATTGTTCGGGTTTCTAAAGCAGGCAAGAGTCACTCGGGATTGAGTCCCCCTAGCCCCTCAGTTAGGTTCAATTGTAATTCCCTGGGTTGATTTACTGTTGATTAGACTGCGGAAGATCCGACAGTAGCTTGGAATCTCTTAAGCTGACCAAGCCCTCTCAGTCTAACTATCCGGCAGACGACTAGTCTTCACCGGGATAGAAAGCTGAGGCTATGAACACAGAACTCCACTACTGGCGCCAAGAACACCAGTACAAAGCAGTAAACTGCTAACTCTCGTATAGCCAATCTCCTACTATCGAATGAAGAGGCTCTAACAACCTAATCAGATTCTATCTATCTCAGGTTGCAGCAGAAATTGAGAAAAGCTGATCAGACTCAAATCAATTCAATAAACACGCATCATTCGATTAAAATCAAACAGTAATATCATCCCAAGTCATTACAATCAAATCCCTAACACAAGGAACTAGGGTTCTTCATACCCAAGTGAGAGAAGGGTTCTACTCCATAGAGAGAGAAGAGAAAACAAGAATCGGATTAGTCATACTCATAACGATGAGGATAATCTGCTCCGGGACGATGATTTCCACTCCTATGACGATCTCCAGGCTCGATTCGATGAATTCCAGCTCGAGGACAGCTTCTAGGATGTGTTCTTCGCACTTTCTCTCTCTAGGGCTCTGTTTTTGCTCTCAAAACACGATCCTCTCACTTTTGGCTCGGATTAGGCTTTAAAACTAGTTTCCCCGAGTTGCACGGCCAGGTGCACGGCCGTGCACAACACCATTCTGGCCGTGCACCCTGAAACGCGCCGTTTCATTTAGTTCGAACTCAGACATCTTGCACGGCCAGGTGCACGGCCGTGCAAGCTTCAGGGCCTGCCCGTGCAAGCTTCAGGGCCTGCCCGTGCATGGCCTCGGCATGAGGCGCACGACCATATGGCTCAAGTGCACGGCCGTGCAGCCTCCCTGGTCTGCCCGTGCACTCCCCAAACAGCTCGCCATTCGTCCGTTCTTCGTCCAATCGACCCCAGACTCGCTCCTAAGCCTTCATTCACGTACTAGGACCTGAAATATCACAAACAAGCACAACCTAGCGTGAAATCGGCCTAAAACACGAGAATCAAAACCTCAAACGGTGTAAGAACGGGGGTAAAAACATGTGTAAATGACGGTCTATCATTAGGGTATGTCATGCTCACTCGTGGTTGAAATGTTTTTAAGTTGAGTTTTTATGGTTTCTGAACTAATTATGCTGTAATTGTTGTTTTGCATCTTAGCACCCGCGTTCCAGGTCCTCGTGGTGCACAAAAAGTGAACCGGATCAGCCTCCTTTCAATAGTACACAGCCTCCGACGACTCAACCGGAGACACCTTAATGTATAGTTTCGCAGTGTGTAGAACACTTCTTTTTGGCTTGACTCCTTATGTTTCAGATCATAGTACTGAGGTCCGAGTTGGAGTCATAGGAATTAAATTAGCTCCCCCTTTTGTACATGCTCTCGATAGCAGGAGCTAATGTGACTGTAAAACACTATTTTGCAACATTCGTATTAATGTCACTATGAAGGAGCTAATGTTAATGTTGAACTGCTTGATGAATTATGGGTACACACTTGTTATGTACAAAGTTTTACTAAATTGAACAACTTACAACAGAAGGTAGCTTACAGTTCAACAAACACACATAGAAAGTAAGCTTACAATCACAAACAGGAATTTGCTTGCAAATGAACCCACAATCCTCACTCACAATTGAACTAACACCATTACAATAAGGCCTATGGCTACAAAGACAACACACATGATCATTCGACTTTGTACATATTGCCTTTCGCATACTTTGCAATTCCATAAAACTAGCTGCACTAATCTCAGTAACCTTCTTCAAATCCTCTAGCATCGCCAATTTCTCTTGTTTCCTCTTATTTGCCTTCTCTTCTGCCTTACGAAGCCGCCCTTCAAGTGCCTCCATTTTCAATTTCAGATGCTCATTCTCCTCCATTATTCCATAAAAGGTACAGTCACTATTACCTTCAGATGTACCATCGAACCAACAAAAAAACGGCAATCTTCCTTTACATCTTTCCAAAACGGGCAGGAATGGAACTTCCTTCCAGGATTATCCTCCGTGCGAGAGGTATTCACAACACAGGGAGCATTGTGGCCTTCACATCTTACCTTCGATGTGTTCGACGAACCGGAAGCGGAAGAGGCTGAAGCTAGGTTGTTGATTCTACCAGCTCGCCTCGACATTGTTGCTGGAGGCCGCGATAGAAAGAGAGAAGAGCGTTGGTGAGATGGAAGAAAGGAGGCGAGGGAACTGGGTGGAAGAAAGGAGGGCGCGATTTTGATTCTCGGCGGCGGCGGCTCGTCGGAGAAGGGATAGGGTTTCGGGGGAAGAAATTGGTTCGGAGAAGGGATAGGGATTGCTTTTTTCCCGATTTTTGGTGAGAGGGGGAGGGTATAAATGGTGGCTGGTGGCTTTTTTTCATTTTTTCGTTCTTTTAATTCCTTTTGAGAGTTATTAATATTTTTTTATGAATGGTAAATTGTATTTCATCAAAAGACCGTACTTTTATGGCAACAGCCCTTGCCACTAGGTCACTACTACAATTCCAACACTATTTTACTAACTCTAAGCCAAGATGAAATTAAGCAGAGCAACAAGATCTCATTCACCAGAACTTTCCCAAATCATCAGCAGCGCACAACACTTCCAGATCATATTTCACCCTTTTCTTTACCTTATCCAAGCTCAATATTGGATTCCCATGCTTTGCATTGCACCTGTCATACCAAATACCACTGAGTAAAGATTGCCATAGAAGTCTTCCAACTCTGCAAATTGCACTAGAACCTGTAAAAGCAGTCACAGTCCACTGTAACTCTGCTTCCCAACTATTTGATGGGGACCTGCTGGTGAATTTTGAAAACAAACAGAAGTAAAGGTCTTTGTATCTGCTACATTCAGCAAATAAGTGATTGAGAGATTCAACTACAGCATAACTGATGGACCGATAATTGCACATGTTTTCACCCCTATTCTTGAGCCGTTTGAGAGGTTGATTCTCGTGTTTTAAGCCAATTTCACGCGAGGTTGTACGTTTATGTCATATTTCAGGACCTGGCGTTGGAATCGAGGCGAAGGAACGAGATTCGTGTCAAAAGGAGCAAGTGAGGCTTGAGGTGTGTTGGAGAGCAAAAATACCCGGTCATGAGCAGAAATACCCGACCGGGTATTATCTGGCCACGACCGGGGATTTTTGGCTTTGGGCGTCCGTGAGAAACAGAAGGGGGCCCGGGCAGGAGGCGAAAATCCCCGGTCGGGGATTTTTCCCTGAGGCAAAACACGCGTTTTCATTATACCCGGTCGAGACCCAAAATACCCGACCGGGTATTTCGACCGGGTATCGCGACAGGCAGCAGTTTTAAAGGAAAAGAAGGCTAAAAATCAAGAGTTCCGAGTTTGAGAGAGAGAGAGCGATTCCTAGAGAGAGAAAGCGACGAACCAGAATTTCCAAGTGCCATAGATTGATCTTCATCACCATTGGAGCCCGGCTTGGGCTTGGAGAAGTACCGATTGACAACCAGGAGCAGAAACTCATCCTTCACAGTATGATTTCTGCGTCTGAATCTGCTTTTGCTTCTCTCTCCATGGAGTAGTTTCCCCATTCATCTAGGTATGGGGAACCCTAGAATTGTATGTTAGGTCTGATTGTATGAACCCAAGTACAGATTTCATGATTTGATTATATTCGATTGAGGCTTGAATGATTGAATGACTTGAATCCTGATCAAATTCCTATTGTTTCTTATTTAACCTAGAATGAGAATATCTTCCTGGGTTGATAGAGTACCCTTAATTGAAGGTAGTGAATTGGCGAATTTAGTCGAGGAGCCAATTCACTATTCTGTACCGAATTCAATTCGGTAGTGGAGGTTTGGTTCGTTAGGGCCTCAATCTGTTTACTCCGGTGGAGGTTAGTCGCCCGCTGGAGACTCAGATTGAGAGGGTCTGGAGACCTTTAGTCGAGACTTCAGACTGTTTAAGAACCTTCCGCAGTATAACTTTCATGAAAACTGAATTTGGTAAATTGCAATCCGGCTTAACTGCAGTCTAGGGGGAACCATATCCGGGTGACCTCTCTCGACTTGAAAACAACCGTTAACTTGCTTTGTGTGTTCGTTAATTTGGACTTGCACTAAAGTTTCATTGCTAGATAACAAGAATTCACCGAGTAGTCATCAAATCTAGGACCCGGGTTGACATTAAAACCCAAACCTGCTATACCACGCTTTAGGAAGTGGTTACACTTGGCCATTTTCTAGAGTGACAGTAGGAGTGAGTCAAGTTTTTGGCGCCGTTGCCGGGGACGGCTAGGTTTTTGAAGAAAAGTGATTTCTGTTACTTTAGCATTTTCATTTTCGCATTGATTGTTTGTTCTTTCCCACTTGTGCCTTCACTGGTTTGCATTGCTTGACTGTGTGCAGATAGTGCATGACCCGTAGCCAGTCGGGAGGTTTACTGCCGTTGGATCCAGAGCTTGAACGCACCTGCCGCCAACTTAGGAGACAACAGCGAGCTAGACTGGCTACGCAAGAGCGCATAGACGGCCATTTGAGCAGCGAGTCCGAGGACGAGTACGAGATGGAAGGCGAACACAACCCACCCCCGGTGAATCAGCTCTTGGGGAACGACCCCAGACCCCAGGCAGATGGGGTTCATCATCATCCACCGCCGCCGGGTCCCACCTTGGAATACTACTACACTCCACGGATTGCTGACATCCACCCGGTCATCCTCTATCCGCCCATTCCAGCGAATAACTTCGAGATCAAGCCATGCTAGATTCAACTCATTACATCCTCTATCCAGTTCCATGGCTTGAAGGATGAGGAGCCAAGGGTGCATCTTTCACGTTTTCTGCAAGCTAAACGGTGTCCCGGATGACACAATCCGCCTTCAACTCTTCCCCCATTCTCTCGCGGGGAACGCTAAGAGGTGGTTGGAGACCCAGCCCCCATTGTCCATCAGTTCTTGGGACGAACTGGCAGACAAGTTCGTGCACCGGTACTATCCGGCATCGAAGACCACAGAGATTCAGCGGGAGATCACTCACTTCCGCCAAGAGCTAGACGAGTCACTTCGTGATGCATGAGAGCGGTACATGGGATATTTCTGGCAGTGTCCCCATCATGGCTTAAGTGATGCATTCACAGTGGGGAACTTCTACAGTGCTCTCTCCCCGTACAACTAGAGGATGATTGAGTCTTTATGCCCAAGAGGGGATATTCTCACTAAGACTCCACCCGAGCTGAACCAGATGATCAGTACCTTGGCTGCCCGAGATCATTCCTGGGGGCAGAGCAGCAGAGGCAGAAACTCCCGGGATCGTGGTGTGCACGCTATGGAGGCCAGGTCCTGGTTAGAGCAGCAGGTGGCTGAGTTGGTGCAGACATTGAAGCAGCCCAACAGTCTTATTCCGGGCAAAGGTTTGGCTACACCTCCAGTAGCTCAATGTCAGTGGTGTGAGAGCTCAAATCACCTAGTGGAAGACTGCCAGGCTATGCGGGAGTCCTCTACTCCCCAAGAGCAGGTTGACTTCATCGCCAATGCACGGCGCCTTGACCCATACAGCAATACATACAACGAGGGGTGGCGCCAGCATCCCAACTTCGCTTGGAATAGCACCACCACTAAGCCACCTGGTTTCCCAGCACCAGCAGGTGGTTTTCAGCAGAGGCAGCCTTTCCACGCTAGACAGGGGCCAGTTCATCAGAAGCAGCCTCAGCGTCAGTATGCCGAGCCAGCAGTAGCTCCGGCTCTAGATAATCAGATGACGGAGCTGAAAAATATTCTAGCGGCATTCATGAATACCACCCAGGCAACTTTCACGAGGATGGACCAGAGCATAGCCTCACTAGAGGCAGGCCAGAGAAACCAAGGTACCATTTTGCAAGATCTACAGAACCAGATGGGTAGCATGGCTCGCCAAATTAATACCCGGGCCCCGGGAACTCTACCTGCCACTACCATCCCCAATCCACGGGAGCCGCACCAGCAGCTGTATGCCATTTTTACCAGGAGCGGCAAGACCATATCCGCTGATCCTGTCCCGGCCAGGCAGGAGGAACCACTACCTGCTTCAGCACTTCCAGCCGACGATGCAGAAGTGCGGGTGGAGAAGGAAGCCCCTACTCCCAAGCCACAACCAGTGGTTAAGGAGCATGTACCCCAGCTTCCCTTCCCCACTCGCCTACACAAAGACAAGCTGGAGACTGAGTTTGCCAAGTTTATGGCAATGTTGAAGCAGCTCAACATCAGCATACCATTTGTGGAGGCACTGTCGAAGATGCCCAAGTACGCGAAGTTCATGAAAGATCTCCTCACCAACAAGAAGAAACTTGGGGATCTCTCGATAGTGTTGCTGAGCGAGGAGTGTTCTGCTATCCTGCAGAACAAGCTGCCCGAAAAGCACAAGGACCCAGGGAGTTTTACTATCCCTCTTACTATTGGCAGCATGCATGTAGGCAAGTCCTTGGCGGACCTAGGTGCTAGCATAAATGTCATGCCATATAAGTTGTTTAAGAAGCTAGACCTAGGTGAACTTAGCCCTACTAGGATGAGCATTCAGCTCGCTGACCGTTCCAATGTGCATCCTAGGGGTGTCATAGAGGATCTGCTTGTTAATGTAGGGGCATTCACATATCCTGTTGATTTTGTTATTCTGGATATAAATGAGGATGTGGATGTGCCTTTGGTTCTGGGTAGACCATTTCTTGCCACCGCCAAGGCACTTATTGATGTGCATGATGGTAAACTGATCCTGCGTGTTGGGAATGAACATGCTACTTTTTCTGCGGTGAATTAGATCATTGTGATATGCCTGCTGTCACACCTCTGCATGCTATTTCTGACCAGGTACACGAGCCTGTCGTGTACCCCTCTGTGCCTCTCGTTTTACAGGATCCCCCTCTCACACCTTCGCCGCCGCTCCCCTCGACCTCACCGCCAAACAAAAAGATCAAAGAGGAGTGGCGGCCGAAGCAACAGGAGGCTAAGCCTGTTCGGAAGAAAGGTGGAGACCACTATGAGCTGGTTCCACCTGCACCCCGACCACCCTGGCCATCCGAATACTCACTCGCCTGCATCTTGCCGGATGGCCAGGTCGAGCTGACCAATGCTAGTGGTCGCACCCGTCGGGTGCATGGCCACAGTTTGAAGTTGACCTCAAGAGTGATGTGGATCCGCTCTTGGAGGCACCTGTTCCTGCCCCCTCTGAGTATCCACCATGGGTGTCCAGCTACAAGACGGTAAAGAAGCGCTTGTGGGGAGGCAAACCCACCACGGTTTTCATTTATTTCTTTTATTTTGGATCGGATTGCCAATAGCTTTGGCTTTGGTTGGTTTTCTTTTGTTTTGGATGATATAATATTGGGCTGACCATTGGACCTAACGTATTTGTGTTGGAGTTCTTCTGTTCCCTTTAGCTATGCCTGTGTACCTGACTGGTCCTCTCTCCAGTCCGCTTCGCCTAGACTGGTCCTCTTCCAGTCTCCTGCAGTCCGCGCACACGGGTAACATCGTTCCCCTTTTCCTTCCCTCTTCTCCATTGAGGGCAATGTCGATCTTAAGTGTGGGGGGATGTTTATCTTTTGACTGCATTAGATCTGTTTGTGTGCTTGGAGCCTAGTCCACTGTCCAAATTTTTAAATTTGAGGGCTCCAAGTACGTTTTCCTTGCAAATGCCTGCTCTGTATGCTTTGAATTGACAGTCTCTTTAGTAATGTGCAACCTAGGGAGGTAGTGTAGCACTATGGAGGATGTTGATGCATTTAAGAAGTCTCATTTCTTCTTCATATTGTGTTGGTTGATTATGTGAATTAGTGATTTTAGGACCCTTGAATTGTGTGGCGTTGTGGACTCTCTACCTGTCATGGACTCTTGTATCATGTTTTGGAAATAACAGGTGCTCGAAAATGTGCTTTAAAATAACGTCTCCCGTGCGAATAGGGCGAAAGTGTGTAAGGGGAGACGGGAATCCGTTCCCAAATTTCCACCTACTACCTCCAGCCCCCTTACATGTCTTTCCCCCGCACGAGGCTCGAGACACCCGCTCCTGGCATGGCCGATAAGAGCCGGGCTCCCGCAAAACCTCTGCTAGGTGGGAGCCTCCATTTTCTGAAAAACAGGTTGGAACCTTTGAAAAAAAAAGCAAAAAAAAAGCAAAAAAACAGCAAAAAAAGCAAAAAAGAAAGAAAAGGGGTTCCAACCATCTTCAAGTAGAAAATAGAGCACCTTGAAAAATGTGAGTCCATGATCTTTTGTTTTTGAGAGTCTCTTCATCCACGATTCATTTGTTCTCTGTTCACTATTTGCCATGATGCCGACTCGAGACTAGCGTTCTCGCCGAAGAAGCTATGAGATGACTTGTGCGTCGGTTGACCTCGTAAGCTGCTAAATGATCTAGGAAGTCCTCTACCTACGATCGGGGTTGTTTGTTGCTATAGAGGTCTGGAGAGTTGCATTGGTTTGAGTTAGGTTTGCTTGGGGACAAGCAAACAGTTAAGTGTGGGGGAGTTTGATGGACCGATAATTGCACATGTTTTCACACCTATTCTTGAGCCGTTTGAGAGGTTGATTCTCGTGTTTTAAGCCGATTTCACGCGAGGTTGTACGTTTATGTGATATTTCAGGACCCGGCGTTGGAATCGAGGCGAAGGAACGAGATTCGTGTCGAAAGGAGCAAGTGAGGCTTGAGGTGTGCTGGAGAGCAAAAATACCCGGTCATGAGCAGAAATACCCGACCGGGTATTATCTGGCCACGACCGGGGATTTTTGGCTTTGGGCGTTCGTGAGAAACAAAAGGGGGCCCGGGCAGGAGGCGAAAATCCTCGGTCGGGGATTATTGGAAGAGACCGGGGATTTTTCCCTGAGGCAAAACGCTCGTTTTCATTATACCCGGTCGAGACCCAAAATACCCGACCGGGTATCGCGACAGGCAGCAGTTTTAAAGGAAAAGAAGGCTAAAAATCAAGAGTTCCGAGTGTGAGAGAGAGAGAGAGCGATTCCTAGAGAGAGAAAGCGACGAACCAGAGTTTCCAAGTGCCATAGCTTGATCTTCATCACCATTGGAGCCCGACTTGATCTTGAAGAAGTACCGATTGACAACCAAGAGCAAAAACTCATCCTTCACAGTATGATTTCCGCGTCTGAATCTGCTTTTGCTTCTCTCTCCATGGAGTAGTTTCCCCATTCATCTAGGTATGGGAAATCCTAGAATTGTATGTTAGGTCTGATTGTATGAACCCAAGTACAGATTTCATGATTTGATTATATTCGATTGAGGCTTGAATGATTGAATGACTTGAATCTCTGTCACCCATGCAACCCAAAGAGACCCTCCCTGCATCAGGATATCCCAGATATGCCTTACCACAAAAGCGTGATTCCAGCTTACAAGATTTCTGATACCCAGGCCACCTTCTTTCTAGGGAAACAAATTTTACTCCACTCTACATTAGCTCTAGTCTTACCTTCAGAGCCAACCCCCCCCCCCCCCCCCCCCCCCAGAAAGTTACTGCAGAGTTGTTCAATTTCTTTAATCACTCTCTTAGGAAGAACAAAGATAACCATCCAGAATTGGACTAACCTATAAAGAACAGACATCACTAGCTGAAGCTTCTTAGCATAGCTCAAAAGCTTGGCCCCCCAATTTTGAATTCTACTTAGCAGTTTATCAATCAAAGGCCTACAAGCTTTGATAGTGAGTTTGTTGGTAATCAAAGGAACCCCAAGTATCTGACTGGAAGGGAACCAAGTTTATACCCAGCATAAGCAGCCATACTCTCTTTCCACTCTTGAGGTAACCCCCCACAATATAACTCACATTTAGAAGGATTAGACTTAAGCCCTGACAATATTCTAAAATCAGACATGACTCTCTGAATGCATTGAAGACCAAAGTTTGACCCATCAGAGAATAGCAACAGGTCATCAGCGAACATTAAGTGAGTTAATCCAACCCTTTTACACATAGGGTGAAAATGCAGTCTATTTTCTGAGACTGCTTCTTCCATAAGGAAACTAAAAACTTCCATTGCCACAACAAATAAGTAAGGGGAAAGTGAATCCCCTTGGCGCATGCCCTTTTTAGCAGCAAAATACCCTACCACTCCACCATTGAAACCAACACTTAGCCTAGGGGTAGTAATACACATAGAGATCCATTTTAAGAATAAACTAGGGAATCCCATAGTTTCTAACACAGACAGAAGGAATTGCCAGTCAACTGAGTCAAATGCCTTCATCAAGTCAACTTTTACAACGCAACGAGGGGATATATTCTGCCAATTATATTTCTGCACAAGCTCATGGGCCAGCAAAATATTTTCACCAATGAATCTACCTTTAACAAAAGCAGTCTGGTTATTACTAATCACATGAGGAAGGCACTCACTTAGTCTAATTGCAATTATTTTTGCAATGCACTTATATAAGATGTTGCAGCAAGAGATTGGCCTAAAAAATTTCATCTCTTCTGGGTTCTTAAGCTTAGGAATAAGAGCTAATAGAGTGGAGTTTACCTCATTTGGGATAGAAGAATGAGCAAAACAATATTGAACTGCCTTCACTACTTCATCTCCAACAATGCCATGCCACATGGAAGAAGCAGGCTGAGAAGCCATCAGGGCAGGGCTTTTCTCCCCTTTGAATCCAAATATAAAACTTTTAATTTCTTCAGCTGTTACAGGTCTGCACAACTAATGAGTCTGAGAGAATTGAAGTTTCCTCCTCAATAACTGCCTGAAAAATTCAACTGGCTTGCTCTGAACTAACTCATCTTTAGTCCCTAGAAGTTTTTCATAGAAGGCCACTGCTATCTTACACATTGAGTCAGTGTCATTAACCCTCTCACCATCATCATTCAACAAAGATCTGATAGTATTCCTTTGTTGTCTGACTTTAACTAAACAATGAACGAAAGGGGAATTAGAGTTACCCTCCTTAACCCAAATCTCTCTTGATTTCTGCCTCAAGAAAGATTCTTCATCTAACTTTAACTGCCTGAGTTCATTTCCCTTAACCAACTCTGCCTCAAAAGTCTCACTTGAAGGATTAGAAAGAGCTTCCATCTGGGCATACATCAATTCAGATTCCTTCATTTTCACCCTCTCCCGAATATCATAATAGACTTCCTTATTTAGTGTTTTAAGAAGCTTCTTAAGAATCCTCAACTTTTTGCAAACCCTAGACAGGGGAGACCCTGAGACATCATAATGCCATGCCTCTTTCACAATATCTAAAAAAGAAGGATGAGTAACCCAAAACTTGAAGAATCTGAAAGGCTTTGGCAGGGATTTGAGAGAACTATCAGTATCCAAATAAATTGGACAGTGATCTGATACATAAGGGTCAAGCAGCTCAACTGCACTATTAGAAAGTCTACTTAACCATTCAAGATTGACAAACACCCTATCAAGCCTTCTCGCAATAGGGTTTTGTGACTGCTTGTTTATCCAAGTAAACCAAGGACCTACTGATTTGTGTTCAATAATCTCAGACTGATCTTGCCAATTTTTTAAATCCTCCATACTACTATTAAAAGCATGGTTATTTGATGCCTCACTTGGATCATTAATAGCATTAAAGTCTCCCATAATGACCCAAGGTAAATGAGAAATCTTTAGCTTAAACAAGTCCCCATACAAACTCCTTCTATCCACCTCTTCATTAGAAGCATAGACAAAGGTAGCAAAGAAGGGAATACCTGAACCTACCAACACATGGATGAACTGATCTGACTGATCAAGGATAGTGAGCTGGAAATCCTGCCTCCACGGAAGCCAAATCTTCCCCAAACCTGATGAACTTTTGGCCACCTCACTTTCCCACCCTGGGAATCTCTTGTGAATCAAATTCTCAGACTCTTGCTTCCTTATTCTTGGCTCTAAAATAGCAACTATATCTATTTGTTTCCTATTTACTATAAGTTGTACAACTTTATTCTTAATACTATCTTTAATCCCCTTGTGTTCCAAATCAAAACCTTCATCTCTTCTTCCCTCCTTTCCCCCCTCTTAACTGGGGGAACAAATGGTGGATAAGGCTTCTTCTTCGATTTCTGGCTCTCTACTGTAATCCAAGGGTTATTTTCGTTCCCAACAGGAGTCAACTGCTGAGTTAACCTCCCAGAGGAATCTGGTGAGCTAACTGGAACAGGTATTTGCGGAAGAGTTGAAGAGCTCCCAGGAATCCCTGATGACCCTTTCAATGCATCCACAAAACTCACTGCTGAGTTCCAATTTGATGGGGAGAGAGATACCCTTACCCAAGCTTGGACCATTAGCAGAATTATCAGAATAATAGGTTGAGTACCTTCATGAGACTCGACATCCTTCAACCCTGACACAACTTCCTCAGGACTAACTTCACCATCAACTACTTCTACTACTTCAGCCTTTATCTTAGGCACCCATTTCTTCCCCTGCTTACTGAGCCAATCACAATCATGACCATAGATCGCACAACGCTCACAAATGATAGGTTTATTCAAGAATTCCACCTCTACCTCAAACGAAGGGTCCTCATCAGGGTAGAGCTTTACCCTCTCTGGAAATCCGCAGTCTGCAGCAAGGTCCAGACACACCTTGGCGAAACCTAATTGCCCTCCAATCCGAGTCGACTGATCCATCCACAACGGTCTACCGATCAGGGGCGGAGCCATGTGGTCCCTCGGGAGGGCCCCGACCCCCCGAGAATTACGTATAAATTTGTGTTTCTTTTATAATAAAATGTTGTCTGAAAAATATCACATTAAGATTCTCATAGTCTAGCGGAAGAAATTGATTCTGGAAGTATGTGGGTGTGAGTTCGATTCCCCCAGGAAGCTATCTTTATGTTTTTACTAACTTGTTCGTTTGAAGCGATCTTTCTATAATTTTACCTTGTTAGTTTCAGTTAGTTTAATTTGTGCATTTTAGTTCATTTTTTTCAACTTTCAAATACGCATTCTTAAGAATCCTTTTGGTTGTATGACTAATTACATATTTTTCCAAATAATAGAGACCATTCATTTTCCGATTATATAAACAATAAGTAACATTTTACACGATAAACGGTATGATTATTTATTTATTTTTACTTTACTCATTTGTTTTGAACATAATGTTTAGAAACTTAGTCTTAAATTCTAATTTCGATGATTTTTCTATAATTTTACCTTGTTAGTTTCAGTTAGTTTAATTTGTGCATTTTAGTTCATTTTTTTCAACTTTCAAATACGCATTCTTAAGAATCCTTTTGGTTGTATGACTAATTACATATTTTTCCAAATAATAGAGACCATTCATTTTCCGATTATATAAACAATAAGTAACATTTTACACGATAAACGGTATGATTAGTTATTTGTTTTTACTTTACTCATTTGTTTTGAACATAATGTTTAGAAACTTAGTCTTAAATTCTAATTTCGATGATTTTTCTATAATTTTACCTTGTAAGTTTCAGTTAGTTTAATTTGTGCATTTTAGATCATTTTTTTCTTATGTTTTTACTAACTTGTTCGTTTGAAGCGATCTTTCTATAATTTTACCTTGTTAGTTTCAGTTAGTTTAATTTGTGCATTTTAGTTCATTTTTTTCAACTTTCAAATACGCATTCTTAAGAATCCTTTTGGTTGTATGACTAATTACATATTTTTCCAAATAATAGAGACCATTCATTTTCCGATTATATAAACAATAAGTAACATTTTACACGATAAACGGTAAGATTAGTTATTTGTTTTTACTTTACTCATTTGTTTTGAACATAATGTTTAGAAACTTAGTCTTAAATTCTAATTTCGATGATTTTTCTATAATTTTACCTTGTTAGTTTCAGTTAGTTTAATTTGTGCATTTTAGTTCATTATTTTCAACTTTCAAATACGCATTCTTAAGAATCCTTTTGGTTGTATGACTAATTACATATTTTTCCAAATAATAGAGACCATTCATTTTCCGATTATATAAACAATAAGTAACATTTTACACGATAAACGGTATGATTAGTTATTTGTTTTTACTTTACTCATTTGTTTTGAACATAATGTTTAGAAACTTAGTCTTAAATTCTAATTTCGATGATTTTTCTATAATTTTACCTTGTTAGTTTAATTTGTGCATTTTAGTTCATTTTTTTCTTATGTTTTTACTAACTTGTTCGTTTGAAGCGAT
This sequence comes from Linum tenue, assembly GCA_946122785.1. Classification (NCBI taxonomy): domain Eukaryota; kingdom Viridiplantae; phylum Streptophyta; class Magnoliopsida; order Malpighiales; family Linaceae; genus Linum; species Linum tenue. The sequence continues at coordinate 13,663,145 of CAMGYJ010000010.1, read as the reverse complement.
CTTTCTATAATTTTACCTTGTTAGTTTCAGTTAGTTTAATTTGTGCATTTTAGTTCATTTTTTTCAACTTTCAAATACGCATTCTTAAGAATCCTTTTGGTTGTATGACTAATTACATATTTTTCCAAATAATAGAGACCATTCATTTTCCGATTATATAAACAATAAGTAACATTTTACACGATAAACGGTATGATTAGTTATTTGTTTTTACTTTACTCATTTGTTTTGAACATAATGTTTAGAAACTTAGTCTTAAATTCTAATTTCGATGATTTTTCTATAATTTTACCTTGTTAGTTTCAGTTAGTTTAATTTATGCATTTTAGTTCATTTTTTTCAACTTTCAAATACGCATTCTTAAGAATCCTTTTGGTTGTATGACTAATTACATATTTTTCCAAATAATAGAGACCATTCATTTTCCGATTATATAAACAATAAGTAACATTTTACACGATAAACAGTATGATTAGTTATTTGTTTTTACTTTACTCATTTGTTTTGAACATAATGTTTAGAAACTTAGTCTTAAATTCTAATTTCGATGATTTTTCTATAATTTTACCTTGTAAGTTTCAGTTAGTTTAATTTGTGCATTTTAGATCATTTTTTTCTTATGTTTTTACTAACTTGTTCGTTTGAAGCGATCTTTCTATAATTTTACCTTGTTAGTTTCAGTTAGCTTAATTTGTGCATTTTAGTTCATTTTTTTCAACTTTCAAATACGCATTCTTAAGAATCCTTTTGGTTGTATGACTAATTACATATTTTTCCAAATAATAGAGACCATTCATTTTCCGATTATATAAACAATAAGTAACATTTTACACGATAAACGGTAAGATTAGTTATTTGTTTTTACTTTACTCATTTGTTTTGAACATAATTTTTAGAAACTTAGTCTTAAATTCTAATTTCGATGATTTTTCTATAATTTTACCTTGTTAGTTTCAGTTAGTTTAATTTGTGCATTTTAGTTCATTATTTTCAACTTTCAAATACGCATTCTTAAGAATCCTTTTGGTTGTATGACTAATTACATATTTTTCCAAATAATAGAGACCATTCATTTTCCGATTATATAAACAATAAGTAACATTTTACACGATAAACGGTATGATTAGTTATTTGTTTTTACTTTACTCATTTGTTTTGAACATAATGTTTAGAAACTTATTCTTAAATTCTAATTTCGATGATTTTTCTATAATTTTACCTTGTAAGTTTCAGTTAGTTTAATTTGTGCATTTTAGATCATTTTTTTCTTATGTTTTTACTAACTTGTTCGTTTGAAGCGATCTTTCTATAATTTTACCTTGTTAGTTTCAGTTAGTTTAATTTGTGCATTTTAGTTCATTTTTTTCAACTTTCAAATACGCATTCTTAAGAATCCTTTTGGTTGTATGACTAATTACATATTTTTCCAAATAATAGAGACCATTCATTTTCCGATTATATAAACAATAAGTAACATTTTACACGATAAACGGTATGATTAGTTATTTGTTTTTACTTTACTCATTTGTTTTGAACATAATGTTTAGAAACTTAGTCTTAAATTCTAATTTCGATGATTTTTCTATAATTTTACCTTGTTAGTTTCAGTTAGTTTAATTTGTGCATTTTAGTTCATTTTTTTCAACTTTCAAATACGCATTCTTAAGAATCCTTTTGGTTGTATGACTAATTACATATTTTTCCAAATAATAGAGACAATTCATTTTCCGATTATATAAACAATAAGCAATATTTTACACGATAAAAGGTATGATTAGTTTTTTTTTTTTACTTTACTCATTTGTTTTGAACATAATGTTTAGAAACTTAGTCTAAAATTCTAATTTCGATGATTTTTTTTTATCTCAAATAATGTATTGTGTCTTAAAGGTAATAATAAAAAATTATCGCACTTTTAGTTATTCTACTTATTATTTTTTCTCCTTTTCGAAATCATACACTACATAACTTCGTCCCCCCCCCCCCCACCGTCAAATCCTAGCTCCGCCCCTGCTACCGATCGTACTAGCTATCCACCTTAGCGAAACCTTATTTCCTTTCAAAATTAATTTTTTATGTCGACGTGGCAGGTGGTGTGTACATTGACTAACGGTCAACTGGTTTGGCCGTCTAATTTGACGGTCAAACCCGCCTCCAGGCCAAATGAGGAAGTTTGCTACATAGTTCAGGCCATAGTAGCAATTTTCAATACCACGGCCAAAGTGGGAAGTCTGTGTATAGTTCGGGCCAAACTAAGATATTAACCCTTAAATTTAATTCCATTAAATATAGCCAATACAAATTATTAGGAGAAAAAAAGGAAGATTTTCCATTTACATGAATAACTTACTTTCTTACGTGAATAACCATGATATTACGTGAGTAAATACCAAATAGAGTGAATGAGCAAAATATTACGTGAATTCACAATGAATTCCTCGTATCAACGGTAATAGATTCCTTTATCCTAAAACATGAAGCCTAATTTAATTTTTAATATATACTAGGAAGCGTAACCGAGGCCAGCTCATCTGCATGTCTATCCTCATCACTAATGGTCGCTTAGTTTTATAATAATCAGTATGTGAAATCGTATTAATACCCCTTAACCTCCTTTTAATACAACCGCCATCCTTAATAATAATTAGTCTAGTTTGCTTTTATTTGTCCGAAGCTGCAGCTACTGCACATAAATTCCCCTTGGTATGTGCATGAGTTACAAATGTTCACAACTGCAGTTGGAGGATGCCACCTTGCTGACATGCATGCCAGCATCCTAACTTCATAACTTCCCCTCTCCAAACAACAATGTGACTGTGACAGAGACCTCACTTTCTCGTGTGTTGGTTTTTGTTTCATTTCATCTCTTGGCCGGGCGAAGAACGTCCAAATGGTGGGAATCACTCAATCAGGGTCCGGGATCCCCGTCGTCGATCTCTCCCCTTTCCTCGCCGCCGCCGCCGAAGACGAGAATATGGCCGTCGAGAAGAAGAAGGCGATGGAGGCGGTGAAAGAAGCATGCTCGGAGTACGGATTGTTCCAGATAGTAAACCACGGCGTCCCCACCGCACTCATTGACCGAGCCCTCCAACTTTCCGCCGACTTCTTTGACCTTCCCGACGGCGAGAAGCGCAAGTTCACGAGCAAACCAGCTGGCGGCGCTGCGTTGCCGTCGGGATACAACCGCCGACCTTTCCATTCCCCCGAGAAGAACGAGTTCCTTCTCATGTTCCACCCTTCCTCCCCCTTCAACGTCTACCCTACCAACCCTCCCCACCTCAGGTAACATTTAATTTGTTAACCCTACGTACGTGCATGCATGTAACTGCGGCACGAAATTTAACTTACGTGCATGTGATAGGGAAGTGATGGAAGAGGTGTTCGTTTGGCTGAGCAAGACAGGATGGTTGATGGAGGGCATAATCAACGACTGCTTGGGTCTCCCCGCCGGATTCCTCCAGCAGTTTAACTCCGACAGGAAAGGGGATTTCATGAGTATTCGTCGGTATTTCCCGGCGGCGGAGGACGAGGACAGAGGCCTCACGGCCCACCAAGATGGCAACTCCGTCACCTTCATCTTACAAGACGATGCCGGAGGGTTGGAGGTGTTAAGAAACGGAGAGTGGATCCCGGCCACTCCTACGCCGGGCAGTATCATCGTCAACATCGGGGACGTGATCCAGGTTTTGTACTACTCGATCAGCATGATGATACTTAATTCACGTATAAAAGGGACATATATGTATATTCCATTCTTACGTCATAATAATGTTAAATTTGGTGAAGGTGTTGAGCAACAACAAGTTCAAGAGCTCCATGCACAGGGTGGTGAGGCCCAAGGGAAGAAGCCGCTACTCGTTTGCATTTTTCTACTGCTTGCCGGCGGAGAAATGGGTGGAGCCATTGCCGGAGTTCACGGAGAAAGTAGGGGAGCTACCTAAGTACCGCAAGTTTCAGTTTAAAGAGTACACTCAACTTAGGATGAGGGATGTGATGGATCCACCTCAAAGGCCCGAAGATTCTGTCACAATTACCCACTACTCCATCAACTAAGTCGAAATCCCATTGAGTTACCTCATAATCATCCTGTTGTTGATCCCTTGTTTGAAGTAAAATAATCAGTCCTGTGTGTAGTTATTGTAGGTTGTTGTTACTTGTCTTAAGTTTCTCTCTGCTGGGAATAATTTTGTCATTCGCTAACGTCTTTTCTTTTAGATGGGGGAAACAAACAAAAGCATTAATAAAGGAAAACGACCTACAGCTAAGCCTTTCTACCATGTTTTTAGAGGTGAAATACTAGTGTATGTGAGATCACTACATGGTGAAATACTCATATAGTGTATGTGAGAGCACTAAGTGGGGGCATGTTTACAGTGCTCTTTATTTACTATTCACTCAAAAATGACGCATGTGGGATCACTACAAACTATGGGGAAAAGAAAATGAGTAAAACAAGACCAACTCTAACTATTTAGGCCAGGAGCAGAGTATGCGAGGAGCCTGCAAACTATGCGTCTATTAAATGCTCATGGATGAACTAGTTGTGATTTAGTTAAGAAAGTACTCGAGAAAAGACTAAATATGTTTTGATAGAAGAGGAAAATGTATCAATAATGGAAGAGACAAACACTATAAATAAAATATCATCTGTTACGACTCAAGTCATGACATTCACCCCCAAGCCTTGAAACATTGAAAACTCCTTCAGAATTTTGACAAATGTCACGACCTAACAACCTTAGTCATCTCCTAAGCCGTGACATTTTTTAGTCACGACGTGAAGACGGGGTTATCAGAATGAAATAATGCATATTGCAAGTGACTAGGACAGTGTCGAGTATAAACTGATTTGCAGCTAGCATTCCGAAGCGAGATCCAACTTATGGCATCTGAAACAAAAAGTGGGAGATCCCTATAGAGAGAATGTGACGAAAGAAACATCCTTTGAGCTGATTTGAGTCATCGTTCCACCATTGGAGCTCAAGATTCGATCCTTGGAGTGACATGCCGCAAGCAGATTATTATCATCATCTTTTCGTCTCTTCTTTTTGTTCTTCCATTTAAAGAAAAGAAAATCATCCATAGAAAGATGAAATTTACGTCCCTGCTCCTCTCCAGAAGAGTCTTCCTAGTCTGCGCGTTCGACGGTTGTCGTTCCTGTTTTGCAGCACAGTCCTCAAAGCTTCTGGGCTTCTGCAAGAGAAATCATCATCACGATTGTCATAAAAAGAATCAAGATAAAACATCTGCTCTTTTTCCATTGTGACTATCTCATAGAATTCTCCATCTTTCTTCTATGCCTCTGGAGTGTTTCGTGTTAGAGAAATCAGTCTGTTGCCTTCAAGGAACTTGCCAAATGCAGGAGCATCCTTCGAATCGTCCTCTAGCTCAACGTCGACTTCATCAGAACTCTAACTCTGTTGCACTGGAGAACTCGATCTCTGTTCAGCCATGATTTGAAGTATGTCTCCTATAGACACCACTTTTTGTCCGGGCTAAAACATATATAATTAAATAAAATTTAGTTTTTTGTTTAAGATTTGCAATAGCGAATCTTAAATGACCTTCTAGGTAAAACATATTTGTAGCGTTTCGATTGAGTCTTGTTTGCCATAACTCAATGAGATTAGCAATAGCAAATCTTATTAGGTATAATTTGGAATAATGCGATTAGGAATAGCAAATCATGGTACAATTTGATAGTGTTGACATGCTTCGATTAGACAAATCAAGCATTTTGGTTGTCGTGTGGGATGATCATATAATTGGCGCTAAGACTTTGGAGCTTGCGATGATTGGGCCTCAATTTTGAACAATAAAAAATAAGTTGAATTAAGAAAAATAAATAAGCATCGTATTAAACTTAATTGGAATTAAATCAAACATAAATAAATTGTTAAATAGTTATTACATTAAATTTACAAACGCAATACAACAATAAAATAAATTTAAGCCTAAATCAAAGCCCAAAACCCAAGTCAATGGTTTAAGCTGGTCAACCTGGTCAACCCAAGTCTGACCAAATTTAGATCAGTCCGACTCAAACCGGTACTGTAGCATACGTGCTCCCCAAGCTGCCTTTCCCTATAAGAGAACCCTTTGCTCTTGCATAGAAGGGATGGGTATTCACTCTTTCCTACTGCTTCCTTCACTAAGCAAAAACAGAGCAGCCACGGCTTCTTCTTCTGCTTCTTCAGACTTGCTTTCCCCCTCTGAATGAGGCTATTTTCTTCTTCTTCTTCTTCTTCTTCTTCTTCTTCTTCTCCTCCTGTGGACAGACTTCTTTTACTTCTTCTTCCTACTCGTTGTTCTTCCTTGCCAGAGGCAGTAGACAGAGACAAGGGGGGTCTCTTCTCTTTTACTTCTACTTCTACTTCATCCAAACGAAACTTTGCAAGAAAAACAGAGTGGACTCTCTGGCTTCTTCTTCTTCCCCACGCCTCTGCTCCCTAAAACGAGATCTTTCTTTCATCCTTCACAAACAACACAAGAAAAAAAGTAATCCTTCCCCATCCTCAAACAAACTCGACAAACACAAAGAAACCAAACCATTCCTCAACTTCTTATCTACAAGCACCACACGATACAAAGATAATCAATTACAGCAACAAAAAGGAAGCAAAGGGGCTGCCAACAAACCCCCAGAAGCTACAAGAGGAAGTAGCCGTGATACCCTTCACCAAACCACAACGTCAAGGTTGGTAATACTATGCCAATCAATCTAAGCATCCTTTTATCATCTCTATTTCTACTTTTTTAAGAAGAGCATCAAGTTCAATTGACATCCCAACCATCACCACAAACAAATTACCATATTAAAATCCCTCATAAACCCCATACATAGCTTCCATATTCAAGCACACATCACACCATAAATTTTCAGCATACCTTTACAATCACCACCAACCGATCCTCTTTTCAAACAACATGAAAACCATACACGAACAACATTACTGCCAACAATTTACAGTTTTGAAGCCACTACAATCCCCAATCTTCGAACCCACCATAACATACCACCAACTTCCACATACCAAACTATGCACAATAACCACAGCTAAACTGAAACACAATTTCCAGCCCCAAAACCATCATAATTTCAGTCGCAAAACCCAACTATACATACACAATCCGCAAACACAGTAGGCATAATCTCAACACACAACTAGTACTTAACTTCAAATTCCGAAAACCCACAAGGAAAGTTCCCCTTGGTTATTGGCGTCGCCGTCGGGGAAGCTCAGAGCTGCCGGCGGTAGCCTTTCCTTACCCTCCTATTGACACTAATTCCGTCTCTTCCCCTCAACTGAACCATTAAACCCATATATCAAAACAGAAAACCCAAATCAGAACCCTTAACAACTAAACCCCCCCACGAAAAATCACGCATGCCCTTAGCTATTAAACTGAATGGCTAAACATCGCCCTAGGTTCTTATTATCGCCCTATTTCAAAACAAAAAAATTACTAAATTATCCTCAATTAATTAAATTAAATTTAAAAACTCTCTTTATTCATTTTTGTTGACGGAAACAAACGGCTATCCAATACTTGCAGCCGCACTATCCGCCAATCCGGCTACCATTCTCCAACTTCAAATGCCCCTCCGCTACCGGCGTTTCCTTTCTTCACCCCCAGTGCATTTTTTTAGAATAAAATCCCCACCACTGTAACCTCCCTGTTATGCATGTCGCCTGAATCACCCCACCTCAGGAATTAAAATCCGAGTCGTGTCTTTCCTATCTCACTTCCCCCGAAATCAACTCCCAGTCGGGTATATCCCTTCACCAAATTGCAGGAATCAACTCATGTGCCCCTTCTCCATGCTGTGATGAGAATGACGATAACATTGATGAAGACGGTTGATGGTAGGAATCAGCGACGGTCGGTAGTGGGAATTAGTGACCGACGATGGGGCGAGGATAATGACGGCGACGGTGATGGAGATGGGTTCAGTTTATTACGGATGTATTTTATTAGAATAAAATTTTTTCTATAATAAAATGAGAGAAGGATAAATAGATAATTTTAGTCGTTTAAATTTGGACGATTATTATAAATCAGGGCGACATTTAGCAATCCCCTATTAAAACCCACTTGCTCTCTCTGCCTCATCGCCATCTCGGCTGGAAACGATCTGTCTCCGTCGCCGATGGTTCCCATCTCCTTCATCCCTTCCGCCACTCTCGTCAGAAACCAAAACAAAAAAAAAACAAAAAAAAAAAAAACAGGGTCAGAACCCTAAAAGTTTCCCAAAAATCAAAATCAAACCGTGAATAAGAGCATGCATTGACCCGGAACTTACCGTCGATCGAGGCCCTCGCCGTCACCATGGCTTCCGAGAGAGGTGATCGATGAGAGGCATGCGACGAAGAAGAAGAGAGGACGGCGGCTAAGAAAAGGGTGGCTAGTTAGTTTCGTTTAGGGCTCGTTTGATGATCAGGTTTCGTGTTGACAATCGAAGAGGCGGAACGAAAATGAAATCGAGCTTGAAAACGGAGGAGAAGGGGTCGTTTCTGATTCAGAGGAAAACGAGAGAGAGGGGACCAAATGCGGCAAAGGTTAGGCTTATCTTCCAAGTTTCGTTTGTATACCTCCATTACCTAGCCTCCGCAAAAGACAAATTTGCTTTAATTAGGAATTCACCAATTAGACTAACTGCTTATGCCATATAATTAGTTCTAATTCCCACTTAATTTAAACCATTTTTTTTATTATGAGGTGAAATCTCTTGATACTTATTCTCGTAGAATTGCTAATGCTTTTCATAACATAATTATCTATCAAAATGTAATTTTTCACTAAAACATACTTAACATAAATATCATAGTCAATAGAACATGGTATTATTTTGTGTTAGATTTCTTTCAAAACAAATAATCATTCAATTACACAATTAAAAGATCAAAGTATATTTCCTAAAAAAACTAAAATTATTATCTTAATCACGTATCAATAGAAACGTGTTAAGATCCTCTTTCCAAAACCAATCAACATAAACGAACTACGTGGACTTTGATCCCGACTACTCGGGTACGTAGGCAGCCAATAAGTTCGAGTCCAACTAACAAATTTTCTCCGCATTTCCATGTGAGAGACTCAACATTTAAAACTCTCAATTTCTAACGAACTACGTGGACTTTGATTCATACTATTCGGGTACGTAGGCAACCAATAGGTTCGAGTCCAACTAATAAAAAATCTGTCTTACTTTCGAGATTTTATGTCAGTAGGTGTATGATCAAACTTTATTAATAAATACATAATTAATTGAATCCTATAATTAAATAAGCAAGGAGGCGCAACTTATGAAAACACCTAACCCTTATACTATGTTTCCGAAGGAATGGAGGAAAAGGAGGGGAGGTGAAGGAAATTGGGAGGAAAGTGTTGTTTTATGGAAGAAAGTGGAAAGGAAAGTTTGTGTTGAGAAGTGCGATGAATATTTTTTTAATTGGATATATAATAGTTGTTACACCCCGACCTTTACTTAAGTCAAAATTTCCATTATGTCTTTGGTCCAAAATTGTCAAATTCTATCGTAATATCGATGAGGACTAAAAATGTGAACTCTTGGTTCAAACGGTGTCGAGTTTTGACATAAAATAAGCAAGTTACGAACATTTACTGAATTTCGAATTAAACTCACCCGTAATTGTGAAATCTCAAAATACCCCTGAACTTTTAAAACCCTAACCTAACCCTCCACTTGGCCACACCTATAATATACCCTAGAACTAATAGAACTCCCCCCAGCAGTGTACAAAGAAAGAAACCCACCCGCCCCTCCTCCGATCCCGATCCCAATCCGTACCGCCTCCTCCTTCGGCTAACGTCGTTGTCACAGGGAAAAGAACCCCCTTCAAGCGAGAACACTCGTCCCTCACCCCGTACAGTGGCGCTACCACAATGATCGTGTGGAAAAGGATCTTGCAGAACAAGAAGATTTCATAGCTGGAGGAGGAACTGAACTCTTCTCGTAGTTCGAATCAGAACTCGGCAATGACGACAATCAAATAGGAATAGAATGATGATGGGCTCTTGACGAAGTTTATGGACATGGGAACAACCCAATGGGGCCACGATGATGAGACAGGCAGCGACGCACGGGAAAAATGATTACTTCTCGCTCGGCGATGGTCGTCGACGAACAAAAGCTCATTAGGAGTGAATTATTATATCGATTGGCGGTGAAATATATGGGTTCTGCTAGCATCAGAAGGAGCTGAGGGAATGGCCTCGTTTCGGTAAGATCCCTAAACTACTCATATGAGATGGAGCTAGCAAGCTATGCAAACATGTGAGACCAGTTTTACCAATATAGACTCAAGGCTGACAGAGGAATATAACATGGTGGTGACATGATTTCACCTTTCACGCCGAGACATGATTCCACACAAGGGACAACTTGGTTGTGGGCGGCTGAGCTCACCTCAGAGCAGTGATTTAAGGTGAGTGTAAATGGGGTAAAATCTCTGTCGAGTTCTTTTAGTTTATGTCTTTTAATTCAGTTATTTTGATTATTTTCAAGTATGCGCGATTATGTTTGTGAGGCATCCCATCGCCTACTTAAGGTGAAGACACGCGTTGTGCTATGTATGTGATGTATGTTTGTATGTAAGATTAACCCTCGGGCGGTTTGCCACTACTGGACGCGGTAGATGGTAGGATCACTGCTGGACGGTGAGACGTAACGCAGCAGTTGATCGAGTATGATTGGGTCACTGCTAGACACGGCGAGACGTAACGCAGTAGTTGACCGGGCATGGAGTGGACGGCGAGATGTAACACAGTGCCATTGTCGAGTTTGGGTATGCAACCGGACAACAAGACGTAACGCGGTTGGCATACTAGGGTAGGGAACCGGACGACGAGACGTAACGCGGTGGTCCTCGTGTTTTGTGTTTGAGTTAAGGATAGAAGTTGAGAACTTCGATGAGTTAATGTTGAAATGAGTTAGTAAGGATGAAAGCGAGAACGAACTTCATCTAAAGAAAGGAAATGCTAATAACGTATTTTTAGTAAGGTGGTTGCTTAGGGCAAGACCTTAGGAAGTAACGAGGAGACTGGCCCCTCCTCACTCACCAGGTTGGGGAAGGGTTAGCCGATGAGGATTTCGAGAAGAGGCAAGGCGATGCGAGCAACCACACCAACATTGACGAGATGTCAAGGAGCCCACCGAGGAGCTAGAGTTAGTTAGTTATATTTTGTTCATGATATGAGTATATACTGGAGGTTCAATGTTCAAGATGTGTAGTTTTAATGGCCAAGGATTGAGTTTGCCCACGTGTTTAGGACATTTCATTTGAAAAGGATTCAATTATATTTATTTTAAATTAATTTTTGAGGTTGTTTTAAATCTGCTCCGGAGCCATGGTTATTTCGATTTGGTCAAAAGGATCGAGACGTTTTAATAGTAAAATAATTTGATTATATGTTAATATTCTACTTATAAAATGTGAATTAAATTTGTACTTTCTTTCTAAATCGCTCCAGAGAGTAGGGTATTTTGTTCTAAAGCCATGATTTAACCATATCAATTATATAAAAAAGAGACTTTATTATAAATAGAGACTTTATAATAATTGATCAAGCATTATAAATCAATTAAAAATTATTCAACTTATGTTATACAATGTTTAAAAAACACAACCATATCGGCCGGTTGGACTGAAAATATCGGATATCGAACCCAAAACAGTAGGCGCTTTTAGCGGTAGAAAATGATTGAGCTATAGTTAAACCACGATTTTTGTACAAAATACCATACTTTTCATAATTTTAAAAAAATATCACTTACTACCCATTAATTATAATATTTTTGGTGAAACTACTTTACATATTTTTCTCTCCATAATTTACTTCATCTTATAACTACTTGCTTTAATTAATTAAAGATAAATCATAAATGAATGAGACAGATGGAGAGAGAAAGAAACAAAAAAGGTAAAAAGAGAGAGTGTTTGGGACGCACAAGAGAGGAAACTCTCTCTTTTCTCTCCGATTTGGGGGTGCGGATAGCACATGGAATTTTCTCTCCTTCTCTCCTCCCCTCGTCACTGTTCATGGCTAAAAAAGCAGAGGAAATTTTTTGGGTTCTCCAACTTTCCACCCTAACTTTCCCTTTTCCTTTCCTCCTTTTCCTTCGTTTAAAAACAGAGTGTTAAAAACTTATCGATTTATGTAGTACCAATTTTGGACGTTGTGGGGTGTGAATACATTTCCCCACACGTAACCATACTCCTGAACAGAGAACTCTAAATTTCACAGACCAAAATTCAGTTTCGACCCCTATTATGAAGCCGTTTGTGATGTGGAATCTCGTGTTTTAAGCCGATTTCACGCTAGGTTGTGTGTTTATGTCATATTTCAGGACCCGGCGTTGGAATCGAGGCGGAGAAACGAGTTCTGGGTCGAAAGGAGCCGAGTTGGGACTAAGGGGGCTGCACGAGGAAAATACCCGGTCGGATGGCAAAATACCCGACCGGGTATTTATCGTTTATGGCACCCGTGAGAAGCAGAAGGGGCCCCGGGCGATGGCCTTAAATCCCCGATCGGGGATTTTGATGTTGGACCGGGGATTTTCCCCAAAGTGGAACGTCGCGTTTTATGAAATACCCGGTCGAACCCTGAAATACCCGACCGGGTATTTCGACCGGGGATCGAGAACGCAGGCTGTTAAAAGCCTGTTTTGTGCGTTTGTGAGGGAGAGAGCTGGGTTTTGGATCCCAAACACCCAAGGGACAAACCAAAGAGAGAGAGAGCGATTTGAGGGCATTCTTGGAGTGGAATTGGAGGATTTCTTCGCCATTGGAGCTCGGGAATCAAGCCCGGACTTGAAGACTGATCATCTTAAGATTCTTACTGCAGTCTCTCTCTTCTCTATGGAGTAACTTCCCTTCACTTAGGTTTTGAGGAACCCTAGCTATGTTTGTTTGATTGGATGATTGTATGAGTACTCTGACTTGATAATCTTGACTTCATATTCAATCTATGCATGTTTTCACGATTCAATTCTGCTTTAGTCGAGATTATTGATTCTGCTTTGATCCTATGAGAGCGAATACCTTATTAGGTCAATAGAGCACCATAGATTGATAGTAGTGGATCGATTGCTTTAGTCGAGGGTTGATTCACTGCTTTGTATCGATTGGGAACCTCATTCGATAGAGGGAGTCTAGTTCAGAACGCCTTGATCGATTGTTCTAGAGAAGGATACGTCCCTCTAGGCAATTGACTCAAGAGGGCCTTGTTCCTTTAGTCGAGACTCAAGGTCTAGTCAAGGATTCTCCGCATTGTGAATGAAAGTGAAACTAGTTAGAGATCATCAGTCGTTAATCTGGCTAGTGGCTAGGGGGAATCATACCTAAGTGAGTTCCCAACCTGTAATTAGATTAACTTTAACTGTAGTTTGCTAGAGTAGTCTTAGTTCTTTCAACCTAATCTGTTTTGCTAGATAATGAACTGAAGCTGAGTAATAGTAACTCTAGAGACCCGTGGATTCGATATTTATTACTTGAGCCACTATACTGCAGTCCCTTTCATTGGTTACACTTGGCCATTGTTAGGAGTTGTGTTTTAGCGAGTCAAGTTTTTGGCGCCGTTGCCGGGGACTTTCTAGAGTATTAGGAAAGGCAGAAGTTTGTTACTTTAGCGTTTCTTTGCTTTTCTTTTCCACCCTTGCTTTTCACTTGGGTGTTTTGTTTTTGTTGGTGCAGATCTGAATCATGGATCCTCATGGCTTCTCCAATCATTGGGGGTATCCACCACCGTCCGAGTGGTATTACCCCGAGACCCCCTGGAGCAACCAAGGAGGAGAAGACTATGGATCCGGGTTCCAGTACCAACCCCCTTACTACGGAGAACAATCTGACCCCTGGGCATATCAAGAACAATCTCATTACCAAGAAGACTTTCTCCCACAACCAGAAGGGCCATCAGCGCTGGAGTTACCCATGGCGGCCTTCACGGGCCATTCTGCAGAGCCATGCTACACTCCACAGCCAGATCCAAACTATGAATTGAGGCTTCTCATGGAGCAGTTTGCTCGAGACAGTGAGAGATCATGTGTCAGGCTGGATCTTTGTACACAGGCCTTTCGGGAAACAGAGGAGATCCTCATGAGCCTTAAGAAGAGCGTCGATGATCTTGAGCGAGCTTGTGCGCAACCTGCTCCAGATCACCCTTCTGCTACCATACTAGAAGAGGACGAGGAAGAAGAAGGCTACGAGGACATTGTGGAGCACACAGAAGTTGTCATGGAGAGCTCCCGTGATGATCATGATCAGGAATGTCATAGCATAGCCGACCACCCCTTTCCACATCCCACACTGAGCTTTGAAGAGGTGGGCATGAGTGAGGAGATGCAAGAAGATCTCATGAAAGAAATTGCTTGGAAACTTGCTCTCCAATCCGTGCTAGAAGAAGAAGAGCAAGAAAGGGTGCAGAAAGAAGTTGTGGAGGATGACAACAGTGAAGCAGAAGTAGTTCTTGATCATTTGCCAGGGGTGATACCACATGAAGAAGAAAGGGAGGTTGAAGAAGCAATTGGCGTCCAGGCTGAGGACGGAGTTGAGGTGGAAGAGGCTTGCACCGGCCATGAGTTACTTGTGATATCTCCACCGAACTTCGAGGAATTGCTCAGCAAGGACCCATTTGCAGTGTCTCTTTGCCAAACCAAGGCCACGTCGACATCGGTTCCTCTTGGTGGACGCGATGGTGGTCAATCGATGCTGTCATATCTAGTTTGGGGCAATGAGACGAGAGAAGAGAAGAAGAGGTCTCGAGGGTGGAGACTTCATCCGCATCAAGTGCACGAGCTTCCATCACCTGTCATACCACATGTTCGTGACTTGAGACTCCACCTCATCGACGAGAACCTCAACTTCAAGGAGGTTTTGGGGTGGACCGAAACTTAGGAGCCATCGTCCGGCTCACGACGTGAAAGAAGCGCTTGTTGGGAGGCAACCCAACTAGTCGGTTTGCATTTCTTTCCCTATTTCTCTTCGGTTGA
Source organism: Linum tenue (assembly GCA_946122785.1). Classification (NCBI taxonomy): domain Eukaryota; kingdom Viridiplantae; phylum Streptophyta; class Magnoliopsida; order Malpighiales; family Linaceae; genus Linum; species Linum tenue. The sequence goes on along the minus strand of CAMGYJ010000010.1, from coordinate 13,648,132 downwards.
GTCAGTTTTGTTCTTTGATTTTAGAGTCAATAACTCAACCTTTGTGAGATTTTGTGTGGTGTTTGTGTTCTGATTACTCTCTCTTCTTGGAACGCACCGCCTGCCCCGTCCATCATCATTCACCCTTGATCTGGTAACTTCGTTCTACCCTCCTTATCTTTCCTCCATTGAGGACAATGTCGTGCTTAAGTGTGGGGGGATGTTCGATTATGTATGCGGGTGAATGGTTGGCTGTTTGTGTGCTTGGAGCCTAGTCCACTGTCCAAATTTTTAAATTTGAGGGCTCCAAGTACGTGTTTCCTTGCAAATTGCCTACTCAGTATGCTTTGAATTGACAGTCTCTGTAGTAATTTGCAACCTAGGGAGGTAGTGTAGCACTATGGAGGATGTTGATGCATTTAAGGAGTCTCATTTCTTCTTCATATTGTGTTGGTTGATTGAGTGAATTAGTGATCTTAGGACCCTTGAATTGTGTGGTGTTGTGGACTCTCTGCCTGTCATGGACTCTTGTATCATGTTCTGAATGTAACAGGTGCTCGAAAATGTGCTTTAAAATAACGTCTCCCGTGCGAATAGGGCGAAAGTGTGTAAGGGGAGACGGGAATCTGTTCCCAATTTCCACCTACTACCTCCAGCCCCCTTACATGTCTTTCCCCCGCATGAGGCTCGAGACACCCGCTCCTGGCATGGCCGGTAAGAGCCGGGCTCCCGCAAAACCTTTGCTAGGTGGGAGCCCCTGTTTTCTGCAGAAGCAGGTTGGAACCCGTGAAAAAAAGAAGAAAAAAAAAAGCAAGCAAAAAGAAGAAAGAAAAGGGTTCCAACCATGTTCACAAAGAAAATCGAGCACCTTGAATTAATGTGAGTCCATGATCTTTTGTTTGTGAGAGTCTCTTCATCCACGATTCATTTGTCCTCTGTTCACTATTTACCATGATGCCGACTCGAGACTAGTGCTCTCGCCAAAGAAGCTATGAGATGACTTGTGCGTCGGTTGACCTCGTAAGTTGCTAAATGATCTAGGAAGTCCGCTACCTACGATCGAGGTTGTTTGTTGCTATAGAGGTCTGGAGAGTTGCATTGGTTTGAGTTAGGTTTGCTTGGGGACAAGCAAACGGTTAAGTGTGGGGGAGTTTGATAGACCGATAATTACACATGTTTTCACCCCTATTATGAAGCCGTTTGTGATGTGGAATCTCGTGTTTTAAGCCGATTTCACGCTAGGTTGTGTGTTTATGTCATATTTCAGGACCCGGCGTTGGAATCGAGGCGGAGAAACGAGTTCTGGGTCGAAAGGAGCCGAGTTGGGACTAAGGGGGCTGCACGAGGAAAATACCCGGTCGGATGGCAAAATACCCGACCGGGTATTTATCGTTTTTGGCACCCGTGAGAAGCAGAAGGGGGCCCGGGCGATGGCCTTAAATCCCCGATCGGGGATTTTGATGTTGGACCGGGGATTTTCCCCAAAGTGGAACGTCGCGTTTTATGAAATACCCGGTCGAACCCTGAAATACCCGACCGGGTATTTCGACCGGGGATCGCGAACGCAGGCTGTTAAAAGCCTGTTTTGTGCGTTTGTGAGGGAGAGAGCTGGGTTTTGGATCCCAAACACCCAAGGGACAAACCAAAGAGAGAGAGAGCGATTTGAGGGCATTCTTGGAGTGGAATTGGAGGATTTCTTCGCCATTGGAGCTCGGGAATCAAGCCCGGACTTGAAGACTGATCATCTTAAGATTCTTACTGCAGTCTCTCTCTTCTCTATGGAGTAACTTCCCTTCACTTAGGTTTTGAGGAACCCTAGCTATGTTTGTTTGATTGGATGATTGTATGAGTACTCTGACTTGATAATCTTGAGTTCATATTCAATCTATGCATGTTTTCACGATTCAATTCTGCTTTAGTCGAGATTATTGATTCTGCTTTGATCCTATGAGAGCGAATACCTGATTAGGTCAATAGAGCACCATAGATTGATAGTAGTGGATCGATTGCTTTAGTCGAGGGTTGATTCACTGCTTTGTATCGATTGGGAACCTCATTCGATAGAGGGAGTCTAGTTCAGAACGCCTTGATCGATTGTTCTAGAGAAGGATACGTCCCTCTAGGCAATTGACTCAAGAGGGCCTTGTTCCTTTAGTCGAGACTCAAGGTCTAGTCAAGGATTTTCCGCATTGTGAATGAAAGTGAAACTAGTTAGAGATCATCAGTCGTTAATCTGGCTAGTGGCTAGGGGGAATCATACCTAAGTGAGTTCCCAACCTGTAATTAGATTAACTTTAACTGTAGTTTGCTAGAGTAGTCTTAGTTCTTTCATCTTAATCTGTTTTGCTAGATAATGAACTGAAGCTGAGTAATAGTAACTCTAGAGACCCGTGGATTCGATATTTATTACTTGAGCCACTATACTGCAGTCCCTTTCATTGGTTACACTTGGCCATTGTTAGGAGTTGTGTTTTAGCGAGTCAAGTTTTTGGCGCCGTTGCCGGGGACTTTCTAGAGTATTAGGAAAGGCAGAAGTTTGTTACTTTAGCGTTTTTCTTTGCTTTTCTTTTCCACCCTTGCTTTTCACTTGGGTGTTTTGTTTTTGTTGGTGCAGATCTGAATCATGGATCCTCATGGCTTCTCCAATCATTGGGGGTATCCACCACCGTCCGAGTGGTATTACCCCGAGACCCCCTGGAGCAACCAAGGAGGAGAAGACTATGGATCCGGGTTCCAGTACCAACCCCCTTACTACGGAGAACAATCTGACCCCTGGGCATATCAAGAACAATCTCATTACCAAGAAGACTTTCTCCCACAACCAGAAGGGCCATCAGCGCTGGAGTTACCCATGGCGGCCTTCACGGGCCATTCTGCAGAGCCATGCTACACTCCACAGCCAGATCCAAACTATGAATTGAGGCTTCTCATGGAGCAGTTTGCTCGAGACAGTGAGAGATCATGTGTCAGGCTGGATCTTTGTACACAGGCCTTTCGGGATACAGAGGAGATCCTCATGAGCCTTAAGAAGAGCGTCGATGATCTTGAGCGAGCTTGTGCGCAACCTGCTCCAGATCACCCTTCTGCTACCATACTAGAAGAGGACGAGGAAGAAGAAGGCTACGAGGACATTGTGGAGCACACAGAAGTTGTCATGGAGAGCTCCCGTGATGATCATGATCAGGAATGTCATAGCATAGCCGACCACCCCTTTCCACATCCCACACTGAGCTTTGAAGAGGTGGGCATGAGTGAGGAGATGCAAGAAGATCTCATGAAAGAAATTGCTTGGAAACTTGCTCTCCAATCCGTGCTAGAAGAAGAAGAGCAAGAAAGGGTGCAGAAAGAAGTTGTGGAGGATGACAACAGTGAAGCAGAAGTAGTTCTTGATCATTTGCCAGGGGTGATACCACATGAAGAAGAAAGGGAGGTTGAAGAAGCAATTGGCGTCCAGGCTGAGGACGGAGTTGAGGTGGAAGAGGCTTGCACCGGCCATGAGTTACTTGTGATATCTCCACCGAACTTCGAGGAATTGCTCAGCAAGGACCCATTTGCAGTGTCTCTTTGCCAAACCAAGGCCACGTCGACATCGGTTCCTCTTGGTGGACGCGATGGTGGTCAATCGATGCTGTCATATCTAGTTTGGGGCAATGAGACGAGAGAAGAGAAGAAGAGGTCTCGAGGGTGGAGACTTCATCCGCATCAAGTGCACGAGCTTCCATCACCTGTCATACCACATGTTCGTGACTTGAGACTCCACCTCATCGACGAGAACCTCAACTTCAAGGAGGTTTTGGGGTGGACCGAAACTTAGGAGCCATCGTCCGGCTCACGACGTGAAAGAAGCGCTTGTTGGGAGGCAACCCAACTAGTCGGTTTGCATTTCTTTCCCTATTTCTCTTCGGTTGAGTCAGTTTTGTTCTTTGATTTTAGAGTCAATAACTCAACCTTTGTGAGATTTTGTGTGGTGTTTGTGTTCTGATTACTCTCTCTTCTTGGAATGCACCGCCTGCCCCGTCCATCATCATTCACCCTTGATCTGGTAACTTCGTTCTACCCTCCTTATCTTTCCTCCATTGAGGACAATGTCGTGCTTAAGTGTGGGGGGATGTTCGATTATGTATGCGGGTGAATGGTTGGCTGTTTGTGTGCTTGGAGCCTAGTCCACTGTCCAAATTTTTAAATTTGAGGGCTCCAAGTACGTGTTTCCTTGCAAATTGCCTACTCAGTATGCTTTGAATTGACAGTCTCTGTAGTAATTTGCAACCTAGGGAGGTAGTGTAGCACTATGGAGGATGTTGATGCATTTAAGGAGTCTCATTTCTTCTTCATATTGTGTTGGTTGATTGAGTGAATTAGTGATCTTAGGACCCTTGAATTGTGTGGTGTTGTGGACTCTCTGCCTGTCATGGACTCTTGTATCATGTTCTGAATGTAACAGGTGCTCGAAAATGTGCTTTAAAATAACGTCTCCCGTGCGAATAGGGCGAAAGTGTGTAAGGGGAGACGGGAATCTGTTCCCAATTTCCACCTACTACCTCCAGCCCCCTTACATGTCTTTCCCCCGCATGAGGCTCGAGACACCCGCTCCTGGCATGGCCGGTAAGAGCCGGGCTCCCGCAAAACCTTTGCTAGGTGGGAGCCCCTGTTTTCTGCAGAAGCAGGTTGGAACCCGTGAAAAAAAGAAGAAAAAAAAAAGCAAGCAAAAAGAAGAAAGAAAAGGGTTCCAACCATGTTCACAAAGAAAATCGAGCACCTTGAATTAATGTGAGTCCATGATCTTTTGTTTGTGAGAGTCTCTTCATCCACGATTCATTTGTCCTCTGTTCACTATTTACCATGATGCCGACTCGAGACTAGTGCTCTCGCCAAAGAAGCTATGAGATGACTTGTGCGTCGGTTGACCTCGTAAGTTGCTAAATGATCTAGGAAGTCCGCTACCTACGATCGAGGTTGTTTGTTGCTATAGAGGTCTGGAGAGTTGCATTGGTTTGAGTTAGGTTTGCTTGGGGACAAGCAAACGGTTAAGTATGGGGGAGTTTGATAGACCGATAATTACACATGTTTTCACCCCTATTATGAAGCCGTTTGTGATGTGGAATCTCGTGTTTTAAGCCGATTTCACGCTAGGTTGTGTGTTTATGTCATATTTCAGGACCCGGCGTTGGAATCGAGGCGGAGAAACAAGTTCTGGGTCGAAAGGAGCTGAGTTGGGACTAAGGGGGCTGCACGAGGAAAATACCCGGTCGGATGGCAAAATACCCGACCGGGTATTTATCGTTTTTGGCACCCGTGAGAAGCAGAAGGGGGCCCGGGCGATGGCCTTAAATCCCCGATCGGGGATTTTGATGTTGGACCTGGGATTTTCCCCAAAGTGGAACGTCGCGTTTTATGAAATACTCGGTCGAACCCTGAAATACCCGACCGGGTATTTCGACCGGGGATCGCGAACGCAGGCTGTTAAAAGCCTGTTTTGTGCGTTTGTGAGGGAGAGAGCTGGGTTTTGGATCCCAAACACCCAAGGGACAAACCAAAGAGAGAGAGAGCGATTTGAGGGCATTCTTGGAGTGGAATTGAAGGATTTCTTCGCCATTGGAGCTCGGGAATCAAGCCGGACTTGAAGACTGATCATCTTAAGATTCTTACTGCAGTCTCTCTCTTCTCTATGGAGTAACTTCCCTTCACTTAGGTTTTGAGGAACCCTAGCTATGTTTGTTTGATTGGATGATTGTATGAGTACTCTGACTTGATAATCTTGAGTTCATATTCAATCTATGCATGTTTTCACGATTCAATTCTGCTTTAGTCGAGATTATTGATTCTGCTTTGATCCTATGAGAGCGAATACCTGATTAGGTCAATAGAGCACCATAGATTGATAGTAGTGGATCGATTGCTTTAGTCGAGGGTTGATTCACTGCTTTGTATCGATTGGGAACCTCATTCGATAGAGGGAGTCTAGTTCAGAACGCCTTGATCGATTGTTCTAGAGAAGGATACGTCCCTCTAGGCAATTGACTCAAGAGGGCCTTGTTCCTTTAGTCGAGACTCAAGGTCTAGTCAAGGATTCTCCGCATTGTGAATGAAAGTGAAACTAGTTAGAGATCATCAGTCGTTAATCTGGCTAGTGGCTAGGGGGAATCATACCTAAGTGAGTTCCCAACCTGTAATTAGATTAACTTTAACTGTAGTTTGCTAGAGTAGTCTTAGTTCTTTCATCTTAATCTGTTTTGCTAGATAATGAACTGAAGCTGAGTAATAGTAACTCTAGAGACCCGTGGATTCGATATTTATTACTTGAGCCACTATACTGCAGTCCCTTTCATTGGTTACACTTGGCCATTGTTAGGAGTTGTGTTTTAGCGAGTCACTGGTCCATTCTCTAGTGATGTTTCTGTTCTGTTTTCCGGTAACATCGCCCCCTTATCCTTCGCTCTTATCAATTGAGGGCAATGTCCATCTTAAGTGTGTGGGGTGTTTATCTTTGACTGCTTCGAAGCGTGTGTGTGCTTGGAGTCTAGTACATTGTCCAAATCTTGAAACTTGAGGGTTCCAAGTACGGATGTTTGCATGATCATATCAGCCTTGTGGTTTTGTATGTTGAATCGATTGGCTGTTAGCATTGATGCATGATAACTTGCTTTTGACTAAGACAATTTATAATGATGACTGAGACGTGAAGTAGAGTTTTGTAGGGGTCCAGTTTTTCTTTGTTTGTTTACCAACTGCGACTTGGATTGGTCACTCATTTCTTACATTTGTTTATGCATCTAATTTAGGGATTCAGAATGAGAGATAGAGCATATAGGTAGTCATGTGAGATTTGAGCATACTCGTTTCTTTCTTGTGCGATTGGATTTGTCCCTCTTCCATGATGTGTAGCATTCACGTTGCCACTATTTAGGATGATAGTGGCATAGGATTAACCCATAACCAAATTGACTGTCCTGGTGTGTCATGCCCCCTTAGTCAGCCCCTTTGAGCCGTGTAACTTTCTTTCTTTGTGTTTACAATGAAACATTATCGTTTTGCATCTCTTTGAGGCTCCACGTAGTGGTTTTTGTATATTTTCTGCTAGAAATAAGATGAGGGTTGGAGGCATTTCTTAAAAGTTGGGCATGTGCTTGATAGGATAAAAGAATGTGGCAGAAGTGGTGGTTCTCTAAAGAAAAAATAAACAAAAATGAAAAAAATGAAAGCAAAAGAAAGCCACCACAAAATTTTAATCATGCTCATAAAATTTTGTTTCTTAACAGACTGGCTTCGAAATACTGACATGTTGTTACCTCATTCACTCATGTGCTCGAAAGAACTTGATTAGGGCAGAATAGCAGAGAGAAAGTAATTGGTTCGAATGAATGTTGTTGTGTTCGGTTTTGCAACTGTGGAACCTTGTGTCATAAATTTTTCCACCACCTAAAAAACATTTTCCCCATATCCAAGACCCTAGCCAGTCATCTGAACTCGTGTCTAAGACATCTAAACAAGTTAGTGGTGACACCAGATATGTGAACTCTAGCATTTAGAGGTTGCCGTCATGGTGAAGAGACGTTAAGGATTGAGAGTATGAGCATGCACACATTTTGCACCAGATTTTGTACTGAACCCACTAGTCCAGAGTGAGTGGTTCTATTTTCGTACTATATATCCTGATGAGGACCTAAATAGCTTGGTCTTGATTCTGGTGTCTTGAGTTCTATGCATGAATGATTGTTCTAAATGAGTGGTTGATTTTAGTCTATGTTGGTCGGTGAACAGAGGGGAGACTCTTCTTCTGCCAGATTTTGCTGCACTAGAATGTCATCTGTGGTGGTTGTCCAGATTGTTGTTGTTGTTACTATTGTTCATGTGTTGATTTCTAAAAGCCACACTACAAAAGAAATGAATTACAACGAGGGGAAAATTGGCGAGGAGATCAAATCTGGTCGGTAATGGTAGCTGATGGGACATATTAGCGAGGGACTTTAGTTTCCCCTCATGATTGATGTAAAAGACCCTCGCTATTGCTTACATTCAAATAACGAGGGCTGAGACCTGTCATCACTGGTGCATTATTCATTCATACCACCAAATTTTTGTTTGAAATTTTTAGAGTCCGCCAATAATTGCCACTTAACCAATGTGTCCTGTCTTTTGGTTGAAAGTTGAAAACTCTTTATAATTAGGTTAATGTACATTTTTTATCCACACCTTTTTCAGATTCTTTTATATTATCCAAACCTATTAAAATTATATTAATTATCAAAATATCTCATAATGTATCAAAATATTAGCCATTTTTATGTTATCGTTAATAATTTTGTAATTCTTTCTTAGTTAATATACTAAAATTTTGGAATGTTGACCTTCATGAGTTTCTTCCAAGTCAGTATCATGTTGCCAAGTCAATATTACTAACACAATTGCTAACTGGAAATTAACATTTAGCTAATTTATAGTATTTCGATAGGTTTGGATAATATAAAAGAACCTGAAAAAGGTTTGGATAAAAAATAGACATTTCTCTTATAATTATATATCTATCTATATCTATTTGCACATTCTCTTTCTATCTTCGTTCGCCTTTCCCATACCCATTACCCTTTAATTTCCAGACTCTCTTTCTATCCTTAGTTCATCTTTCCCCTGCCGCATCTCCCTTATAATTCTCAGATCTCCAATCCTTCATACAGAACACAACCCCCAAATGGCCTATACCCACTTATATCTGGCCGTACCGACACAGTCATGCAATCCCTCCAAATCACCAACTTCCCCCTCTCCACCCCTAAAACCTCCCTTGTAGATCTTTCAAAATTCAGTAGGCGTGACCTCCAAAATCATTGTCGCAAACGCCGCCGAGATCCATCAAGATCGTTGCCGCTTTGCCTCCAGTCTCAACTCCCTACACTGATGAGATTGTTGCCCAGATCCATCAAGATAGTTGCCGCTTTGCCCCCAGTCACGATTCCCTAAACCGAGCAGATTGTTGATGCAGGCGCTGCCCAGATCCATCATAAATCATTCATATTTATGTTGCACGCGCCGTCAAGATCCTTATTCTTCCCATCTGTCACCACGATCGATGTTGCTCCGCTTCCGATCTCGAATATCTTCACCGACCTCCCGTTGCCTCCCTTTGTTCTCAAAACTAATGTGTTCTATCTACCCAAATTGATGAGATGAAGCTACTTGTTCAATCAATCAATCAGAGTTTAGGGGAAGAGAGTTTTTGGATGTATATGATTGTGAATGCTTAATTGCTTTTCTTTTATGAATAAATGTTTGACTTGTGTTATGTCTTTTGTTTGTATTATTTTTGTTTGAATAATTGATGGTTGAGAATGTATGTCATACATACATAGTTTAATAAAGTTTCAGAAGATTGAGTAAATTGTGTTTGAGCGGATCCGATTAAAAGGTAAAATGATGAATCATGAGTACAATGGTTAATTTCATAATATTTTGTCCAAAAAGGAAAAAATTACATATTAAACGTTTGTTTGAGATGAGTTTTGTTTCTAATAATAAAAGAATTTTGTTGTTAATTGTATGATAATGGTGACCACTAACGAGAGGAACTACCCCCTCGGAAAAGGTTCTAAAGAGGGGATGAACTTTTCCTGTCGTTATTGACCTTTAACGGCAAAGCTTACCATGAGGAGGGGGGTCTTCCTGTCGTTAATAACTTCAACGAGGGGTTTTGGGCTTTACCGACTGTTTTCTACTCTCGTTAATGCCAAATTTTTTTAGTGCCAGTATGATTCACGTGTTTTGTGCCTATATGATATGTCCCCAAGGTTTGCATGTTTAAAATGTTTTGAGCTTACCTTGTGTCTGACTTGGTTTGCTTGGGGACAAGTAAACGGTTAAGTGTGGGGAATTTGATAAAACCATATTGACACATGTTTTCCCCAACATTTCTCAACCGTCTGGCTTAGCCTTTGATTGCTCTTTGGCCCATTTTATGCTCGGTAGTGTTTGTTGGTAATGTTTCAGGTCCTAGCACGTGAATGGAGGCTGAGGAGCAAGTCTGGGTGCAACTGGAGAGCATATGGGAACCAGAGGTCAAAGCAGCAAAATCCACGACTGTGGATTCCACGTTTGAAACGTGCTTTCTGCCCAGGGACATTCCTCAGTCTGGTGCCTCAATTCCACGACCGGGGATTCATGTGGCGAACCGTGGATTTTGGTTGGTGAACCACTAAGTTCTACACGCCGTTTTGGAAATCTATGGTCTAACCTCTTATTCCGCGACCGTGGATCTCGACGTCGGGTCTTCTAAGCTGCAGTTGGAGGAATTTGGTTCATTATCCGGTTTTTTCAAGTTCTAAAGAGAGAGAACCCTAGAGAGAGAAAGTGACAAAGTACAACCTTGGGAAGAGATTGTAGTGATCTAAGGACATTGGAGCTTGATCTTTCACCCTTAGAGTGCTGATTTTCAGTCTAGAGCAGATTCTCATCCCTCACATGATTATTTCTCTTCCAAGATTTGCGTTTTCTCTTTTCTCCATGGAGTAAACTCCCTTTTCATCTGGGTATGAAGAACCCTAATCTTATATGTTAGGAATAGTTGTATGAACCCAGTTTGTGAATGATTGACTCGATATATTCAGTTGAGGCATTAATCAAAATTGCATGAGTCCTTAACAAACTTATGTGATTACAGTTTTAACCTAGAACGATAGTCTCTGCATAGGCTAATAGAGCAACCTTAATTGGAAGTAGTGGATCAATTACTTTAGTAGAGGAATCGATTCACTACTCTGTACTAGAATTGAAACCAGTAATGAAGTTTGGTGTGCTATTGCCTAAGTTAACTTGCGCCGGTGAAGGTTATTCGCCTGCCGAGTATTCGAACTGAGAGTGTCTGAAATTCTTTAGTCGAGATTCTAGACTTGTCAAGAACTTTCCACGGTATATCTGTCATTTGAAACAAATTGGGGGATTATAAACTAAACTAAACTGCAGACTTTTTGCATACTTGAAACCATAATATTTACTACTTGCTGTTTATTTTTGCTTTTGATAATCATCACTCGAAGTGAACCGTTAGATAACAGAATTTCGCGGAGTAGACAATAAATCTAGGACCCAAGTTGACAAGTAAAATTGAACCCTCTACTGCATTTCCATACTGCAATATGGCTAATATACCCTCCCGAGGCTCTTTTCCCAACTCTGCAATCCCAACCTTCTAGATAAGCTTCAGATCTTGGGTCGTTTTAGCATTTGTTAACTAACAGGTCGTTCGCTTCGTGGATTTGAAAAAATTAACGTTTCGATGAAACCTGAATTTTGGAAAACCATGGATATATGAGGGTGTTGGGTACATTATTGACTTGAAAAACAACATTGTTTGTTTCATAGATTTTATGATGAATTTTGTTAAGTATATTTATACATGTGAAGTAAAATCGACATTTATTGTTCTAATTGGTATGAGAAGAGAAAGGAAATAAGAGGAGTAAGTTGGTTGCAACTTGCAATGATGGACTTCAAAGTGCATGATCAATTTCCACCTAAAAATATGAAATTTTCAAGTTCTTTGACCCCATTTATATGGACAATTAAATTTCATGGATCCCACAAATTTGTTACCTCTAATTAGAGGTAGCAATTAGTATCCATATCCATTTAAATCCAATGCATTTGATCCAAATCCAATTGGATTGGTGGATTCATGGATTGATCAGTGGATCCAAAATGACAAATTATAGTTTAGTACTATATACTTTACATTTTGGTGTCTAAAATTATTTTTTATATGAAAGAACTCATTCATAATTTACGTTTTGGTACTTGAAATTGTTCATTAGGACATTTTAGTCCCGAAACTTTTCAAAAGTTTATATATTGATCCAAGAATTGGATGTCATTTGGATCCGTGAATCAATCCACCAATGCATTTGTCACTTCTACCTCTAATACATAAAGCAAACAATATAGTATAGTATAGATAAAATCTATGATGAATCCAAATCCACGCCAAATACACCGTTGTTAGCACATATTAAACAAAGGGTAGGATGATGGGGGCATCCCAAAAAAAAGTTCTTCCCCAACAAAGGGCGCAGAACAAAGGCGAAACGAAATGATTGCTTGAATGGAGCAGAGGCCCCAGCACAGGCAGTATATTTGATTAGAGATGGCAATGGATCGGGTTGAACGGGTTTTGCGAAACCCAAATCCATGGGTTTATCCGTCAAAAAAAACCTGGGGGCAAAATCCGCTGGGTTTGAAAAACTCAAACCCAGCCCAACCCGCTGGGGATCCGCGGGTTCATGGGTACCCGTGGATTTTTGCGGTAAAAAATTTACAATAACAAGTTTCTTCCAAATAAAAGTCTAACATCAATTTTCTCATAAAAATTGTTCATACAAAAAAACACCAATCTAGAGCATACAAGCAAACCGCAAATTATCAATACAAATTATTCAAAATTAAAGATAAACATTATAAACAACATGATTAATTGACAGCTCCGTCCTCCTTGTCAACTAAGCTTTTTCACTCTCCACTCCATAATATCAACTTCATCTCCACTCCATAATATCAACTTCATCGTACACAATTAGAAAGAACAAATTAGACATGCCTCCACAAACGTAAAAAAGATTAGTTGTTTAAGGAAGATATATTGTTTAGAATGTTAAATATACCGAAAAATTAATTATATGAGTGTGGGCGGGTACCCATGGGGCGAGTTTGCCTAAATCCAAACCCAACCCAACCCGGTGATGGTGTAGCGGGTTTAAACTCGAACCCAGCCCAAAACCCATCAACACAGTTTTATCCGCATTGACCAGGTTGTGTCGGATAGGATACCCATGGGTTCAGGTTTTGTTGCCCATCCCTATATTTAGATCTCTGTTAATCCCCAGCTTTATTGCCAAGTATAATTCATATTTAGTTTTTTTTTTTGGTGACTCGAAAAAATTGGACAGAAGAAAGAAAGAATAGGCCCTATAGTCCAAGGAAAGCTGGGCCACCATTGTCTTTACGGATTGAATGATAAAAAGAGCAGCTCACGTGGAGTTTGAACTCTGAACCAAAGGCCCTCTGCTCTCTGTCCAGTCCAGTCCACCCACAAACCCCACTCCCTTATTTAGTAGTCCCTACCCTGCCCCTGCCCCTGCCCCTGCCTTCCAGCGACAGCGATCCCTCTTTCTTCTATATTTTCTTCCTCTCCTTCTACTTCCATTTTTCATTTCAGTGTACATAAAGTTTTAACCCCTTTCATCCTCTTTGCTTCATGCATGCATGTAATTTTCTTACCGAAATGTAAGAGCCTTTACTCGATGTATCTCTCATTCATCTGTAACTTTTTCGTAAACTGATTTGTGGGAAAAGCATGGTGGTCATCTTGTTTACGTACATAATTTGGATGGTGGAAAACTCTAAAGTTGTGGTCTCTATATATGAACCATTTTCTATGATATGGGCTCCTAGTCATCGTGTCGGAGCTTTGTCAGCAACCCGAAAGTTACTATGTGGCTCATTCGTCATTTTCTTATCTACAGGCCAAAATATGTGTTGAAATTCTCACATTTCAAATTTCGTGGACTAAGAGTGATTCTAGGAAGGTCATTTTTGTTCATTGCACCCAGTTCATGTTTATATATTAAAAATGTTATCATTGGAGTTTGAACCTTGGTCACTTGAATGAAGAAACAACATTAGAATCAAGTAGGCTACATTATATTTATTGATTATTTTTTTTATTGAACTCTAGGAATAGGAATTTTACAATGCTATATAGCATTGGTGCTATAGGTTTTTGCCTTTGTGGTAGAACTTTAAAATTGTACATTTACGTTATGGTACAACTTCAGATTGTACCTGTACTTTTTGTACAAATTCTTTTATGGTACAATTTGAACTTAGTACCTTTATGTGATGGTACAACTTCAAGTTGTAAAGTTGTACAATAACATAAGGGTACAAATTGCTTTATGGTACAACTTAAACTTATATATTTAATGTTATGGTACAACTTTAAGTTGTACATTAAAGCACAAATACTATATAGCATAATAGAAGTGCTCCTCTAGGAATATGTTGATGATGATGCTTCTATATTTCTATTTTATCTTAAGTTATTTATATTTTGTAGAAAGACATTAGTTCTGAAATCGGGGACTCAAGTAGTATTGATTCAAACATTAATATTAAATTGTATGTGTTGTTTAGTTCAGACAAAATACAGAAGTGTAACCAAAACATGGACCTTTGTGACGAGTATAATCATTGTTGAGGTGATGGATTCTTCTATTGAATTATAAGAAATTTTCAAAGGTAGTAGCCCCTGTTTATGTCTCCACATGACAGAGGGAAACTTGATTGTGACGCTCTCCAAGCTTGATCCCTTTCGTGTGGCCGTCTATGTGTGGGAAGAATTGTGACTCATCTTGAGTGAGGGTGAAGCTCAGATGGTGGACTGATGGCCATGAACTGTGACAGAGGCAAAGTCTTTACATTTTGAAGAAGCGCGAAGGGTTTTTAGGAGGAGTTCAACGATGTTGGTGGAGGATTAGCAATTTTAGGGCTTTTTTATTTTTTTATTTTTATTGATTAATAAGGAAGACTTCTAGTAATATTACTTTTTAAGTTAGAGTGAGAATATTAAAATTAGCGGTCCACATCTATCTACAAAATATATAAAGGCAAAACATGGGTTGGAATTCTCCCATTTCAAATTTCATGCCCTAAGAGTGATTCTAGAAATGTCATTTTTGTCATTGCACCCAGTTCATGTATATATATTAAAAATATTATCATTAGAGTTTAAACCTTGGTCACTTGAATGAAGAAAGAGTATTATAACTAACTAGGCTTACATTTTATTTATTGTTATTTTTTTTATTGAACTTTAGGAATATGTTTGGTGATGATGCTTCTATATTTATATTTTATCTTAAGTTATTTATATTTTATAGAAAGATATTAGTTCTGAAATCAAAACTCAAGTAGTATTGATTCAAATATTAATATTAAATAGTATGTGTTGTTTGTTTAGACAAAATATAGAAGTGTAACCAAAACATGAACTTTTGTGACGAGTGCAATCATTGTTGAGCTAATGGATTCTTCCATTGAATGATAAGAAACTTTTAAAGGTAGTAGCCCCTGTTTATGTCTCCGCACGACAGAGGGAAACTTGATTGCGACGCTCTTTCAAATTTACAAACAAGTCCACTACTTGTGGCATGCTTTGTGTACTTGTGGCATGCTTGAGGAGGTTGTGGCATGCTTTTGAGGTTGTAGCATGCTTTAAGGTTTTAGGAATGGTTTGATCCATTTAACTGTGTTTCCTTTTCCTTTCGATGCTCTCCTGCATCTCGCTTCGTTTTGGCTTTCGACTCTTACAAGCGGTTCAATCCTTTTGAGCATTTAGCCTTGTACTTGCTGCTCTGTTTTCCTTTTGATTTCGTAATAAATTTTCACCATTATAAAAAAAAAAGGTTTTAAGCATGCTTGGAGGAGGTTGTGGCATGGTTCCTGGTCCATCTTTCTTCTTTCCTCCCCTTCCCCAATTTGTCATAATACCAAGAGTGTCCCTCCTTTCACCTTCTCCCTTATTAATTATGGTCAATTCATTTAAATGGAAAAGTCATCCAAACAAAATGTTCTGATTGGCTACAAACTAGTGTTAGCACCATACTAACAAAAAAGTGTTAGCATCCCTAGCCCCTCCCCTTTAATATGTGAACATTGTATAATAAGTGGAGTTCGTAAGCGAAAGCGTAAAATATTACTAAATCTCGCTGTGCTGACTGGGTCATCAAACTCGTTTACTTTCGTCTAAACCGGTAATGATAGAGAAAAACTATAAAACACCATGTCAGTCACCGCTGCGATGATGACCACCTCCACCTCCACCACTTTCAGCAGCAACACCACCGCCCCACCTTCCCCTTCCAGCTCCTCGACAAGAAAGCAGACGAGCCTTGCTCTTCCTCCTCCGCCTACCCTTCTCTCCTCGACCACCTCCCTTCCACCAGCGCCGCCAGCCTGCAGATAGCTCCCGCGGCAGACCCTCAGCAGCAGACGGCGACTAAGAAGCCGCCACCGAAGCGGACCTCCACCAAGGACCGACACACCAAAGTAGACGGGCGCTGACCCGCGAGCTGGGCCACAAGTCCGACGGCGAGACCATCGAGTGGCTTCTCCAGCAAGCCGAGCCAGCTGTCATCGCCGCCACGGGGACGGGAACCATCCCAGCCAACTTCACTAACCTCAACATCTCCCTCCGCAGCTCCGGCTCCACCCTCTCCGTCCCCTCCCAGCTCAGATCCGCCGCCACCGCCGCAGCTGGCCTCGGCTTCAACCCTAACTTCTCTAACCGGCAAAATTCATCAATCATATGGTTGGTGTCCTCTGTCTTTTTCTTTATTTCTTTCATGGTATCTATCCATTGGTGGGGATGGTGAGAGTTTTGGTATGAATAAAATTCAAACGGAGAGAGATGCAAAGTGACAGAGGGGACTAACGAGGAGGAAGATCACTGACGAATTCATCATTTTACATGTATAATTAAAATATTAACTGTCACTACTGTGATTATTACGTTAGCATGCATGATTCATGCTCCATTTCCCTTCACTACCATTAACTACTTTTTATTTTCCACCACTACTTTCAACTAATTCTTTATTTATTTGAAAATATAAAATTTCAAGTTGATTGACCCTTTTATGAGTGAGATGATAATGATTAATTAGTGAGATGATCAAAATCCTTAATTCAGTCTATCAATCCAATTATGAGTGAGATGATAATGAGGAAAACTTAGGCCATTGTGGTGTTGAAAATCTAAATTCATAGTAAATGTATTTTTTATTGGAAAGGGAATTTTTTATTGTGAATAAAAAAATAGACGCTAATTTTATGGGGAAAAAATAAAAGGAGAGATTTAAGGGATAATTAATAGGAGACAATTTGGTTTCTTTGTCATTCTGATATCATTGAGAAATTAAATGGTAAATACACTTGTATAGTCATAACTTTTACGTTTGTAACTAATACAATCATAATTATTCGAAAACACAAAATAGCTCAAAAAATTGAAAGTTGTGTAACAAATCTAGCCAAATTCGTTATAAATTTTAACGGTGTCTGTGACTCTGTTAAATGATTTGACGAAACGCTGACAAGGATGGAATCTGTCCTCCACATCAGCTACACATCAGCATACTGTAAACGTGGATTGCCATGTCAGCAACTAATTTGAAAATAAAAAAAATTCCCTTTTATATCTGTCAACCTCCCTTCCTCCTTGTACCCGAAAATCCCCAACTCACCATTTAGGAATCTGAGAGACGCCACCGCCGCTAGAGACGACGTTGTCGCTGTAGACCATGCCACCGATTGAAGGCTTCTTGCCACCGGCGGTACTCATTTCCTCCCTGCTCGCGCCTCCGTCGTTCCGAATTCCCCTTCATCTTTCTTGATTTGTAGCGATGTCACAACAGAGTTCTTCATCTGCGACAAACATTAGCAGTGGTGGGACAGTCCTTTGCAAGCAGAACGTTCCCGCCGTGATCAAGACGTCTGGTACCGAGACGAACCCAGGAAGGCAATTCTACGAATGTCCTTTTTGTAAGCAGGTAACTGATAGATTATTTCTCGAGGCATTTAAGATTCTTTGACTGTTTGATTTTCTAACTAAACTATATTCATGGTGCATACTGAAAAGTCGAGGGAAAAAAATTGTCGTTTTTTTAGGTGGGTGAAGGTTGTTGGTGATGAAATGGAGGACCGACAGAATGGTAAGGAGAGCTTAATATGCCAACTTGAAGATAGTTTGTGCCTTGCTGAGTCCAAGGCAGAGAGGAGGAAGAAGAAGGAAAAGAGATTATATGAAGAGATGATGGTGTGGATGAAGGATCATGAGACTATGTTAGCCCAAGGAAGGAGATTGAATGCTTATGTTTGATTTATTTGAATTATATTAGCCATTCTTCTTGTTGTAAATGCCTCTTTCATTTTTGTTTTGTGGTGGTACCAATCTGGTATGTAGAGGTAGTCATGTTGCAGTATGTGGGGTTATGCTACTACTTGAAAAACAACTAGAACTTATTTAATGCAATGCACGTTGTGTTTCCTGCCAAATGGCTCTTCAAGTGTTAGTACACAGAAAATACCGAGATCAACACTTAACCATTCTGAGTAAATGAGCAGCTAAAAGATGGCAATCTAAACACCAAATCTTAAACAAACAAATGTGCATACATGGTTCTATTTGTTCCTTACACAACAAAGATAAAATTCAAACAAGCTATCAAAGTCGATTGCAAGACAACCTAAAATAGTACCCCCAGTACAAGACACGAGTCGATTTCCAATTATCCTAAGTGGAAGTTCACTACATGGGGTTGACAAAATGCTGATCGACCATGGTCTGAAACACCTAAGGTTGAGTGACTGGTGGCTGGCTTCCCTGGACTTCCACAATAGTTGGCTGGCTATCACGTATAGGACGCCCACTTGCTCCATTAAGCTGGAAAAACAAAGCATTAGCAACAAAATAAACTTAAGAAAACAAAGCATTATCATCAAACTAACCCTAACATATTGGTTTCCAGTCCTCTCGTTTACATATACTCTCACCCCTACTATTGCAACTCGCAACTCCTGTTGAATAGTTCTTCCATCACCAATATTCAGCCTAATTTCCTATAGAATACCACGTTATAGTTCAACATTCAACATATACAGAACAACATGTTTTAATAACCCTAGCTTCAATAAGTGATATTGTTTACATATATATGAATTCTAGCTCCTTGATTAAGGGGACAAGTTCGAGCATTGTGTGTACTCGAACCACAATTTGAGCAACGAAGAACCCTTGGCCTTTTATCAGTGTTTGCCCCAGGTTGATCTACAGCAGGTTCAATTCTAGATCTAGAAGTACTTCCTCTAGGTCTAGAGGTGCTTCTCTGTCAACTCAAGTAAGTAGTTAGTTCCAGCTTTAGTAATAGTGTAATAAGCAACTTTAATGAATAACAATGAATGAAAAGAAAGGAAGTTTCACCAGTGCTTGGGCAACACTGGGATTTTTACATCCTCTTGCATTGTGGCCCTCTCCACCACACTTAGAACAATGAATTATAGTGCCCCTTGTTGGCACTTCTTCAACTACCCCAGTTGCTTGAGGTTGAAACTCAAACTCGTGAGCAACCTTTCTTCTAATTTTCTTTGGCCTTCTTGACATTCTTCTTTCCTTTGGAGGGAGTACTTGGAAACCTACTCCTTCAGGCCACGATTGTCTTCCATCCAAACAAGGGATGCCAACCTTGTATGCATTGTCTGACACGCTAAAACACAACACCCAAACTGCGACCAAGCGTAATCGCAGTCCGGAAATGCAGTAACAGGCAAGCTATATTTCTCAACCCGGGGCCTAGATCTACTGCCTACTCCGTGAATATCTATTATCTAGCAAACTAAATCGATTGATTGTGATTTTTAACTAAAAGCAGTAAGAAAGCAGGAAATGGTTCGGTTTTCTAAAGCAAGGGAAGCGTCACTCGAGAATGAGTCCCCCTAGCTCCTTAGTTAGGTCACAGTTGTAATTACCCTGGGTTGATTAACTGTTGATTAAACTGCGGAAGATCCGACAGTAGCTTGGAATCTCTTAAGCTGACCAAGCCCTCTCAGTCCAACTACCCGGCAGACGACTAGTCTTCACCGGGATAGAAAGCTGAGGCTATGAACGCAGAACTCCACTACGGGAATTGGATTCCAGTACAAAGCAGTAAATTGATTAACTCTCGTATAATCAATCTACCACTATCGATTGATGAAGCTCTAACAACCTAATCAGATACTATCTATCTCAGGTTGTAGCATAAATCAAGAAAAGATGATCAGACTTCAATTGACTCAATGAATCATGCATCAATCGATTAAAATCAAACAGTATAACAATCCCAAGTCATTACAATCAAGATCCCTAACACATGGAACTAGGGTTCTTCATACCCAAGTGAGAGAAAGTTCTACTCTATAGAGAGAGAGAGAGAGAGAGAGAGAGAGAAGAGAGAGGAAAACAAAAATCAGAATAGTCATACTCATAAAGATGAGGATAATCTGCTCTGGGATGATGATCTTCACTCCTTGGAATGCAATCTGGGCTTCAATGGTGAGAAATCCACTCCAAATAGCTCCTAGGGTTTGTTCTTCGCACGTTCTCTCTCTAAAACTCTGTTTTTTGCTCCAAAAAGTCGATTCGCTCTCCTTTGGCTCGAATCTGCCTCAAAAACCCGATTCTGGGTGAAATACGGGCTGAATTATGGTCATAATCATGGTCTGCTCGTAATTCACCCAAAACGCGAGTTTCACTAAACTCTGAGGAAGGTAATTACGATCGTAATTACCCAATTACTACTAGTATTTAAGTAATTACGACCGTAAATGAGTCCACTCTTGCCCGTAATTTGCTCTGCGACAGGAATTCTCAGGGATTTAGGCTCGGCATTGCATTTACGGGCATGACAAAAGCAATTACGGCCGTAATTGGGCAGGGGCTGCCAGTAATTCTTCCTCTGCCCCTGTTTAATGCTTCGTTTCTCCCTCGTCCGGACTCCGAATCAGTCGTCGTTTGATCCCAGACGCTCGTAGTCTTGTCCTCTTTCTTTTCATGAGAAAATTCTATGATTATTTTTCCATAATATGAGGTATAAGTCCATTATTCCTCAGGTCATACTCGTGTTTCTCTTCCCGAATTGCCAAATGATCTCCGATTGACTTGAAACTTGCTCCTATGCTTCAATTTACATGCTATGACCTGAAATGTGACAAAGGAACACAACCTAGCGTAAAATAGTCCAAGAAAGCAAAAACTCAAGCCAAAATGATCAAGAAACGAGGGTGCAAAGATGTGCAAATACGATGTTATCAAATTCCCCCACACTTAACCGTTTGCTTGTCCCCAAGCAAACCAAGTCAGATACAAGGTAAGCTCAAAACATCTTAATCATGAAACCCTTGAGGACATATCATATAGGCACGAAACACGGGAATCATACTGGCTTTTAGAAATCAACACATGAACAACTTCAACAGCAAACTGGACGACCACCACAGAGGACATTCGAGTGCAGCAAAATCGGGTAAAGGAAAAGTCTCCCTTCTGTTCACCAACCAACCTAGACTTGACTCAACCACTTATTCAAGACAGTCAGCTCATGCATAAAACTCAAGACATCATAATCAAGACCGAGCCATCTAGGTCCTCACCGGGGTAAAGTGTGTAAAGAACAAGGAAATGAATCGCTCACTCTCGACCAGTGAGGTCAGGACAATTTGATGCGAAAAATGCGCATACTTATTCTCTCAATCCCTAACGTCTCTTCACCATGACGGCAGCCTCTAAATGTTAGAGTTCACATAAATGGGTGTCATCACTAACTAATCCGGAGGTCTTAGACACAGGTTCAAATGACTGGCTAGGGTCTTGGACATGGGGAAAAGGCCTTTTAGGTGGTGGAAGTATTCATAGCACAAGGTTCCACAGTTCCAAACCCAACACATTCACCGCCAATCAAACCACTTACTTTCTTTCTGCCATTCTGCATTACCCAAATTATTTAGAGCACAAGAGCGAAGGAGGTCACAATAATGTTAGTATTTCTAAGGCAGACTGCTAAGAAACACTACTTACTGAGCATGATTCATATTTTTTGTAGTGGCTCTCTTCAGCTTTCATCCATTTTTTTTCTTCATTTTTATTCATTTCTTGAGAGAACCACCACCTCTGCACATTTTTCAAACACATGCCCAACTTTTTTAAGAACTACCTCCAACCCTCACATTATTTTTAGCGGAAACAGCAGAGAACATGCAAAAACCACTCCGTGGAACATTCTAAGAGATGCAAAAGGGTGATTTTCCATTATAAACCGAAAGAAAGAAAGTGACACGGCTGAAAGGGGCTGACTAGGGGGTATGACACACCAGGAGAGTCAATTTGGTCGTGGGCTATTCCTATGCCTCCATCATCTTAGCTAATGACAACGTGAATGCTGCACATCATGGAAGAGGGACCTATCACACAAGAAAGAAACGAGCAGGCTCAAATCTCGCATGGCTACCTATATGCTCTATCTCTCATTCTGATTCCTTGAACTAGATGCATAAACGACTGTCAAGAACAAGTGATAAATCCAAGTCATAGTTGGTAAGCAAACAGTTAAAAAACTAAACTCCTACACAATTCTGTTGCACGTCTCAGTCATCATTATAGGTCGTCTTAGTCACAATCCAGTTGTCATGCATTAATTCGAAAGCCATTCGATTCACCAATTAAACCCACAGTGACAATATGATCATGCAAACATCTGTACTTGGAGCCCTCAAATCTCAAGATTTGGACAGCGGACTAGGCTCCAAGCACACAGACTCATCTAGAAGTCAACAACGGATAAACACCCCTCCCCCCACACACTTAAGCACGACATTACCCTTAATGGAGCAGAGGGAAAGACAAGGGGAAACGATGTTACCGGGAATATGGACTGTCGGAGGACTGGAAATGGGACCAGTCAGCAGGGCTAGAGTCATCAAAACACACTAGGTGATAAAAACCATAGTTCCAAGTGGACAAACCGAAAAACAAACGAAAGAAAAACAAACCTTGGTGGGGTTGCCTCCCCACAAGCGCTTCTTTACCGTCGTTTAGCTGGACGCCAGTAGGGTGGATGCTCAGAGAGGTGTAGGAACAGGTGCCTTCAAGAGCGGATCCACATCGCTCTTGAGGTACAACTTCAGGTGGTGGCCATGCACACGACGAGTGTGACCACCAGCACTCGTCAACTCGACCTGGCCATCCGGCAGGATGCAAGCTGTGAATACTCGGATGGCCAAGGCGGTCGAGGCTCAGGAGGCGGGACCAGCTCATAGTGGTCTCCGGCTTTCTTTTGAGCAGGCTTGGCTACCTGCAGTTTCGGCCGCCACTCCTCCTTGATCTTGTCTTTTGGTAACGGAGTGGACGGGAGTGGCGGCGAAGATATGTGAGAGGGATCCTGCAAAATGGGAAGCACAGAAGGATACACGACAGACTCGTGCTCCTGGTGAGAAACAACATGCAAAGGCGATGAAGCAGGGAGAGTATTAGCAATGGAAAATGTTATTTGCTCCTCGCCATCCCTCAAGACTAAGGTCCCATCATGCACATCTATGAGAGCCTTGGCGGTGGCCAGGAAAGGCCTTCCTAGTATAAGGGGCACTTATGTGTCTTCATTGATGTCCAAGACAACAAAATCCACAGGATAAAAGAATCTGCCAACCTTAACCAGAAGGTCTTCCACTATGCCCCTAGGATGAACTATAGATCGGTCAGCTAGTTGAATACTCATCCTAGTTGCACTGGGTTCACCTAGGCCTAGTTTCTTAAATAATTTATATGGTATCACATTAATACTAGCACCTAGATCCGCCAAGGACCTCTCTACATGCAATTTATCTATAGAGCACGGGATAGTAAAACTACCTGGGTCATTTTGCTTCTGCGGAAGCTTGTTCTGCAGAATGGCCGAGCACTCCTCGCTGAGCTCCACAGTGGCTAGCTCGCTCATCCTCCGCTTCTTCGAGAGAAGCTCCTTCAGGAACCTCGCATACTTAGGCATCTGAGATAGTGCCTCCATGAAGGGCACTTGAACATGCAACTTCCTAAGCATGGACGAGAAGTTGCCAAACTCTGCCTCTAGCCTGTCTTTGTGAATCCTGGTGGGAAAAGGGAGCTTAGGCTTATATTCAGCCACTACTGGTTGTGGCTTTGGAGTTTGATCCTCTGGCTCCTTTTCCATCACTAGGTCTTCTTCCGGCTCAGGAGTGATCTAGGTCACCTTCTTGGCACTCTTCTACGGTGCATCCGCAGTCACAGTCCCACTTCTCAGCATAATGGCGTGCAACCCCTCCTTATGATTTCTGGGATTCGACAAGGGTTGGCCAGGAAGTGTGCCAGCCGGTCTGGAAGCAAGGGCATCTGCCAGGTGCCCGATCTTGGTGTCCATATCCTACAAGAATGCCTGCTGGTTTCTCTGGCCAGCTTCAATCTCCATAATTTGCCTGCAGCCACTTCCATGAATTGCTCCAATTTATTGAAATTTTGGGTACTAGTGCTAACCAAGGTAGTCACTATATCCCTCAGTTCTAACACGGGATCGCCCGGTGCTGGGACTGATGGAGGTGCACCAGGTTGCTGGTACTGCTGCTGTGGGGGCTGTTGAAAAGCCTGCCCCTGTCTGGGCTGATAAAGTGGTTGCTGATGCTGCATCTGGCCTGGGCGAGGCTGGTATGGCTGCCTCTGGTTCCGAAAACTAGCTGCATGAGCTTGGAAGCCAAGTGGCTTCGGATTGTTGTTGCCACTCCAGAAGAAATTTGGATGCTGGCGCCATCCCTCATTGTAAGTGTTACTGTATGGGTCGTTGCGCCGGACATTGTTGATGAAGTTCACCTGCTCCTGGGGTGTACTGGACTCACGCATGGCCTGGCAGTCCTCTACAGTATGATGGGCGCTCTCACACCACTAGCAACGCATTGCCGGCTGCTGCCCTATCCCCGGAACCATCCCATTCCTATCGATGGCTGAGACCAGTTTAGACACAACCTGCACCAAATCAGAAGAGTGGGTTCCCAAAGCATGTATATCTCGGCTTGGTGCTCTCCTCGACCTCCTAGCAGTGCCCCAATCATACCCTTTCTCTGCCATCTCCTCAAAGAGTTGATTCAGCTGTGGCGGTGTTTTGGTCAGCATGTTACCGCCACAAACCAGTCAATCAGCTGCTTGTCTTCTGGGAAGAGGGCGTGGTAGAAGGTGCCCACCTTGAAGACATCATTGAAACCATGATTGGGACACCTCAGGAAGAGACTGGTGTATCTCTCTCATGCATCCCGGATGGTCTCATCTTCATCCTAGGCAAAGTGGGTGATCTGCTTCTGCAAGTCCGCCGTTTTCAACGGAGGATGATAGCGGGTGAGGAACTTGTCCGCCAGGTTGGCGAACGTGGTGATCGATCTGGGAGGCCTAGTATATATCCAGCCACTCCTTGGCTTGCCCCTCCAAAGTGAATGGGAAGTACCACAGCTGGATGGCATCGGCTGGGACCTCATTGATCTTGATCCCATCAATGAGCCCGTGGAATCGCCTCAGGTGTGATCGGGGGCACTCCCCCTCCTTGCCACGAAATACCACCGAGTCGCGCAGCATGGTGATGACAGAAGTACTCACCTCAAAGTTTTTGGCAGCGACTTGAGGGTGTTGGATGGGAGACCTCATGTATGCGGCGCGGGCTGTCCAGTAATAGCCCATGGTTTACTCCTCGAGAATGAGCACATCATTGTTCTGTGGTTCACCCATTTCTTCCTCCTCGGTGATGTGTAGTTGCTCCACAGCTTCCTCCGCAGCCAGTCGTGCCTTTAGAGCCCGCTTGAAGTTCCTACAGGTCCGTTCAAGCTCTTGGTCTAATGGTAGTAAATCTCCCGACTGGCTACGGGTCATGCACTACCTGCACACAATCAGCAAAAGCAACCCGTGAAGGCACACAGGTGGAAGAGAGAAAATGCCGTAAAGAAAAGACTAGAGTAACAAACTTTCACGTTTCTCCAATAACCTAGAGGGTCCCCGGCAACGACGCCAAAAACTTGACACGCTAAAACACAACACCCAAACTGCGACCAAGTGTAATCGCAGTCCGGAAATGCAGTAACAGGCAAGCTCTATTTGTCAACCCGGGGCCTAGATCTACTGCCTACTCCGTGAAAATCTATTATCTAGCAAACTAAATCGAGCGATTGTGATTTTTAACTAAAATCTGTATGAAAGCAGGAAATGGCTCGGTTTTCTAAAGTAAGGGAAGAGTCACTCGGGAATGAGTCCCCCTAGCTCCTTAGTTAGGTCACAGTTGTAATTACCCTAGGTTGATTAACTGTTGATTAAACTGCGGAAGATCCGACAGTAGCTTGGAATCACTTAAGCTGACCAAGCCCTCTCAGTCCAACTACCCGGCAGATGACTAGTCTTCACCGGGATAGAAAGCTGAGGCTATGAATGCAGAACTCCACTACTGGAATTGGATTCCAGTACAAAGCAGTAAATCGATTAACTCTCGTATAATCAATCTACCACTACCGATTGATGAAGCTCTAACACCCTAATCAGATTCTATCTATCTCAGGTTGCAGCAGAAATCAAGAAAAGATGATCAGACTTCAATTGACTCAATGAATCATGCATCAATCGATTAAAATCAAAAAGTATAACAATCCTAAGTCATTACAATCAAGATCCCTAACACATGGATCTAGGGTTCTTCATACCCAAGTGAGAGAAAGTTCTACTCCATAGAGAGAGAGAGGAAAACGGAACTCAGAGTAGTCATACTCATAAAGATGAGGATAATCTGCTCTGGGATGATGATCTTCACTCCTGGAGATGCAATCTGGGCTTCAATGTTGAGAAATCCACTCCAAATAGCTCCTAGGGTTTGTTCTTCGCACTTTCTCTCTCTAAAACTCTGTTTTTTGCTCCAAAAATTTGATTCCCTCACCTTTGGCTTGAATCTGCCTCAAAAACCCGATTCTGGGTGAAATACGGGCTGAATTACGGTCGTAATCATGGTCTGCCTGTAATTCACCCAAAACGCGTGTTTCACTCAACTCTGAGGAAGGTAATTACGGTCGTAATTACCCAATTACTGCCAGTATTTAAGTAATTACAACCGTAAATGAGCCCACTCTTGCCCGTAATTTTCTCTGCGACAGGAATTCTCAGGGATTTAGGCTCAGCATTGCATTTACGGGCATGACAGAAGCAATTACAGCCGTAATTGGGCAGGGGCTGCTCGTAATTCCTTCCTCCCCCCTGTTTAATGCTTCGTTTCTCCCTCGTCCAGACTCCGAATCAGTCGCCGTTTGATCTCATACGCTGGTAGTCTCGTCCTCTTTCTTTTCATGACAAAATTCCATGATTATTTGTCCATAATATGAGGTAGAAGTCCATTATTCCTCAGGTCATGCTCGTGTTTCTTATCCCGAATTGCTAAATGATCTCCGATTGACTTGAAACTTGCGCCTATGCTTCAATTTACATGCTAGGACCTGAAATGTGACAAAGGAACACAACCTAGCGTAAAATAGTCCAAGAAAGAAAAAACTCAAGCCAAAATGATCAGGAAACGAGGGTGCAAACATGTGCAAATACGATGTTATCAGTTGCGTGAATAATCAATACTCTTATATGAATAATGCAAATATAACGTGAATAAGCTCAAATTAACGTGAACAAATGAAAAAATACATGAATTAGGTGTTTTGTCTCTACAGATGCCTAGAGACTTGATTCTTTATTTTAATGTTAAATACGAAAACGGATAGGGTGCTAACACCTATTTTCTTATATAAAAACCTTGATTTCCTTCTACTATTCATTAAGAGGTTTTTGATAATTTTACCAAAGTTTAAGGGTCAACCTTCCAAAAGTCACATATGGAAATCTTTAAGGAAACATATCACAACATTTTATTATTTGTACCTTTTAACATATGTTCTCCATATTTCATTTCTCTTATATTTTGTTTTATATTTAAATTAATTTTTTCGTATTTGATTTTATATTCTTATTCATCTTTCTTTGTCAAGAAAAGCTTTCATATTTGATTTTTTATTTTAAATCATCTCTCCGGCTCGAAGTCATATATGAGGTTAATGATAACGGGGTTTTTGTAATTTACATGAATTTTAGGCTATTCATTGGGGTCACATATTTACTTGATTTTCATTTATTTTGTCATTTTTCTTTCATTTGAAAGTGGACACATTATACATATTTCCCTTTTTCTTTTAATCACATATATAAGAACCATTTGGTAATTTTATTTTATTTTATCTTTTTTTAATTCTAAAATTGACATTTTTTTCCGTATTTGATTCGTGCCATCTTATTGATCTCTTTTTTTTATCGATTTCAAATATGAAGGCAATTTAAAATTTTCTTTTTCTCCATGAAAGAACAAAAGTGTCATATGAACCAATGACACAAGATGCTACGTTCTTCCTTCGCTTTCCTCTCATTTCGTTAAATTTTTATGACTTTCTTTTTATTTTATTATATTTTGTTCGTATTTGACTTTACCTCTTTATTTATCTTTTTATCGATTTGCTAAATTCGAGAACACCCGCAAGGTGAGAGAACAAAGTCGTGATAGTAGTATTAATCGAAGAACAAGAGAAATTGGGAATTATGTATATTCTGTGAGCTGGAGAAGGAATTGGAAATTTCGTGAGCTAGAAAAAGTGTTCTGGAATTTCTCAAGGGTTTCAAAATCTCTCTTTATGCATGGAGGAGGAGCTATAAATTTGGTGAGTTTCACCATGATTGATGTGTGGCTTCCAAGTTAACTAACCAAATTCAAAATGTTTTTTCTTGATTCCAAATGAAGTTTAATTGTTCGGCCAACGATAAGAGAGGCTGAGAAATTGCAAGGTTGCAAGAAAAAGACTCTAACAACAATTTGTAACGATTGCGCTGAAGAAAGGTCAATTTTATCTATGAATTGAGATAAAGATATTGAACTGGGAAGAAAAAAGTGGTAAATTCAACAAAACAAGAATTTGCATAGAAAGATTTTGGAAAGGTCACCGTGGGCCATCGGCAAACAAGCACTGCTGCCAGAAAACTATGTTGATTGACGCCGTCCATCGGAGTTGAAGTTTGACAGGCTACTGATGTGGGTATAGTTGTAGTAGACTCGCCGACGCAAGCATCCGATCGAGCCTCATTTTAATATTTGCTTCCCCCTCTTCTCGAGGACCGTGAGTTATCATTACAACATCACGGACATGGGACGGAGGGTTCTTTTGCTTGGGTAAGATTGAGGAAGGATAGAAAGGAGGAGAAAAAGAACAAAGAGATAGAAGGATTTAGAAAAGTTCTTGTATTATGTTATTCTATATAACTCTTTTCACAATTGCAGGTATATCCTACAAATAATATAAAGACGTCCTCCTAGAGTACCCACCAAATTCAGTTTTTGCTGGTCTCTGCGCACATCCTACAAATAATATAAAGACGTTCTCCTAGAGTACCCAACAATTTAAGTTTTTGCTAGTCTCTACGCACAGTTCGGAAGGACTGCACAGTCTTTTCACTCACTCGGTATTTTAGCAACAATTTGATGGGTTAAAGCTAAAGGCAAATTAATATGAGCTCCAATTGTTTGTAATAAAAAATATAATTCAAACTTCAGTTCTTGCGGCATTTGTTTTATTCAAGCTACATTGCTTAACTTTACCTGCCCAATTCCGACTTCTCCTTGCATAATCCCTTTGGCATTAATAATGGCAATCGGGAGCTCGGGCGAGTATTTCAATATTCATATTCGTTCGTTGGCATCAGGTCAGTTGGATAATTTTTTGTTAGGACAATGATTGGGACAGGTTCATCCATATGGACATATAATTTGAATTGAAAATATTAGAAACAATGATTTTTTATTAAAAATAAGAAACCAAGTATAATATGATTAATTTAGTTAACTTATTCAAGTAATTGAGATTCTCACTTATTTACAACTTTATTGTCTCAAAATATGAGACAATAAAAATAAAATTATAAGCAGTTTAAGTAAAATTATAGATTATTTAGAAAAAGCAAACAAAAAATGAGGATGTCATATGACAAGTCGGGTCCAAGAAAGTACACATGTTCGTCCCGCCCCGCTTACGGAGTGGGGATTACCCACTTTAAACAGATCAAATAGATTATGTAACATAGGTTGGGTAAAAGTTGTCATTCTATCCGACATCATTGTAAATATACCTAACACCAGAAATTATTTCTTAATTATGAATGCGTTTACAACATTTAATTCCTCGAATTGAAGGCTTCTTACTGTTGTAAGTTTCGAACAGTGAAACATCTATGGAATGCAAAATTCATGTTTTAGTCATGATGAATTGCCCCTAATAAATTGTCCATCTCTAAAGATAATGAACTGTAAAATATAATCCAAATAATACATTCTTATGGATGAATGGTTAACTAAATTGTCATGAATTCCTTGCTATATGATTTTTTGTTATATTCTCTAAGGTGGTTCTGCATGTTGAAGCAAATAGTTTCACGGTATTATGCCAAAAATGACAACATCATTATGTCTAACACGTTGTCACTCATTGATTTAGCTACTAAATATATTTTATCTCGATTATTGTTAAAATTGTCCTTTATATTTTTATTTTTTTAGCAATTATTTTTGAAAATTCAATTTCTCAAATAAATATTATCTGAAAAGTCATCCAATCAGTCAAATAATGCTTCAATTCGATCTTAAATATTTTATACGTAATCCAAGCGTATATACATGAGAATTGTCTACATTCCTATGAGTAATCCATTAGTTTGATGTTTCTTTTCATGCAATATGTTATCAAATTCCATATTTTTGGTGAGATTGTTTATTTTCCACTGCCTATCTAGGATTTTAAGATGAGGTGACTCTTATGAAAACTAAAAGGTATAGATTGTAAGGTCCATCAAGTGTGCCAAAAATTGTTATAGTTGTTTTCGAGTGATACATTATGGAGATTTTTCAGGTTTATCGATCTTACACAACACTTTATAAACCCAATAACATGAGATTTGTGTAATAGCTTATGTAAAACTTTTTAATACTCATTACCTATAAACTGTATTTTACGAAGACATATGTAAATTCTTTAATTGTAAGGGTTATATTGTATGAAAATAATTGGTTTATTGATTGTTGTTATTATAACTTAATTAGAATTGTTTATACGGGGTTATGCAAGGGAGTAAAAGAAGACGTGTTACATTATAAAGTGGAGGGCAAGTAAGCTTGCAAGGGTGGAGGGTTTTTGGGCATATTTTGAAAGTGAATCTCAATCTAATTTAATGTTGTGAAGAAAAATGATGAATATGACTATGTAGTTTTGGAGTGCAATGGATGAATCTCAATCTAATTTTTTTGGAGTTGTACAATGCTGAGAAATTATTTCAAAATAGTGGCAGAAGATAACATCATTTTCCCCTTCTCTTACAAAATGAGGTTATGGAGTCAAAATAATATGAATGACATAATAGTAAATCACAAATCTCATACGTGAATTAATAGTTTGAAAGATAATTAATCATAGATGGGAATGAACACATCTCCAATGATTAATGCAAATGACCTGGATACGATAAATTTATTTTGCGTGATAATAAGTTTCATATTTGCATAAGTTTTGGCTTCCAATTTACTACCAATGAAATGAGGCAGTGGAGTCACTGATACGGATAACAACGTTGTTGAGAAGAAACAAGAGACATTTAACAGTGGAGATAGTACAGGTTGGTGATGAATATAGTTATATTGTTAATGGTTGAAAGAAAAACATGTTGATGGTGGGTCAATGGTAAAGAAGCCAAAAGAAAATTGCTCTAATGTTTAACAAAGCATAGTGAAATGAGTTCTTTTAGAATTCAGATTCCTTGCTTTAGTCTTGATTTTAATTTCAATAAGGACTTCCATAGATGACTCGGTATAATTGTTGGAAAACTATATAGTGTATGTCAAAATTTCAATTTTCAAATAATTGAATATTTCGTATTCTCTTATGGTCGCAAATAAGAAGTATATTACTTTGTAAAATTGGTATCTTTTATTTATATTCTTCACATAAACATGAAAAGAATGAACTTTGAGAAAAAATTGGCATTATCACAAATGAGAGAAGAATATAAATTCAAAAAATTAATAATTATTATTATCAAATTCCAATTCAACAAGAGGACAACTTAAATAAAAGGAAATCTATGACACTTTTTGCAATAATTTGTAATGAAAAGCAGTTAAATAAAGTGTGGGTATATAATTTTGTAGAATTTGGTTCCTTTGTATTATGCAGTACTAAGAAAAATGCACATTACAACATATATGGCTATTATTATTTATACCATTGATGAAATTTAGCCGGCCAACTGGCCGGGTCCGAAACTAGTAGCCAAAATACATTTTCTTATCTAACCCACTTTTTCTATTCTATTACAACTAATTCCATGATATGGTTGAGATAATTACGCATACCACCGTGTTATTAGTAAATTAGGACACCGTCGAAAATGGTTCTAGCATATTTCAATAAAAGAAAGAAATAGACTTAATGATAGCTAACCACACAAGGGATGTGGACTTTTACACTTATGGCTCAAATTTTGATGCCTCAAAGGCCTTTTGGACCTTTTCCTTAAATTGTAATATAAACTATCTATAAATATGTACAATATGTCCAAATTTACTCTGCAAATCATTATAACAAAAAAAAAAAAAGCAAGACAACAATCACACAGTACAATTTATTTGATTTCAAACTCCTTGGAACATAAGGATTGATGTTTAGTGAACATTGTAGGAGTTATTAGTTGATGGAGTAGTGGGTAATGTGGATAACATCTTTAGGGTTTTCTGGGGGATGAGATTTGTTCCTCATCCTCAATTGCATATACTCTCCGTACTGAAACTTGCGGTACTTCGGCAGCTCCCCAAGATGTTCAGTGAACTGCAACAATGGCTCCACCATTTTCTCCCCCAATAAGTTGTAGAAGAAAGCATACGAGTAGCGGCTCCTTCCTTTTGGCCGAATCACCCTGTGCGTTGCGCTCTTGAACTTGTTGTTGCTCAACACCTAATTGCATAATTAATCGATCGATAGAATTCAATGAAAATTTAAGACATGCATATACGAGAATTTAAAAATAGTTTATCATTTTCTTTAGTCACACCTATATGATAGGAAACACGAAATTTTGTTTACTAACGATGAAATAGTATTAATTAGAGTAAGCATTGCATAAAAGTTCTATCGAAAATATGTTGAAAACAAAGAGGGAGAGATTAAGGAAGAGCCATGCCAATATGTTAGGATATAAATCGCCAGGATATAGATGAAGTAATAATGCATGGACCAAGAGAAAGGTTGAATTATCATATGTATATACCCCATTTCCATTACTATTAGTTATTGTTTACTTTTGCTTTGTTGTCTTCATTTATGCAATATATATGTATCCGTGTATGGGTAATGGTAGAGTGCAGTGAGTGGGAGTGAGATCAAGAGAAAAGAAAAGGAAGGCACAAGTGTGTCGTGTGTCTCATTGTGGTGAGTTTAAAGCATAAGACAAATTAATGAGACCATGTTCAGTGAATTCTAGATTGAGTGATTAAAATAACAAATATTGGCTATGCATTGATTCTAAATCATATCACATTTTAGCTAAATCACATTCTATCCTCTCAAATATTTCCAGCTTTCTAGTTATGCATTGATTCTAAATCATATCACATTTCAGCTAAATCAAATTCTATCCTCTCAAATATTTCCAGCTTTCTAGTATGTACAAACTTTCTCCAAAAGTCATGGGAACAACTTCATTAAGAGAAATTTTACAATGCTATATAGCATTGGTGCTATAAGTTTGTCTTTATGGTACAACTTGAAATTGTACCTTTAACATTATGCATGGTACACAACTTCATATTGTACATATGCTCTTTTGTATAAATTCTTTTAAGGTACAAATTAAACTTGTACTTTTATGTGATGGTACAACTTCAAGTTGTACCATAACGTAAGGGTACATTCCTTCGTGGTACAGTTTGAACTTATACATTTAACGTTATGGTACAACTTCAAGTTGTACATTAAAGATCCAATGCTTTATAGCATAGTAGAGGTGCTCCTTCATTAAATACCATGTTTGCCACCTCTTGAAATCAAATTCCCATGTTCAATGGAGAATCGTATGAGTATTGGAGTGCTCAAATTGAGCCTAATTTGATCTCTCAATATCTGTGGAATACCATCCAAGAAGGCTATGAAGACCCACAAGAAGAGGAAGAAGACTCCAAGAAACGGCCAGGTAATCAAACAAAGGAGTATAAGGAGAAGGCCAAGCAAAATGCCAATGCGCTGAGAATTATTCAGCAAGTCGCAGCCTCGCGGGCAGATCATTTTACCCAAGAATTCATGACATCAAAAAGGCCAAAGAAGCTTGGGATGTCTTATGTGAACAATTTCAAATTTCTGAGAAGACGATCTCCATTAGGCGTCAAAATTTACAGCGTTAGTTTGAGAACTTGGTGATGAACGAAACTAACACTATTAAAGACTTCATTCTCGTGTGGAATAGAGAGTCAACCAGATCAAAGCCATTGGTGATCAGCCAGTACATATCATCATTTCATTTGAGACCTCGTCAAAGAAGGACTAATTTTGATGGAATCCAACAACACTGATGATCAGGCCCAAAAACCCAATTTAATAAGGTCCAACTAACTCTTTTAATTATTAATATTGAGCTGGCCGATGTAATATGAGATTAATTTATAAGTGTAAACACAAACAATGCCTGGAGATGAAAAGAAAAATGAACCCCCGCATAATGGTGATGATGTGCCGAACACATGGACAGCAAATGGATTGGGACACCAAGAGAAGGGTTGAATTATGAATTATCCCATGCCTATACCCCATTTTCATGACCTTAAGACTGACTCCAACCCTAGAGCTAAAAAGCCATTTACCCATTTTTAGCTCTTTTTTGGTGCTCCAACCCACATTATTTTGGGGAGCTAAAAATGGGTATTGGTGAATTGGGAGCCAAATTTAGCTCCCAAAAGAGTGGAAAAGCCAAATTTGGCTAGAGAAAATGGTGGACCCGCGGCGGGTCCTCCTTTATTTTTTATTTGTTTCTGTGGAATTTTCTCATTGGTTGATTGTGTTGTTTTCTTTTTTTCTTTTTTTGTGTGGTATTTTGTCATTGGTTGATTGTGTATGTTGTTTGTTTAATTGTTTGAAAGAAGATATGAATTGTTGTATGTTTAATTGGTATTTTCTCATTGATCCCGAAGTTAACGGTAACAAAATAATGACTAATTTTCCAAAATATTTTTTGTCTCGGAATTTAAAAAAAAAATTACATCGAAAATTTTGTTTTCAAAAGTAATAACTAACTATAGAATAATTAAAGTGAAATATGAAAATTAGAGGTCAAATAAGTATGGTTTATTGTAATAAATTGAAAAAAGGGAGATGGGAAGCGAAATTTAGCTTTGTGTAGGGTTGGAGTGAAAATGGGATTTGGGGAGCTAAAAAGCCATATTAGGCTATTTGGGGAGCTAAATTTGACTTTACGGGTTGAAGTTTGTTGTTTTCTTTTGCTTTGTTTGTCTTCATTAATTTATTATTATATATGCGTCTGCGTATGGGGAATGGCGGGGGTAGTGCGTGGGAGTGAGATCAAAAGAAAAGAAAAGAAATGCACAAGTGTGTCATGTGTCTTGTTAATTCACATTGATTCCTACTTTTTTTAATTAATAATTATTCGTTTTTTTTTTTTTGTCGCTAATGAAGTAGCTATATATACCTGGATAACATCGCCGACGTTGACGACGATAGCGCCCGGTTTAGGAGTGGCCGGGATCCAGCTGACTCCGTCTCGACACACCTCCAACCCTCCGGCCTCATCCTGGAACACGAACGTGATGCAGTTGCCATCTTGGTGTGGGGCGATCCCGTTGTCCTCTTCCTCCGTCGCCGGAAAATACCTGAGAGCGGTCATGAAATCCTTGGTAGGATAGTCCCCAACTAAATTCAATCCTTGAAAATGCGGCAACCAACCTCTCATCCTGATTATTACTTTCTTATGCATCATTCCATATGACAGTAAGGCAACAACTTAATTACCTTATTTTCATTCATCAAACATTGACACTAACTAACCGACATTCAATCAAACAACTGCTAAATTTACAGGTAAAATTAATTCCACCTCTTCAGAAGTAATTAATTTTGTAGCTAGTGCGAAGATCTAAAATATTTACTCACCATATTGGCCTGCGTGTTATGAGTTTGATGTCGAGCAAACCAAAACGGAAGTAATTATCAATCCTTTTTGTTGATAACAATGACGGCAATGGACCAAATCCACCGGTGAAAATCATGGAAGCACCTCAAAGGAAGGATGAGGGCGAGCATGACACTGGCGATGAGTAAAGATAAGGGCTATTCAAAACAATTTAGAATTCGGTTACATGCTAAAGGGTTTGTCGTTTATTTTTCGTAAATTAATTATGTTCGACGATTCGGTTAGGATGTCCCAGAATACTATGTTGTTCTTACTATAAATGCTTGAAGCACGATAATAATTTGGATTCTTTTATGCTACAATGAAATTTATATCTTGATAATTTAAGCGATCTAGATTTTTGTAAACAAGCAAAACACGCGAAACTCATGCTACTCCTATTTTGTATTTACAAAATTCTCAAATGAACCCGACATTATACCTATTTAGTATTTACGCGATTCGAAAATAAAACCGGCCAACCGGCCGGGCCCGTCACTATCTACATAAATACATTAACTACAATTTTTTTCTCTCTCTTTCTCTCACTTACACAATCTTCAGCCAGATCTCTCTTCCTTCGTTTTCTCAATCTTTCCTTGATTTCGTTTAGCCAAACTAATACCGCTGCAACAACAATAAATCAATATCAATCCATTAAAAAAATACTACCATTTCACAAAACACAAATATCATTCGAGAAATAAAAACACTCTCATTTCACAAAATACCAATACAAATGCAGATTTAATCAATACCAATGTGACAAAAACAATACCAATGCGACAAAATCAATTCCAATACGACAAAAACAATACCAATGTGAGAAAACAAAAAACAATATGATACCGTTTCATAAAACAAAACAATGAACCAGTACCAAATCAAAATAAAAAAAAAACAGATCTAAATTTTTATGTTCTACTGGTATATGATGGATAGATTGAGGGAGGGAGGGAGGGAGAGAGAGATTATTGCCACCACGCAGCCGTCTCTTGGAGAGAGAGAGAGAGAGAGAGAGAGGGCGTGTGAGGGAGGGAGGAAGAGAGGGAAGGAGGGCGGTGGAGGAGATGGTGGCTAGCAACATATGGCCATGGAGAGAGAGAGAGAGAGAGTTTGCATTGGAGGGGAGGAGGGTGGCGGAGGGGTGGGTGCGGCAACAACGGTACAGGGAGTGAGGGCTGATGGAGAATAAAGTTATATTAGGGTTGGGGTATAATATATATAAATTAATTTTTTAAAAGATAGAAATTTGCTGTGGTATTTTTTTTTAATTTTCAAAATTATCATTAATCTAATCCTCATCGTCAATATAAAAATTGGATGAAACAAACATCATGAATGGTGCATATTTTGGTAGCCACCGTGATTACTCAAAATTGAGTAACCACACTAACACATTCTCAAAGAAAAAGCGATTCTCACCGTCATCACCTGCAAGAATCAAAGAAATCGCACACGGCAGGAGGCTCCCCGACGAGAATCCATTATGCTGGAGGCGCTAGCGGCTTAGAGAGAAGGGAAAAGAGAGAAAATTAGAAATATATTGGCGAAAAATTTCTCCCCTTTTGTTGAACCCCTTCAATTCTTTCCCTCCTATTATGAAAACTCCCTCCCCCAATCCTCAAAAGGCCTTGAAGGGAAGGGGTTTGATTTCATTTCTTGGTTTCACAGTAGATTGTAGTTGCCGCAATTTGTGACTTTGTATCTTTGTTCTTTCCTCTTTTTTTAAGAGTGATGGATTGAAAATAATAAAGTATTGGGACATATTGGAGGTGGGTTCAGCTTTGAGAAATTGTAGGCGGGGCTGACTAGCTTGTTGGGTTTTACGTGAAGCTATTGGACCTTGACCGTCTAAATACTGGGCAGCTAGATGACGCTCAGTGGGCCTAGAAAGCCTGTATGGACTCGGTTGATGGATACTCCTATTCTGCGGTTCTTCCTTTTCCTGATCATTTATTGATTTCCGACTCTCGGTGTGTTTTCGACTTCCCGCTTCTCTTCTGCGAGCTCGTAAAACTCAATTCCTAGGCATTTTGATATCTTAATTTTCTTTTCGTCTGCTTCGCCTGCTTGCCTTGCTTTGATTTCGCAAGCTTTCTTTTCAAATGATCAAGGAAATAAAATTGTTGATATTGTGAATCATGTCTACATTGATCTCCATTCGAATTACAGTGCAGGAACCTCTGTAGTTCACAGTGCTATATTGGCTCCACATCATGAAAAGGTATCGAAAAATTAATAATTGTGTGATGAAAAGGGTTTCAAGAGATGAAGTTTGTTATAAGTGATCAGATTCAATTGATATTGACCCTGGTAATAAGCAACATATAGATGGAGATTAATTAGTGGACTTTCTCAATACATTGAAGATAAGTAATTTCCCATACCATTCTATTAGGTTGAAAGTTGGATGTCCCGTCATTTTATTAAGAAATATGGATCAAAGTATAGGTCTCTACAATGGTACAAGGATGATAATCAAGAGACTTCGCACATGGTTTATTGAAGTGCAGATTCTAATAGATACTCATATTTGTGATAGGGTCTTTCTACCTCGGATTAAATAGTCTTCTCATTACAAAAGTCTGGATTTCACATTGGTTAGCAGACAATATCCTATTGCAGTTTGTTTGCTATAACAATTAACAAAAGTCAAGCACAAGGAAATTTTGATCATTTGACACAAATTACTTTCGGGAAGACAAATGGTATTTCTAATGAGTTGGTCAGGATGTCGCAAAATACAATGATGTTGATCCTTTTGAACGATTGAAGTATTTTTAATAATTTTGATTCTTTTATGCTAACAAGAAATTTGAATGTTCGATAATTTAAAAGATCTAGATTTTCTTATACTAATAAAGAGGCGGGAACCTTACATACAAATTGCTACTGCTATTTATGCAATTGGCGAATGAATCCGGCCAACCGGCAGTGCCCGTGACTTTAAAAGATCTAGATTTTCTTATACTAATAAAGAAGCGCGAATCTTACATACAAATTGCTACTGCTATTTATGCAATTGGCACATGAATCTGGCCAACCGGCAGGGCCCGTGACTAGTCACGTGCCTTACCGGTTGGCCGGTTTCATTTCTTAATCACGTAAATACTAAATAGGTAGCAATTTCAGGATCATTTGCGAATCGTGTTAATACAGATAAGGAGTAGCATGAGTTTCGTGTGTTTTGTTTGTTGTCAATAATCTAGATTTCTGAAATTACCGAATAGTTAATTTCTTCGTAGCATAATAGTGTCCAAATTATTAAAGAATTCAAGGTCATAATTACTTGGTCCAAAATTAAAAAGGTACAACTAATTCTTAAACGAATGTCATATTTCACATCTTCATTAATTTCTTTGTAACAATAATCTATATTGTAAGTATACTTGTAATTACTTTCTTCAATCCGCCCAGTTATTTCACATCTTCGTTAATTATGACCTTAGAATGCTGGTAGCGATGCAAGTATACCTGTTCGTTAATTATGACCTTAGAATGCTGGTAGCGATGCAAGTATACCTGAAATAACTGGGCGGATTGAAGAAAGTAATTACAGGTATACTTACAGATATGCTGGTAGCGATGCAAAGTAATTGTTTACAATTGCTTTTGTTGCAAAGAAAGGCTCGACGCGTTCGGTGGAAGTAAGAGGGTATCTCCAGCCGTTTATATAATGTTCGGGTGAGATTTCTCCGCCTATTATGTCTGTGGCAGTAGAGGAATTGAAGCAACAAACTAATTACATCTTTTTGACTGTTTGGTATTGGGATAACTGTTTTTATTGTTAGACATGATACTGGCCTACTGATTTAGTTTTTTAACCACAATAATAAAAACAAAAAAAATGTAACACAGACCATCAGACTTTCGTCTATTTTCATATATATTCTTGGGTTAATACACTAGTTTGGCCCGAAGTTTAGCGTTAGTGACAGTTCTGGCCCCATTTTTCAAATAAGACATTTGTGGGCTACTTTTGAAATTATTAGACAAATTTGGCCCGAGAGACGGTTTGACTGTCAGAATTAACGGTCAACTATTTTCCCCGTCACTGACTCAGCATTTGCCACTGACTGGGCTTGTCCACATCATTTACAAATTAAATAAAATAAAAAAATAATAATAACAAATGAAAAAACTGAATTACAGAGAAGGGGTCACGTGGACCACTAGCTCTTCCCTTATT
The DNA here is from genome assembly GCA_946122785.1 of Linum tenue. Taxonomy (NCBI): domain Eukaryota; kingdom Viridiplantae; phylum Streptophyta; class Magnoliopsida; order Malpighiales; family Linaceae; genus Linum; species Linum tenue. The sequence continues at coordinate 13,608,068 of CAMGYJ010000010.1, read as the reverse complement.
AACTCCATCGTTTCTCCTTCCCCCACCCATTCCCGAGCGGCCGACGATTCTTCCGTCGATGATTCTTCCGCCTTTTTTTCTTCTTCGCCAGCTCCAATCATCACCGCCCTCCCGTTGGGGTCAACCGCCAAGTACTAACCAGGAACTATCCTACTGCATCTGGACTTACCAAACATCTCCGGGTGAACTTTATCAAAGACACTCTTCCCCTTGTTGTACTCCAAAATCACAATCCTCCAGGAATCAGAACCAGCCACGATTTAATCCTTCTGAGATCTAGTAAAGCCTGAACTAAGCCAAGGAGCGAATAACACCGAATATTTCGACGGAAAGCATGGTTTTGGAGCCTACCGGTGTCGTCGGGACGGAGGAGATCGAGAAGCTTTCCCACGCAATGACGATCTCTTGGAACTTCCTGCCGGAGAAGCTTCCGTTAATGGCGGCCACCACACCGATGGGTTGCTGAGGTGTTATTTGGTGGGTAAGTGGAAGAAAATGAGGGGGGGGGGGTGGGTGTTGATTTGCTCGGCCGCAGAAAGCAGGGCTAGTAGCAGGGGAAAATGGGAGTTGGAGGTGGCGGCGGGTGAAAGTGGGAGGTGGAGCTGGTCGCAGGGATGGGTGTGGGTGGTAGGGGTTGGAAATGGAATGGGGAATTAAGTGGGCCCCAAATTAATTTACTTGTTTTTTCTATATTTTTTTCATTTTAACATAAATAAATTATGTGCAAATGATGTGGCAGCCATGTTAGTGCCATCTCAGCACTAAATGCTAAGTAACTGACGGAATAAATGTTTGACCGTCAGTTTTAACGGTCAACATAATTTTTGGGCCAAATATGTCTAATAATTTCAAAAGTAGGCCATAAATGTCTTATTAGAAAAATGAGGCTAAAACTGTCACTAACGCTAAACTGCGGGCCAAACTAGGGTATTAACCCTATATTCTTTCATATATGTCCATTTAAATGGTTGACACACTGCAACCATAATTAAGAAATGAGACACCTAATACACGGTTGAATACCTAACCCTTGTCCTGAGTAAGTTAAATGGACATTTTGAATAAGTATAAGGAGTTTATTTTGAAAAATAATTGTTGTCTATATAAGTTGCATGTGTCAACATTTGACATATAACTTTGATTTCACAGCATATGAGCCATGTAGTTAGCTTTATGAAAACTTGGAGAAGTAGCAATTGACACTTGCCCCCAAAAGAATTCCTTGCATGACGCCTCTTATGAGAATAAAGAAGGGGTAATTAGCACAAAAGGTCACAAAACTATACACTTAGTACAAAACGGTCATAAACCTCTAATTTTGCACGTTTCAATAACAAATGTTTGGAAGAATAACAAAAAGGTAATTCCGTCCATCTCCATCTAAAAAATCGTTACTTTTGCACAATCAGCACGCCACATCACTTAAAATATTAATAAAAAAAATCAATAATCAAACCCAATGAACCCAACCAATTATCGAGTCAGCCCCTTCTCGCCTCTGTCTACCCCACCGTGGACCCTACCTCTGCCAAAAACATCTCACTCTCCCCAAATTTTCAGTCTGACGAACCTTCCCCTCTCATCCAAAGAGATCCCCAAAAGTTGCAAGGTTTATTCCCAATCGACAACGAATTCCATTAAAACCCAACCAAAAAACAACCACCCATCATTCCATCATGTCCAATCTGAACGCTTTCACCTTCATATTCATAATCTCCTCTCCACACTTTCAATGCCATTACCAATTCCTAAAGTGGCCATCAAATCGCCACAACTGCTGTATCTCCTAATCAGAGACTACATATACAATGCAACTCCATCAACATGGAGAAAACAGGGGAAATCCGCAACGTCAACCTCCCTGCTAATCTCTCCGGGCTCACGCGGCCAAATTCTGGTGCGACAGCCGGACAAGCTACGGCGCCAAGATCGACGAATTCCGCTTGGGAATCGGCGTCTTCCTCTAAATATTCAAATTGTTTGGAAGAATAAGAGAATCTAAATTATTAAAATACTTCAAAAATTCAAAAGAATCACATTGTACTATTCTCTAACATTTCAATGACTTATCGCCTAAAATTGTTTTACGAAAATGAAAAACAAACCCTATGTAAGGGCACCAACTCCTAAAATCATTCTCAAATTATCCCTTTGTTTACTCCTCGTCGTTAGAGAATGTTGCATGTATTCTTTTTAATTTTTTTGCATGTCCTCCATCATGAACAACACCATCATCTCCATTAATAATAATGTCTTCATCTCTATTAGTGAGACATTTATCTACATTATCAATTGCCTATTCCCTCTTCTCTTGCATTTCATTAATTTGCGGATCCAGAGAATATTTCTTCAATGCATAAAACCACCTATTGGTCGGACCAATTGTGTTTTACGCAAAATCAACTTATCCTTGTATCTTACTATTTTGAATATACAAAATGGTTTGTTTTGTCGTAACATTATGTTATCAAATATTCGTAGTCGACAATCAATCAATGTTTCTAATCATTGTCATCAACAATATATATTTCTAAGTTAAGATGTTTAATCACTGATTATTGACAGTTTTTTATTTATCTCATAGGCTTATGTTGAAAATTTTCAGCATATATAATGGTTTCTCAATTATCTTATATATGTTGACTCATTGCCAACGTGGAGGTTTATAAACTCTTGATGGAAGACATTATACCTTGATTTTTCAATCACAATATTCAAATCTATTATCTTATACCGCGTACATTAGTTGATTATTCTCAAAATTAGGAATAACACTCAACCAATGCTTTTTGGCCCCTTATAGTATACCATTGTATTTTTTACCGAAAAGGTTTGATCTCTGGATAAATATTGTTTATTCGAGTTCAAAGCCATTAACACATCATCAAGGTTCTATAATTGACATGGTATTTTAGTTAATAATTCCTTGCTGCTACCACATGCTTTAAAAATTTAGATATTCTTGGTAAACATTTAAAAGCTAATTATTTTCTTATTAGTATAAGTAATTGATAGGATGTGTCTACAATGCATCGCAAACATATGGTTCAAATCAAGGTTGTCAAACAGGTTTAGGCTGTTGAGGTGGTCAAACAAATGGTTTGAGTTTCAATGTTTGGATCTGGTGTCCAACTGATTTAAGCCATTTATCCATATTATAAAAATATACGTGTAATGGTAATAATTTAAGATTTTCATAACTTGAATATAATTTGATAGGTAACATACAATAATTTAACAATAAATATATTATTTGACCTAAAAGCTACATTTTCCAAATATTAATAAGGCTGGTAGAGGACAAAAAGGCAACATTTTATTTGAGATTCGGAGATCGATCAATGCATTCTTTCTTCCATGCCTATTGCTATTTTTGCTGTTCTTTTTTATACTCACCAAACTTGCAATTTATAGGGTAGATTGCTTGCGGAGAAGGAAGTGTCAACACATGTTACATTCGATACCACAAAATTTTTCAAATTATTTGATTACTCAGCTCAATTATGGACATGCTAATAACCCTATTTTTTTAACTAAATACTTAACAATAGGTTCTTCCCTTTTTTATTGTCTTTTAGTGGAAGCCAATCATTTATAGTAAAATATTTGGAAACACTAAACATTACATACATAGGAATTTACGTCGTTCGAGTCAATAACTGGTACATTATAGCACCCGTTATAGCACCTTGGGCCTTGGTGCCGGGTTAGGTTTAGTCATTAGGGTATTATTATTAGTTAATTGTTAGATTATTATGGTTATTTAGAATATTCATATTAGTTTATTGTGACTTGTTGAGGAAGTTATTAGTTTGCCTTGTTAGAGTGGGATAGGGTGAGCTATTAGGTTTTCTTGTGTTTCCCTATAAATATGTACTTTGTGGTTCAGTTATGAATAAGAAGAAGATTATTCCAGTAATTATTGTAGTTTCTTAGGAGTAGAAGTAAAGTAATTTAGCGATCCACAACGCGTGAATCCTATCACGCGCCAATAGCATTCTATGAGATTTGTTATTTTCCCTAACAGTGATAAATAACCCAGTGATCAACACAAAAATTGATAATCTATAGATTGAATTCCAACCCAGTTAATGGCTTGATTATTTGGTGGAAAATATGGAAAGCAAGAAATGAATTCGACTTTGAGAATGTTTTTCCTTCTCTGCCAGCAGTCTCATCACATGCAGCTTGTGAGCTTGAGGACTGGTCTAGTATTGGGGAAAATTCATTTTCACGTCATCCCTCTTAGTCAAGGTATTACCATAAGATACATGTCCCTCCGTCGAGGATCTACGACAAAGTGATCTTTTGTGATGGTACTTTCAAAATCGACATCCAGTAGGCGAGCATTGCTGCGATTGAAAAGAATGCATCGAGGAAGGTTTACGACGATAAAGATGAGAAAATCCCTTGTCGCACAACTTAGGCTTTTGTGAAGCGGCGAGAAAGGCAAACTGTGAACTTTGCTCGGCCTTAATTACCTCATATTGTTTAGCTATTGTCGAAGCCTTGGGTAAACCAGTTGATGAATGGAGGGTGACTATGAACCATGTCAACTTGCTCTATTCCATGTTTTCAGATTTTACTGTCCATTATGTAAAAATGACTTCGGAAAGTTTAGGGTTGATGATGAGAACAATCGAACCTTCATGAATCTCATTTTTAATTTGTGGTGGTTTTTATTTTTATTTTATAAATCATGAATTAAGTCGGGAGTATCATGATCATTCTAGGTTGACTTTGGCCAGATTGAGAGTTTAGTCAAAGTCGAGTCAGCAAGGTGGGATCCACTATCATGACAATCTAATGAATAATTGACGGTGAGGGCATGATTAGAAACTGCCACATAGATTGGGTACTACTGTAGAAGAAATTATAGTTCATGAATGCTATAGTTTGCTTGATTAACATATTTTTCTAATCCAAAATATATCTAAATCGATATAATTTTATAAAGTACAATTAATTTAAATTTTTTTTAAAAATTTATTGTTTGAATTAGAACACATAAAATATGATTAACTAAAAAGTAATGAGGGAAGGGAGTGGATCCAGTTTAAATCTTCTCTTTTCTTATATATGAGGGATATATGTATGGGAGGAGTACTCAAGTTTGAAGTTTCCATCTCCTTCCAGTAATATGTGTTTCCGATGCCTTATTGGAAATAAGCAGAGGAAATCAGTTTTGTCTTTATTTAAGTGACTCCGTCCAGCGGCTTAGGATAGGGTGAGTAACCCTTTGTTACTCATCCGTGAGTAACCACCTTAGGACCTTAGATCTGGGCCGGGTTGATCGTGTGGTTGTGGTTGATGCGGTGATGGTCAGGGGCATTTTTGTCCGATTTTTGAATCAATGACTTCCCCCTTTTGTCCGTTGCGAATCATTCTGTGCGCGAGTTGGATTCGGTTTTTGGATAGAGAAACTACGAGCAGCAGTTGAGAAACAGGGGACGGCGATTCTCCATAATTGGTCGACGGCGATAGAAACTGCGACCAGCAGCTAATCGAATCGAGCTTTCTGATTCTCCATAATTGATCAACGGCGATAGAAACTGCGAGCAGCAACTAATCGAATCAAGCTTTTTGATTCTCCATAATTGATCGACGACGAGGTTAGATATTAGTTTTTTTTTTATTCTTCCTGTTTAGCTAATCGAGTATTCTGTTGATCTCTGGTTTCGTTGGAGGTTATTCATTGCTGCTAGTCGAGCTTGTTCATGTTTAGCTAATCGAGCGTGTTTGAGTTTCTCTGGTTTCGTTGTAGGTTTTGTAGAATTTACTTTCTCTGAGTTTCTTTGTGTGTTCTGTTTAGCTAATCGAGCTTGTTCATGTGTTATGTTCTTTGTGTTTTGGTGTTTTTGCAGTATTCTGGTGAGATGAGTTACGTAAATTGTGGCGATGTTGTTCCATTTGATAGATCTGGTTCTTCAACCAGCGTTGTAGGATCTGGTTCTTCATCTAGCGTTGTTGGAACTGTTTCTTCATCTATCGATCTTGGATTTGGTCATTCAGCCAACTCTGGTGAATCAGGAGGTAAGATATACAAATTTGTTTGTTTATTGAAGTTTGAATGTGTTAGATACCATATGGTACCATGGTGGTAATTACTGGTATACGATGAGAGGTGATACTATAGTGTTGTGTTGTGATGTTATTGTGCTCTGTATTTAAGTTTTACCATATCATACCATGGTGGTAATTACTTGTACCATGTTTGGAATCATCGGTATGGTGTCGTAATTTGATTTTACCATGCCTTACCATGTGGTATAGTGTGGTAGTTTCAAGTTAAAGGTGGGGTTATGTGTGATAATTTATTTTACCATGTCATACCATGTGGTAAAATATGGTAACTTGATGTTATCATGTATAGCTTATGGTATAGTGTGGTTTTTTGGGGATTTTGTTGCTGCTGTAAGTGATTTTACCATGTCATACCATGTGGTATAGTGTGGTAATTTGATTTTACCATGCCATACCATGTGGTATAGTGTGGTAATATGCTAAGATGTGATTCTGTTGTGGCATGTAATTCATTTTACCATATTATACCATGGTAGTAACTCTTGTATCATGGCTGTAATTATTGGTATACATTGAGATTTCACACTGTTGTGGTCTGGAATCCATTTTACCATATCATACCATGGTGGTATTATATTTGTACATATTTAATATGTTGCTTCATAATGTTTGTAGGTTTCAATGGTATAGATCCTACTGTTCGTGATTCTTGGAAGGACTTAGAGTTCAATACACCAGATGATGCATATAATTTTTATGTTGATTATGGGAATCATGAAGGTTTTGGTGTGAGGATTTATAACCAATCAGCGTGTCCGAAGCTTAATGGTGGTTCTTCAGCTGTATAGTATATCAAGTATTGTTGCAATAAGGAAGGTTGGAAAAGAGGTAGCGAGAATAACCCTGATAATGTAGGTGTTGTTGATACGACGGTTCGTGTTCGTAATGTTCCAGAACTCAGGGGTGGATGTAATGGTGCTTATATACGACTGAGGTGGTTTAAAGAGTTTAAATGCTACAAGATCTATCGTTGGTATAATGTGCACAACCATGACATGATTCCTAAGTCTCTGCGTCACTATGTGAGATCCAGCAGACGAATGGCTCCTGTGTATAAGATGTTGGCAGAGGTGTTGGCAGAGGTGAATGATGCTGCTGGTATTGGTGTGCCTTCTTCGTATAATGCAATTAGTAGGGCTGGTGGTGGTCGGAAGTTTGTTGGGTTCACAAAGAATGATTTGAAGAACCATCTGCGAACGGTGAGGACGTTATCAATGGAGTATGGTGATGCGACTGCATTGCTTGAATACTTTAGACGTCAAGCACAGCTGGATCCTGGGTTCTTTCATGAGGTGGAGGTTGATGTTGAAGAGAACATTGCTAGTATTTTTTGGGCAGATGGGAAGATGAGGATGAATTATCATTATTTTGGTGATTCAATTAGTTTTGATACTACTTACCAGACTAACAAAGAGTTTCGGCCACTAGGTATGTTTTTCTAGTTTGTTGTTTATTATTGTCTTTGTGAGTTTGTATGATTATTATTATTATCATTCTGTATCATGGTTATTTTGTTCTTAAAAGTCTGTACCATATGGTATGGGTTGGTATGGATTGCTTTTTTGTTCTTAAAAGTATTTTACCATATGGTATGTGTGGTAACAAGGTTATTTGAGGTGGTTTTTGCGTTGTTAGAAGTCTGTACTATATGGTATGGGCTGGTATGCATTGTGTTTTTGTTCTTAAAAGTCTTTTACCATATGTTATGGGTTGGTAACAAGGTTATTTGAGGTGGTTTTTGCGTCGTTAGAAGTCTGTACTATATGGTATGGTCTGGTATGGATTGTTTTTTTTTGTTCTTAGAAGTCTTTACCATGTGGTACGAGTTGGTATTATTTCGTACCTTTTACCACATGGTATGTGTTGGTAGAATTGTTTTTACTCACAGTTTCTTATGTTTTTGTAGCTTTGTTTGTTGGTTTCAACAATCATCACCAACTGACTGTCTTTGCGGCTGCTCTTCTATATGATGAAACAACGGCAACATTTGAATGGCTTTTCGATCAGTTTTTGAAATGCATGGGAGGTGTGAGACCGTTATCAATGTTTACTGACCAGGCTGCTACAATTGCTGCTGGTATAAGGTCTGTTTTCCCAGATTGTTTTCATGGGTTGTGTACATGGCATATTGCTCAGAATGCAGTTGTTAATCTGGGAAGTTTGTGTGACTCTGACTTCCTTCGTGAGCTTAGTTATTTGATGTATAATGCTGATGATGACTTCCATCAGCAGTTACAAATGTGCTCCATTGGGGTTCGAAGTCTGGGCTATTCTTCCCCTTGCCCTTGATATTCTTTGAAAGATGCCACGCACAAAGCCGGTGTGTTGCATCTGGAAACACAGTAGCAATGGCATTCCTCATTGCTTTATCCCCATCTGTTACAACTGTATGCAAGTCCTTTCCACCCAAAATTTCCTTCAATATCTCCAAAGCCCACTTGTAGCTCCCTTGAGTCTCATTAGCTAACAGTGCACTCCCAAATAAGCAACTCGTGAAATGATGGTTGATACCTGAAATAGCAAGTGCTTCTCAACTTGTTTACAGATTAGAAAATTGAATATACGAACCAAAATTAGCACTAAGGTGTGTACCTGTGAAAATAACAAGAGGCATATTGTAAATATTTTTTTTGTATGTCGTGTCAAATGCGAGCAACTCTCCAAAGCACGAGAGGTCAGCTATGCTCATACTGTCTACCCAGAATAAACTGTGGAGCCTATTTTCCTCGTTAGTAGTGTACCGGAGGATGAAGTGCGTGTTCGTACTTTTCTTCGATTCTAGATAGGCCAGTGCGGCTGCCGCATCACTAGGACATAATCTTTCATTGCGATCTAGAGTGCTGAAATTCATCCCATCTTTTACTGTGTACCCAACTTTATCATGCCCTCCAGCATTATGCACAACAAGCTTTATTATTTGAGAAGGTTTCATACCTGCATTCTTCTTAAATCTAAAGTCTGCCTTGTCAGCCTCTGTTAACCCTCGTTGTGATCTCAGGTGATGAGTACACTGCCGATTAATTGGCATATGATTGTGATCTTCTTTAAATATATCCACTGTCCATTTTGAATCATTCTTGTTAAATGCCACATGCATTTTTGCTTTACAACCAAATATGGTCTCCATAGGGGAGTCTCTCTTTTTCTCCCCTTTGTTGGGGGCTCTATGTCCCTCACAAGAACAAACGAAAGCTCCAGTAGTAACCTCTCTCTTGCTGTTTCGAACTTTCTTTGAGCGCCTAACAGAGAATCCCCAAGCCCTTGCATAATCATTGTAGAAGTTGTAAGCTTCTTCGAAGTCATTAAATATCTGGCCGATTTTAGGAGGATCTAAAATCACATCTTCCATCCCAGTCGTTTCTCTATTCAGAATGCCATTGTCGGTTTCTCGTGTTTCCTCTAAACTCTCAAGGTCATCTTCGATGGGACTGTTACGAGGATGTTCTTCTTCTTCCATCGATATAATGGCTGCAAACTTCTTTGGTTTAGGGTCTCGGCAGGGTGGGATACTGACTGTAGGTGGTTTGGTAGGTTTGGAGGCGGTGGAACGTGTATGTACGTACAAGAATTATGCCCAACTTGCTGCTGGACACCTATTTTTACCCCTCTGTTGTTTTGTCTATGTTAAGAATGATTATTTTAGTACTTAATTTAGGTTAGTTACATTATTATTTTAATATTTTTGGTAGCGTAACCTTCCACTTCAATTAATTATCCAATGCTGCCATGTGTAAATTGATTCATTTATTTTTTATTTATTTGTCTCTCTCCTTACCGATCTTCTTCCTCCCAAAACCTTCCATCTTCATCCTTCTGTGTTCTGTACAGAGGAAAAAATGGGAACACACTCTATTTCCCTTCCTCTGGAATTTCCCCGCCTTTAAACAAAACTTGCACATGAAAAGATGACACATGTGATACATTCTACTTGCTGCTAGAAAAGTTTGCTGCAAAAATCCATCTTACACATCTTTTCTATATGCAACAGGTGGAGGTAAATCTTCTCACAGGTGAAACCACAATTCTGAGATCAGATCTCGTATATGACTATGGACAAAGTCTGAATCCTGCAGTAGACATGGGACAGGTTGTACACACAGATATTCCATTAGATAGACTGAAGTTATAATCTTTAAAGAACACATGACGTCGGAGGTCTTGATGTTTTAACTTCTGTCTTTGTTCGCTTGCAGATTGAAGGAGCTTTTGTTCAGGGAATAGGGTTCTTCATGTTAGAAGAGTACAAGACTAACTCGGACGGTTTAGTCACAGCAGACAGCACCTGGAGATACAAGGTTCCTACCATAGACACCATCCCCAAACAGTTCAACGTCGAAATCCTCAGCAGTGGACATCACCAGAACCGAGTTCTGTCATCAAAAGGTAAATGATCCTCTTAAAAAATCGGATGAACAAAGCCGTGGTAACAACGAACAGACAATAATTTCAGCTCCACATAAAACCCCATGTAGAGTTGAAACTTACAGGCTACAGCACATAGTATGCAAATTGTTTGCCTAAAGATCCCGACTTTATTGGCTTTTTCTTATTGTATGTAGCTTCCGGTGAACCACCCTTGCTGCTAGATAATAAACAAATAAACAAATAGATGATGAATTCGATTGGTGACAGATAATAAACAAATAGATGATGAATTCGATTGGTGACAGATAATAAACAAATAGATGATGAATTCGATTAGGAAACCCAATGATTATCTCATTTTCTTCTTCCTGTACTGTATGTATAGAGTGAATAAGTGATGAAGATGGAAGGTTTTGGGGAAAAAAGGAATAATGGGAGCAGGTAGAAGATCGGTAAAGAGAGAGGAAAATAAATTAAAAAAGAAATTAATTACATGACACATGGTAGCATTAGATTGTTTTGGAGCATACATATTACACTAACTTTAATTAATGATGAAAGATTTTCCCGTATAGCTTTAATAGAATTTTCTAAGTTGACTTAATAAGGTAGATAAATATTACACTTACCATAAAGAGAAAAACACTCTACATCCCCCTTTATTAAGACGTGTGAAACCCCTTTATGCTTTCAGGAATACCCAGCTCTGTGACGGTAGGATTAGAAGAGCACAGTTCCGTACCGTTCTGTGAAGCTGGAACAGAAGAGGACCATGGGAAAGCCAGGGTAAGTCAATTATATACACAAGGAAGAAGGCCACCATCGTAAAGTCTCTCTTTCTTCTAAATTCCTCTTTTGTTCTTTATGATTTCTTTTTTATCTCAGGGACATGAACAAGATGAAGCACGTTATGGACAGCGGGATAATGACAAGATCAAAGGCGCGGTCGTCCGGTATAATGGTTTGTCAGTTTACATGTTTTCATATCTCCATCGTTGGCAGCTTATTTTTCGTTAAAAACTAAAGAACGACGATTGTTTTTGTTACTATGAACGTAGGAGCTGGAGAAGGATGTATCTCCGGTAAAGAAAGCTAGAACTGAAGTCGGTGTGATCCCTCCATCGACGCCGGGATCAAATATGATTGTTCTTGATGGTGAATCGAGGGGAGATGGTAATGCTTTAGTCTGGAAAAGTCGTACCAGATTTTCTACCCTGCAATTCACCGAAAATGTATTTTTATCCACCCAACTAATATTTTTCTGAAAATGGAATCAGTGGTTATATTTTTATCGAACCCACTAATATTCTTTCGTCTTCCATTGCAGGCAGAAACTAAGTTTAGGCTGGCTCACGCTGTCAACTACAGTGAGGAGGAAATCAAACTTGCTCACTACATATTTGCAGTTGGCCTTCCGTTAAAAGAGGTCCTAGTCGATACCATGATGAAATCCTATACGCGAAAGGCGCTATGGTCCCTCTGCCCTAACTCCAATGTTGATGCTGATGTAAGTTTTAATCCTGGCCTACTGTTACTAATCAGGATGTTGAAGGGTGTTTTATATCTTGTTGTTTGCACATCATTTGTTAATGAGTAGATGACGATTCGTGGGAAAATTGATAAGGATCAAGGGGTAGCCTGGATCATGTCCTTTCTACCCAGAATTTGAGTCTGGTGGTTGTCGTTCTTTCTTTGGTGGTGCCTGTTTATTTGACTTGCCTTTGGTTTGTTGTTTTTTTTCTCCTGTGTATTTTTGCCCTTTTCCCTTTGTTTCTTTGAGGAGTGCACTGCTGGTGCAACTTTGCTTCTAGTTTCCTCTCTGATTTTGTTTTTGTATCTGTACACAGTTCTTCTATTTAATTCCATTACTCACCATTATAAAAAAAAGTTTTAATACGAATTATTGGCAAATTTTTTAGTAAGGCAGCATTGCCACATCTAGGGCCGATCTGTAAGTGTTGGAGTTAATGATGCTTTCATTGATGCTAAGTACATGGTAATAATTGGCTTAGTAAGTAGCTAATTACATTTCTTTTCTCGAAACTCAAAATGGAAAGTCTGCTCGGTGATAGCTAAGTTGTTTAATTGTACTGGGTTGTTCTTTGAAGTGTTATTTAACATATTTCGTTTGAAAATTGAGGATATACTGGCCTGAATATAGTTGTTCCTGCATTGAAATTGTCACAACATGCAGAAATATGGGTAAGGTCTCGATAAGCTTCAACAGATAACCATGAACTTCAAGCATAAACTTTAGAAAAGGTCACTGATTACTTCAGCCTATCGAAGAAGCTAGGCCTCTTCTAATATGCTTTCTTTGCTTCTCATTTTCAATAGAGTTAGTAACAGATTGCACCTTACCTCTCCTTACCGTTCAACTCGCATAATACCAATCTCCTAAAATTTGTATACCCTGGTTGGGGACCAGATCAGGTCAGTAACTGATGGGTCAGTAACCCATCAGTAACCTCTTCCCTTGTCGTCACGTGTCAGTCCTTTTTTCTTATTTAAATTAAATGCGAAAGGACAATAAGGTAAAATTGCTCCTACCTCTATTTATTGCTAACGCTGACTTTTGACCGGATCACATCAGCGCTTTCTCTCTCATCGAAAAAACTTTTAATTTTCTTTCTCTTTATCTGTAAAGGACGATTTCTCAGTCGTTTTAAGTCCGAATTTAATTTTTTTTGCATAGTTAGATCAGATTAATTGTGCTCTTCAAAATGATATCCACTTTGATATTTTTTGGACATAAAAATTTTTGTCAGTTATTACCAGTCTATACCATATGGTATTGACTGGTATTGACCATACCATATGGTATGAAAAAATTTGCCACACCAATATATATTACGTTACCACCCAATACCATATGGTAATATCAATATATATTTCGTTACCACCCAATACCATATGGTATTCGGTGGTAATATCAATATATATTTTGTTACCACCCAATACCATATGGTATAGTGTGGTAATATCGATATATATTTCGTTACCACCCAATACCATATGGTATAGTGTGGTAATATCAATATATATTTCGTTACCACATAATATCATATGGTATAGTGTGGTAATATCATACAATACCATACAATACCATATGGTATAGTGTGGTAATATCAATATATAATTCGTTACCACACAATACCATACATTACCATATGGTATAGTGTGGCAATATCAATATATATTTCGTTACCACCGAATACCATATGGTATAGAGTTATAATATCAATATATATTATCTATAAGAAAAAAAAATAGAAGGAGGTAGAGAAAAAAATCGTCTTGTGTCGCCTCTCATTTCCTCTTCCGCAATCAAGAACACCAAAATGCCGAAAAAATGAGAAAGATCGAAATTGAGGCCAACAAGATGATGAAGAGAATAAATGCAATGAAAAAGAATGGCTCCAATTTTTATTCGTCATGGAAAAAAATAAAGAAGAAGAGAAGAGAGCAGATTTAGATCTAGAAATGAGATTGAGAGAGAAAAAGGAAGAGAGAAAGAGAGAGGATATGGAAAAGAAATTGTGAGAGAAAAAGGAAGATAGAAAGTTGCAGAGAAGTGATTTCTCTTTCCTTCTTTGAAAGTGCAGCCATTAAATACGAAATAAAATAAAATAAAGAATTTAATGTATAAGGAATTGCCTGCCTCTTAGATCTATGGTCTCTATTCATTACTGACATGTCAGTAACCACTTGGTTACTGACCCTATCTGCTGCCCCCTGGTTGGTTGGTGTATTAGGTAATTACAGCAATGACTTGCCACTTGACCCTGGACGAAATTTCGGGGGATGCTGGCCGTGGAAGAAGAGTATGTTTTCTGCCTACATATTGATTCCTTGTACATTTATTTTAGGTGAAATATACGGTTTGTTCTATGGTATATAATAAATTTTTAATTCTGCTAATTTAATTAAATCATGATTAGGAAATGGTACTTGACTATGGCATGACACCGAAAAAAGCTTTAGAGTGTTACGGTACAAAGTTTCTTACAACAGCTCACACATGCAGAAAGGTTTTCTTCTCAATACTTTCTTCTGCATTTCACTTTTGGCTTCCTCATTAATTGTTTCTAGCTATTGTACGAAGATATATGTAAATAATTTTTTTTCCAATCAAGCTATTTAATTTTTTCATAAATGGAATGTCAAATATGGTCTACTGATTTTGGTCTTTCTTGTCGTAATGTAGTTGTGTCTGCCAATGAAAGATATGATGCATGGTGATGACATTCATTGGTATTTAGTTGTCATCTTGATGAATGACAAGCAAGTTCATATCTTGGATTCATATCCTTCTAAAGAGCGCCAAACACCTCGTAAAGATGCAGTACAAACTATGGTATGGTCAGAATTTGTGCGTGGAATACGATTATATTTGTGAACTGGATTTTTGTTTTCTTCTATTTGTACTAAAGTTACTCCTTATGTAGATTGGATTTCTCGATGCCTTGTTCGAGGATCTTTATTTACAAGTGGAACAAATGTGTGATCCCCCAGTGATGAAGGAGTTCTCTTTGACAATTCCTTCAGTTCCTGAACAACGTCACGAGTAAGAATCATTAATTATGCATAAATTCGAAAACATACTCACAATTGATCATATGCTTCATCTAAATTTATGTAGGTATGACAGTGGCGTTTGGGTGTGCGTATGGATGATGGGTGCAACTTGGGATGAAGATTATTTTATATGGGTAAGCAACAATTCACTTGCTTGAACTTGTAGTTAAACAACCTAGTGAATTTGCTATTGAGATCCATTGTCTTTGTGAAAAATTTTCAGCCATGCGGAGATATGAGGAGAATGCAACTAGCTTTGTATCTAGTCAAAGAACCTGCATATTACATAAGACATGTGGTCATCAAGGAAGCAAATAGGAATGCACCGATGTTTGAACTCGAGACTCGTACGTACAAGGAAGAAAATCGAAAGAGGCTGAACAAGAACTAGAGCTATATGGAGATAGTGCTTCCAGTCTTTTTGTTCTATGTTGAACTTGTTTGTTTGTTGAACTAGTTAAGTTTATGGTTTTAGAATCTTTGGTCTATATGTTTAGATCCACAACATCGACGCATTTGGTACATTTTCAATTGTTCATGCTCGACATTTTTGGTCTATACATTTCTTCTGACAGTGGCAACATGGGAGATTACTAGTCGTTCCATGCTTCCATTGGAGATGGTCCTCGTCGTTGCTCCTTGCTATAATTTGGAGAGACATCTTATTTTAAGAAAATGCTAAAACTATTTTTGTCCTTTGTCGTCGATTTGTTTTTGTTTAAGCACATGGAATGTGATTGTCCCAGTTTGTCCATCTTGCTATGCTTTTGAGTAGAGTAGGGGTAGCAGAGGGGACTAAGTAAGTAGGAACCTGCTGCTGCTCGTATGATCATCTCGTGTTAACGTGCATTTCTCTGAAAGGTGTGTTAATAAAGGTGAAACTTGAAGTGGTTGATGACAGTGTTAGCATCCCTAAAATAGTGATGACGGTGTTAGCCGATTACCCGGTATACCGACTCAAAATCGGTATCAGTATTCCGTGGTCACAATTTCACTTTTCGGTATACTGAATACCGAATAATCGGTAACCGGCATACCGGATATCGACTGTTTACCACCCCTAGACATGGCTGTTGATTGTAAGCCCGGTGAAGCATTTAACCAGGTATAACTTACCTAACTAACCAAACATTAAAGCCATTGAAAGTTCTGTAGAGCATTGATGATCAGTTGATCGCTTCTCTTTTCCCCTTGCACTTAGGTTGTTGAAATGAATGTTAAAAGTTGAAGATCCCGGAAAAGATAATGTACACAACAATGCATTCTATCCAGAAGAGGAACTTCTCAGGACTGAATTGCAGGCAATGCGTGACTGCAATCCTTTCTCGGCCCGCCATTGGATTGTGAGTAATAAAAAACATGATCAAATCACCTTTCAATTTTTGATCATTTTTGCTTGCTCCTGATCCTAGTTCATGACATTTTGACCGGATTAGGAACACAAGAACTGTGAACCAAACCGGACAACTCACAGGCTACAAACTAGTACCTGGATCAAACTACCTGCCATTAGCTGGGTCAGAAGCAAAGTTTCTTAGATGGGCTGCCTTCTTGAAACATAACCTCTGGGTTACAACATATTCCCGGGACTAAATGTATCATGGAGAAGAGTTCCCTAATCAAAACACGCGAGCAGAGGAAGGATTGGCCACTTGGGTAGGGATGGCAATGGGTCGGGTTGGGGCGGGTTTTGTCAAACCCAAACCCAAACCCATGGGTTTATCCGCCAAAAAAACCCGGGGTAAAACCCGCTGGGTTTGAAAAACTCAAACCCAACCCAACCCGCTGGGTATCCGCGGGTTCATGGGTACCCGTGGGTTTTTGTGGTAGAAAATTTACAATAACAAGTTTCTTTCAAAATAAAAGTTTTAACATAAATTTTCTCATACAAATTATTCATACAAAAAACACCAATCTAGAGCATACAAGCAAACCGCAAATGATCAATACAAATTGTTCAATAAAGATAAACAACTATAAATAATAAGATTAATTGAAAGCTTCTTCATCGTCAACTAAGTTTCTTCACTCTCCATTTCATAATATCAACTTCATTCTAAACGAACAAATTATACATGTCTCCACAAACATAAAGAATATTAGTTGTTTAAGGAAGATATATTATTTAGAATATTAAATATACCGGGAAAGTAATTATATGTGTGGACGGGTACCCATGGGGCGGGTTTACCTAAACCCAAACCCAACCCGACCCGGTGAATAGTGTAGCGGGTTTAAACCCGAACCCGGCCCAAAACCCGTCAACACGGGTTTTACCCGTGTTGACCGGGTTGAGTCGGGTGGGTACCCGTGGGTTCGGGTTTTGTTGCCATCCCTACACTTGGGTCAAGCAGGATCGACCCATTGACCTTTTTGGAATTCTATGTAATCAGCGTATGTGTATGTAATCAATAATCTAATCTAGCCGAGATTGTGAATGTTCTCCATCATAATCATAAGATCAATGGTTCGAAACCTTTCATGAATTAAAGATTTTTTTCCTCCCCCAGCCCAACCACTTCAATATCTTCTTTTCTCGTTCCTCTTCTTCTTCCCCAATATATCCCTGTATATTTTCTCAGTTCCGATTGTCATCTCCGGTCACCAGAATTAAGTTCAGGGGACGCACGATCATTGCGAAAGGGAGCAATCCGCTAGGAGCTTATCCAACACCTCTCTCTTCTCCGCCAAGCCCACGACACCAATCCAATCGCTTTCACTCTCATCCAGCCGACCTCGCCGTAATCCCATCCCCATCTCTCTACACCGGAAACCCCACGTTCTGTAGGCACCCACACCCCACCAGAAACCCCTACCCGCCGGAGCTCGGGTGCGGCGGCCGGTTAACGAATTCTCCAGCAGCCTCTCCCTGACATTGATCGAGACAACCCCAACTCATCCGCGTGATTGAACCTTTGATGGGAGGAAACTCTGCCTTGAATTTTCCCCCTTTAATTTCTTTTCGATCTTGTTGTATACAGAACGACGATGGGCGGAAACTAATCGCCTAGTATCCCGATTCCGGCAATGGTCGTACCGCAACCTATGTTTTCCATGACATCCTTTTGTGGTCGTACGCCGTCAACTAATTCCGGTGAACGCTTTAGGGTTTTAGGTTATGGTTGTTGGATTAGGATGATGATTGTAAAATTGAGTGTAGTTAATGGGGGTAGTTGTGATGAACTGATGATGAATCGATGATGATGGTCGAAGGGCTTGGGGTACGGGTGGATGAACTTGAAGATCCACATTCTAATGGAATTTTATTATCAATTATATGAATCTTCGGGTTCAATAAAACCCTCTAGGAAATAAAGGTATTATACGAGAAAATAAAATAGTAATTATTGTTGGGGGACTTCATAGCACGTATAATTATTTAAAGGGTTCAATTTATAATTTAATTCTTAATAAATACATAATTATTAATACAATTAATGACCTTCGTTAGATTAGATCTACGGTGCAAAGCACCTGAAGCATGCTATGCGTCTGGAGCGTACGAGTCTGAACTATATATATATATATATATATATATATATATATATATATATATATATATATATATATATATTTGTGTGTGTATATATAATAGACTCAAAATTATTAAGATATTTCGTCAGACCTATCTTATCTCACATAATATTCATATTAAAAGTAGTACTTGCCTACCCCCACCCCCAGGATAGAGATCCCGCTTTTACCCACATAACATCAGACAACCATTGGGGTTGTCTATCATTCTATATGTAATATATAAAGAGGCAACTCCTAAGATCCTGCTATTTATATCTTATCCTCTCCCGCCGCCCCCTTTATGGAGAATAAAAGGGTAGGGATGACAGGATCATAGGTTGATATGGTTTTATTTTGTTCGTCGTAGCGGAGGTTATGTTCTTTTTTGCTATTTTTGGGCTTCTTTTCATTCTTCTTTGTCACCTATGGTTGTGATCAGAGGCATCTGGCACCCGAAAGGTATTGGGATTTTAGGTCCTTTGGAAATCCAATACACATTCATGATCCTCGAGTTTGGACGAACTCTCGACCAATGTTGTAAAGATTAGTGAGAAGTTGAGATTATTGGATAAATATGTTTATCCCAATTGACTATCTTACTAAAAACTGTCAACCTTTATTTGGTAAATGTCTACATTAGTAGTTGATAAAACGTGATGTTTATCGTAGATTCTCAACAAAGATTTCTCTAACCTTCACATATGTTTTATTTTTCAAGGAATCTTGTGTCTTAGCCTAGGGTTTGAAGTCAAAGTTCGTTAACAATCATACTTAAGTCATTTTGAACATTTTGATTTATAATTGTCGAGATAACTCTAAGTCTGAAAGAAAATTTCTTAGCATACGACTTAGGACCTCAATTGAGCTTGCTCAATCAACCTGATATAGAGCAAATATTATTAATGTAAACATAGGACACATTATAAAATTATTGCACATGTGATTCCTCTTTCATTTGAGTAGTTTAGGGTAGAACATGAATACTAACTTTGACTTGCCCCGTACTGCCCCGTTCTTGACCCGCCCTAACTCGATTTGTCCCAATATTTCTCCTATTTTGACTTATTCTAACTCATATTTTCACCCAATGATACTTTTGATATGTGCAAGACTTTATCTTTCAACTAATTGAACTTCAATAGTCCTCACGTGAGGTGCCTAGGCACATCTCTTTTGTCAATCAAGTATATAATACACTATTTACCTTGAAACTTCATCATTTCAAATTTATCGAATTCAATCAATTTTTGTTCGTAAATCCAATGATTTAAATTGAAAAATAATTATTTTATTTATATATTAAGTTTTTTTTAACTCTTTGTCATTAAGTAAGAGTTTGTCACATAACACATTCTTTTTCTTATTTTTCAATTTTCCTACGATTTTTAATTTAACTCCGAATTTTACATATTTTTTTTGTAGAAAAAAGTATTTTATGGGATTCAAACAAGGATATGTTGAAATAAAAATATTTAAAAGATATGGGCATGGTCACCTATTCACTGGTCACGTAATTCATATTCCACAAAGTTACTAAAGGATGTCAATATTGCTCTGTGCTCTTTTCCATAAAATATTATTAAGTTCTATATCACTGTAATACGTCCATTACAGCTTCATGTACCACTATAACCCAGCTCAGTATGGACCTGCAAATCTTGTGGAAAACAACCTGCCAAGCGCAACATTTTCCTTCGAAAGTTCTTGCGTTCCTTTCCTTCCAAATCTCCCAAGAGAAAGTGTGGAGAAGACCAGGAATGAACGCACTCTTCCAAGATAACCGGTTGTTGATGTTCCAGCTTCTAATGGTATCTGCAAAACGATGAGGGAAAGGTCCCTGAATCCCGGTCAACTGCTGGAGAAGGACTCAAATTCTGCTACTAAATTGGCATTGACAGAAGAGATTGTCAATGGTGTCCTCCGCCATTTCACACAGGATACATCGACTCGCAAGTAACCATCCTCTTTGATGACTTGATATATACACATGTTTTTGTCCACCATTCCTGTACCGTTTGAGTCTCATCTCTCGTGTTTTAGGCTGATTTCATGCTAGGTTGTTCTTGTTTGTGATATTCCAGGTCCTAGTATATGAAAGAAGGTTTGGGCACGATTTCAGGGTCGATTGGACGAAGTTGGGACGTTTGACTAAAAGCTTGAAATTCCACACGGGCACGCCTAAAATTCCACACGGCCGTGTGACTTTGCCGTGTGACACCACTTTGCACGGGCAAATCGCACTGGCCGTGTATGGGACCCCTTGTGGCCGTGTGTAAAGTCTAGGTAGCTCACACGGGCACGCCTAAAATTCCACACGACCGTGTGGTTTTGGCCGTGTAGCGTAACTGAAGCCACTTAAGTGAAACGCGACGTTTTGCACTACCACACGAGCAGCTGGGGATTTCACACGGCCATGTGGCCTGGCCGTGTGTTCGGGAAGAACTGGGTTTTAACCCAATTTCGAGTCTCTTGAAGGGGAATCAACTTTTTAGAGCAAAAACAGAGCCCTAGAGAGAGAAAGTGCTAAGAACACCCCCTAAGAGTGGTTTTTGGAGCTGGGTTTCATCAATCAAGCTTGGAAATCATCCTTGGAGTGAAGATCATCATCCCAGAGCAGATTCTTCCCATTGTTATGAGTATGGCTGCTTTGTATTCTGTTTCCCTCTCTCTCTATGGAGTAGAACCTTCTCTCACTTGAGTATGAAGAACCCTAGTTCCATGTGTTAGGGATCTTGATTGTAATGACTTGGGATTGTTATATTGTTTGATTTTAATCGATTGATGCATGATTCATTGAGTCAATTAAAGCCTGATCATCTTTTCTTGATTTCTGCTGCAACCTGAGATAGATAGAATCTGATTAGGTTGTTAGAGCTTCATCAATCGGTATTGGTAGATTGGTTATACGAGAGTTAATCAATCTACTGCTTTGTACTGGAACCCAATTCCAGTAGTGGAGTTCTGTGCTTATTGCCTCAACAGTCTATCCTGGTGAAGGTTAGTCGCCTGCCGGTTAGCCTGCTTGAGAGGGCTTGGTCAGCTTAAGAGATTCCAAGCTACTGTCGGATCTTCCGCAGTTTAATCAACAGCAAATCAACCCATGGTAATTACAACTGAGACCTAACTAAGGAGCTAGGGGGACTCATTCCCGAGTGACTCTTCCTTTGCTTTAGAAAATCGAACCATTTCTTGCTTTCTTACTGCTTTTAGTTAAAACCACAATCAATCGACTTAGTTTGCTAGATAACAAATATACACGAAGTAGGCAGTAGATCTAGACCCCGGGTTGACAATTAGAGCTTGCCTGTTACTGCATTTCCGGACTGCGGTTACACTTTGTCGCAGTTTGCCCAGGATGAAGATGAGACCATCCGGGATGCATGGTAGAGATACACCAGTCTCTTCCTGAGGTTTCCCAATCACGGTTTCAATGATTCCTTCAAGGTGGGCACCTTCTACCACGCCCTCTTCCCAGAAGACAAGCAGCTGATTGACTCGGTTGTGGCAGTAACATGCTGACCAAAATACCGCCACAGCTGAATCAACTCTTTGAGGAGATGGCAGAGAAAGGGTATGATTGAGGCACTGCTAGGAGGCCGAGGAGAGCACCAAGCCGAGGTGTACATGCTGTGGGCACCCACTCTTATGATTTGGTGCAGGTTGTGTCTAAACTGGTCTCAGCCATCGATCGGAATGGGATGGTTCCGGGGACAAGGCAGCAGCTGGCAATGTGTTGCCAGTGGTGCGAGAGCGCCCATCATACTGTAGAGGACTGCCAGGCCATGCATGAGTCCAGTACACCCCAGGAGAAGGTGAACTTCATCAACAATGTCCGGCGCAACGACCCATATAGTGACACCTACAATGAGGGATGGCGCCAACATCAAAATTTCTCCTGGAGTGGCAACAACAATCCGAAGCCACCTGGCTTCCAAGCTCCTGCAACTAGTCTTCCAAACCAGAGGCAGTCATACCAGCCTCGCCCAGGCCAGATGCAGCAACAACAACACTTTACCAGCCCAGACAGGGGCAGGCTTTTCAACAGCCCCCACATCAGCAGTACCAGCAGCCTGGTGCATCTCCATCAGTCCTAGCATCGAGAGATACCATGTCAGAACTAAGGGATCTAGTGACTACCTTGGCCAGCGCTAGTACCCAAAAGTTCAATAAATTGGAGCAATTCATGGAAGTGGCTGCATGCAAATTCATGGAGATTGAAGCTGGCCAGAGAAACCAGCAGGCACTCATACAGGATATGGACACCAAGATCGGGCACCTGGAAAATGCCCTTGCTTTCAGACCGGCTGGCACACTTCCTGGCCAACCCCTGCCGAATCCCAGAAATCATAAGGAGGGGTTGCACGCCATTATGCTGAGAAGTGGGACTGTGACTGCGGATGCGCCGCAAAAGAGTGCCAAGAAGGTGACCCAGATCATCCCAGAGCTGGAAGAAGACCTAGTGATGGAAAAGGAGCCAGAGGATCAAGCTCCAAAGCCACAACCAGTAGTGGCTGAATATAAGCCTAAGCTCCCTTTTCCCACCAGGATTTACAAAGACAGGCTAGAGGCAGAGTTTGGCAACTTCTCGTCCATGCTTAGGAAGCTGCATGTTCAAGTGCCCTTCATGGAGGCACTATCTCAGATGCCTAAGTATGCGAGGTTCCTGAAGGAGCTTCTCTCGAAGAAGCGGAGGCTGAGCGAACTAGCCACTGTGGAGCTCAGCGAGGAATGCTCGGCCATTCTACAGAACAAGCTTCCGCAGAAGCAGAAGGACCCAAGTAGTTTTACTATCCCGTGCTCTATAGGTAAATTGCATGTAGAGAGGTCCTTGGCGGATCTAGGTGCTAGTATTAATGTGATACCATATAAATTGTTCAAGAAACTAGGCCTAGATGAACCCAGTACAACTAGGATGAGTATTCAACTAACTGACCGATCTATAGTTCATCCTAGGGGCATAGTGGAAGACCTTCTGGTTAAGGTTGGCAGATTCTTTTATCTTGTGGATTTTGTTGTCTTGGACATCAACGAAGACACAGAAGTGCACCTTATACTAGGAAGGCCTTTCTTGGCCACCGCCAAGGCTCTCATAGATGTGCATGATGGGACCTTAGTCTTTAGGGATGGCGAGGAGCGAATAACATTTTCAATTGCTAATACTCTCCCTGCTTCATCGCATTTGCATGCTGTTTCTCACTAGGAGCACGAGTCTGTCGTGTATCCTTCTGTGCTTCCCATTTTGCAGGATCTCCCTTCCATATTTTCGTCGCCACTCCCGTCCACTCCGTTACCAAAAGAAAAGATCAAGGAGGAGTGGCGGTCGAAACTGCAGGTAGCCAAGCCTGCTCGAAAGAAAGCCGGAGACCACTATGAGCTGGTCCCGCCTCCTGAGCCTCGACCGCCTTGGCCATCCAAGTATTCACTCTCTTGCATCCTGCCGGATGGCCAGGTCGAGTTGAAGAGTGCTGGTGGTCACACCCGTCGTGTGCATGGCCACCATCTTAAGTTGTACCTCAAGAGCGATGTGGATCCGCTCTTGGAGGCACCTGTTCCTTCACCTCTCTGACTATCCACCCTATTGGCGTCCAGCTAAAAGACGATAAAGAAGCTCTTGTGGGGAGGCAACCCCACCAAGGTTTGTTTTTCTTTCGTTTGTTTTTCGGTTTGTCCACTTGGAACTATGGTTTCTATTACCCAGTGTGTTTTGATGACTCTAGCCCTGCTGACTGGTCCCATTTCCAGTCCCCCGACAGTCCGTATTCCCGGTAACATCGTTTCCCCTTATCTTTCCCTCTGCTCCATTGAGGGCAATGTCGTGCTTAAGTGTGTGTGTGGGTGGGGGGGGGGGGTGTTTATCTATTTTTGACTGCTAGATGAGTTTGTGTGCTTGGAGCCTAGTCCACTGTCCAATTTGATGAATTGAGGGCTCCAAGTACTGTTCCCTGCAAAATCCTGCTCAATATGCTTTGAATTGACAGTCATTATGGTGATATGCAATATAGGGAGGTAGTTGTAGCACTATGGAGGAATTGAAGCATAAGATTTTTCCTATCTGTCTCTCTGCTGTGCCGGTTGATTTTGTGAACTAGTGGATTTAGGACCTTTGATTCATGTGGTATTGACACGCTAAAACACAACACCAAACTGCGACCAAGTGTAATCGCAGAATGGGACTGCAGTATAGTGGCACAAGTAATAAATATCGAATCCACGGGTCTCTAGAGTTACTATTACTCAGCTTCAGTTCATTATCTAGCAAACTAGATTAAGGATTGATCAACTAAACTACTCTACTAACTAAACTAAGTAAAACTACTAATTACAGTTTGGGAACTCACTTAGGTATGATTCCCCCTAGCTCCTCAATTAGGTCCAAGTTGTAATTCCTTTTGATTGTTTTACTGTTGATTACACTGCGGAAGATCCGACAGTAGCTTGGAATCTCTTAAGCTGACCAAGCCCTCTCAGTCTAACTACCCGGCAGGCGACTAACCTTCACCGGGGTAGAAAGCTGAAGCAGTAAGAACAGAACTCCACTACTGGAATTAGATTCCAGTACAAAGCAGTAAACTGGCTAACTCTCGTATAGCCAATCTCCTACTATCGAATGATGAGGCTCTAGCAACCTAATCAGATTCTATCTATCTCAGGTTGCAGCAGAAATCAGGAAAAGTTGATCAGACTTCAATTGACTCAACAAACATGCATCATTCGATTATAATCAAACAATATAGCATCCAAAACTTCATACAAGAAAGATCCTAGCTCATGAAACTAGGGTTCCTCAAAACCTAAGTGAAGGGAAGTTACTCCATAGAGAAGAGAGAGACTGCAGAAATCTGATCTAGATCTTCAATCTCCATCTCCAAGCTTGATTCCCGAGCTCCAATGGCGAAGAAATCCTCCAAAATAGCTCCAAGAATGTCTCCAAGTCGCTCTCTCTCTCTAGGGTTCGTCCCTTGGGTGTTTGGGATCCAAAACCCAGCTCCCCTCTTCTGTTGCTCGAATCTGCCTTCAAAAACCCGACTCTGGGCGAATTACGGGCAGAATTACGGCCGTAATTCTTCCATGCCCGTATTTTGCCCAAAACACGCGTTTTGGTTATGTTTCAGCGCACCCAAATCTCCTCTCGGCAGTGAAATTACGGGCATGGGAGGCCAAATTACGGCCGTAATTCTCCTGCCCGTAATTCTTCCTCCTCTCCTGTTCAAAGCTTCGTTTCTCCCTCGTTCGGACTCCAAATCAGTCGCCGTTTGAACCCAGACGCTCGTAGTCTCATCCTCTTTCTTTTCATAACAAGCTTGCCTGATTATTTGTCCATAAAGTGAGGTAGAAATCCATTCTTCTTCAGGTCATGACCGAGTTTCTTCTCCCGAATCGTCAATTGATCTCTGATTGACCCGAAACTTGCTCCCAAGCCTCCATTCACGTACTAGGACCTGAAATATCACAAACAAGCACAACCTAGCGTGAAATCGGCCTAAACACGAGAAATCACATCTCAAACGGTGTAAGAACAGGGGTAAAAACATGTGTAATTATCGGTCTATCAAACTCCCCCACACTTAACCGTTTGCTTGTCCCCAAGCAAACCTAACTCAAACCAATGCAGCTCTCCAGACCTCTATATCAACATACAACCTCGATCGTCGGTAGAGGATTTCCTAGATCATATAGCAGCTTACGAGGTCAACTGGTCTTCTAAGACGTTCCCTATCTCTCTCAATGCGAGTACTATACTCAAGCCAGGATCATGAGAAAAAGTAGAAGTAAGAAAGTCAGTTCATGGATAAAGGGACTCACACCATTCACAACCAAGGACTCGTTGTACCGGGGTGCTCTTTCACTTCATTTCACCGTTGGAACCCCTTTTTCTCACTTTCATTTACATTTTTTCTTTCATTTGGTGGGGTTCCAACTGCAGTCTTTTGCACGGTCGACCCTTATTAGTCGAGCAAGAGCAATTTCTGTACATCTGGCGCTCGCCAGAGTACTTCTTTTAACTCCTTTTCCTCAACTCGCGTGGAGGGTCAATGAAATTAAGGGGGGTCGGAAGCTCTATCCGTGCCCTTAAAAACACATCCTCAAGTAGGCAAACCGTTCAACGGGTGAAGATTTTACTTGTACTAGAGACAGCTTAGCTTCACCTTGTAGGAGTACCCCACTAAGGATCACTAAAATCTCTTCCAAAACCCGATTTTGTGCAATGAACGGTACCACACACGTTGGGCTTACCCCATGTTTAAGATTTTTGATGATTTCGACATGGAGGACCACTGCTTTTCATTTGCCACATGAGCACCCTGTTCAATACACGAGTCCATAACATAATTCAAACAGAGTCCACATTACCACATGAATTCAACGGTCTTAGCTCCACTAATTCACAAAATCAACTGACACAGCAGAGAGCTAGATAGGAAAAATCTTATACTTCAACATCCTCCATAGTGCTACACTACCTCCCTAGGTTGCACATTACTATAGAGACTGTCAATTCAAAGCATACTGAGCAGGCAATTTGCATGGAAACACGTACTTGGAGGCCTCAAATCGAAATGTGGACAGTGGACTAGGCTCCAAGCACACAAACAGCCAAACATTCACCCGCATACATAATCGAACACCCCCCCACACTTAAGCACGACATTGTCCTCAATGGAGGAAAGATAAGGAGGGTAGAACGAAGTTACCAGATCAAGGGTGAATGATGATGGACGGGGCAGGCGGTGCATTCCAGGAAGAGAGAGTAATCAGAACACAAACACCACACAAAATCTCACAAAGGTTGAGTTATTGACTCTAAAATCAAATAACAAAACTGACTCAACCGAGGAGAAATAGAGAAAGAAATGCAAACCGACTGGTTGGGTTGCCTCCCAACAAGCGCTTCTTTCACGTCGTGAGCCGGACGATGGCTCCTAAGTTTCGGTCCATGCTAGAACCTCCTTGAAGTTGAGGTTCTCGTCGATGAGGTGGAGTCTCAAGTCACGAGCATGTGGTGTGGCGGGTGATGAAGGCTCATGTACTTGATGCAGATGAAGTCTCCACCCGCGAGACCTCTTCTTCTCTTCTCTTGTCTCATTGCCCCAAACCAGATATGACAGCATCGATTGGCCACCATCGCGTCCACCAAGAGGGACCGATGTCGATGTGGCCTTGGTCTGGCAAAGAGACACTGCAAATGGGTCCTTGCCAAGCAGCTCCTCGAAGTTTGGTGGAGATATCACATGTAACTCGTGGCCGGTGCAGGCCTCTTCCACCTCAACTCCGTCCTCAGCCTGGACGCCAATTTCTTCTTCAACCTCCCTTTCTTCTACATGTGGTATCACCCCTGGGAAATGATCAAGAACTCCTCCTGCTTCACTTTCGTCATCCTCCACAACTTCTTTCTGCACCCTTTCTTGCTCTTCTTCTTCTAGCACGGATTGGAGAGCAAGTTGCCAAGCAATTTCTTTCATGAGATCTTCTTGCATCTCCTCACTCATGCCCACCTCTTCAAAGCTTGGTGTGGGATGTGGGAAGGGGTGGTCGGCTACGACATGACATTCTTGATCATGATCTTCACGGGAGCTCTCCGTGATAACTTCTGTTTGCTCCACAATGTCCTTGTAGCCTTCTACTTCCTCCTCCTCTTCTAGTATGATAGCAGAAGGGTGATCTTGAGCAGGTTGTGCATAAGCTTTCTCAAGATCCTCGAGGCTCTTCTTTATGCTCAGGAGGGTCTCCTCTGTTTCACGGTAGGAGAACCCAGTTTGGGCATTGTCTGGGATATCCATCTTTGGAAAGGAAGTCTCAGGTACTCGAGCAATCTGCTCCACGAGAAGCCTCAAGTGATAGTTTGGATCTGGCTGATGGAGGAATTCTTCTTGATAAGGAGATTGTTCTTGAAATACCCAGGGGTCTGATTGTTCTTCGTAGGATGGGGGTTGGTACTGAAACCCGAATCCATAGTCTTCTCCTCCTTGATTGCTCCAGGGGGTCTCGGGGTAATACCACTCGGATGGTGGTGGATACCCCCAATGATTGGAGAAGCCATGAGGATCCATGATTCAGATCTGCACCAACAAAAACAAAAAAAACACCCAAGTGAAAAGCAAGGGTGGAAAAGAAAAGAAAAACGCTAAAGTAACAAACTTCTGCCTTTCCTAATAATCTAGAAAGTCCCCGGCAACGGCGCCAAAAACTTGACACGCTAAAACACAACACCAAACTGCGACCAAGTGTAATCGCAGAATGGGACTGCAGTATAGTGGCACAAGTAATAAATATCGAATCCACGGGTCTCTAGAGTTACTATTACTCAGCTTCAGTTCATTATCTAGCAAACTAGATTAAGGATTGATCAACTAAACTACTCTACTAACTAAACTAAGTAAAACTACTAATTACAGTTTGGGAACTCACTTAGGTATGATTCCCCCTAGCTCCTCAATTAGGTCCAAGTTGTAATTCCTTTTGATTGTTTTACTGTTGATTACACTGCGGAAGATCCGACAGTAGCTTGGAATCTCTTAAGCTGACCAAGCCCTCTCAGTCTAACTACCCGGCAGGCGACTAACCTTCACCGGGGTAGAAAGCTGAAGCAGTAAGAACAGAACTCCACTACTGGAATTAGATTCCAGTACAAAGCAGTAAACTGGCTAACTCTCGTATAGCCAATCTCCTACTATCGAATGATGAGGCTCTAGCAACCTAATCAGATTCTATCTATCTCAGGTTGCAGCAGAAATCAGGAAAAGTTGATCAGACTTCAATTGACTCAACAAACATGCATCATTCGATTATAATCAAACAATATAGCATCCAAAACTTCATACAAGAAAGATCCTAGCTCATGAAACTAGGGTTCCTCAAAACCTAAGTGAAGGGAAGTTACTCCATAGAGAAGAGAGAGACTGCAGAAATCTGATCTAGATCTTCAATCTCCATCTCCAAGCTTGATTCCCGAGCTCCAATGGCGAAGAAATCCTCCAAAATAGCTCCAAGAATGTCTCCAAGTCGCTCTCTCTCTCTAGGGTTCGTCCCTTGGGTGTTTGGGATCCAAAACCCAGCTCCCCTCTTCTGTTGCTCGAATCTGCCTTCAAAAACCCGACTCTGGGCGAATTACGGGCAGAATTACGGCCGTAATTCTTCCATGCCCGTATTTTGCCCAAAACACGCGTTTTGGTTATGTTTCAGCGCACCCAAATCTCCTCTCGGCAGTGAAATTACGGGCATGGGAGGCCAAATTACGGCCGTAATTCTCCTGCCCGTAATTCTTCCTCCTCTCCTGTTCAAAGCTTCGTTTCTCCCTCGTTCGGACTCCAAATCAGTCGCCGTTTGAACCCAGACGCTCGTAGTCTCATCCTCTTTCTTTTCATAACAAGCTTGCCTGATTATTTGTCCATAAAGTGAGGTAGAAATCCATTCTTCTTCAGGTCATGACCGAGTTTCTTCTCCCGAATCGTCAATTGATCTCTGATTGACCCGAAACTTGCTCCCAAGCCTCCATTCACGTACTAGGACCTGAAATATCACAAACAAGCACAACCTAGCGTGAAATCGGCCTAAACACGAGAAATCACATCTCAAACGGTGTAAGAACAGGGGTAAAAACATGTGTAATTATCGGTCTATCAGGTATTGATGACTCCTCTTATGTTGTGTTGTGGGCTCGTGTATCGAAAAAGGGTGCTCAAGTGTGAAATGAAAAAGCAGTTGGTCCTCCATGTCAAAAATTTGAAATTCTAAGACATGGGGGTAAGCCCAAAGTGTGTGGCACCGTTCATTGCACAAAATCGTGTTTTGGAAGAGATTCTAGTGATCCTTGGTGGGGTAGGCCTACAAGGTGAAGCTTAGTTGTCTCTAGTACAAGTAAAATTTCCACCCGTTGAACGGTTTGCCTACTTGAGGATGTGTTTTTAAGGGCACGGATAGAGCTTCCGACCCCCCTTAATTTCATTGACCCTCCACATGAAGTGAGGAATAGAAGTTAAAAGAAGTACTCTGGCGAGTGACAGATGTACAGAAATTGCTCTTGCTCACCAAATAAGGGCAGACCGCGCATACAAACTGCAGTTGGAACCCAAGCAAAGAAAAAAAAACAAATAGTAAGAAGAAGGGTTTCCACCAAGTGAAATGAAATGTAAGAGCACCCGATACAATGAGTCCTGGGTTGTTGAATTGTTTGAGTTTCATTATCCATGAATTGACTGTCTTAGTTCCACTGCTTCTCATGATCCTGGCTTGAGTCTAATACTCGCATTGAGAGAGATAGGGGGCGTCTTAGAAGACCAGTTGACCTCGTAAGTTGCTAAATGATCTAGAAAATCCTATGCCGACGATCGGGGGTGCATGTTTCTATAGTGGTCTAGAGAGTTGCATTGGTTTGAGTCAAGTTTGCTTGGGGACAAGCAAACAGTTAAGTGTGGGGGAATTTGATGACTTGATATATACACATGCTTTTGTCCACCATTCCTGTACCGTTTGAGTCTCATCTATCGTGTTTTAGGCCGATTTCACGCTAGGTTGGTCTTGTTTGTGATATTTCAGGTCCTAGTACGTGAAAGAAGGTTTGGGCACGATTTCGGGGTCGATTGGATGAAGTTGGGACGTTTGACGAAAAGCTGGAAATTCCACACGAGCACGCATAAAATTCGACACGGCCGTGTGACTTGGCCGTGTGGCACCACTTTGCACGGGCAAATCGCACTGGCCGTGTATGGGACCCCTTGTGGTCGTGTGGAAAGTCCAGGGAGCTCACACGGGCACGCCTAAAATTCCACATGGCCGTGTGATCGGGAAGAACTGGGTTTTAACCCAATTTCGAATCTTTTGAAGGGGATTCGACTTTTTGGAGCAAAAACAGAGCCCTAGAGAGAGAAAGTGCGAAGAACACCCCCTAAGAGTGGTTTTTGGAGCTGGGTTTCATCAATCAAGCTTGGAAATCATCCTTGGAGTGAAGATCATCATCCCAGAGCAGATTCTTCCCATTGTTATGAGTATGACTGCTTTGTATTCTGTTTCTCCCTCTCTCTCTCTATGGAGTAGAACCTTCTCTCACTTGGGTATGAAGAACCCTAGTTCCATATGTTAGGGATCTTGATTGTAATGACTTGGGATTGTTATACTGTTTGATTTTAATTGATTGATGCATGATTCATTGCGTCAATTAAAGCCTGATCATCTTTTCTTGATTTCTGCTGCAACCGGAGATAGATAGAATCTGATTAGGTTGTTAGAGCTTCATCAATCCGTAGTGGTAGATTGGTTATACGAGAGTTAATCAATCTACTGCTTTGTACTGGAACCCAAGTCCAGTAGTGGAGTTCTATGCTTATTGCCTCAGCAGTCTATCCCGGTGACGGTTAGTCGCCTGCCGGTTAGCCTGCTTGAGAGGGCTTGGTCAGCTTAAGAGATTCCTAGATACTGTCGGATCTTCTACAGTTTAATCAACAGTAAATAAACCCAGGTAATTACAACTGAGACCTAACTAAGGAGCTAGGGGGACTCATTCCCGAGTGACTCTTCCTTTGCTTTAGAAAATCGAACCATTTCCTGCTTTCTTACTGCTTTTAGTTAAAACCACAATCAATCGACTTAGTTTGCTAGATAACAAATATACACGGAGTAGGCAGTAGATCTAGACCCCGGGTTGACGATTAGAGCTTGCCTGTTACTGCATTTCCGGATTGCGATTATACTTGGTCGCAGTTTGGTGTTGTGTTTTAGCGTGTCACTCTTCTTTTCAAGTTCTCGTGGGTTAGGATTCGTTCGTGAGCCATCAGCCACGGGACCGCGTTCACCTTTGTCGGAACCTCTGGACGCCACACCACCTTATGGGGGAAGTTGTCGATGCCAACTAATCTTTCTTGAATAAGGGTGAGGTACATTGACTTCACCGTGAAACCTCCATTCGGGCATGGGCTCCAGAGGAGTTTAGCAGGACCTGCACTAATCAATTCAATAGGTAATAGAGATAAAACATTCAATAATTCATTCCTCTCACGGTCAGACCCACCCCTCAAATAAACATTAAGTGAAAGATCCCACCCCACACACTCAATATTAAAGGATATGTGTTTAGACACCCAAGCATCACGGTTTGAGGAAGCAGCCGCCACCCTAGGGAAGGCATCTTTCAGGATCTTTCCCGGGATCCATTAGTCGTTCCAAAACGACACCCACGACCCACCACCTGGGATGATAAAGACATACTTCCAGAATAATCCTTCCTCCTTCATAATGCATTTCCAGAACGAACACCCAATAGGTCCATTGCCAGAGGCGGCTCTCCATTCGGACATAGGCTGTTGGAACTTGAGATCGATGAGTTTTCGCCACCAAGCGGACGGTTCTGATGCATATTTCCAGAATCATTTAGCAAGTAAAGAAAAATTCATACATCTAAGATCCAGAACACCCAATCCGCCTCTTTCCTTGACCGTTTTGCAGAGATCCCACCTCACAAGATGAATCCTATTTTTGTGTTGAACTCCTGACCAAATAAATATGCATTGCATTCTTTCCAATTTCTGAATAGTTGATTTAGGAGCCTTCAACAGAGAAAAAAGGTAGATAGGCTCAAAGCAGTCAAAATCGGGATTTTACCTCAAATCGAAATCTGTGGAAAAATCGGAATCATAAAATCGAATCGTAAAATCGTAAGATTTTAAGTACCATATAGAATATAACATATAATAATATTAATAAGGTAAATCATTAATAACAAAAAGATACATAATATTTAAAATAATAATTCTCAAGATTTTTTTTACTAAAGATAATTCTCAAGATTAATGTTCCAAAATAACTATTTCTCAATGGGTTTGGCTCTTGTTTTCATGTTGTGTCTAGGTAGCTTAACTCACAGAATATTCGACATTGTCTAAGTATGATTTAAAACTAAAAATAATTGAATTCCAATAAAATAAGTAATGCTAGTGACTTGGTAAAAATATATTTATTAATAAATAAATAAATTAATAATAATGTTAATTCTTACATACTTCTAATATTAGGACAGTTGTTTTACCAATAAGTTAACTTGCGCGAAGGGAAGGGGATTGACCGAGCTATAATTTTTATTTTTATTATTTAAAAATATTTTTTTAATAGGAAAAATATTTGAGATGATTCTCTTCATTGCACTTTCAGCCGAAACAATTATGCTTTTTTTAAATTGGCTCTAACCACCTATTTTGTTCTCATACGATCAAAATCTCGATTTTGGTACGATTTTACGATTTTAATCCCGATTTTAAACGATTTTAAGATCCATCGATTTTATAGTAAAACCAGGATCGGAATCCCTAAGTAAAATCCTAAAATCCTACGATTTTACGATCAAAATCCCGATTTTGACTGCATTGGATAGGCTGACTTGTAAGGCTGCTTTTTCATAAAACAATCCTGCCTCCCAGCGATAGGAATTTTCCCCTACATCCATCAAGTCTTGCTTGGAATTTTGTGAGAACTTTGTTCCATATCACTGTGGAGTTAGGACTAGCACCCAGAGGAGCGCCGAGATATATATTTGGCAAGTAACTCCACCCGCAAACGAAGATGTTTGCAAAGAGGTCTGGGTTACTAACATTTGCAACCGGAAACATTGTGCTCTTCTCAACGTTTTTTCGCAACCCAGTCACAACATGGAAGCACACTAGCGTTGATAGTAAATTTAGCACTTGCTCCTCCTTCGCCTCGCAAAAAATTATGGTGTCATCAGCATACATGAGGTGTGTTACCTCTCCTGATTCATTAGTCTCGTTCATGAAAAACCCGGATATCATTCTTGTGTCCTCAGAGTTTCCAATATGACCGACAGGATGTCCATAACCAGTAAGAAGAGGAACAGAGACATGGGATCTCCTTGACGGAGACCTTTCTCAATATTAAAGAGACATGAGAAGTAACTAACCCTTTAATCCATGTTTTCATCTGCTGAGGAAGACGCGGACTGTCGAGGATCTTGAATAGGCAGTTCCAATTCACGTTGTCGAAAGATTTTTCGATGTCCAATTTGAAAACCATACCCGATTTCCCACTTTTCTTCCTGCTATCAATCAACTCGTTAGCGATGAGTGAGTCTTCGTGAATCTGTCTGCCTTTAAGTCCTCCAAACTGGTTCCCGGAAACAGCCTTCAACAGAAAAGGTTTGAGTCGTTCGGTTATGGTCTTCGACACAAGCTTGTTGACACTTCCCAATAAGCTAATCGGGCGGAAGTCCTTGATGTCTTCAACTGCTTCTTTTTTGGGGATGAGGCCCACAAAGGAGTGTGCAATATTCTTTGGAAGTCTCCCGTTATGATAGAAATCATCAAACCCTTTCAGAAGATCCTCTTTAATCACATTCCAATGTTTTTTGAAAAACACCAGCGAGAAACCATCCGGCCCGGGAGCTTTTTCGCCTCTGCGTCTTCTGATAACATTCCACAACTCTTCTTCAGTGAAAGTTTTTGTGAGCATCTTCCCCTCCTTGCTAGATATCTCAAAGCAATCATAATTAGCAGGGAAAGGACGGGTAGCTTGTTCCTCCTTATAGGCATTCGAGAAATGACCAACAACCGCGCATTTCAGCTCGTCTTTGCCCTCTACAACCACATCATTAATCTTGATGTTGTTAATCAGGTTCTTCCTTCTATTATGATTGGCCACTTTGTGAAAGTAGCATGTGTTCTTATCCCCGCCCTTGAGCCAGGTCTCTCTGGATTTCTGGCGCCAGGAAATTTCTTCCAAGAATAGCACGTGGTCAAGGTTGCTAACTAAATTTCTTCTCCTGGTTCTGTCCTCTTCGTTAATAGAACCCTCCTCCTTCAATCAATCTGATGCCTTCAAGAATTTCCGCGACCTTCTATTCCACCCTACCGAATTCTTCTTTGTTCCAAGCTTTAATGGAATTTTTCAGCAGTTTCGACTTCTGCCCGAACAGAAAAAGCTCACCATGCCCTGACGGCTGGTTATTCCACCACATCGCCATGTGATCATTAAAGGAATTGACGAGAAGCCACATGTTCT
Source organism: Linum tenue (assembly GCA_946122785.1). Classification (NCBI taxonomy): domain Eukaryota; kingdom Viridiplantae; phylum Streptophyta; class Magnoliopsida; order Malpighiales; family Linaceae; genus Linum; species Linum tenue. The sequence continues at coordinate 13,572,527 of CAMGYJ010000010.1, read as the reverse complement.
CGAATTTCCATGGACGATGAATTCTGATTTCCTCTCCCCAAATAAGCTGTAACGGATTGTGGTCTGACTCCACTCTGTCGAGAGCAATAAGCCTGCAATTTTGGAAACTCGCGTCGAACTGGGTACAGATGAGGCACCTGTCAATTCTGGACAACGAGGGCGTCACTCTACCACTGCTCCAAGTGAAAGACGCTCCCTCCATTGGGAGATCAACAAGGGCTGCTTCAATGATGAAAGAATTGAACTCGAGCATCAACTCCGAACTTCTCGGGGCTCCCCTGTAATCCTCATGTGATCGAACGAGGTTGAAATCACCCATGACTCATAAGGGATATGATATGCTCTGACACTGATGCCTAAGGCTTGCGATGAATCTCTCTTTATCTATGGTTTCTTGCGGTCCATAAACAATCAGGATGCAAATGTTGAGTAAATCCTCTAGCTGAACCTTAACCCAGAATTCGCCAATCTGGTCATCCAATTTCTTGAAAAACCTGCTATCCCAATAAACAACAATACCTCCTCTGCTGTTAATCACATTTTCGGTCACCCAGTCGGTACTCCTACATCCGCTAATCGAACTCACAATAGATGGCTTTCTTCTCATAAGAATCCTCTTGATACGAGATCTTTTCTGATCACATCCCAAACCACGAACGTTCCAAGCAATGAGGGAATTAACCATTATGAGTAATAGAAGGTGAACCCAGAACCTTGCTTCTTCTGTATCTCGGTCCTTCCACAGGGCAGGTATTCGGACCGAGTCGGTGAAACTCCATCTCAGTCTTCGATCTTGGGGCACGTTTCTTCCGCCTATGAGTGGCTGAGGCCGTCTTATGAACCTGAATATCTACATCCACAACCTTCTCGTCACCAATTGTCAACTGAAACATGCTGGACATGCGCTGGCAGCAGCTTGTCAGGCTCTCGAGGTCAAAGGGTGGGGAGTGAGGATTCAAATCCTCACCATCATATTGGCAGTTGAAACTAGGGGAATAGGTGTCTGGCTCAATGTAGGAGGGAAAATCAGTTGGGAAAGGGGAAAAAGGGGCTTCTAATAGGTTATTGGGACTAGGTAAGGGTTCTGGAATTGCAGATGCGGAGACACAGGGGTTTTTGATAGTCAAGTCAAAGGATAGGCAATTTGATTGTAGGATGAGGGAAAAGGTAATACGGTTTGGTAGGATGGAAATGGAAAAGGTCGTTGCAGTTGGGATCGGCATGAGAGGAAAGGCCGGTGAAAGCAAGGAAGCGAGCTTCCTGAGGTCGAGATCCAGAAGCCAGGAAGAGGATGGAGGGGTGATGGGTGTATGTGTCGAACTGGTTTGGGAGGTTTGTTGGGGAAGCAGATCAAAGGACGACGATTGTTTGGGTTTGGGTAAGGGGTTTAATGTTGATGGGCTAGTCTGGACTTTCCTAGTGGCCTTAAAGAGGCAAAGTGGGTTAGGGATAGGTTCGGCCTTCCGGATCCAGAATGATCTGGTTTTGGAGTTTGGTTTTGGGTTGGGTTTTAGCTTCTTTGGATTTGATGGTTCATCTGCCCTACCAGAATTCTTGCAAAAGTTGGGATTCGCACCATCTGCATGCGTGCATGGCACTGTAGCTCCCGAAGCATTATTGGAGAAAGAAGAACTGGAACCACGACTCTTGGCCTTCTGGGTTTCGCCGTTGCCTTCGCTGCATGTCGGAAGCTCCGGGACCGGGGAAAATCTGACTTTTGCCACGAAACTTTTCCCACCAAACCGCACCGGAACCTCCTTCGGGATCACGCCTGACCAATGCTGTCAAAGCCGAACCGGAGTATGACCCGGTAACGTGAACGACTCGGTCATTAGTGGTCCAACCGACATTAGACCGTTTAAGAACCGATACCTAATAAACAGTCATCTAACACTACCATTCTGAAACTTCTAAATAACTCAATCAAGTAAAAAAAATTGCTAAATGGAATAAGAAACCTCACGGGTCAGCAGATGAACATAACAGCTTATAGCTTTCACCGCCAGGAAAATCACGGAGCGGCGAATCGAACCCCCAATTTGACCGCTTGACCTCCGATCCAGCTGTCTCAATTCTCCCGTTATTTGTTAAAGAAACAATGGAATCCCTAACTGCTTTGAAATGGACAAATACCCTCCTCTATTTGACCTTGATACTCTCCACCCTCTACCTCTTTCACTCCCAAATCGCCACCAGGTTGCTCGTCGGCCACCATCCGCTGCGCCTCAAGCGCTCTCCGGATATCCCTCTCCGCAGGGGAGAGGCAGCAGGGGAGAGGGAGAGAGTCGATGCAGGGCAGCAGGGGAGAGAGAGAGAGTCGATGCAGAGGAGAGTCGATGCAGGGGAACAAGCTGCCGCCGCCGACGAGGGCGATAGGCGACAGGGGAGTGGCGTCGAGGGATGGTGACGGCCGATGGCAAACGGAGACGGCGACGAGGACCCGCAAACGGACACGGCGACGGGGACCCGCGAACGGCAACGGGGACCAGCGAACGGCGACTGGCTCTGCTCTTCTTCCGTTCTTCGTGTCTGGCTGCTGCGCGAAGGGGGAGAAGACATAAATGCCTCAATGTCAATTAGGGTTACGTTTTCAGCAGCCTCCCCTCCCCTTTCATTTTCATTTTTGATATATGTTTTTTTTTAATTAAAGCAACCGGCCCAAATGGTAAAAGCCGGTCGAGCGGCTCGAGCGGTTAACCGCTTCGGCCGCTCACCGACCGCCCCAAAGAACCACTCCGGCTAAATAGTTGGGTCGAGCCGGTTTTATGGTCGGGTGGCAGTTTTGGCGGCTCGGCCGGCCGGCTCGGCTCGGCTTTGACAACATTGCGCCTGACGCTTCAATCTTAATCCTGACGAAAGGAGCCGCCCAAGAGCACCAGTCCAGTTCCAAGAATTTCCCACAGAAATCACCCAAGCTCCTGCATAATTGAAGGCTCTTGATATGGTATGGGATGCCGAAAACATAGATCCAGAGGCGCATTGTACCCAAACTAGTATCCTTCACAAGCTCTTGGGAGAAAGCTTCTGACAAAAACTCCAGTGACATGTCAAGGTTTTGAAATTGACCACCTCCTAAATTGAATATCTATTTTGCATCCATGTTGCTAGGGCATATGAGAAGCCTCCGACCGTCGCCTGTATCTTTAATCTCATGATTCGCGAAGAAAGCCCACCTAGATGCTGCCCAGGACAGGAAAGCCGGCAATATCATGTATGAGAAGGTATCACTGTTTTTGGCCTGAAAGGAGACTAACAGGCATCTTCCTAACATATCGAACAACTCTTTAACACCTGTATTGCCCACTTTGATAACCTTCACATCTCCTTCCATGGTAACCCTCGCATCCCCTTTGGAATGGAAATCTTTAACTCGCACAGCATCGGCATAAGACTTGTGAGGTTGGATTTGGGCAGCATTCCTCAAGTCCATTGGGTTTACTGCGGGTTCCTGACATGCTTGTAGCAGCTTGATAAGCTTTCGCCAGGCACTCTGAGATTTTTCTATAGGAATAATAACGTAGAACATAAGGTCTGCTTTGATAGACTCCGAGATTTTCAGGAAGAGACCTCTCCTATTCCTCGATTTCCCAATATGGATAACCCTACTGCCACTTCTCTTGACATTGCGGTGGGGAAAGGCCCACCCATTCAGTTCAGCTGTTTGCAGAGAGCTGATCATCCATTCTGCCTGAATCGAGTCGAAGATGACATAATGCACTCTACCCGGCTGTTCCGTCACCGAAATTTTGAAGGCTTGGCCGTTCCATCAAGAGACAAGTTCCAACAGACACATGCTTGGATCCGAAGTCGAGACCGACGAGATTCCTATCAAGGGTAGCGTCACCATCCTTTCCACCGGATGCCGGGTACCTGCACAGAGAAGAAGAGGAAGAAAAAAGCTTTCCAAAATGCGAATCCTTGATCACTCTCCCAAAACCCTCACCGCCGTTCTATCTGACGATCACACTCCCTTTCTCACAGGCTCTCCTCCTCTCCCTAGATCTCTCTCTCTCTCTCTCTCTCTCTCTCTCTCTCATGTTGCGTCTTCTATCAACACTTTTTACTGTTCGAAAATAGCCAACTAATAATAACTAAGCGGGAACCATGCACCCACATTTTATTTTAACTTAAAATCAATATTTCGATATTTTCATTCATATCCCTCTCTGTTTCGTAGGATTAATGGTCATAAGCTCGTTTTGACTATTTCATACTTTGTTTTTGAATGAAACGCCAAGACTATACCAATCTAAGAGAAGCAACAAATAATAAAGGCAAATCTAGCTTTCGAACGAGCTAAGGCACAAGTAGAGAGTAGAGACTATTAATGTTGATATTCTAAGTTTTTAGTGTGCCCGAATAAATAAAAAAACATCATATACAAATCGAATAATTTCATAAATTTTTATATATTTGTAAAAAGGTCACCTCCATTACACAAAATAAAAAACAGGAAGTATCAATCTGGTCTAGAAAAATCAGTTTGTCGTTATCCATAAAAAATTTATTTATTTTTTGTGGTCTCTCCCTAGTCCCTCCCCCTTCCTTACGTTCACAACAAACACCTCCGATTGCTTCCTTCTTACCATGTCCGACTTATCTGCTCCTACAAAGCCTCAACGCCAAAAACACAAGCCCCCATCAAACTTATTTTCACTCCTTACATATCAACCCTCACCCCTTCCATGAAACCCAACCTCTTCTCCATTTCTCCAAACATCTAGCTAGCTACATATCGCACCAAATCTCCTCTGTCGCCTCTGCCACCATCTCAATCATTAATAGAGAGCAAAGATTGCCACGATTCCGACGATGAATTCGGCCCAAAGGGCGGGTCAATCGGTTAAGTGATAGCTATATATCCAGGATCGTGGCAATGGCAACCGAACGATTACTCTCAAAACCAGCCTTGTTAGTGGCGTTACTGACGCTAATGAGTACGGCGGCAATACGGAGGTCGGAAGCACAATTGTCCACAAACTTCTACGCCAAATCATGCCCCAACGCCCTCCCTGCAATACGAACCTCCATAAGGGCGGCAATCGCCAAGGATCCGAGGATGTCTGCTGCCCTAATCCGGCTCCATTTCCACGACTGCTTCGTCCACGGATGCGATGCTTCCAACCTGCTCAACAATTCCCAAACCATCAAATCCGAGAAAGACTCTCCACCAAACGTATCCACAAGAGGCCACCAAGTCATCGATGCCGCCAAAGCCCAGCTCGAGACCATTTGCCCCGCCGTCGTCTCCTGCGCCGACATTCTAGCCGTGGCGGCACGAGACGCCTCTGCCTTCGCTGGAGGCCCGTCGTGGGACGTGAAGCTTGGCAGGAGAGATTCCACCGCCGCGTTTCCTGACGAGGTGATGGGGAATCTCCCCTTCTTCAATTCCGATCTCCAGATCCTCATTGATCTGTTCAAGCGAAAAGGGCTCAGCCCAAGAGACATGGTCGCTCTCTCCGGAGCCCATACTTTGGGCCTGGCCCCATGCTTTAGCTTCCGCGAAAGGATCCATAGCAACAACGCTAATATCGACCCTGGGTTCGCTAGCGCCCTCAGGCGCCGCTGCCCGGCGGTTGGCGGGGATTCGAATTTGGTGGCGATGGACATGACCCCGGACAAATTCGACAACAACTACTTCACGAATATAGTGCAGAGGAAGGGACTCCTCAAAACCGATCAGGTCCTTTTCAGCGGCGGCGTTACGGATAGTATAGTGATGGAGTACAGTCAGAGTCCTTCCCGTTTCAGTGCCGATTTCGCGGCCGCCATGATCAAGATGGGAGATCTTCAGCCTCTCACCGGATCCGCAGGCCAGGTTAGAAAGATTTGCAGCGCCGCCAACAAATGATCACTACAGTAGCTCTTTTTTTTTTGTCTTCATTTCTTTGATTCAATACATTTTGTTGGAATTAAATTTTATTTTCAAAGCTAGCTGTAAATGCATACGAATGTGAAATTATTCCCATGTGTAAAATTGAATGAATTTTGTAATTTCTCTGATTTCTTCACATCTGCAATTTTTAGTTTGTTACTAACAGAACGAGTTAAGGTGCCAACTTCTTAGACCCCCAACAATAGAAGGGTAACAAAAATGTTAGAAAGTGGTATTTCGCCAAATTTGGCTATTATTGGCACAAACATGGAAGTTTTGGCTATACAAGTGTATTTTGCCTTATTTTTTTATGTGTGTTGCTAAGTTCACTTTCCGTTTACCTTTGATGTATGATGTCCTTTCATTATTAATAATAGATTTAGTTAAAAAATTTATGTAAGAATTAAAAAATTAAATCAAAATGTTTGTCATGATTAATTATGACTATCTATGTAAAAATAATAACTAAATTATCGAAGCCAAGTAACAAAATCAACTCTAAATTGATTTCGACCAAAACTCCTTTTGGACCTTTCACACTTTCTTTGTTGTGGTTCTAGACCCAAATTACCCATTTTAGGGGTCCAGATTTCTAACTTACTATTGTGGGTGGTCTTAAGGGTTTATGAATTGACAATATGTCTCTACACAAATTCAATATAGTTAAGGTGCTTTGCGTACTGCTGGGAGGATCATTCTCCTAGTGTCATCCAACAATCGAGATGAAAGACCAACTTAATCAATGGTCCAGATCTCTTTAAAGCATATGTTAGTGGATTGAGGGGCCTTTATGTGTAGCCAACTTGCGGAACACATATTACATACATGTGGTATGTGCATATTCGAATTGAACTAAAGCATAATTCAGTTTTAATTGTCAACCCAGGTCCTAGATTTACTGTCTACTCTATGTAATTCTGGTATCTAGAGGTAAAAGTCGAGTGAGAAGGGATTTAAATTAAGGGGTCGTTTGCTTTATGGATTTGAAAATGAAAGTTTTGTAATTTAAAAACCCAAGGATTTATCAAGGATTTGAGATCTTATGGATTTGTAACAATCCTTTGTTTGTTGAGATGTTTTATCATGGATTTAACATTTAAGAGTGTGAGATTTAGAACTTAAAGTCCAAAATTACCTTACTATCCTTTTATATATGTTTGACATGTTTATGATACGTACATAAAACAAGTACATATGTACTAATAAGCATAATTTCGCCACAAGGACAATAATAATAAACGGAGAAATTCCGTGTAATTTTTAAATTAACATAATTGGTTATCAATTTTTTGTCCTCCTTTTCAAACGTAACATATACCAACATATATTAGAATCGGAAGAATAAAGAATTACATGTTCCTTAAAAAGATCAAAAGAAAATTAGAACACAAGAAATGACATAAAAATTCTAACTCATGTTTGCAAATTAATTGAATATTTATATTATTCCTTTGTTGTTAATTAATTGATTAATTATAATATAAAATAGTTAAATTTGAGAGCAACCTTGAGATATTAAAAGTTCATAAGGGTGTATGGGTAAAATCTCATCAAGGATTTATGCCATGTTCTAAATCCCATATCAACATGTGGGATTTACAATTCCGTTGGGTCCACGGATTTCGACCCTTAAAATCTGTGGGCCCCAACTTCTTCTCTTCTTCTTTCTTGATCGTGAAATTGATTCAGCAAGAAGAAAGCAATGCTTTCTGCTAGCGAATCACCTAGCAGAATAGTCATTCGTATACTTGTCCCTCTTCACGACGTGTGGATCTGGTTTGAGTTATTATCTATTTGTGATCGTTGTGTTTCTAACCGATCTTTGCTGCGTTTCTGATTGTTTTAATTCAGTAGTTAGAACCTCAGCTTATATAACCTAAAGACTCTTCATCTCCACCATCCTTCCTCACATTTTCCTCTCTTCCTTTTTAACCGGCTTCTTCTTGGGTTAATGAACCCGACTGAACACCAAAATTCTAACAATCGAAACAAAAAATAATTTGGTGTAGGAATTCCCTTCTCTTCACTCCCGATGTGTCCATTTCCATTTGCCTTTTTGTTGTTTCTTTCTCTTCTTCTTTGGTTATCTTCCTCTTATCTTCACATGACATGGGTTGCGAACTTGGGACCTCTCCCCCCCCCCCCCTTAGCTGTGCTTCATCCCCTCCTCCTCCTCAACCCTTCCCCGTCATTGGATCTATCTGTCCCCAAAACGTTCTCAAAATTATTGGGATCTAGGTGTACCTAGCCTTGAGGCGGGCCGCCCACGGACAAGAATGACACGACACAGTTGGAGCAAAGCACGCTTGATATAGTTTTACTGCCAACTAGAGGGATGCAGGATGTAATTTCTACACAAATTTGGGATATGGAGGACGTTTGATGACATGGATGAAGAATAAGGGTATGGAAATTTTGAGAAAATGAGATGCTCTTTTAACAATGGTTGCGATGGGCAAGAAGATTAAGCCAATTAATATCCACGCCAAAACAAGTAAACTACTTTCGGAACACCCACCCAAGACCAAACATGCCACTGCGGTTGTGGCCTCTTCAAGGCCGGTGTTGTCCCTCTGGGTTTGACATCTTCTTAATCATCATGAAATTTACTGAGGCAAGCCTTCGTTGTTCTTGTTGTTGTTGCTGTTAAACCAATTGTGCTTTCTTGTGTAGACGTCAAGAGCTCCCTTTCTCCCCTCTCATTTTCCAAAAAAAAAAAAAAATCAATACTCCAAGACAAAAATGTTCAATTTTCATATTGACTCCATGAAGGAACACCACAACTCCGGTGCAACCCAACATGAATAGCTCCATCATTTTCTTTTCTAGATATGAATTGAGGTCGCTAGAATCAAATCAGACGAGAAACTAGAGCGAAAAATCCTTTCTTCTCATGTTTCTTCTACTTTTGAGTTGCAACATGTTTTTCAAATTTTTATTATTTTTGTTTTTTAATTAATGAAAAATAATCCAAGACAACTGACACATCATCAGTCAACCCGTCGACTGTTGACCAATTACAGTCAATGTTAATAAAGTAAATGGTGATGAAAGTTCGCGTCAAGATTGTCATATTTAATACTTGAAGATATAAATGACATTTTTTTTAATAGTTGGGATGTACTAGTGGGTTGATATTTAAGACTTAATTCCACTATACTACTCCCTGATCTATGGTTGCATTTGGCCATTGATTAGGGTGTTAGTAAAAGCGAGTCAACATGCCTTTGCTGTGGAGATGGATATGGTATGTTTTCTAATATAGTTTTCAAGATATGATTTGGCCTTGCTCTGCTTTGGATTCATATTTTGCAGCTTGTAGCACGTTTGATTGAGATATGTGTATTGGGGTTGTTGCTCCTTGTTGGTGTGTTCATCTTCTCATGTGAACACAATCACTGTTTTCCCCTTCAAACATAGTCTTTTGCTCTACATCTTTGCCTCTTTTCTAATAGTTTGTTGTGGGTAATGGTGTTATCTCCAACTGTCGATGGCGGCTTCGTCGTGGTTCTTTGGAGACTATGTAACACCCCGGTATTTTAGATTTAGGTTCGACTTTAATACGTGATCGGTTAGATTGACGGTTACGTACTAAGAGTTACAATCGCGGATTAAGAATAATAATAATATTATAACATTATTATAAGTAGAATTAAAAAAAAAGGAATCAGAGTGGGGCGGCCAAAGTGGCCAGGCGCCTCCACTCCCCCATCCCTAATTACACTCTGTTTGGAAAGAGGGGGAAGTGTAGGGGGGCGCAAAATCAAGGGGGTAAATTCCCTTCCCAATGATTTTGCACCTGTTTGGGAACTTTTTGAACAGTAGGGGGGCGGACAGTTAGAGGTGCAAAACTACGGTTTGAACAAGCCCCCCAAATTGGGGTGGAAGTGGAGAGAGAAAAATTGAGAGGCTTTCATTCTTTTTTCTGAATTCCTTTTCCTCAATTTCGTTAGTTATTTCTTCTCTCAATCGTCTTCTCCGAAATCATCTTCTCCGATTTTACCCAGGCAGCACTCATTCCTCCTTCCGCGACGGCAAAGCTGCTCCGCCTTCAGACCGTATTTCCTCTCCAGCAGCTGCCGTCCTCAATTCCTAGCTCGTTGGTGACCTGCAAAACAGAGTATCTGAAGGTGGAGAAGATGAAAACAACAACAACGATAGAAAAATTGAGTGTTCGCCGGCATGTTTTCCCCTCCGTCGTCCCAGATCGAAGGATTCGTCCCACATGCAAATCCAGATCAATAAACCACTCACCTAGATCTGTTTTGGCAGCAGCTTGAGCCATAAAAAATGGCCATGTGGTTGCCTGGTGGCTTCATCCAGAGGACTGAAGAGGCAAGCAGTAGAGGGATAATCCCCAAGGTTAGAGACGAAGAAGTGAAGATGGGAGAAAGAAGAAGCTCGTTGTTTTTTTGTGTGTGGAAGAGAGAAGGAGAATAGGACGACAACAATGGGGGAAGGGGTTGGATCAGAAAGATTGGGGAGAGAGAGGAGAGAGTGGGAAGTAAAAAGCTAAAAAGAATGATAAAATTAAATATAATTTTAAATTTTTATTACTTTCATCACTTTTATATTATAATTAATATATCAACACCCCATTTTGCACCCTCCTACTTTTTCTACCAAACAACAATTTGCACCCCATTTTGCACCCTCCTATAATTTGCTCCCTCCTACAATTTACCCCTCACTTTGCACCCTCCTCGAATTTGCACCCTCCTTGTTGCCAAACAAAGTGTAAATAAATTCCCCCCCTATTCTCCACAGCAGCCGCACAAGAAACCTAACCCCAGCCGCCCACCCTAGAGAAGCAGCAGCCACGCAAAAACGAAAAAGAAAGGAAGAAGTAAAAAAAAAAAAAAAAAGGTTGGTCGATTTTCTTCCCCTACCGCCGCCAAGCAGCAGCTGTTGGAAATAAAATGAATTTATTTTCTTTTGATTGAAAACTATTGGTGGGGTTTTTTCTTTTATTGGTGGGCACGTGTTGTTTTAAAGTAAAGGAAGGCTTTGGGGTTTTAATTTGGAAATGGAATTAGGAGGATAGTAGGCTGCAGAGGGAGTTTGAAAAGAGAGCTACTTTTAGTGGCCTCTTTCTTTCTTTCTTTCTTTCTTATTTCTTGGTTCTGCATTACACCAACGTACAAGCCAGCCTATTTATAGGCCTTCTCCCAAACAAATATCAACACAACCGACCTAAACATATGGTTCTTGTTTTTTTGCTTTGTTTAATTCATAATCATGCAACTACCCAACTGACACATTTAATTCATTGCTAACTGTTGTTGATTTTTTATTCTTCTCCAGTAGAATCCACACTCGTCTACTAGCTTCTAGGATGTTTAGATATTTTGATTATTAAACTTTATCTAATTTCAACACTCCCCCTTAAAGTATAATTAACCGTAACTCCGACCAGTGTCCTCAGTTTTACGAACACGTCTTGCTTCAGCGGCTTCGTGAATATATCAGCAATCTGGTCTTCAGTCTTCACATATTTTAGCGTCACTTCTTTCTGTTCCACGCATTCCCTTAAGAAATGATATCTCGTATCAATATGCTTACTGCGATCATGAAACACCGGATTCTTTGCTAGTGCCAGGGCAGACTTGTTATCCACAAATATTTCAGTTGATTCTTCTTGTGCCATGTTCAACTCCTTCAACAACTTTCTCAGCCATATCGCATGACACGCACAGGATGTCGCAGCAACATACTCAGCTTCACAAGTAGATAATGTCACAATAGCTTGCTTCTTTGAACTCCATGTGAAAGCTGTATCTCCCAGAAAAAATACAAATCCTGTAGTGCTCTTGCGATCATCCACGTCTCCTGCCCAATCACTATCGCAGTATCCAACCAATTTGAAATTTTCTGACTTAGTATAAAGCAAACCATGATCGATTGTACCTTTTATGTAGCGCAGTATCCTCTTTGCAGCATTCCAGTGTGACATAGTTGGTGCTTCCATGTATCTGCTGACTAATCCAACTGCGTAGAGAATATCTGGTCAGGTATCTCAGACTTCCCACGAGACTTCTAAATTCCGTTGAGTTTACCTTCTCTCCTTTATCATCCTTAGATAACTTCAGTCCACACTTAGCTAGTGTACTCACAGGATTACAGCTCTCCATCTTAAACTTCTTCAGGACCTCCTTTGCGAAGCCACTCTGTGAGATGAAAATTCCTTCCTCCTTTTGACTTACTTCTATTCCGAGATAGTATGACATTAGTCCGATGTCTGTCATCTCGAACTCACGAACCATCGTCATCTTGAACTCTTCAAACATCTTAGGATCGTTGCCTGTGAAGATGAGATCGTCTACATATAGACAAACTATCAAGATTGCTCCCCCTTTCACCTTGCAGTATAGTGCATGCTCATGTGGGCATTTGCTGAACCCATTTTCCTGAAAGTACTTGTCAATTCTGCTATTCCATGCTCTCGGTGCTTGTTTCAGACCATACAGTGCCTTTTTCAGCTTCAACACCTTATCTTCTTGACCTTCAACGATATATCCAGGAGGTTGCTCAATATAGATATCTTCCTCGAGATATCAATTCAGAAAAGCTGACTTCACATCCATCTGATGTATCTTCCATCCATTTTGAGCAGCGAGAGATATCACCATCCTGATACTCTCCATTCTCGCCACGGGAGCAAAAACTTCATTATAGTCAATGCCTGGTCTCTGACTATATCCTTTAGCCACCAATCTTGCTTTGTGTCTGACGACTTCTCCTTTAGCATTTTTCTTGGCCTTGAATACCCACTTCACACCGATGGGCTTCTGGTTCTCAGGTAGCGACACAAGCTCCCAAGTCTTGTTCTTCACAATTGCTCCAATTTTTTCATCCATGGCTTTCTTCCATTTTTCATCTTTCATGGCTTCTTCAGCATCCACTGGTTCATCATCAATGAAATGACAGTTGAGTGTCAATTCATCACCTTCAATGGTTGTCGTTTCCTCATAAATTTCTTCAAGTCTTCTATACTTCTGTGGCCTTTCTCGGGGACTTTCACTAGATTCTCCTTCTGGGCTGGCAGGCTCTCTGTGACTGGGTGGACTCGTCACAGGTGTAGTTGTATCTGGTTCATCGTCACTTTCATCCATAGTGAATGGATAAAAAGTATAACTCTGCTTTGCTTCAGTAGTCCAGTCCCATGTTTCATTTTCATCAACCACCACGTCTCTGCTGATGATCAACTTCTCTTCCACGGGATCAAACATTTTGTAACCTTTTGAGTGTTCTGAGTATCCCAGGAATATGTACTTCTTGCTTTTGTCATCCAACTTCTTTCTTTCTTGATCCGGTACGTGCACATATCCGACACTTCTGAAGACTCGGAGGTGAGAGATTGTGGGTTTCCTTCCGCTCCATGCTTCTTGGGGTGTTTGATTCCAAACACTCTTTGTTGGTGACCTGTTCAGCAAGTAGAATGCACAATCAACAGCTTCAGCCCATAGTTCCTTTGGTAGGTTCTTGCTTTTCATCATGCTTCTAGCCATGTTGAGTACAGTTCGATTCTTCCTTTCAACAACTCCATTTTGTTGTGGGGAACTTGGAACCGTGAGAAACCTGCGAATTCCTTGATATTCACAGAACTTTCTGAACTTTTTGAGCATAAATTCTCCACCTCTATCTGATCTCATAGCTTTGATGTAGCGGCCACTTTCATTCTCCACGAGCATCTTGAACTTCTTGAAAGCTTCAAATGTGTCTGACTTCTGCTTCAAGAAGTATACCCATGTCTTTCTACTGTAGTCATCAATGAACAATAGGAAGTATTTGTTCTTCCCGAACGATGTTGGTGTGATCGGTCCACAGAGATCTGTATGGACGAGCTCAAGTGGTGCTTTAGCTCGTGACAGGGACTCCTTTGGAAAACTTGCCCTGAATTGCTTCCCAATTAAGCATCCTTCACACAAATGGTCTGGATGATTGATCACTGGCAGACCATGAACCATCTTCTTCTGACCGAGTAACTTCAGGCCTCCAAAATTTAGATGGCCATACCTCAGATGCCATAGCCATGTATTGTCCTTCACACAGGCTTTCAAACACTTCGCCATTTCAGTTTGAATGTTCAGGGTGAACATTCTATTTCTTGACATTGGGACTCTGGCCAACAAGTGCCTCTTCTCATTTAACAGCTCCAGTTGACGATTCACCATGTGGACTTCATAATTCTTCTCCATCAATTGACCCAAACTCAGGATGTTACTAGTCATGTCTGGGACATAGTACACATCACTGATAAATTGTTGTGAGCCATTCTTGAGCCGGATGAGTATAGTTCATCTGCCTTTGATAGGAACCTTCGAGGAGTCTCCAAATACGACATTTCCTTTCACCGATTCATCCATATCCACGAACATGTTTCTTTTACCTCACATGTGGTTGCTTGCTGCATTATCCAGATACCACATGTTGTCTTTCGCTTTTTCATCTCCTTGATGTGACAGCATCAATGTGCCTTTGACTTCTTCTTGCACGTTGTTTGCTGTCTCCTCCACTTCTTTAGGCGGACTCCAACATTCCGATGCATAATGCCCGTACTTCGAGCAATTATGGCATTGGACGTTGGATTTATCACGACCTTCATTTGATCTCCAATTTCCTCTTCCACGTCCACGACCACAACCTCTGCCTTTGGTGGACGTTTCATAATTGTTCCTGGTGAAATTTCCTCTATCTCTACTTTGATATGCTCCTCGGGCTCTTTCTCTTCCTCTGCCTCTGTAGCTGCCACTGCCTCGACCTCTACACTGACCTCCTCCTCGTGCGCCTTCTTTCTCCTCAGTGGTAGTTTTTGTAGCTAACACTTGTTCTGACGATTCTTCATTTCTTTTATTTAGTCTTTCTTCACGTGCTTGCAACGAGCCGATGACTTCATCAACTGTCATTTTTTACACATCCTTAGCTTCCTCCATGGCCACCACCACATAATCGAACTTCGGTAATAATGACCGTAGAATTTTCTCCATCACTTTGGTCTCTTCTATTTTCTCCCCATACTGCTTCAGTTTGCTGGCGATAGACTTCACACGGGCGGTGTAATCTGAAACAGATTCATCTTCCTTCATTTTATTGCTTCAAAATCTCCCCTGAGTGTTTGAAGTCGAACCTTCTTTACTGGTTCCACGCCTTGCATTTCCTTTTGCAGAATCTCCCATGCTTCCTTTGCTGTGGTAGCATATGCTATTTGATCAAACATCGATTCATCAAGACACTGATGAATGAGAGTGAGTGCTTTCTGATCACTCTTTCTATTTTTTCTCAATACCTCCTTTTCAGTAGGAGATAACCGAGAATCCTCCACGGGAATCTCATAACCTTTTTCGACAATATCCCAAGCATCTTAGGATCCCAGCAAGGCTTTCATACGGATACACCAATTTTTATAATTGGTTTTGGTAAGGTGGGGGAATTGAATGGGGAAAGTGGATTTTTCGGCCATGGGACAATCGTGATAACAAAAAACCGAGAAATTCTTTTCTGATGTGGAAGTTCAGACTACGCTGCAACCACAGAGCATACTCAGAAATAACTCGGGCTCTAATACCACTTTGTTGGAAATAAAATGAATTTATTTCCTTTTGATTGAAAACTATTGGTGGGGTTTTTTCTTTTATTGGTGGGCACGTGTTGTTTTAAAGTAAAGGAAGGCGTTGGGGTTTTAATTTGGAAATGGAATTGGGAGGATAGTAGGCTGCAGAGGGAGTTTGAAAAGAGAGCTACTTTTAGTGGCCTCTTTCTTTCTTTCTTATTTCTTGGTTCTGCATTACACCAACGTACAAGCCAGCCTATTTATAGGCCTTCTCCCAAACAAATATCAACACAACCGACCTAAACATATGGTTCTTGTTTTTTTGCTTTGTTTAATTCATAATCATGCAACTACCCAACTAACACATTTAATTCATTGTTAACTGTTGCTGATTTTTTCTTCTTCTCCAGTCGAATCCACACTCGTCTACTAGCTTCTAGGATGTTTAGATATTTTGATTATTAAACTTTATCTAATTTCAACAGCAGCAGCACCCGCGCCGCGGAGAAGAAAGAAGGAAGAAGAAAAAGACACCCTCCCCCAAATTATCTCTATCGCACCGCAGCAGCAGCCGTTGGCGAGAAGAAAAAAGAATCGCCATCCCCAATTCCATTCCCGAAGCACAACCGCCACCACCTATCTCATCGAACCCTCATGTCCTTCGCGAAACAAGCAGTAGCGACCGCAACCCTCCAGTTCAGGTTTCTCGTACGGTCAGCTTGTCGGGAAAACCAGAAGGTCGTCGAGATGATCGTAGCTCTGTCGCGGCATTGACGTAGTCAAGTTCGACCATTCTTCAAGTGGTGGCTATCACTGGGAAGAGGACGATCCCAGGAGCATCCAGGTCTCGACGGAAACGAGTTTCGACGTCGGACGAGGGAGATACAAGCCTCGAAAGTTTGGGATGCAAATCGGATAGTTCAGGTACTATTCTTGTCAATTCGATGAGTTTGAGGATTAAATCTGTAATTTTTCCAGATAGTCGTGGTCAACTATGTTGACTGGAAAATTACAATTTCGGTACCTGGTACTTTTAAACTGACAGAATGTTTATTTGGTCATAACTCGATCAATTGACGTCCGATCGAGGAACGCCGACGCCTATGGAATCGTGGGAACGAGGAGAATTTAATGGAAGCGAGTAATGGTATTTTTTAGAGTGGAGTCAGAGTCGTTTTTTAGGAATTTGAGGTGAGTGTAAAGGGGGTAAAATCTCTGTCGTAGGTCTTTTAGTTTATGCTTTTCGTTCAAGTTATTATTTAGTTAATTTTTCTAGTATGCGCGATATGTGTGTGAGGCATCCCACCGCATGTAAGGGTGGAGGCACGCGTTGTGCTATGTATGAATGTATGTGATGATGTATGGATTGATGGTAAGAGGAACCCTCGAGCGGTTGGGCCACTACTGGACGCGGTAGATGGTCAGGTCACTGCTGGACGGCGAGACGTAACGCACCAGTTGATCGAGTATGTTGGGGTCACTACTGGACGACGAGACATAACGTAGTAGTTGACGTGCATGGACTGGACGGCGAGACATAACGCAATGCCATTGCCGAGTTTGGGTATGCAACCGGACGACGAGACGTAACGCGGTGGTCCTAGTGTTTTGTGTTTGAGTTAAGGATAAAAGTTGAGAACCTGTATGAGTTAAAGTTGAAAGGAGTTATTAAGAACATAAGTAAGGGAATTCTAAAGATAAGACAGGAGTAGAGATCTCTTTATACTGTTTGATTGTAAAGTTTAAAGGATGAAAGTGAGAATGACTTTCGTCTAAGGAAGGCATTTTCCCTTAATAATGTGTTTAGTAAGGAGTTTGCCTAGGGCAAAGACCTTAGGAAGTAACGACGAGACTGACCCCTTCTCACTCACCAGGTCGAGGAAGGGTTAGCAGAGGCGGACTGCAAAAAGAGGCAAGGCGATGCGAGCAGCTGCACCAGCATTGATGAGAAGTCAAGGAACTCGTGAAGAGTCAGAGCTAGAATAGTTTAGTTTCCTTGTTACATGGTTAGGAGTGTAAACTGGAGATCCTGAGTTCTTTCATTTTAAGTATTGGGATTGTCATTTGCCCAAGTGTTCAGTCTTTTTGTTTGAAATTCTTAAATATTGCCGATTTATTTATTTTAAAAAGTTGTGTGGGTTGCTCCGGAGTAACCGGTTTGTGGTTTGAGTTGTGGTTTGGTTTTCAAAAGGGATCGGGTCGTGTCAGACTGTGAATGAGTTTTTTCAGCTCTCTGTGTCCTGCCCATCCTGCCTCCGACTCCCTTGGAGTTGTTCAGCTCTTAACATTCCAGCCTCAACCTTGCCCACAAAGGGTAATCCAACCTTGTGATTAACTATGGTGGATCATCTCCAAACGATCCCTAGATGGCGGATTATGTGTTGGACGTTCAATCGTCATGGTCTTGTATGATTCGGGTGAGCTGAAGCTTTTATTTGTGCTGCTCGTATGATTTTCTTTTGCTGGGCTCCATCAATCTATCTCTTATTATGATATTATTACTTGGATTTTAGCTTCGTCTGAGTAGGCCTCCTTTTTCTAAAATAAACTACTCTATTTTATAATGTATTCTTTTTTATATATATAACAAACTTATTCATAAGGGAAAATAATGAAAAAAATTATTTTGAAGTGGGAATGATAATTTTTTTTTACTGCTTTAAAGCAAAGACCTATATTTTCCGGTAAATCATTAACTTCAACAACTTTTGTTGGAATAAGCAGTAGTCATGAAGATGGAGTTAAGAAATCGTATTTATCATTCCTTTTTGTCGCAAAATTAATATTCTCTTTCTTGTTGCATCAAAGCACCGATCAGAACATCCTTATAAAAAAAATCACCATACAGTACATAGAACAGGAGGAGAGAAATAAAAAAAAAAAAAATTTGAGCAAGCACATCAACGATTGGTGAGATTGAAGGAAGAAGCAGCTAATTAATTTCAAGAGAAACCCCATTACTCTAATGATCATAACAAAATCGATGAATCAATCAATTAAACGAAACTAATTAATGTAGCCAGTTAATTTAATTAGCCTTACTGCACGTCCTCCTAATCTGGCCTTTGGATCCAGTGAGCACCCCAATCCTCCCCATCTTGACCATCGCCGCCGCGAAATCGCCTTTGAACTTGCCGCCATTCCTGCTGTACTCTCGCACAATCCCATCCGTCGAACCGCCGCTGAACAGCACCTGATCCGACGCCAACAGCCCTTTCCTCAACATCAGCGCCTTGAAATAGTTATTATCAAACGACGTCGGCGTCATCGGGTCCAGCGGCTGGACCAGCCGGTCCCCGCCGCTCGCCGGGCACATCCGCCGCTTCTTCCTCGCGAAGTTCGGGTCGATCACATCTTTAGCGACGGTTTCGTTGCCGTACACCCTCTCGCGGAAAGTAAAGCACTGGGCGGTGCCCAATGTGTGGGCCCCGGAGAGCGCCACCATCTCCCTGGAATTCAGGCCCTTTTTACGGAACCTCGAGATCAGCGTCTTCAGGTCGTCCTTGGGATTCGGGATGTCGGAACCGGCGAGAGAAGGGAATGCCGCGCCGGAATCCCGCCTCCCGAGCTCCACGCCCCAGGACGGGCCCTCCACGGCGGCGGAAGCGTCCCTGGCGGCGACGGCGACGATGTCGGCGCAGGACACGACGCCGGGGCACATCCTCTCCACCTGTGACTTGGCGTCTTCGATGACACGAAACGTTTTGGTGAAGCGGCGGTTGGGGGCGGCGTCTTTCTCGGTCCCCGTGGTGGCTGTTTTGTCGAGGAGGACGGAGGCGTCGCAGCCGCGGACGAAGCAGTCGTGGAACTGGAGGCGGATAAGGGACCCCGCAATCCTCCGGTCATTGGTGACCGCGCCGCGGACGACGGCCCGGATGGCGGTGAGGGCTCGGGGGCAGTTCTTGGAGTAGAAGTCGGTGGAGAGGCGGGCGGCAGCTTGGGATTGCGGCGGTGTGGTTACTAATAGTGCCAGCGTCGTTAAAAGTAACGTTGCCGCTACTTTGGGTATTGTCGATGTTGATGATGATGACGACATTGTGTATAATTAAGATTAATTATTTTGCTAAAGCTCGGTGGCTAATTAGTTTCGTTTGATTCATTAATACTGTGTGAGAGTATGATTTATAGAGCGTGAAGATAGAGGATGGTGACAGAGAATGGGATTTGTGAGAAAGATGGATTAAATACAGTAATGCATGGGGTGGAGTTATAATGTCGGGTTGAGTAATTAAAACACTATTGTTAATTCTTCGATGGTGAGTGACAAACTTTAGCCTATGGGTTCTTCTTCTTAATCTTCTTTCCATTCTTATATGATGGATCGATCCCAGATGCCATTTAGTGTTTTTGGCGGCGTGATTGCTATTAGTTACCAAGTTACCCCATTTGTTATGGAAATAGAACAACAATCTGTTTGTTTAGCTACTAAACAAAATTATTAAAATTATGGAAATGACAACCGGGAGGATATATTATGAGGCACATAAACTTTGTTTTTGGCAAAACTATTTTAATTTTTATTAATATTCATCATAAATAAAACGACTTTACACCACACTAAAGTTTAATGATAGATATAAAATTGAACAAATACTCGATACATGATAACAAAAAATATCAGTAAAACGATTCGAGCTGACAACCTCTCATAACATATAGATAGTACATGCTAATGATGACAGTACATGTCAAAGGTAATATAGCCTAGCGGTGAAACCGTTGGTTTGGTTGGCTCAGGATGTGAGAGGTCCTGAGTTCGATCCCCAGCGGCGCCGTTTGTGTGTTCCCGGAGGCATGACTGAGTGCCGGGGACGAAGTTTCCCGATGTTGTGTCTTGTACAGGTGCTCCCCAGGTTTAGTTGAGGTTCCTGATAAAAAAAATTGGCTTTACACCATCAACAACCAACGATGTTGCTGACAGTAACACCTAGGACTACTTTTCAAAAAAAAAAAAAACAACTAGGGGAGTTTGAAGCATGAAGTAAACGGAGGAATGAAACAGCTACTTAGTACTTAGAATAAATGGTGTCTTTATCTTTGTTTAATTTACCGCCGTAAGTTAGTTTCTCGAAGAATGGTTGGCTTTATTCGTCAAATATGATCAATCCTACAAAAGTGTTACAATAGAAGTCACCTCAGCAGAAGACTACTAACTGGAATGGGAAATAAGAATGATCACGTCAACTGGTCATCTATACTATACAAGCCAATATTTATACAATTTCATGTAGAACTTCCGCAAAGGTGAAACCACATATGATTTTGTGTCATTGCTTCTGCAAATTTAATGTCACCTGCTAACTTTGTCAGCATAACAGCTTCCATTTTTTGAACCACAACTACAATCTCCAGGGACTTTCCCCATACATCCTCTTGCAGCGTTCTCACAAAACCTCACTTAATAGGAGGCACCAAAGAACTCTCCCTACCACATTCTTAGCAAGTTCCCTTACTGCAAACTATATTGCAGTTTGAAGGTTATTGGTTAATGGCACCCTCTAGGGATGGGGAAACACGATCCGCCACACTTCCTGTACATAGTGGCATGAGAAGAACAAATGATCTCTCGATTCTTGAGCTGATTGACATAAGGGACAAACATAAACAATCTCATATCTCCATCTTTTTATTTTGTCAAGCGTGGTGATCCTGTCAATGAAGATGAGCCAGGTGAGTTGGGATTTCTTTGGAATCTGAGGTCATTTCCACACTAGCTTAGACCACGGAACCACCACCTGCTTCCAAGGTCTTATGTTGTCCTAGAGCTTACTGATTTTGTAGTTAGTCATTACGATCCCTTCCCATTCTACCCCATGGTTTGTTCTCAACAGTTTAGAGCTAATAAGAAGTATGAGATTTAGAATCTTATTCCACACCCATGAGCCTTCGATTTGGGTTTCCTAGATACTTAGGTTCCTTAGTTTGTATTTCTTCAACCAAGCAATCCATAGAGTCTTATCATCATCAAGAGTGGTCTAGATATGCATGGTTAGATAGGCCTGATTCCATGACCATAGATCCTTAAACCCCAGTCCTCCTTCACTCCTTGGCAGAGTCACACGCTTTCAAGCTACCTTCGATTTCTTTTCTTGTTCCAGGTTACCCCTAAGAATTTTGAACAAATGATTTCTACTTCTTTGACTACCTTCTTGGGGAGGTGGATTACATTCATCCAAAATGAGTGAAACTTGCAAGGACTGCCACAACAAGCTGAAGTTTTCATACATATGTTAATAGCTTTGGTTGCCAACCTTGAATCCTTTTAGTAATTTTGTTCACTAAAGCTCTGCAGTCAGATGAACCGAGTTTCCCTGGAGTCAGAGGGATGCCTAGATAACGGACATGTAAGTGACCTTCCTTAAATCCTGAGAGACATACCGACTCAGCTCTAACTTCATTTGTTATCACTGAACTGAAAAGTTCACTTTTTGATGGGTTAGATCTTACACCAGAGACCAAGTAGAACTTTTCCAGAATTTTTGCAACTGTTCTAACTACCTCCCGTGAACCCTTTATGAAAATCAACAAATCATCCGCAAAGCAAATATGAGTCAATCCCATTATGTGGCGGGTGATAAGGGAGCATGCCCTGGTTGTTTCCCTATTCAGCATCCTACTTAGAAGTTAGAACTTCCATGCTTATGGCAAGGAGATAGGGAGACAGAGGGCATACTTTTCTAAGTCCCTTTTTTGTAGAGAAGTGTCCCACGATGAAACTAGCTGATTGAAGACACCCCTCCAACCACTGTGCAAATTGATTTGGAAATTCCATGTCAAGCATAACACTAGACACAAAAGTCCAATCAACACTATTGAATGTCTTTATCATGTTTATCTTAAGTGCACAACGAGGTGAAACATTCTTTCTTTTGTACCATTTTACCATTTCATGGGCTAATATAATGTTGTCAGTGATCAACCTCCCTTGAATAAAAGCTGACTGATTAGGACTTATTATCAGTGGCAGTGCTACTTTCAAATGATTGGCAAGCAACTTGGAAATACATTTGTATAAAAAATTAAAGCATGAGATATGTCTAAAGAATTTCATTGAATTGGCATTAGGGATCTTTGTGATAAGGGAGAGAATAGTGCAATTTACCTCCTTCCTCAATCTGCCTGTGATGAAAAAATCTTGGACAGCTTGAGTGACCACACCTTACACCAAATTCTAGTTGCCCTGGAAACATTACGCAGAGAAACAATCTGGCCTGGGGCCTTTCATTTTTTCATCCGAAGAACTATATTCTTGACTTCCTTTGTAGTTATAATTGAATAGAGAGAGGGGAAGTCAGCTGGTAGATGGTAGTAAAGTAAAGCGGCTCAGGGTATCCACTATCACGTATTTTAGAGAAGTGTTTTTAAATCCTAAGAGTTGTCTATTCAACGTCTTTAGCCTGGATTTTATATCTCTTAACTTTGAGTGAAGTTGTTGTATTGCGGTTCCTATTGTAGGGAATCCCCATCCCTACTCCACCAGTGCTTCATACTGAGGATGAGACTTCTAATAACTAAAGTACTTAAATGACTTGGGAAACTATTTCATTCTAGAGTCTATATACAAGAAGATGCCACAGTAATCTTATAGCCCTGGAGGAACAGATCTGCCTATTCTTTTTGGTAAGCTAGCTAGCCAGTTTTTAGATAAAAGAACTCTATCAAGTATTTTAGCAATAGGGTTTCCTTCTTGTTTGTTTGACCAAGTGAACCATGGCTCTACTACCTTGTGATCTATCCGATGCATTTCCTCTATCCAACTACTCAAATTCTTTGCACTTTCACCCAACACTACTGGGTTCGAGGACCCGTTGCAAGTCAGAATCGCATTGAGGTCTCCAATAGTAAGCAAAGGTAAATCCTTCTTGACCTTCTACTTCAGATCATGGTACATGCTTTCCCTCTAATGCACTTCATTTTTCCATAGACAAAAATTAACATAGTTGCTACTTCCCCTTGAAGAATACCATGAACAAAGAATGCATTGCTTTCCAATACAGGGAAAGGAATAGTTTCTATTCGAAGAACCCATAATTTTCCCACCTGAGTGGGTGAGTAAGTGTCTTTTTATTTCCAGTCTGAAAAAGACTCATCTATAATTTTTTGTACATTTTCTTCACTAAATCTAGTCTCTAAGATGCCTACCATATCTACCTTGAATTGTCTAACTGCTTCCACAATTCTCTTTTGCTTTGCAGGGCTATTAAACCCTTGAATATTACAGGTTTGGATATTCATTTAATTGTCGTTGGTTTAAGCCTTTGGAGGCCTACAAGGCTTCTTTCCCTTCTTATGACCCTACTCAACTTAGGGAAGTGAATTGGATGCTTCAAAGGCGAGACTACTAGATATCCTATCTAAAACTGCTCACGAGAATCAATAACCCCAAAAGAGTTACAACTGCTTAGGATACCCTCTCTTCGACTCTTCCCACAACATCTTGAAATTCTGAGTCTGAAGGGAGTTTCTCTACTTGCCATACCTCAGTTGAGTTTCCCACTGTAGGAGAAGATACCAAGTTTTTAACAGCCTGTTGAAGCCCTACGTCCATCACCCATTGGCCTCAGTTTCCTCAACAATAGGGAGCCAAAGGGAAGGGTCTCGAGGCACACGAAAGGAGCCAGAAGTCAGACATTCATGGGAGTTTCCATTGCCTGCTATGTCGTGTCAGGGGACTACTCTTTGCATTTACGCCCAAACTTCTTGCATTTCTCATATATCTCAGACATGTTGCGGTATTCTTGTTGAACATAATAGGTAGGACACCTATCAGGGACTAGCTTCAAAGACTCAAAAAAATGGCAGTCTACACGGACACGCACACAAAATTTTGGGTACCCCAGATGCCTCCTTAGTCCGCTGGCTTTGTCAAACCAAAGAGGCTTCCCAAACATGCTAGCCAGGCAAATAAGGATTCGCCCTGTGGCATGCTCGAGAGGAAGATCAAGAAAATGTACCCACAAAGAAATTGTCTACTTCGACTGCTCTGCTCGAATCCCTGACTCCCACTTCCTCGGATAGCACATGTCGTTGTGGAGATGCCTAGGGCCTCTCATAAAAACCAAGTGATTAGTCTCCTCTTTCATGAATTGGAACATCAGAAGAAAATTTCCCAAAAATGAAATCCCACCCCATAGCCATTTAAGCCATGAACTTGTTTGATATGCGGTGAGGATGTGAGAAACTGCCCTACCAAGAAATTCTTCTATCGTGCAACCTTCTTCTTCAAGCTCCGCCCGGATACACAGATCTTTGTTTACGGTCTCCGACTCAATATAAACCAACCATTTCTCCTCGGTTATGCCAAACAAATTTTCACATGAACAGTCTCCAGCCATGGTGAAGCTCATGAGAACCGAGAATTAGTAAAGGTGGAGGAGAGGGGGAGACAATGAGATCGGTGTAGTGACGACATTCGTCACTGCCTGCGCAAGGTGGCGACTACGACGGCGAGAAGCATCGCTATTCCTAACAGAATTTCTCACCTTTTTCACTCTATTTTTCCCTCTCTATTCTCTCTACCGATGAGCTGTGTTAGATGAGTGTTATATGATTTGAGATATGATGCCATAAGTTAGTTTCATTAATTACTATAATTGAATATAGCTTAGCCACATGGCAAGATTTTATTAAACTTCTTGTTATATATTAAAACTTCTTGTGATTAATATATAACAGTATATATAAGAACAAAGAGGGTTTCAATCAATTTTGCATAGATTTCTACTTTTGAGCATGGTATTAGAGCCTCTATTGTGACGGCCTCCCCCAAGAGAAATGTCTAGTGTTCTGCCTCATTGCAAATTCCAAACATTTGTGTCAACAATGGTGGCTCCACTTTGGGAGCTTCGATGGGTTACCAGATCATAGTGGCATAAGTGAAATCCAATTCGGTAACCCCTGTTACTTCAAGCCAAATAATAATTTTTCCAATCAATCGTTTCAGAGGTACTTAATGGTTCTAGTTACTCAATGTGAAGTAGATCAATGTGTATGGATTGGAAAATGAAAAATAAATAGATTAATTATTGGGACTCCCTATGAAAGATCATATCAACTAGTTGAAAGCCATATTACAGTTTGGCAAGGATACTAGGTCCGTATCTCCTCAATCTCCGAGGATTAATCACACGAATTATCTATGTCCTTATTCACCACACTTATTCCCAATCATTCTGGTAAGTACATTATTTTCTCCCACTTAGAGTTGGTCTAGTTTTCCTTGATTATATTTTGGATTCTAGATGTACTGGTAGGGGAAACGATCTTAGTTGCAAAGAAATTTAACAAATTAATAGGTTCCCTGATGAGCTACAAGACGCAAACTCAATGAACCGGCTACTCCCCACCAAAACTATCTTCTAGCCATATCCGAGCTGCAGATGACCGAAAGCTATCCATTTACTCATTTGAAAAGTGCTTATGTAATTTCCCACTTATTGTATATGAGTGTCTAATAATTTCCTCCAAAAAGTTGGAGCCTTGTGAGTTGAAGAACTGTGATGGGCAAACAATATAAGAGCACCTATATTTTCTTATCTCATAGGATATACTTCTACAGATATGAAACAAACTTTGAAAAGAGAGCTCTCCTACCTCATTTCCAATGATTTGCTAGAGGAGACAAGTACCTAGGGAAATAGAACTGATACAAGACCATCATCTCCTTCAACCCTTCATGTCATTATTCTCTTCTTCTCAACGAGTCTCTTTGGTACTCATACCCAAAACTTGTTTTCTCCTGCCCATCGAAAATCAAAGAGAATGTCTAGGAACAAGATCACTGATCACTTGTCTTCATCCAAGACAATACCAAAAATGAAACCAATAAAACAAAAGTTAGATAAAAAGTAGAGATAGTGATTAAGTTCACAAATAGAACTTCATACACACCGTAACATTATAAGGAGAAAAAGAGCCAAATTAGAGAGTTATAGTATCAAAACTTACACTGACAAAGCAAAAGTTCCTTGTTGTAAGGCAATGAAGCTGATAATAGATAAAAATATGTTAGTTTGTTAACATAACATTAAAAAGCTCTACAATCTTGCAACATTTTAAAAATTATGTTAAAATGACCTTGGCACAAGCTGGACTGACAACCCAACACGATAAGGGGACTGGTGACAGTGTTCTTTCTAACAAAATCAATTAGTACTAAGTTCAACAATTTGAACCATGAAAATATTTGGAGGATATATTTGCACGGACTAAGATCACTCTTACCACCAATTGGTGATCAAGGACATGAATCTTCCTTCTCTACTTAAACAATAAGGTTAAAGTGACTGGTGTGCAACACACCAAATCATGCCCACCCTGCCACCGATATTAAAAGCTTCAATTCTGAGTCATGCAGTATAATTAGATTTCAATAATTACTGCCAACCCAAGAAGTTGAAGCTATGGAACAACTCGGTAGTCATAATGCATATGTTGAGACATTGATAGCTAGAAATCGAAACAACTAGAAACATGCTCTTGAGTAAACATATGCATCACCTGTATGCCGCAATCAAGGGGCCCGTCCAAAAAGGGATGTAAATCTCAAATACATGATTGTAATCTTTGAGAAATCTCATTCATATATCCCGAGACAACAGTGATGTTTGTGATGCAGTTTCGTCGGATTGTGATAACGACTGAAGATGGTGGATGGAAATAGCATTAATAGATGTAACGATCAAGGTGTGCCAGACCGACATCAATGAAAGATGGAAACCCCTAATTTTCTCTCTAATGTCGACTTGTAGTCACATTCGTGCAAATCACTATAATATTAAACAAGCAGTAAAATGAACGAGGCTCGATGAATAGGATAAAGTAGCCAATTGAAAGACTAACCTTCACCAATAGCAATAACATCAGCAGATGAGACTTGCAGCATCGATATGGAAGTGGAACTAGTCTCTTTGAAAACCTCAATCTCTTATGTTTTGCAGCCGATCAATTCAACTATTTGATATATTCACGTTTTTATCTTTATTATAAACATTAATAGGATATGCAAATGACCCATTACTGTGGGAAGGTCTATCTTTTCGTTGTTGATAATTCAATTTAGCATATGTTCTTCCTTTTTTCATTTATGTCTTTTCAGAATTATTGTGGCAATCATATTTGCCTCTGTAACTAAAATATTTACCCGCTATTCTAATTGTCTCCATACCATATTCTAAACATATCTGTTACTTATCTTCACCGCCAAATAATATAATTGCCTCTAAAGATAACCCTCTAACTTGGCCGAAACAATTTTTTATATAAAGAACAATTAGCAACAAATAGTGTCATATATAGGGGGCAGATATTATAATGTTCGTTGATAATTTTCTTTCAGAGGCTAATATATAATGTGCCTCAAATATGTGTCTCTATATCTCATTTTTCTTGTAGTGTGTTTATGATACATATGTTTACTTACCAAAGAATTTCAAAGTTCAAGTCGTATAGATACAGTTAAACTCCCTACTGATGAGCTATGTTAGATAAGTGTTATATAATTTGAGATAGGATGCCATAAGTTAGTTTCATTAATTACTATAATTGAATATAACTTAGCCACATGGCAAGATTTTATTAAACTTCTTGTTATATATTAAAACTTTTTGTTATTAATATATAACAGTATATATAAGAACAAAGAGGAAACTTCACTCTTTCTAGGGTTTTCAATCAACTTTGCATAGATTTCTACTTTTGAGCATGGTATTAGAGCCTCTATTTTGACGGCCTCCCCCAAGAGAAATGTCTAGCGTTCTGCCTCATTGCTGTGTTAGATAAGTGTTATATAAGTGTTATATGATTTGAGATAGGATGCTATAAATTAGTTTCATTAATTACGATAATTGAATATAACTTAGCCATATGGCAAGATTTTATTAAACTTCTTGTTATATATTAAAACTTCTTGTGATTAATATATAACAGTATATTAGTTTCATTAATTACGATAATTGATTACGATAATTGAATATAACTTAGCCACATGGCAAGATTTTATTAAACTTCTTGTTATATATTAAAACTTCTTGTGATTAATATATAACAGTATATATAAGAACAAAGAGGAAACTTCACTCTTTGTAGGATTTTCAATCAACTTTGCATAGATTTCTACTTTTGAGCATGGTATTAGAGCCTCTATTGTGACGGCCTCCCCCAAGAGAAATGTCTAGCGTTCTGCCTCATTGCAAATTCCAAACATTTGTGTCAACAATGGTGGCTCCACTTTGGGAGCTTCGATGGGTTACCAGATCATAATGGCATAAGTGAAATCCAATTCGGTAACCCCTGTTACTTCAAGCCAAATAATAATTTTTCCAATCAATCATTTCAGAGGTACTTAATGGTTCTAGTTACTCAATGTGAAGTAGATCAATGTGTATGGATTTGAAAATGAAAAGTAAATAGCTTAATTATTGGGACTCCCTGTGAATGATCATATCAACTAGTTGAAAGCCATATTACAGTTTGGCAAGGATACTAGGTCCGTATCTCCACAATCTCCAAGGATTAATCACACGAATTATCTATGTCCTTATTCACCACACTTATTCCCAATCATTCTGGTAAGTACATTATATTCTCCCACTTAGAGTTGGTCTAGTTTTCCTTCATTATATTTTGGATTCTAGTTATAGGGTCCTCATATCATATCAAATATAGATTAAGCCATTCATCGATTATACAGCTGTCACTACAAGAAAAATATCTTATAGAGACTATGAGTATTTGCCTCTATACATAATTTATGTATTGCTATAACTATTTAGAGACACATAAATATGTGACGCCAATACTGCTTCATCTAAATCTCTTTAGAGACAAAATATAGCGGCAATTATGTATATGTCTATAGTCGTACATTAGAAAGCTTATGTATTATCCGTCTATTCTAGAAATAAAATCTAGACAATATGTTTCAAAGACCTCTTTTTAAACAGATATATTAGCGGCTAAAGATAATAAATTAACGCAAATCGTGAGTCGCTAAGTGTAGCGGTATGTCTCTAAATGTCCCGGTAAAGTTTATTAGTAATGGCAATCGAAGGCAAATGTATCTGTCGCTCTTACACAATATTAAATATTATACACTTTTTTCAAAATGGTAATTAACGCATCACTTAATTAATTAAAATAATAATTATGTAATGTAAACAAGATAAATAAATCTAGATGCAAAGTTGTAACTTTACTATTCCTATTATTAGAATATATCAGAAGCAATAGAATTAAAGTAGATGTACTGGTAGGGGAAACGATCTTAGTTGCAAAGAAATTTAACAAATTAATAATTAAGTTCCCTGATGAGCTACAAGACGCAAACTCAATGAACCGGCTACTCCCCGCCAAAACCATCTTCTAGCCATATCCGAGCTGCAGATGACCGAAAGCTATCCATTTACTCATTTGAAAAGTGCTTATGTAATTTCCCACTTATTGTATATGAGTGTCGAACAATTTCCTCCAAAAAGTTGGAGCCTTGTGAGTTGAAGAACTGTGATGGGCAAACAATATAAGAGCACCTATATTTTCTTATCTCATAGGATATACTTCTACAGATATGAAACAAACTTTGAAAAGAGAGCTCTCCTACCTCAATTCCAATGATTTGCTAGAGGAGACAAGTACCCAGGGAAATAGAACTGATACAAGACCATCATCTCCTTCAACCCTTCATGTCATTATTCTCTTCGTCTCAACGAGTCTCTTTGGTACTCATACCCAAAACTTGTTTTCTCCTGCCCACCGAAAATCAAAGAGAATGTCTAGGAACAAGATCACTGATCACTTGTCTTCATCCAAGACAATACCAAAAATGAAACCAATAAAACAAAAGTTAGATAAAAAGTAGAGATAGTGATTAAGTTCACAAATAGAACTTCATACACACCGTAACATTATAAGGAGAAAAAGAGCCAAATTAGAGAGTTATAGTATCAAAACTTACACTGACAAAGCAAAAGTTTCTTGTTGTAAGGCAATGAAGCTGATAATAGAAAAAAATATGTTACTTTGTTAACATAACATCAAAAAGCTCTACAATCTTTCAACATTTTGAAAATTATGTTAAAATTACCTTGGCACTAGCTGGACTGACAACCCAACACGATAAGGGGACTGGTGACAGAGTTCTCTCTAACAAAATCAATTGGTACTAAGTTCAACAATTTGAACCATGAAAATATTTGGAGGATATATTTGCACGGACTAAGATCACTCTTACCACCATTGGTGAATAAGGACATGAATCTTCCTTCTCTACTTAAACAATAACGTTAAAGTGACTGGTGTGCAACACACCAAATCTTGCCCAAACCCTGCCACCGATATTAAAAGCTTCAATTCTGAGTCATGTAGTATAATTAGATTTCAATAATTACTGCCAACCCAAGAAGTTGAAGTTGTGGAACAACTCGGTAGTCATAATGCATATGTTGAGACATTGATAGCTAGAAATCGAAACAACTAAAAACATGCTCTTGAGTAAACATATGCATCACCTGTATGCCGCAATCAAGGGGCCCGTCCAAAAAGGGATGTAAATCTCAAATACATGATTGTAATCTTTGAGAAATCTCATTCATATATCCCGAGACAATAGTGATGTTTGTGATGCAGTTTCGTCGGATTGTGATTACGACAGAAGATGGTGGATAGAAATAGCGTTAATAGATGTAACGATCAAGGTGTGCCCGACCGACATCAACGAAAGATGGAAACCCCTAATTTTCTCTCTAATGCCGACTTGTAGTCACATTCGTGCAAATCCCTATAAAATTAAACAAGCAGTAAAATGAACGAGGCTCGATGAATAAGATAAAGTAGCCAGTTGAAAGACTTACCTTCACCAATAGCAATAACATCAGCAGATGAGACTTGCAGCATCGATATGGAAGTGTAACTCTTCTCTTTGAAAACCTCAATCTCTTCTGTTTTGCAGCCGATCAATTCAACTATTTGATCTATTCACGTTTTTATCTTTATTATAAACATTAATAGGAGATGCAAATGACCCATTACTGTGGAAAGGTCTATCTTTTTGTTGTTGATAATTCAATTTAGCATATGTTCTTCCTTTTTTCATTTATGTCTTTTCAGAATATCGTGGCAATCATATTTGCCTCTGTAACTAAAACTAGCGTAGGCCCCGACCATTTGGCCGGAGGAAGGTGAGGTATAAAATTTGATAATATAATGAGGTGTATAGCTTATTGTTGTCTAGTTTTTTTTGGGAAACACGTGATAAAAATAGTGAATTTTAGTAGGAAAGAGACATGAATGATGCAACGAATCAAAAATCAGCCTTATGAACCAAAATCAAGTACTTGTTACCTTGTGAAACAATATTGTTTGATTTGTATTCAAAATCAGGATTTTGATCGTAAAATCGTAGGATTTTAGGATTTTACTTAGGGATTCCGATCCTGATTTTATAGAAACCGAATTCCTGAAAATCGAATAAAAATCGCCTATTCTGCCGGTTTTCGGGAAATGAGCATCTCACAATCGTTGCTGTATCCCTAGAAAATGGTGGTAAACACGGACTCACCTGCCAAACTGGTTTGGATTGAGATTTTTATCGGGTATCAGGGAACCATGTGATTATAAATTAGACTTAATCAGAACAGACCAAAACTTGAAATTCAGCCTGTTTGACCGACACATGCCAAAATCTAATTATTCTTTACTTTTAAACTTTCTATTTGAAAATAAAAATTAATGAAAGAAAAGAGATGACTGCAATTCTCCATTTGCACATCACTGATTCGGGAATAAAACTATAGAATTTCGAAAGGAAACTGAAAATGTTTAGGATCGTTTTAATGTTAAAAATAACCAAATAGATCTTTTTGTTTAGTTTTTTTACTAACAAATGCCAAACGATTCCCTATAATATACACTATAATTTAATCATTATGATATCAAATAATTACATAATATATATTTGAAATAATAAAAATTGGACTAATTGGGTTGGTCGAGGTTGAACCATTGAATAACTTTAATATACATTATATTTTAGCCACTAAGATATTAAATAATAGCATAATATATATTATGCTAGAGAAAATAGCTTGTTTTAGAATGACAAACCCATGATGTTCATTTGTTTTACTTGATGGGGAAATCCTGTGTAGGTCAGGCTCATTCAACTCTTTTTTTTTAATGATTAGCGGTTAGCCCATTAGAATCCATGCATTAGTTTATTGTTAAATTGTTTTATTTTTAGCAATAAGAAGGAGTATTGTTTTTGTCTTTTCATATATATTTTACTACCATGGAGAAATAAAAGGACTTAAAGAAAAAAATTGACTCTCCTGGACCCGTTTAAATCTGCATGTGTACGATAAGTTGACCCATTCCACAGAGGAAAAAGAAAAAAATTGACACTCTCTATTTTACCCTTCCTACAAACGCTCATGGAGCAGGGAATTTGAAATGGGGAAGGGTTTTTTTCCTCTCTGCGATTATATGCTTTTAATTTAAAAAGATACAACGAATGTACTTAGTGTGATTGGTTATGATCTTTGCTTTTCTTTAAAGTGGTCATGGTTCGAATCCTAGTAAGTGTCTTTTTAGTGAATAAAAAAGAAGTAATTGTGAAGACCAAAATGTCCTTCCTACTTTCACTCTGGATGCAGTAAATTTGAAATGGGGCTTCAAGTTTTCTCATTTGGCTTTTATTTATTGTGTAGATATTTACCAGCTATTCTAATTGTCTCCATACCATATTCTAAACATATCAGTTACTTATCTTCACCGCCAAATAAATTAATTGCCTCTAAAGATAACCCTCTAACTTGGCCGAAACAATTTTTTATATAAAAGAACAATTAGCAACAAATAGTGTCATATATAGGGGCAGATATTATAATGTTCGTTGATAATTTTCTTTCAGAGGCTAATATATAATGTGCCTCACATATGTGTCGCTATATCTCCTTTTTCTTGTAGTGTGTTTATGATACATATGTTTACTTACCAAACAATTTCAAAGTTCAAGTCGTATAGATACAGTTAAACTCCCTACTGGAATGTGTTTACACAATGCCTTGTTGCTCGTAGTTTCACATATGACCTTATCTCAATATGAAAACAACCCAATGACTTTTATGCGGATCTCGACAAGTAGTACCAGAAAACTAATGACTAGTTTAGAATTCGGCCCATTGGTCGAAATAATCTTTCCTCTAAACACTTTCTACATGAATTGCCTCCACTTATCAATGTTTTGTACATATTGAGACTTTCGTTCACATTAATATATTTTCATCATTATAAAAAAAATAGAAGGTGAGAAGAGAGATTTTGAATTGGAGCAAAGTACACGATATATAGTGTACTATATATTGGTGGGGGATGTTTTTGAAATCCAATATTTCCAACTCATAGAGGATCTGTTTAATGAAACAAAATAAAGCTTTATACCATGTTTTAATCCTTACTCTATATCTCTATTTGACCAACTACTTTCCAGCCATCATGCAACCACGACATACAACTCCGATCCATAAAAATTCAACCCTTCCAGCATCTTATATTAGGACATCCCAATAGAGATATATATTTATTGCTTAAGAATGAAAAATCAGTTAAAACTGTGAACTTGTTGAGAATCAGATAGCAAGACAATTAATATGATAGAAGTGATAAATGCAAGAAGTTTCATATGACATAAGTTTAATGAATGGTAATAAACACCAAACCACTTGTGTGGGAATTAATGGGCAAATTGGGAATGTAATGGAAGAATCAGTGAATGTGGCTAGGCCATTAAGATTTTACTCAAGTGTCCCATAAATTTTTTGAGTAATTGTGTGTTGTATCTTATCTAACTTATCGATCGCATAATGGCCGCCGAACCCTTGTTAAAAACAGGTTTACCTGTAAATTATTGTTCCACCAACCATCTCTTCTCATTTGAAGGTTTTTGAGTATTTGTTATGTTTCTACCCCTACACAAGACAAGACCAAATTTTAACCTCAATCCAAACAATTCTTTTTTCTTGGTTATCCATTCAATGTTAAAGGCTATTTTTTTTATCTAAACAATCATAATGTGTTTGTCTCTCTAAATGTTATATTATACAAAAATATCCTGGACTTTAAAATCACTACTAGGTGGCGATGCCGCACCTTGGCGCGGAGAATATGACATATGGGCATGTATTATGTGATTCGTTATGATGTTTTGTTAGTATTATTAGTCTAAAATTAACTTTTTGTTAGCATTTTTGTTAGTAATATTGACTTGACATTATGATATTGACTAAGAAGAGATATATGGCGGTCAACATCCAATTTAAACAAATTTAAAATTTTTTCTAATAAATTATATTTACCTAAATCAAAGTAGACTCATTGATTATGGGTAGGGTATGAGTGACGTATATATGGGTTTGGAAGTTTGTAGATGGGTTTGGCTAGGGTGTGGATATTTACTTCCATAATCTGAATGTGTATGAGTTGAGTATGGATACCCATATATTAGAGGATATTTTAATTACACATACAAAAACTAGACCTATTTGTAGAACTTCTAAAGTTTAGGTACCAAAATGTAATACGTAAATATTTTATGTACTAAAATATAATGTTCCAACAATATTGTGAGGACTTCTATGCCAAAAAAAAAATTATGTTATAAATCTATATATCTATTAAGTTTAGATACCGAACTTTAATTTTCATAGTTGAGGATCAATAACTTTTATGGTGATGTATTTACGATGAAAATTATTTAATTTTTTATAGAAAAATGGAAACTATTTATTTTATATGTGTAGATACCTAGTCAAACATTCCATGTAATTGTAGAAAATTCTAGCCCGGTGAAAAAAGAAAAACTCTAGAGAGAAGCAAAATGGATACAAACTTAAACTCATTTAAAATTTCAAGCCTTCAGATACCATAGTGGAAAATGACGATTTTCTAATAAGTAATAACCATATATATTTGTTTTTACTTGGACTCGACATTAAAATAGTATACTAATTAGGGTTAGACGAAGAAAGCAAAGAAAGAAATAAAGAAAGGGATATGGAAGGCGAGTGAAAAATGAAACGAAGAGGAAGTAGATGATGGATAAGTTTTGACCAATTCTTTTAGTTGGTTGTCAATACAACAGTCAACCCTTTTCACCATAAAAATTTTATTGACACTTGCTTATTTAGATGTCTAGGGGTGTGCAATGGTCCGGTCCAAGATCAGACCGAGTATAATGCGGTCCGGTACTTGGTCCACATGAATTTTACAATTACTGAAGTAATGATGGATCGAACTGATATTTGGACCAGACCGAACTGAATTGAACCAAATGGACCAAATGCAATGATGGTCCGGTCCTTGGTCCTAAGATGTCTTTTCACTAATGGCCGGTTCGGACCGAACCGAGCCGTTGCACACTCCTATAGGTGTCGTATATTTTGGTACATGTAGTTAGTAGAAGTTTCTTTAGTACCCGTAAATGTACTAAATGAGTTTATAAATTCGCTATTACAGTATTTAGAGTCGTCTCTCTTTCATCATTTATTAATATTTTACGTAATGAGTCATTATAAAATGATCGAATCTTCTCCTACAATTGAGTGATACAACATCTTGTATGATACAAACTAAATTTATACTTTTATGTTATGGTGGATTTGATTCATGGATTGGTTTAAAAGGATTGGTGGATTGGATCCATGGATTCAAGTGAAATCTAGACATTGGACCAATATGTAAATTTAAAAAATTGTAGGTACCAAAATGTCATAAAATATAGTTATAAAATATAATTATTCAATAATTTTACATTAAAATTAAATTTGGGGTATTAAAATGTAAAATATTATAGGGTCTAATTTGTAATTTGTTTTGGCAACAGTAAAAATACTCCAGCTTTATATATAAGAACTATTTTTGGTCCCTACTTCTCCTCCCACCGCACTTTTTCATGTAACCCTCATTGAGCTTCAGATTTCTTTCCCTTTATTTCCTTCACATTTTAGTCCATGAGGAATCGTGGAGGCAATAGTTCATGGTGACAACACTAGTTTTGATTCTAAGGATGAAAAAAAAAAACACAGGAAATCTCATCCTTGGACTCTATGACATGAACAAGATGACAGAAGGGGTTGAAGAATAAGTATATGAAAGAGAAGTCCAAGCCGATTATTAAGGTAGGCAAATCATGGCCTAAAGAGGAAACTTAATTGATAAAATGAATGAGTGTTTGTTTGATTTGTAAGCATATCATTTATCTGCTTTCTTGGGCTATAATAAACTAACAACAACAGACAAGCACTATTCGATAATTAGAAAAGGCATGAATGAAGAATTGCAAGCCATGGATGCCAAAAATTCACACATGGGATGTTGTTCCATTGTCAAGAGGAAAGAAATTGGTCGATCATTAAGAGATCAACCATAAGCCAAATGAAATAATAGAAAGATATAATGTCATAATAGTACTGGTTAAAGGAGAGTAAGGTATACAGAATGTATTTTCTCTATACATATTTACCTAGTGCCAAGAAAACTTCTGTAAGAACTATATTAGTTGTTTCTGCTACTAAGGGTTATGTACTTGATCATATAGATGTTTCAAACGCATTGCTTCACGGATATCTAGACAAAGAAGTTTATATGAATGTGCCTCCGAGAGATCCATGCCCAGTAGAAATGAAAAACTAGTGTGAGGGTTGAGAAAATCCTTCTATGGGTTGAAATAAGCAAGCATGCAATGGTTTGCCAAACTAAATGCAATTTTTCCTAGTCACCCTCAGATTTTTCACTCTTCGCCTAATGAATTCATCTAAGAATTGGTGGTGATGACAAGAGAGAGATATAAGAAGTAAATACCTTCCTCATAAAGAATTTCAAAATTAAAGATCTAGGTTGTATGAAATACATTCTTGAACTTGAGATTAACAAAAATAGTGATGGAATTGTAGTGTGCCAAAGGAAATACTACACAGACATACAAAGAGATAAATGATACTTTGATGTTAAGAATTTTAAGTCTCCTTTAGATCCCAAAGTCAAGTTAAGAGCTCAACAAGGTAAACCTCTCTCGGGCCCCAAATTTTATGGTAGGTTGATTGGTCGACTCCATTATTTGACAACCACAAGGCCATATTTCAAATTTCTTTTGAAATAGTTGGTTCAAAAAGGAACCTTTCATAGAACACTTGCAAGCTACTTAGAAATCCTTAGATACATCAAAGCTCACCGATATAAGGTATTTATTTCAAAAGTGTGTTCTTACTAGAATTATCTAGGGGTACAAATTACTTCATCTATATTGGATTAATCATTAAATTGAAAGTTTGTTCTTTTGCGTGTCAGAGGTAATTTATCAATCATTTGTTAGGTTAGATAGTAACAAAACTTTGAAGTACCAATATATTCTATACGACCTTGACGGTCACTGCTATTATACACTTAATCAAGGTATACTTGACTTGATCAAGTGTAGTAGAGTAGTAAGACCTCGTGTTTATTATAACTTGAGCCCTATCATACCTAAATTAGGTAAAACAAATCCCGACAATAAATAATGTTGTTGAGAAACCTATGATAAATTATAATCAAGGTGTGGACAATATTTTTATTATACTATGGATCAGAATTATTGATAAAGGCATAATTAAAATAGTTCATCAAATAATAAATCTAATTGAACTTAACATTGTCACAAAAAAAAATGCAATGGGTGAGGTTGGGATGCAATGGGTAAGGTTGGGCCAGATTTCTCCAAACCCATCAGGTACATCTACAAATAAATCCCGTAAAATATTCATGATATTTTGAAAAATAAAATCCAATCGAGTGAGTACCCACAAGTGCACGGGTACTCACAAGTCCTAACAATATTACATGGAGGTTCCTGGCCGGAACATCCTTAATCCTCCTTTTTCTGTGCTATGCGCAGTTCACGGAGAGAGATATTGGTAAATGTACCTGTGCTATTGACTGAACTGGGCCAGGCCCATTTTTGTTTTCATTACAAGCTTGGGACACAGAAACAATTGAACTAATTTTCTCGAGGAATTATATGGGGTTGGTTAAAAAAATGTGGGCGGCTATTTTGTAGCTTCATAGCTGAATTCCAAACAAAACAAAAAACAAAAACAAAAAATTAAGTACCTCATTTAGCTAATTTGAAGGCAAGAGCATCACTTTCACCCCTAAACTTTCACAATTTAGTCATGTTGGTATATGAACGTTACTTCCGATCATACCATTACACGAATTCATATTTTTTGTCATTGCGGTACATCAACCGATTCCGGCCATGAAACTGCCATGAATACGAGCAGTATTACCGACATGATAAATTTACAGTGTTTAAATAAAATGACGTTGTTTTAGTAAATGAAATTAACAAAATAATTTATTTATGATTTATTCCATGAATATGACTATGAGATTTAAATTATGTACATTTTCACATTTGGACATATAGTCTATTAAACCAGCATGAACTGATATAAACCGACAGTACGAATTCATATTTTTGGTCATCGCGGTACATCAACCGATTCCGGCCACAAAACTGATATGAATACCACCGATATAACTGGCATGATAAATTACGGCGTTTAAATAAATTTACGACATCGATGGTTGAACTATTTTCTTCCCTTTTTATAATTATGGTTGAACTATTCTCATTTGTGTACTTCATTTACTTTTGGAACAATATGATTCTTATAATGCCATGTCTAGATATCACAAGCGCCATGCAAGGAATGCATTTGGGGGCAAGTTTCATATGGTGTGAAATCAAGGTTAGATGCGAAATGTTGACACATGCAACTTATATAGACAAAAATTATTTTTCAAATTCACCTCATTTTATATATTTTTTGTGAAGGAAGGAAATTCATGAGCCTCACGCTAATCAAGATTTGTGAATAGGATAATAATATTACAGATAACTGAAAATGATAATATATGTTATAGTTACAAACGTTTAAAACCTAATAAAAATGTCAAATAGATATCACATATAAATAAAAAATTATATTTCGCATGACACAAAACAAAACAATATCTTTTTGTATCTTTTTTTATTCAAAATGACCATTTAACTTACTCTGGATAATTACTTCAAAAAAGAACTTACTCTGGATAAGGGTAGATTTTCAACGGTGTATTAGGTGTCTCATTTCTTAACTAATTGGTGCAGTGAGTCTACAATTTACATGGTCATTTTGAATGAAAATATACGAAATATTTATTTTCTTATGTCATATATGTATATGATTTTTTGGTTACATTTTAAATATTTGAAACAATTTTGTCACATGCAAAATGATATGATCATTTTGATAAATTACCCCCAAATATTATATATAGAAAAAAGTATGTATTTCAAAAATATTCTATTTTCTTGGTAGTTGAGTTCAGATGGTCTCACTTTGTGTGAAAATTTTTCTTTCAATTTTGGTGTTTTTCGGATGGTCATACTTTATGTGAAAGTTCTTTCCTTTAATTTTTGTGTTTCAAATAGTGAGTCAGTGGACCCGTAAGATTGGAGGGGTTAATCTGATCCAATCCCAAACCATCGAAACAAATAATCGAACCTCTATTGCAACGGGTTTGGTGGTTCTACTAAAATTAGTAGTTGAGTTCCGATGATATTAGTTGATGTTAAAGTTTTTATTTTTATTTTTGCTATTAAAAAATTAAGTCAGTGGACCAGTACAACCATACTTATTCGTCTGGTTTTGATGTGGTTTAGTTATTATAACAATTATATTTTCATATCACTTAGAATTATGCTTTTTCTACAAAAAAATTATGTTATTATTGGGTGAGTTAAAAACCAAATCCGAATACCACAAATTAGCATCATTTCATACAACTTTAAGGTAGCATCTTAATTACCTTATTTTCATTGATCAAACATTGACACTAACTAACCGACATCTAATCAAACGACTGCTAAATTTGCAGGTAAAATTAATTTCACCTCTTCATGAGCGACCTTACTACTCGCGAATCCAAGAATTACAAAAGTAATTAATATTGGGCTAGGGTGAAGTTTTTAAACATTTACTCACCATATATGCATGTGTGTTATGCGTTTGATGTTGAACAAACCAATATGGTATTAATTATTATTCCTTTTTGGTGATAATAGTACAACGATGGACCAAATCCACCGTTGAAATGCATGGAAGCACCTCAAAGGAAAGATGAGGACGAGAACGACACTGAAGATGAGTAAAGATAAGGATTATTCAAAACAATTTTATAATTCGTTTCCCTGGTAAAGGGTTTGTCATCAGTGGCGTAGCCAGGATTTCGTTTAAGGTGGGTCCACCTCGAAAAAAATAAATATGATAAAATAGTTTTTTAATATAATCTTACATTGAAAACTTTTGATAAATTAAAATGCATTAGCAGTCGAAAATATCAAGAATATCACTATGCATATATACCAAACAATCATTGATTTAGTTAGTCGTAGTGTTTCAAATGGTGTTCTTTGTTAAGAACTGTTAGTATCAGTACCTCGAGTTGTTGATATAGGTTTAATAATAAATCTTATACCAACCAATAATCATGATTTACCTAGTCGTTCGCTTTCGAATGATGTTCTTAAAAAAATTACTTAGTATCAATAAATCGAGGTTTTGAAAGATTTCAATAATATATTATACTATTTACTACCATGCTCCCTTATAAGAAAGTCAACTTATACGAAATTGATGTTTTCACAAATCTGTATACCATATGCTCAAGAAATGAGGTCGCCAAGATTCAAACATAAAACTTTTCGACCCACTATTCTCAATTAAACACGACCTAATTTTCGATATCAATTAACTATCGTACCTAATTTAACCATTTTTCCTCCGAACCAGGGTAGGTCCCGGGACCCACCCTATTACAC
This sequence comes from Linum tenue, assembly GCA_946122785.1. NCBI lineage: Eukaryota > Viridiplantae > Streptophyta > Magnoliopsida > Malpighiales > Linaceae > Linum > Linum tenue. Next base: position 13,531,208 of record CAMGYJ010000010.1, on the reverse strand, counting down.
TCTCCCTCCGCCACTATTTGTCATTGATTTTTCGTAAATTAAATATGTTCGATGAGTCAGTTAGGATGTCCTAGAATACTACGATGTTCGTATTTTAAATTGTTTAAGTACTTCAATAATTTGGATTCTTTTACGCTATCAAGAAATTTACATTTCGATAATTTTAGTGATCCAGACTTTTGTAAACAATCAAAACACAGGAAACTCATTCTACTCCTATTTTGTATTTACACGATTCGCAAATGAACCCAACATTGGTACCTATTTAGTATACGCAATTTGGAAATGAAACCGGCCAACCGGTTGGTCTGGTGACTAGTTCAAGAAAATAACCAAGAATAATTTCTTTAATATGTACCAACGTCCTTATATTATCGATTTTTGCCTACAATTATATTGCTGTATATACACAGTAATAACACCAATCATTATCTATATTATTAGATATATATAGTTCTATAAAGACTAATAACATACATAAATTATTCACAATATTAGGGGTCAGGTTGAAAGCAGAATTTTTTTGCCAAATCCACACTCAATCGCTAATTCTAAAAATTGGTTTTACCAGTATTTGGTCCTAAACCCACCAACACGATCAGATTTTATCCGCTTTGATTGGATTGAACTTAACTGTGTTTTCCATTTAACTGTGGACACATGTTGCTTGTACGTAGGTGCAATCTAGCTTTCCATTTAATGATGGAAACCAGCCTTAGTACTAAATTAAAAAAGAAAGAAGAATATTATATGCCTGCACGGGGAGGGATCAGGTGAATAATCTTGTGATCGATAACTATGCATAACCCAATAAGAATCCGCCACATCAACACCCCTTTTCTCTAATGAAAAACTTTTAATTTTCCCTCTTTAATCTTTAACGGACGATTTCTTACTCAATTAAAGTCGAAATTTAATTTTTTTTTGTTTTGAACAGTTAGATCAGATTAATTGTGCTCTTCAAAATGATATCCACTTTGATATATTTTTGGAACAAAAAATATTTAGTCATTTTTTACCAATCTATACCATATGGTATTGACTGGTATTGAAATAAAAGCATATCATATAGTATGAAAAGCGCACTATATTGGTATGAACATACCAAGACTATAGGATGGTTGAATACATATATGATAGTAGGAGTATACTAACTGTCATTCACGACTTTCAACATTGTGTACCACAAGATACCACCCCCGTACCAGGGTGGTATTGTATGGTATTTTTTAGTCCTGTATTTTGTTCACCCAGAAATTTGTAAATCTAATAGATCATGATAAATTCGTTCCTTCTATGAAATGTTTTTCAAAAACGACTTCAAAATGAAGAAGATACCATATGGTATGGAGTTGGTAACGAGAAGCTAGAATTTTTTTTTCTCAAACAATATTGAAAATGTATCTCATTTAGTAGAGCACAACGAACTCGTTCTATCTGTGCAAAAGAAAGGGAAATCCGAGTTAAAACGAAGAAGATATGAGCCGATTAAGAAAATAGGGGAAAATAAAAATGTCTTTAAATCTCCACCTTAGATTTAGATTTTCTAAATAAAGGGTTTAGATTTAGTTACTAATGGGCAGTAACCCTTGAGCCCCGCACTGAACGTACCAACGGAGGCTAGCTAGTGGCTGCAATACATGACCAATGGTAATAAACTAATAATTAGGAAAGAATTGAAAGAATCCAAGGATGAGCTGCAATACCCTTTTCCTTGTAGCTTCACTAAAACGTCCCATGTAGTGTTGAAGATAATTGTAGAAATAATTAGTGGCATAGCCAGAAATCTGAACGTGAGGGGTCAAAATTTACGTTCAAATTATTTGAATTTGGGAAGGAGATTACAGTCTTACCACTTGCTCTATTTTTCAAATTTGTTACAAAATTTAAACGTAAATTTACACGATATTGAGAACTCAGGGGTTGTAGCCTCTCACCCTCTGGTACAAATTTGCTAAAAAAAGAGGCAAAATGTGCATGAAACAAGTTTAATACCCGTCGGATACCCAATCAACGTGGAAATAAAAATAAACTTTATTGGGAATTCAACAGAACATCACTAATACATTTGGAAAGAATTGAAAGAATTAAAGGGATATAATTTACAGCTTATGAAGGAAATTTTAAATCCAAAATGAAGCTTATGAAGGAAATTTTAAATCCAAAATGAAACAATGGTATGTAACTATGAATTGAATCAAACAAATTCTAAAGGAAGTAACGATCAGTTGTTGACAGCGCCGCAAATCCTCCTAATCTGTCCAGCAGACCCAGTGAGAGGCTGAATGTCGCCCACCTTGATCCTCGCTGTCGTGAAATCGGCACTGAACCTCGAGGGACTCCTGCTATACTCCGTCACAATGCTGTCCGTGGAGCCACCGCTGAAGAGTACTTGATCCGTCTCCAGAAGTCCCTCCCTCTGCACAAGATTCCTGAAGTAGTTGTTGTCGAACGAATTGGGCGAGTGCACTGAATGCATCCAAAAAAGGGTGGCTACTTGGGTGCACTCAGTGCACCCAACTCTAAAAGCGTCCATAATACATCAAATTTTGAAATTTAATTAGTACTCTCAATATAATATGATGATATGACATAGAATCATAACAAATCAATCCATTACCCTAACTCCTTAACCTTCAATTTTGAATCCCAACCCAAAATCCCAAATTGTAAACCTAAACCCTAACCCTAAATCCCTAAATCTTAAATCCTTCAAATTAAAGTAAATTTTGAATGAATTTTTTTAAAATTCATGTGCTTCTTGTTCATAATATCATAAGCAACAATTGATACCGTTTTGACATGAATCGCATGGTCAGAATGACAAATATGAGGCGGGTGCACTGAGTGCACCCGAAAAAGTGGGTGCACCGAATACGCCACCACATATATATATATAAAACGTAGAATCTGCGTCAGATGTTGAGCTAGAGGCCACATCTTTGAGAATTTGGAAGTATTCTTCTTCAGTCTTGACTCCAGCTAAGAGAGCGCTGATTGAGGATTTTGTTTGCAAAAATTGCGTTGCTATATATATATATATGGTGCCTTCTACGGTACCCCCGGTGAAATCCGGGGTACCGTATACCTTGAGTATAAAAACTCTATCTAAACCTTGAATTAACAGGATTTTTGGACCTGATACTACACCCTAACTCTTAATGAGTGAACCCTAGGCCCTAGTTATCTAAATCATAAAATATAAACCCTAAGATGGTGTATTCATTTTTTTGCCTATATTTGCGCGAACCATAACTGTTGATTATTGTTTCTAATTAAATTGATCTTGGGGTATAAGATTTAGAGAATTAAAGTCTAGATTGTGATCTTTAAGGGTTAGAGTATAGTATCATGTCCGAAAATTCAATCAATTCAAGGTCTAGATAGCGTTTTCATACTCAAATTATGTGGTACCTTGGATTGCACCTGGGTACCGTAGAATATATATATGGTGGCGTCTTCGGTGCACTCATTTTTTTGGGTGCATTCAGTGCACTCGCTTCATAACTGTTATTTTAAACATGCGATTTATGTCAAAATGATGTCAATCTTCACTTATGATGTGATGAACAATAATGCACATGAATTTGCACAAAAACCATTAAAGATTTACTTTAATTTGAAGGATTTAGAGTTTAGAGATTTAGGATTAGGGTTAGGATTTACAATTTGGGGTTTAGGGATAGAACTCAAAATTGGAGGTCTAGGGCTTAGGGTAATCCTCTAATTAGTTCTTATCATATGTTATATCATCATATTACACTAATTCTACAAATTAAAATTCAAAATTCGATACCTTAAGACTAGTTTTTGAGTTGGGTGCATTGAACGCACTCATTTTAGCGAGTGCACCGAAGTAGTCAGGCTAGCGTACACCTGGCATATGCTATACACCTGTGTTCACACTCATTAATAATATTAATTATGATTAATTATTAATAAAAATTATAATTACAATAAGATCCTTTATTTTATATTTTATTAACTACGGCCGACAAACACTTAATTAAGAGAAACCTTCCTAATTTATTAATTGGGCATCCTCAAATTGGATCACCCAGCGTCGGGAATGGATCAGGTGAGTAACCTTATGGTGAGTAACCATGAGTAACCTGTCCACATCAGCATGACATCAGCATCCTCTCTCTCATGGAAAGCCTTTAATTTTTCTCTTTTTAAGCTTTGACGGACGATTTCTCGCTCATTTTAAGTCGAAATTTAATTTTTTTTGCACAGTTAGATCAGATTAATTGTGCTCTTCAAAATGATATCCACTTTAATATATTTTTCGAACAAAAAAAATTGAGCCATTTTTTACCAGCCTATACCATATGGTATTGACTGGTATTGAAATAAAAGCATACCTATGTTTTGAAAAACGTACCATGGTGGTATGAACAAACCAATACTGTAGGATGGTTGAATACATGATGGTAGAAGTATATTAATTGTAATTTACGACTTTTAACATTGTATACCACACAATACCACCCCGTACCAGGGTGGTATTGTATGGTATTGTGTGGTATTTTTTGGTCCTATAATTTGTTCACCCAGAAATTTGTAGATCCAATAGATCATGATGAACTCGTCCCTTCTGTGCAAACGTTTTCAAAAACGAATTAAAAACGAAGAAGATACCATACAATACCACCCCGTACCAGGGTGGTATTGTATGGTATTGTGTGGTATTTTTTGGTCCTGTAATTTGTTCACCCAGAAATTTGTAGATCCAGTAGATCATGATGAACTCATCCCTTCTGTGCAAACGTTTTCAAAAACGAATTAAAAACGAAGAAGATACCATATGGTATGTAGTTGGTACCGAGAGGCCATAATTTTTTTTTCCTAAAAAAATATTGAAAATTGATCTCATTTTGTAGAGCACGGTGAACTCATTCCATCTGTGCAAAAAAAATTAAAATCCGAGTTAAAACGAAAAAGATATGAGTCAATTAAGAAAGCTAGTGAAAATAAAAATAGTCTTTAATTCTCCATCTTTAGATCTGGATTTTCTAAATGAAGGGTCCAGATTTGGTTATTGATGGGTGCATAACCCATGGTTATGCACCCTATCTTGAGCCCCCAGCGTCGGTCTCCCCTACCTACAACGTAGGGAATAAGAACTTGAAAAGAAAGATCAAGATTTGTATTCCAGCCTTGCAATAAATAGATTAGTGTTCCCGGTCTTCTCTAATGCTTCACTCTTCTCACGGCAAAATCGTTGCCGAGCACCGCCCTTTGGCTCTTGACAATGGTCGGGTGGAAGACGTCGACCCAATTGAGGCAACATGCATCTGAATCCCCATTCTGGGTCTCCGTCATGCTCTGTGTATTCTTCTTTGTCGATTTCAAGCGAAGTAGAGAGTTTGTTTCGGTTCTACAGAGCTCGATCAGGAAGTAGGAATGCATACACCTTTGCTATGGATTCCCGTTGGGCGTTGGCAATATGAGAATAACTTTAAGCTAGCTTTGAAGAAAATAGCTTTGAGGTCTCATAACTTCCTATTGGAGTATAGAAATGTCAGAGAGATGGAACAGGCTAGTGGGATATGAGTAACTCTGGCAAGCAGAATTCCATTCGGAAGCCACCACAAATGGGTGAAATGAAAGTGAATAAGGATGTGTGATGTCTGGGTATCGAATGAACAAGGTCGGGGATAGTCGTGCGTGACTAGGAACGGGGCTTTACTTTAAAGCAACTGGAAAACATTCCAAACTACTAGACTTAAAAAAAACAATTTTCAACATACCATACTTATAGAAAAAAAATTCTCAAAATCCCAAAGTTTGGAGCAATTCGTTACAATTGAGATCGCGGAAAACTAGAGCGATCTACCCTAAATCACAGAAGAATAAAGCGGCAGGCCTCAAAGGTTTCTCCTGTTCTGGGCTTGTGAGGCAGAACTCTGCTTTTCTCTCTCGTTCCGGGTTCAGCAAGATCATTAGGCATTAGCCGATAAGGCCACTCGTGCTATTAATAGACGTTTGGGAATTGGTCGATCCATAACCCTCCCAGTCATCCTACTTCAGGGTAGCTCAAAGAACTCTTCCCCATGCTACGAACTTTGTCCGAAAGCGTGCTCGGCATCCCATGATTGATCACCTACATGCGAGTGACAAGATTCTAATTACCCTCATCTGTTATCAATTATGAATGAACTAGTGGTTGATTTAAGCCATATGGCTAAGTAATAATTAAGAGTGAGCTTTGACGAAATGTTGAATGGAATAGTTGCCTGAAAATGCACTGGTGTGTTTGGGTGTATTTTATTCAAATCCATTGTGAGGGTTAGTGTTTTGGGTATTGCAGACGACTACTGCGGAAATGTAGAGTTTCATTGTGAAAGTGGGCTCTCATGGAAAGAAGAATGGTAAGAATCAGGACCAAAGCGTAAACAACAATTAATTAATGGCGGTGGTTGTAATTAGAATTATTCATCAAAATTAATTTAATAAATGATTAATAAGTGTGAACGCAGGCGTATGCCATACACCAGGTGTACGCTAGTCTTTGTCATATATATATATATATATGATTTCTACAGTAACCCAGGTGAAACCCGGGGTACCGCATACCTTGAGTATGAAAACGCTATCTAGACCTCGAATTAGCAGGATTTTGGGCACGATACTATACCCTAACCCTTAATGAGTGAACCCTAGGTCCTAATTATCTAAATCGCAAACTATAAACCCTAAGATGGTGCATTGATTTTTTTGCCTATATATTTGGACGACTCATAACCGTCGATTATTGTTTCTAATTAAATTGATCTTGGGGTATAAGATTTAGAGAATTAAGACATAGATGTTGATCTTTAAGGGTTAGAGTATAGTATCATGTCCGAAAGATTAGTCAATTCAAGTTCTGGATACCGTTTTCTTACTCAAGGTATGCGGTACCCTGAATTTTACCTTGGGTACCGTAGAACTCCCCATATATATAGTTAAACCTCGTGGTTTAAATAAAATTTTAATATGTTTTTTTCAACTCAAAGCTACTCCCGCATACCATTTATTGTATTACTAGTTACTAAGAAATATAAATTCCAAGAGCGGAAGCGGCTACTCTGTATGGAAATGTCAACTAAACCCAGCTAAATCCAAAACAATGCGTGTAAGTAATTGAGTTTGAATGAGTGGAAGAAGTCGCAGCTTCGCAATAACAGACAATGGCAGGCTGCTGGGTAGGTAATTTTGGAAGGCAGCTACTTATAGAAGAATAATGGAATTCCAATGGTTGGGCGGTAAAAGTTAGTGTCTCAGATGCCAATTATTAGGACTACTATTCACTATTCAGACATGGCTGCCGGGAGAGATCAGAACCACCTTCCTACGTATCCTTTCTACTATTTTACGGGATAATAAAATTAGTAAATTTTATAAGATTAATAATTAAATGTATACCCAGGCAACTTGCCGTAGCTTTTACTCCGGCGAGAGCACTGGCTTTACCTTTAAACCCATACATATAACCTGAACATGAGAATTTTCAGAGTTCAAAAAACCAATGTCAACGGAAGCAACTGTGAGGAGAATATTAGATTAGTTAGTTACGGTCAATAAAAGCAATCAGCGATAAAAATAGCATCATGAGAGACGGAGAGAGTACTGAGCCAACATAGATGCCATATGCACTTAACGCGCCGTCGTCATGTAGATGTCGAATACTAGTACTGCTCTAGGATTCTCCCTATCCAAGCTCTCCGATCAACCCCTAAACAAAATCCCCTATAAGCACATCCCACAATTAGGGGTGGATCCTTGGTTATCGGTTAGCTGAAACACGTCCAAATTCCCACCGACAGCCGACCGATATGAGACGTTCGGTTAACCGGCCAACCGACAGCGGTTTTTCAGTTTTTGACACGATTAACCGTAAAATCAAAATTCTGATGGCGGGGTCGGTTTAACCGGTAACTGACCCCGCAACAGTCTCACCTGCATAAAAAATCAGTAAAATCACCTAAAATTAAAATCTTAATCCTACATTTCTACATCTAAATCACTCAAAGTAAAGTATCAATCCCTCTTGCATTCAAATTACATCTAAATCACCAAATTAAAGTCTCAAAATCAACAATATAAACTCCACAATTCACAAATCACAATAGTACCAAGTAGCAACAATAACATCAACAAGTCATCATCAATCATCAACACTAGGAGAAGAACCAACATATGCAAAGTCCTTTTCATTATTGATGGGGAGGAGCAGGTAGGGTTGGAAGTTTGGTACCGGTATATGGGATATACCCAATACCGTACCGAATTTGTCTATATTTGGTATTACCGAATACATGTATTTTTTATTGGGAGTTGGAATTCAATTTCAATTGTTATTTGGTATTATGTGATTACGGAATTGGGATCAATATACACCGAAATACCGAACAATACCAAAATATAAGTTAGTGAGTATTTTATCATCTCAACTAGACTCTCTCATTCACTACTACACTACCCTCAACAACCAATCTATTGTTATTTTGATAACACCAAAAAGCAAACACTAGTATTAGTCTTCTCTCAGCCTCCAATTCGTCAAATTAAAAATTACCAATAACAAAAACTTGAGATGTCACCTCTACTTCATTCTCCTTATCTATATCCTCGCTCTAGCCAAACTCAAAACTCTTTGGTTAAGTCTCTTTGTTCTATATTAAACAATCAAATCTAATTTATATATTTAATTAATTTTTATAAAGGTAATCAAGTTCGTATTTGATAATACCGATTGGGATACCGAAATTTGTAGGGATTGAGATTGGGATACCGAAATTATTTAGGGGTTGAGATTGTGATTGATTCTAAGGTGTAATTCGTTATTAGGGATTTCAGTATTTGGTATTGGGATACCGATACTGTACCGATTTCCACCCCTAGGAGCAAGGTCGAGAAGGGAGACTGCGAGGACCTAGATAAAAAGATAATACATGTATTCTATCTCATATTTAACAAAAAAAATAATTTAATATTGACATTACATGTATTAACTAAATATATTACTTGAAATCACAACTTCCAAACGACCCCTTAATATTTGTAGCTACAAAGAGTTTGCTGAAACGTTTCGGAAACGGAATTGTTTTGTGTAAAGGCAAACTTATTAAGAAGGATGCAACATGCATGTCATATTCAGTTACCCCATATTTTCCACCAAAAATTAATTATGAAAGAAACATTCCCCTTTAAAATTTTGATTTGTGTCCGACCGAATCCCTCGCCATCTTCTCCCACCACCGTAGTCGAATTCTCCGGCTATCTCTGTCTTCTAGAAAGCACCCGCAATATCTTCTCCAGGCGACGACTCTTCTTTAGAGGCGTCTATTCTCCGTCTATTCTCCAAGCACTAACTAGAATATATGAAGAAAGATTGGGTAGAACAATGGTGGGACTATTCAATAAAATTTCATGGTCCGATGCGGTAACGTAACATCCAACCAAGGTAGGAAATTTTCATGGTTGCTAAAATGAGGGCGACTCGTACATAAATAAATTTTAATAAGAAGTAAATCCCTAATTTTGATGATCGACCATCAAGCTAACACCACTATTTCACAATGAGAAGAAAATCCCTAATTTCAATCGCCAGGTATCAAGCTTCCGATGGTGGAAGCAAATTGGTTGTGGAGGAGATGGTGACTTTAAGGGGAGGCACAGGTGGACTCACTGTGGAGGAGCAGTGGGATGGCGGCTTGGTGAGGGCCACAAAATCAAAGAGGATGATTGAATGGCGGTGATAGCGACTTAGTGGCGGATGTGAAGGTGGACTTGTCGCAGAGGAGGAGCTTAAGCTACGGCGGAGGAAGATATAAATGTTTTTACTTCAAAGTGGGTTGATGTGTCACCCACATCATCTAAGTTAACGGTAAAAATTAAGGGAAGGCTCAAATTGTCTAACATATTAAAAGATTTGGCTATTTTATGGCATTTTGGATAGTCTTGGCCATTTCTATCCACAACTTAAAAGTTTTGGCTATTTTCTGGTGTTTACCCATGGATATATAATAGATGATTTGAAATGTATAAAATGATTGTTTTCTACCTTAGTTATGCACATAACATATTTGAAAGTGTTTCAACTATGCATACTGTGTTTAGACCTCCATGAAAAGAGAAACAAATATAATATAGGTATTACTTAAAATTATTGAATGAACAAAGAAATAAATATAACTAATTGTCATTCATTACTTAATTAAACCATATAGTTGAATATTAGAGTTGTTTTTCATAATACATACATAATCAACCCTTAAGATGAATGAAAATGTCTCTCACAGAGTTTAGTAAGTCTTTTAAGTTTTTCCCAATAGAAATCATTCTTTTTTACCACATAGTTGGTAATGAATCTGAAGTTGCTTCATTTGAAATATATAGGACATGATGCTAAATTGTTGCTAATAGTTAGTTGGACAATGTGTTGTGTATGGACTTCCCAAATTATTCTCAGATCGTAGACATGTCTAGCAATAATGTAGTAATTTTCATGCAACAAATATTTTTTTCATGAAATAATTCAATAAATAAAAACCTATAGAAATTATATTACATGAAATATATGTTACTCATTAAGTTGATGAATGAGCGAGGGTATAAGTAAAATACATTTATTTTAAGAATATAGAAGTTGCAAAGTGTCTTTTAGGTTGAATGAGATCGCATATTCTCATTATCACTTACTGACTTATGCTAGTTCAAAATGTGCCTTAAGACTTTTGTTACCACGTAAAAGAATTGTTTGAACCAAATGATTGTAGTATTTTATACTGAAATCATAATGTAACTGTGGTTCAACCATTTCATATTGCTAAATATCACGTATCGATTTAGCCTATGGTGTGAAGTTTTATGGTCGAACCGCCAGTACGTACGATCTTTCAATTCAAACTTTAAATAAAAAACCACTAAAATATTGACATTATTAAATACCCTTAAATCTCAGAAATTACCATAATCGTATTAAGAAAAAAAAATCATCCAAATGATAATATTGGTTTAGGATTTTATGGGGTCGTTTGGAAGTTGTGATTGTTAAATAGATGTTTTATTGTGAATGCATGTATAATATTATATATATGTATTGTCGGATTAGATGCATGGTGTAAGTCACAAAAGCTAAAAGCCGAGACAAAACAATCTAAACTCACATATCTCAGCAATCACAACTATAAGTTGAGATATAATAATCACTCATTTTGAGTGATAGTTTCTATCACATCACAGATGTAATCCATGTATTGTTTCTACTAAAAAATGATGTATTCTAAACAATACATTATAATAATAATCTCAACAAAACAATCGCAACTTTTAAAAGACCCCTGAATTGAAGGTGGAAAAAATCTATCAAATATAATATCATCTTCTAAAATAAATCAAAACACAACAGGGCCAAGAATACCCACTAAGCAAAGCAGAAGGACAATTATTTCACACTACCTCATTTTCCCCCTTTTTTAAATGTGTCCTCTCACTCTCTCTTATGTCCCATTCACTTGCCATTTTGTTTTCTGTTTTCTGGTGTGACAACAAAAATAAAAAAAAACAAATGGTAAGAAAAGTGTTTACTTGCAATTTCATTATTGTTAGAAAAAACCATGGGGAATAAAAGAGGTAGCTGGGCGGAAACAATAAAAGATCGTTTGCTGGAAAATGAGTACAAACTCATCAAATATCAAACTCTACCTTTTACTATCGATTCGATATGCAATATTTCAAGCATTGAAATTTGTGTTGCAATTTTAAGATTACCAGTCATTTTATAGGTTATAAAAATATATAAATTACTTATTAAACTTTATTTTTCAGAAGACTTAATAGGCTAGCTAACCGATGGAAAATTGCTCTGCTTTTCAAATCTTTGCTAAGTGTATGCTTATATACAATTCAAGAAAATAAACCAAATTATTATATCTTATAGAAAGTAGTTAATTGTGAAATCAGAACTCAAGCAACATTGATTCAAACATTAAATATTAAATTGTATGTGTGGTACAGTTTAGATAAAATACATGTGTGTAGCTAAAATATGAGTTTTCGTGACATATATAGTAATTTTTTATGACAAATCTACACATAATATAAAGATAAATTTGGCGCTATGTTGAACGACCAAATACTACTCTCTCGACAGAGTATTAATCAACAAGTCTATCACTGCTAGTGCTTCTACATATCGAGTTCATTAATTTGAGTCATTTGTATGAGTTATTTGACACAGGGGCGGAGCTAGCTTATTCCTCCGGGGGGGGAGGGCGGAGAATTTTGAAAGTTACGTGTAAAAAGTTCGAGACTATACGTATAAATTAATAAATTAAAAGGAATGTACAAATAACCACTGACGTGAGGAATTATACAAGGAAAACAGATGTATTCCAGTGGAAGGAAACTATATTTGTGCTCTATTGGGTGCCTGAGCTTTCACCCTATTTAAAGTTACGGTATACAATTTCCTTTCCCCCTCATATTTTGGTTCATTAAATTTTAATTAAATATTATATCAATTAAAATTATCAATTCTAAGGTTACTTTCAGATAAATAATAAGTACTTTTGGATAATAATATCCGTAGAGCTTAACTTTTTAGTTATGAAATCAAAATATACCACACAAAATTAAAATGTGTTGTTAATTTCTTCATATTATTCTAATTTATATTGAATTTAAAATGAAAAATATTGTGTGTATAATTAATTTTTTTAAATATTTATTTATTAGTATTTTTCGTCCTTTACGTTAACCGGATTCCGGCCCCCGAAAACTAAATCCTAGCTCCGCTCGTGATTTGACACCAAATGAATCAAAGTTCAATACAAAGCGATGCACCAATTCACTCGGTGCAATCCATTCCCTACTTCCAATTATGTTGCATACAAACTACCTCATGTGATTGTTGGTTTTGTAATGCGATCATATTTTGGTAAAAAAAAAGAAAATAAACTAGGTGATCTTTATTTTATGCAATTGACGCTAAAGAAGTGTGGGCCTCGGCCCAAAACCAAATAGAAGTAGCCCTTTTCCTTTACCCAGAGAAAGAGGAAGAGAGGGAGATTAGTGACGTTTCTTTTCTCCGACCTGTCGACTCGAATCTTTATTCGAGTTATTTCGATTTTGCTTATCATGCCGTTCTAATAGCGTCTCCAAGAAAGGAAGTTTGGGAAACAGTTCGGTCACCGGAAAGTGTGGAAATAAAACGCCCCGGTGGTCTGATTAGCTCTCCGTCCTCTGCCTCCGTTTCTTCTATCGACGGCGTAATTCGCTTCTGCCCATTGATTGCTGTTCCCCTGAATCCCGCCACAGTCAACGGAGCCAAATTTCCGTGTTCTTATCGCTTACTAGCCAGTTGACATCCGGTGACGGAGATAGAGGGGATTCTAGCAATTTGAGGGTCCCGTTTATTCATGTCTCGCTTCTCTTCCGAGTATAACTAGGGCAGCCCTCGGGTAAAGACGTGAAGAGCTACTAAACTAACTCCTCAATCGAATGCCATTTCCAGGTAAAGAACCTTTACAGATATTTCATTGCATTCTACTTAAGGATTCATATGATAATTTGACCATCTTCAGTAGCCATCTGAGGTCATTGATTTACAAGAAAGTTTCTGAATTAGGCTTCTTCCAATCTACTTATTCTGTAAGCATGGGATTTATCTGTGAATTACGAACTTCTTGCAATTTCTCGAAAGCATTGATTTTAATTTTGATTATTTGGTTTGTTAACTTCATCAAGTTCTGTTTGGGTATTGTGATATTTGGTTTGTCTTCTCCAGTTGTTGGCAAGCACAAATTAGAAAGATGGATTCGTCGCAGAACATGACCGAAGGAAATGGTGGTAATGGCTCATTATCTGCACAGGCGAATGATACTGCTACAGCAAATGCATCAGCCAATGATCCAAAGGAGAATCTAAACCAGGTTATAAACTCCATCCAGAAGAATCTTGGCCTCATCCACCAGCTTTACCTCACCGTGTCCTCCTTCAATGCTGCCTCCCAGGCTCCTCTACTTCAGCGGCTGTAACTCATCTCAACCTTTGTTTGCTTTCCTTTTGGTGCTGTGCTGTATGATGCAATGGTCTGTTTTCCTGGGCTATTGAGCTACTTTATTTTTAACTTAGGGTTCTGAATTGTGCAGCAACGGCCTCATTACCGAGCTAGATAATATGGACAAATTGGCTGAGAAGTGCAATATACAGGTTCCAATGGAGGTTCTTAAGTATGTCTCTCTGCTAGTTGTTTCGTTTTAGTGGATCCGTACTGGAGCTTTTATTCACTGGTGTCCAATATGAAGTCACTATATCTTCCTTGCTTGTTAGTTTGATTGATGATGGGAAAAATCCAGATGAGTTCACACGAGATGTCATAAACAGCTGCATTGCCAAAAACCAGGTTACCAAAGGGAAAACTGACGGCTTTAAGGTACTATTCCATCTGTCTTTTCCCTCATCACATTTTATGGGAGGTGCATGGTTGAAGCTTTAAAGTGTTTGATATGGATGGTTATAGATTCATCCGCGTACAACTTTGTTTGTGTTGACAGGCTCTACGTAAGAATCTCTTGGAAGAACTAGAGCAGGCTTTTCCTGATGAAGTTGAATCATACAGGGAAATACGTGCGATTTCTGCTGCTGTAAGTTCACGTCCACATCTTTTTTTTCCTGATTTTACAGCTCTATTGTACCTTTGGATGTCATGTACATCATCAATAAGGTTGTCCCGCTCCATGTGATATCTTGGTCTCAAAGTATGTCGCTGGGGGTATCATCCATTGAATATCAGGATGTGTGTGTTAACTTTTATCCTTGCTACTAGAAGTGTAAATCTTGATGCTGCATTGCATGTTGCAGGAATCGAAACGCCTTGCTCAAGCACAAAGTTCATTGCCAAATGGAGACGTGAAGGTTAAGCCCGAGCTTTGAGGTTGATGTTGGTGATGAATAACTGTCATCTTCCTTCAGTTCTGTTTTTTTTTTTTTTTTTTTTACTTTCTTTCCTTTTGTTTCTTCTTCTCTGCATTGTTACCTTATAGATCTGATACTGTTCTTTAACTAAATAGGAATGTACTTAACAGAAAATTTTAGGCTAGTGATGTTGAGAATTCAGGGGGATTGGCGATGATAGTAATGGTGGTGTTGTAACTCTTTGGTGCGACTTCCTGATGGATTAGTGACTAGTACTGTGTTTTGAGTACGACGATTCTATAGGATCCTTCATTGGATTGGTAGGGTGTTGTTATGGGTAAACTAGAATCAATACCCACAACTACGCCGCACGCTCAGTAGTCTGCCTCAACCGGTAAAAGATAGAGCGTGCAATTCATAACATGGAAAATGAGTATTTGAAAAGAGAACCTAAGATCAGAAGCAACGGAAAAGAAGCATTTAAAGGGAAGTGAAGCGGTCCTCCTTCTCGTCTATAGTGGCAATGCCGACAAGTTTAAACGTACACTAAAATGAAAGGATAAAAAACAAAATGGGACATTGGAGAAGGTGAGTTGGTTGGAGGGTAGTAATCAACTACCACACTGGCTAAGGAACCCAATCCCACTTCTTTGACCGCCATCTCCTTCATCAACGTGCGCTTTGCCATATGTTCATGCGGAGAGAAACTGGGCTGGAGAATAAAGCAGACAATGAACTTGGCGTGGCCGCAATGGTGGGATTAAACCCTTGCAGGGGGAGACCAGATCTGAAACTGAGAGATATGACAGACTAAAAGATCACCAAAAGGCTTTAAAGAAAAACTGAGTGCAAGGGTTGCTGACTTGCTGTCGAACCTCTAACAATGAATCATTTTTGGCAAGAAATTGTTGGATTTGAAGCTCGGAGAGAGACCAAAAGGGAGCCTAGTTGCAACTACTCTGATCCCCACCGCTGCTCCGATTCCTACCTTTTCGTTTGGAGTCGAAAGAGAGAAAGACCCGCTGCTGCAGTGCCACTTGTAGGCAAAGTTGAGGACATATGTTTAAGATCGTTTGCCACCTTCTATGACGAAGCTCTCAATACCAAGCCTCTGTTCCTACTCGCATAGGAAATTGATTGTTAAAAGGAGCAAAGCAGGGAATGGAAAATCAATTAGCTTTGTAATATTACTTACATAGAAGAACCCACAATCATCCTCGACATATCTAAACTTTCCCTTTCTTTTGTCGGCTCTGTTCCTGGATCGGCCGAATGCGGCAGCGGGCTGAGAGTATGAGACTGAGAGGAAGAGGGGATGGATAGGGATTGGGAAGAGTAATATGACCTCCTGTGATTGGAGAGGGAAGAGTGTGGGGAAAGGTTTTGTCAGGGAGGGCGCTCGACGGAAAGGAAAGGAAGAAGGTGAGATATGATTTAAGAGGGAAGAGTGTCAGAGAAGGCTTTGTCAGGGAGGGAGTTTGACGGGAGAAGGTGAAAGGAATTCACCCGTTTTTTATCTATTTTATATAAGCAATAAGTAAATGGGAGGAATTGCAAAGCCACCAGAACACCTACATTGGCTAAACGACAAGGAATGAAACACTAACAAAGATGTTGGACCAATAAAGCGTAGTCATCTTTTACATATAAGATAATTACGACTGATTTTTCGTAATGACCGGGCTCGATTGGATGATGAGGCAATGAAGTCTATTTGCTTCATCTCAGAATTGATGCATCATTTTAAAGTAGTTGTCCCTCTTTTAATTCAAATAAATGCAGAATGAGGTGATTTAATTTGCTTACGCATAATTTCTCCATCCCATTTTGTGTCTTTAAATGATAAAAAATTCGGGTCTATTTCACAAGTGGTAAATAGTTTAGATTCCCTAAACAAACTTACTTTACACAATTTTCTTCGTGGATAACAATTGTGATTTTAGCTTGAATCCCGCCCAACATAACTGAATTTTCAGCCTAATAGAATACATGTAAAAGTAAATGATAATTTTATAGTAATGTAACGAAATTTTCACCTTTCCATTAAAACCCAGCAAGTTTCAGACCCACAGGTAATTTTTTTCTTTTCCTCTCCAAATTTTCACCAGGTCATTAATTTTCGCATGCATCCCTGTAAACACGGTTATATAACACATGAATCAACATGACCACCATTCCCGCCCTCTTCGTCTCCCAGGTTAATCATAAACTCCAGAGGAGGTTTCCTCCGTAGCATCTGGTGGCCGTTCTCCATTTCCCAAGGGGAAATTTTTTCGTCTGAAAAAAAAACTTCCCGGCAGGAATGGCGGCGGCCACCACCACCACCAATAGGAGGAACTCCCCGGACAGAAAAAGAGAGCAACTGGTGGCCGTCGCCGTCGACAAGGACAAAGGTAGCCAGTTCGCCCTGAAATGGGCGGTCGAGCATTTGGTTAATAGAGGGGATTCTATCGTTCTTCTTCATGTCAGGCCAAAATCATCCTCAGCATCATCCGGATCCACTCTCAACCCATGTAATCTAATCAAATCCATGTTTCCTTCCTTCCTTCCTTCTACACAAATCTTTTTGCATTTCATCAATTCCGTCATTCTGAACTCCGTTGTTTTCAACTTTGTTGGTAGGGGGAACCCCTAGTTCCATCTCCGATCCAAAAGACGGTGGTAGTGGTAAGAAGCAGTCCCAATTCGACAATGCAACCAAGGAGCTTTTCCTTCCATTCCGCTGCTTCTGCTCCCGGAAAGAGGTTCCATTCCATTACAAGAACTCTGTTGATTAAAATCCATGGCTAAATTCATGCATCTCTTGGTTTAATTACATTCCATGATATGGTGGAGCATAGGTAAAAGCGATTGAGGTACTTGTGGAGGACGCAGATATACCAAAGGCAATCAACACCTACTGCATTGTCAACGGGATTGAGGTGCTTGTACTCGGAGCGCCATCTCGCGGCGGCATCATCAGGAGATTCAAGCTCACAGATGTGCCCAGCAATGTTATGAAAATGATCCCCGATTACTGCACGGTGTATGTAATAGGCAAGGGGAAGATCCAATCCATTAGAAACGCCACTGCGCCTCCGCCTTCCAGACCCAACTTTTTCGTTGATGGCTCCAGGTCCAATCGAAAGGGTAGGTACCCTACCCTCATTTTTTCCTATTCTACTAATGTCTCAATTCTACTAGCGACATAGGGCCGAATCTCAATGAATCGTAATAATAATGACATTCTGCCATGCTAATTTTGTAATATCATTTTGTGCAGACTATTCGCCATTGAACAGCATGATAGACGACGACGCCTCGTTGATGTAAGAGCCTGGATTGGATGCGTTTTATTTGAACTTGTTGTTGATGCATTGAATGAGCTATCTGGATAAATATCTAACCTTTTGGGTTGGTGATGGGGAAAACGCAGGTCGTCCGGCGGGGGAAGAGCTTCGAGCGTGGCAGATATGGACATTTCGTTTGTCAGCGGTGCAATGATGAGCAGCGTGGACAGAATCCTTTTCCCTTCCTACGGCGACAACATCGAGTTTGGTGTCAGCTCCAGGCTCTCGGCGGTTTCCCAATCCGACATTATAAGCGTGGCTTCGTCATACACAGCGTCTACTGATTTCGGTGCGTTCAGTGAATTCTCGACGTCCGACATTGATAGCGCCAGGCTTTCCTCTGCTTCCCAGGGCATGGTGAGTGGAGTGTTCATTGATGGAGGTTCCTTAAGTGCAATTTCTAATGCTAATGATAAGTATTACTGCTGATTCATTCATTTGATGAACCAGGAGGATGCGGAGTCTGAGGTGAGGAGGCTGAGGCTGGAGCTGAAGCAAACAATGGAGATGTACAACAATGCTTGCAAAGAGGCGCTCACTGCTAAATCAAAGGTAAACAAGACCAATAAAGGAGAAACGTTGAGCCCTGGCTTCAATTTCAATATGCACTATTTTGATGAACGATACTGAGGCATTTAAGGACAATTAAGTTGCCAGTATGGCAGTATCTGAACTCCGCTTGATTTCTCTGGGCCAGGCAATGGAGCTTCAGAGATGGAAGATGGAGAAGGAGCAGAAGCTAGAGACAGCAAAATCGGCAGAGGAAGCGGCATTGGCAGCCATCGAAGAGGAGAAAGCCAAACGCAAGGTGGCCCTGGAGGCTGCTGAGTTTGCTCAAAAGCTCGCGGAGAAGGAAGCCCTGAATCGGAAAAACTTTGAAGAAAAGAAAAAAACAGAGTCTCTGCCTTACGGCGACCTCTGCTGCCGCCAATACACAATCGAAGAGATTCAAGAAGCCACCAACGGTTTTTCTAGCTCTCTCAAAATCGGCGAAGGAGGCTACGGTCCAGTCTACCGCTGCAACCTCGATCACACTCATGTGGCGATCAAGGCCCTCCGCCCCGATGCGGCCCAAGGAAGGTCCCAATTCCAACAGGAAGTGGACGTTTTATCTCGAATCCGCCATCCCAACATGGTCCTCTTAATCGGAGCTTGCTCGGAGAACGGATGTTTGGTCTACGAGTACATGGCTAACGGGAGCTTGGAAGATAGGCTGTTCCGGCGAGGGAACACCCCGGCTCTGTCGTGGCAGCTGAGGTTCAGATTCGCGGCAGAGATCGCAACGGGCCTCCATTTCCTCCACCAGACAAAGCCGGAGCCGTTAGTTCACAGGGATCTGAAGCCAGGAAACATTCTCCTCGACCGCTACTTCGTCAGCAAGATCAGCGACGTCGGGCTGGCGAGGCTCGTCCCACCGTCGGTGGCCAACAGCATTACGCAGTACAGGATGACCCAGACCGCGGGGACATTCTGCTACATCGACCCGGAGTACCAACAAACCGGAATGTTGGGAACCAAATCAGACATCTATTCATTCGGAATCATTCTGCTGCAACTGATCACGGCCAAGCCGCCGATGGGGCTGACTCATTACGTCCAGCGAGCGATCGAGAAGGGGAACTTCGCCGACGTGCTCGACCCGGACGTGCCCGACTGGCCCGTGGAGGAGGCGCTGACGGTGGCGAAATTGGGGATCCAATGTGCGGAATTGAGGCGGAAGGATAGGCCGGATCTGAAGGACATTGTGTTGCCGCAGCTCAGCAAGTTGAGGGAGCTCGCCGATGAAAAAATGGCGAGCTTCTTCTTCACTGCCACTGTCGCTGCCGGTGGGGGGAGCCCGGTCGGCTCACCGTATAAAACCTCAATCCAACCGGTGAGTGAACTGATGTCAGGGTATGAGAGCTCCAGGAGTCGATACAGCACGTCGTCGTTTTCTAGTGCTCAATAGTGAATGATTTTGTTTCAACACGTACGCGATTGCATTGACTGATTGTCAATGCGAGCGAGTGCGTGTTTTGTCTCTCTACAGTACATATACGTATATGGAAGGCAAGATGCCTGTAGGTGGCCACAAGCCCGTATAAAATAGCTCTGTGCACCTAAGAAATTTTTGTGATTGCTTTGTAGGCGATGCCATGAGATGAGAAAAATGGCAAACATCATCTTTGATTATTCAACACGACCCCAAATATCAACGAATGGTTAATTAATGAGTGATTAGTTTGGTTGACCTTAATTTTCATTAATAGAGTAATTGTCAATTTTTAGTTTGGTGAGCAATTGACCTCGTGTAGATGGCAATGAGGCAAGGCGGAGCGGGTACCTCAATATCCATGCCCCGTCCCACGTTCCTGCGGGGTGGGGCGGGTACACCGACACGGGTATAGGGTAGGGTCAGTCGACCCGCTCTTACATGTTATTTGGAAAAAAAATACGCAAATATTACTTTTTCCGATAAACGAATGGGAGAACACTTTATGAATGAAAAATATTGATAATAGAATGGAGAATTGAGTCTAACAAGTTGAAATATCGACTCTAAATAGTTGAAGAAAATTTAAAAACAGGAGAAATATGTATAGAGACCATAAGAAATTGAGATAAAATTACCCAAGAACGGGGCGGGGCGGGTCGGAAGTAGATACTCATGCCCCTCCCCGCTGCTGCGGGTAAGGTAATACATGCCCCATCGCGGGTCAGGTCGGTTAATACTCGCGGGGCAGGTTCAAATTGCCATCACTAGCCTCGTGGTCGGATGATCTTCGATGAAATGTTTACTAGTGACTAATGAGTCACTAAAGCGACCTCTTGAAGGGATGAAAAGAATAACATAACACTAGTTAAACTGTCCTACTCTCTGGTTGCTCATTAGGCCTTGTTGTGCGCGGTTCAGACGAGCAACTCGTCTGGCCTTTGGATTCCGACATCAGAGCGTGTCTGATCCTTACCTCACAGATTTTTCTTACTGCAAGAGATGTCATTTCAATTGCGGTATCATGGAGCTTGCATCGTATCATCGTGGAAGGAGATGCAAAGCACTCATTTGACAACTTAACCAAGGTGTGGTGGTGGATCCTTTTGGAGGCCCCCTGCTTCTGGAGTTTCATTAGCTAGTTGAGTGTTACCTCATTTTATAGTGTTTAGGGCGATTCAGAGGACATCCAAGTGGACTGCTCATAGAGTGGCACGTAAAACCATATTGTTGTCTCCTTTTGGTTAGCTTCTTTAGAGTTTGTAGGGTGACTTCACCATAGTGAGACATGGGAGGTCATGCAAACAAGTTATTTCTAACTATTATGTCTTGTGATTTTTGGGGGAAAACTAAAAGAATATCATCGAAGAAACGAATTTGGCTAGGGTGCTAACAGTTTAGTAGCACCATGCTAACACATCCCGCAACCAATTGGGTGTCTCCATTAGGTTGACTTTTACTTAATTGATAGTTGACTTGATTTAAGAAAGGGTTTCACACAGAGGGGCACGCTGGTCATTTTAAATAATTAATTCAAATGGCGGTTTTCTCGTGCTTCGCCGTCTGAATCCATGTTTTCCTTTTACGATTTGTTTTTTGAGAGATGTCATTGTTGAATTGAAGGAGTCGACGAAATTGAGTGGAGATTTGAAAGCCGGCGAATATTTTTCTTGTTTTGAGCTGCTTCTGTTGAGAACGGAGAGCGGCTTTCGTTTTGATATAGCAGAGAGAGATATTGAGCAATAGAGAAATTTAGTGGAGATTTGAACGCGGACGATGGCAAAGTTGAGGATGTTGTTTTAGCGGGATCTGCGATAAACGAGGTCTTTGATGTTATTTCGTTTGGTTCTATTGATGGGGTGCAACTGCTTTCTATTGCTTCAACTTGTGATGGATCAACAAATATTGGATTCTAATGAGATCTTAGTTTTGAACTCTCAGTGTGATGGAGATCCTAAAGGTATGCTTTTCCTTTTTGCTTTCGATTCATTCCACAATGTAGATTAACCCCACAACTGTCGTAAACCACATGATAATTATGGTCAAATATGCCTCAAATACCATATAGTAATTTCCATCAACAACTTGAACATGTAGGCTACAAGTTTAGTAAACTGCACCGCAAATCTTATCATATATACTATTAGTTTCATAAATCACACCATAAACCTTTTAGTTTATTGCATGCTCCAGTAGTGATAGGAGTATATCATTATGTAGGAGACCTCTGATGTAAATCAGTATGTAGGAGATCTGTGATGTTTTGTGCACTCCACAACTTACATGCATTCCTCAGGAATCGGAAACTAATTCTCACAATTAATCTGAACTTGTAGAGTACAAGTTCCATAAACCGCCCCATAAAGATTTCAATGACAGACGACAATAGTATGATGGCAAAGCACACCAGAACCATGATGAAGTACACCACAAGTGACATAATCCTATCCAAAACATATATAATTCATCTCATATTTCTCTATCTATACTCTGTTATTAACATATTCTTTCATCTACTGATTGCAAGAGATGGTGTAGACTATTCTAGTTTGGATCTTGAGTTCACGATTGTTGAAGAGGCCTAAAACTTATATGTAGATTATGCCCATGGTATTGGGTTTAGTGTGATCAGTTGTGTGTTTGTGCTATGAAGAATAGGCATGTGAAAATACCACGTTATGCATATTTATGCATATTTATGCTGCACAAGCAAGGATGGAAACAAACCAGTGCAAGGAATCCTAAGAAAAAAGGCAATGTTAATGTGGAGGCTTGTGAACATTATGTTGTAGAGACCCGAAATGGATGCACTGCCAGGATTAAATTCAAATATGATGTGAATAGAGATGTGTGGTTTCTTGGTGGTTGGGTGACCAGTCACGATGGGCATGAATTACATCCTCCTAGATTTAAACATATGTTGAAGTCAAATAAAGACATTACTAGATGCATGCAATGATTGATAATTTGCATCATAAATCTAGTATTTTTCTCTTTCGGTCATATCAATTGCTTGCATCCATTTATAGAGGGAGAGAGAATGTTCTATAACCAGTGTGAGATAAACATAGATGCCACCTGAGGAAGCAACGGTTCTGCTTGAGTATTTTAGGTACCAAGCATATAAGTATCCCTCATTCTTTTATGAGATTGAGGTTGATTCTAATGAAGAGGCTGCAAGCATCTTTTGGGTTGATGGAAGGATGCAATATGATTATAGCTTTTTTGGTGATACAATCACCTTTGACACAACATACAGGACAAACACGAATTATCGCCCTCTAGGTTTGTACATGTTTAACTTTGTATTTTTCTCTCCCTCTTGTGGTATGATTTGAATCCATTCTAGAAGTTAAGGGATGAAGGCCACTATAATTTGAGTGTTGTTCAAAAATCTTTTATTGCTTGTCCCAGTTGCTCTAGATTCTTCATCAAAACTAGCAAATATGTACTAGGTAGTAGGGGAATGAAGGCTTGGAGTTATGAAATTTATAGCAAGTGTTGATATTTTTTTTGTCTGCTTTTTTTTTTTTTTGCAGCACTGTTTGTTGGATTCAACCATCACAGAGAGTTGATGATATTTGGTGTTGCCCTCATTTTTTATGAAACAACTGCTATATTTAATTGGATGTTGCAAACGTGTTTGAGTTGTATATCGGGGAAGCGACCAACATCTATATTTACTGACCAGGCTGCTTCCATTGATACTAGAATTAGGAGCATCATTCTAGAGACATTCCACGAGCTTTGTACCTTTCATATAAAAATGAATGCTGTGAAGCATCTTGACACTTGTGGCACGGATATACTAACAAATCTTGGTCATGTGTCTTTTAGTGTGAATAGTGACCAAGAGTTTGAGTTTTATTAGAATGTGATGCTGGAGAAGTATGATCCAGATGAAGACAACAATGGAAGAATTTGGCTGAATTCAATTTACGAAGTATGGAGGTGAATGACCACTTCCCAAGTGGTATGAGAAGCTCGCGGTTGTGTGAGTCGATTACAGCAGCCTGAGGAACAATTTGCAACCTAGCCACAATCTAGTGAGTTCTTCACCTTCTTTAGTCAGATGGCTGAAAGGAAAAGATGGGATGAAGTTGAAAGTGATTATGAGGTTGCTAATACGCTGCCAAACGACCTGTAAGTGTTTTGTTTTTGTTGTTCATGATATTTTTTCTGAAGTAGGAGCATTAGTTGCATTTATAGTTGCTTAAACATTTGAATGCAATCCAGAAGTATAATAAAACACACCATAGATACCATAATGCAGGCTAGAAGCTCTACATGACTCTCTAGTAATGTTAGTGTAGAAGTAATAAACATTATGCCTACTTGTAGTTTCAGTAATAGCCTTGTTCAAAGTGTATGTATCCCTGCTTATTAATTATTATATTCTGCAAAGATGGATGAGAGATGCAAAGACGGGAGGGGATTTCAATTTCAACATTTCAAAAGGTGTTGAGGCAGACACATATGCTGGGAGGTTTCAAAATCTTTGTGATAGTATGGTCTTTCTTGCTACAGAAGTGTTGGCCATTGATGAGGTATATATGATGGTGAAGGAGAAGGTTGTGGAGTGCTCTGTTAATGCTTCGTAATATAGCAGATAATTCCACTCAACAAGGTTCCCATTTGCTATGTTTTTATTACTATTTTCTTTTTATGTGTTTAGAGAAATGAACACTAAAATTAATCAGTTTATTGATTAGCCTGTGATGCTTATTTGTTAAGTGGACTTGATCTTGTGTTTTCCTCCTACCCACAGACCCTAGTGTATCTACTTATGTTCGTGCTGGTGCTTCCTCCACAAATGAAAAGTACACAAATTTTGAGGGATTCAAAGCTCGGAATAATCAATGGAAACCAAAGAAAAGGCCAAAGAGTGGTGTGGAGAGATAGGTTTGGAAAAGAGTAAACGTAAAAACAATGGGGGAGAATCTGCTGCTAAGTGTTTGAAGATGAAGGCGTAGTCAGTTTTATTTTATTTTATTTTAAACAAGAGTCTAGCTTCACAATTGTATGAGTACATAGTAGCCCACATTCAATAGATTACACACCACAAATTGTTAAATCAACTCCGTTAATTATTTGAATTGGACCATAAATAGTAGGTTGTTACCACTCCACATATATCCTAATGAAAAAGCTATCTAGTAGTTGAAGATAGTGGACTAGAAATAACATATTGGTACAATACCAAACACCCTTTTCCTTTTTTTTCTAACTGTTAAACTAGTTTCATGGGACAATTTGATTTACCAGCCCACATATGTCACATACCACACCACAATTATCAAAAAGAAATCCTCAAATACCTAAAACCAAGTTGCAAAAATAAGTTGCAGACCACTACTCCCACAAACCGCACATAAAATTAAATATATATGCAACAAGTTGCTTAAGCATCAAAGGTCACTAGTTGCACAAACGTCAACAGAAACTATATTTAACATACTATTAATGTCATATAGCACTCTTAAGCATTCTATATACACTGAAAACTAATTCTCAACGGGATTTGGCATATGCTAAATTTTTTGCCTTTACTTCTTCAAGTAGTATATTTTCTGGATCCAGATTCAGCTTCAGAGTCATTTCATCTCTTCACTCTTTGATCACTTTTGGTTTTCCCCATTCGTCTATGTAATCCTCATTTCTTCCTTCTCAAAACTTTGGCCAGTTCATTGTGATCACATTGCATGATGTATCACCTGTCTGGACCGCAATGTCTGGGTTATGCCATTCAAATTTGCTGAAGTCTTCTAGTTTAATATCTTGCCTGTAGAAAGTTATGTATGGAATAACAAACTGGACTTCCTAGTTTCCCACATGCTTGTGTCTTTTCACGCTATAAAGGTTGAGGCTATCCAGGAAATCAAATCTCCTATCTTTTAAATTCACAACATATGCTCTAAAGCAAGGTAGTTAACCCACGGGTCGACCCGGGTTGGCCTGCACTCGTCCACCAAAACGAGCGCCAGTGACCCAGGTAGATCCTACAACTTAACTTCAATGGCTGAAGCTGTTCTCCCGAGTCTCGCAACAATTCGCCGCACTACTTGAGTCCTCGAGTCGGCGTGTCTTTTTCCTCGCAATTGGTTGGTACTTCTCTGTGCATTCTCACGCCATTCTCCAACGCAAGGGCGGCTCTATTTCTATCGGAAGATAAAGCAATGGTGGGAGGGAAATATGGAGAAAGGGGAATGTGGTTTGGGCTTTAGGAACGTGTGGTGAATGGTGATGGCCTTATGGGAGATTTAGGGTTAGTTTTTCTTCTTCTTGAATTTTGAAGAGAAAGCAAGGTCGACAGGGGATAGGGAGGAAGGGGAATGGGGTTTGGCCTTTTGGATCATATGGTGAATGGTGATGGCCTGATGGGAGCTTTAGGGTTAGTCTTTTATAATTTAGATTATTATTTTAAGTACCATTACAAATGGCAAATTGTGTTATGGTACTTTAAATTAAATCACAAGCTAGTGATGCATCCCCACTTAAAATAATTTATAGAAGGGCACAATATTTATTCTATATATTCGGGCTAATCCGAGTTAAACCGGTCGCTCCATTAACCCTTGACCCACTATCTCGATCTGGCCAACGAGCTAAACCGGGTTGACAACCTTGCTCTGATGTGATCTTTGTCGAGATGTGGAAGTATCCCCTGCCAGTCAAATAAAAAAAAATGAATTAGATGCAGTCAAGTTAATGTACACCACAAACAGAAAAGAAATGGCAAGAAAAACTTACAAAATCGCATTTGGCAAAGTTCATATAATCTGGTATCCATTTATTGTTTGCCATTTCGTCTATAAATTGAGTCATGTAATCTGGCTCCACAAGGCTGAACTTTGGGTTTTTTCATTTTCTCCTCAAATAGACCTTGAATTGTTTCCTGCAAAATTTATATAATCTATTGAGAAATGAATGGAATGAATGTGTTTTGCATATTGTGGAGTATTAAGATTATTTTTGCAGCATACAACAAAGTATGCAGAGAACACACATCTTCAAATGACTTATTTCTTTGCTTATTGACAATTTAGATAGTCGGAGTACACATCAATAAAACCATTTGACACCTTGTGCCATGTACTATTGTTTTTGCATCCAAACTAATGAGTGAGCCGGATTTGTCCTCACGAGTCAAAAGAACCTCTTTCATATTTTTATTGCAAAGGTCATCACTAATAAAATCATGCATGCATCAAAATTGATAAATGGGTCTTGTTTGTATCTGGAGGGCTTTTTTGTCCTTTCCTTTTTGGAGCTTCCACATTTCCTCTTCTTTAAGATTGAGCTCTTATGTGGCTTCTGAAAATGGTCATCATCATCAAGTGAAAATTTGGAAGCCTATATACAAAAGCGGTAAAGAAATGGTGTTAACAAAAGAGAGCAGATGGCACCCCACAAAACTCAAAACCAAAGAAGGCAATTAAAATGACAAATTGCACATATGTAAAGAGCATAATCCCCTCCACAAGTAAACATGAAGGTAGATTATACCTGTTTTATTTTTATAATGAAAGAAGTTTTCTTAATCACAGATGCATCCAATTCAGTCTTGATAGGCAAGAAAATGAATGCCAAAAATAACAGGAATCGATAGACACCACACATTCGATAGATAGCATACCACAAACTATTATCACTCCACATATATCACTATGTACTCCTGAACTTTCACATAATAGGCCACAATGTTCTTGACACAAGCCAGAAAACATATTTAGTATACCACAAGTGCTAACTAATTGGTTACTTCTTAGAGTTAAATTGACAATTCATACCACAAACATGAATAAACATACTATAAAGCATTTGATCATTATGTAAATAAGAGAGGATGACATCAGAAATGAATACCATATCACTTCATACTTTGCTTGTTATGTCATTTGCAAGATTGTCAACATTGATGGCTCGGTCTTCATTTTGTACTATTTCTTCACTGTTTTGTTTGCCAACATCTTGTTTCTCAACTTCTTCCTCGCCCCCCCCCCCCTTTTGCATCTTTTTCACCTTTCTGCATCTCAGGCTCCTTCTCCTTGTTGGTTGATGATTGTGTAGTTTTCTACAATAATAATTGACAGATATACCGCAAAAATTGCTTGACAAGTCTGGAATCTTGACTAAAGAATTCCAGACCCTCTCAGTTCGAATACCCGACGGGCGACTTACCTCCACCGGAGTAAGTTAACCGAGGTACTAACACACCAAACTTTCACTACTAGTCTTCAAATCCAGTACAGAGCAGTGAATCGATTCCTCGACTAAAGTAATCGATCCACTACTTCCAATTAAGGTTGCTCTGATAACCTATGCAGAGACTATAGTTCTAGGTTAAAGCAAGAATAAGAAGAATTTGATCAGGACTCATGCAATTATGAATAATGCCTCAATCAAATATATCAAATCTATCATCCACAAAACCGGGTTCATACAAACATTCCTAACATACACGACTAGGGTTCTTCGTACCAGATGAAAAAAGAGTTTACTCCATGGAGAGAAGAGAAATCACAAAGCTTGGAAGAGAAATCATCATGTGAGGGATGAGAATCTGCTGCAGGCTCGAATGTCCTTCGTCACTTTCTCTATCTAGGGCTCTCTCTTGCTGTTTCGGAACTTCAAAAATTGGATACTTAGCCAAAAACACAAAAGTTTCTTTTAAACCCTCTTAGCTCAGGTTCCCGGGGCCTATTCCTCGGGAGGGTATTTCTCCTCTGACCCCGTGGATCTTCAAAACGCAGCGCAATACTTTAATCAGCTCGCTCAAGTTACTTTGTCTGGTTAGAGAAATACCAGACCGGGGATTTTCATCGGCACCGTGGGGATTTCCTCCTGTTTCTATACCCGGGTTCGTCTTCGAGATACTCGGCCGGGTAATCAAGACCCCAGGTCGGGTAATCTACCTTGTGATGGTACTTAAACCCGTAGTATCCAACTTGCCCCCAAATCCACTCCTAAACCTCCTTCTATGTACTAGGATATGAAATACCACACATAAACATAACCTAGCGTAAAATAGCCAAGGAGCATATAAAACTAAGTTAAATTGATTAAGGATTTAGGAGAAAAACATGTGCAAATACGATGTTATCAGTAACTCTTTCTCTCTTGTGATTGGCACCTCTTTGTCTCCAATTCTTCAACCCTCTTTCTCTCCAATGCTTGGAAACTGTTTCTCTCTTGTGGTTGGCACCTATTTCTCTCCAATTCTTCGATCCTCTTTCTATCTGATTCTTGGAACCTCTTTCTCAGCGGTAATAGCTTTTCAAAATTATCTTTGCAATTTTTCTAAAGCCCGTGCCTGCAGGTTGGAGGGGGCAAGGCTGGTGTAGGCTTCCATTTAGCTCAGTCGAGAATGAAGTATTGAAATGGAATATAGGTGAAGTTACAATAGGGTTTCATAAAGGAGGCCATAAATTGCCTAAAGGTGGCCAAACGACAACCCAAACAGTCCATTCATTTGAGTAAGCAGACTACTATGCAAATAATACAATCCAAAACATTTTTTCTGTAATTAATCGAGAACATTGATTAAGCAGACCACAAGACTAGATAAACAAGCCACAATGTAGTTGCTTACAAGAGGTCACAAGACAACTCAACCAATCCAGTCATTGAGTATGCAGACCACTATGTAGATAATGCATCCCGGAACATTAATTAAGCAGACAACAAGACTGGATAA
Organism: Linum tenue; assembly: GCA_946122785.1. Lineage (NCBI taxonomy): Eukaryota > Viridiplantae > Streptophyta > Magnoliopsida > Malpighiales > Linaceae > Linum > Linum tenue. The sequence continues at coordinate 13,501,303 of CAMGYJ010000010.1, read as the reverse complement.
ACAAGCCACAATGTGGTTGGATAAAGTAGGACATAAGACAACCAAACAGCCGATCAATTTGAGTAAGCAGACCACATGTAGATAATGCTATCCAGAAAATGAATTAAGTAGACCACAAGACTAGATAAACAAGCTTGATAGACCGTTAATTACACATGTTTTCACCCCTATTCTTGAGACATTTGAGGTGTTGATTCTCGTGTTTTAGGCCGATTTCACGCTAGGTTGTGCTTGTTTGTGATATTTCAGGTCCTAGTAAGTGAATGAAGGTTTAGGAGTGAGTTCGGGGTCGATTGGACGAAGATCAGGCGCGAGGCAAGCCGCTGAGGAAGCCACACGGGCACACACAAACACCACACGGCCGTGCAAGTGACCAATGTGGCCGTGTGTGATTGTGCGAGCCTTCACACGGGCACAAATAAATTCCACACGGCCGTGTGAAGGAGCAATGTGGCCGTGTGGAATTCTACGAGAGCAAACACGGGCAAAGTGGAATTCCCACACGGTCGTGTGACTCTGGCCATGTGGGAAGCCTGAAGTTCGACTAATCGAGACGCGGTGTTTTGGAAGCCACACGGTCAACTGGGTATGCCACACGGCCGTGTGGCCTGCCCGTGTGATCGGGATTTTCAGGTTTTTACCCAATTTCGGGCCACAAATGGGGGAAGCGAATTTTCAGAGCAAAAACAGAGTTTTAGAGAGAGAAAGAGCGAAGAACAAACCCTAGGAGCTATTTGGAGTGGATTTCTCACCATTGAAGCCCAGATTGCATCCCCAGGAGTGAAGATTGACATCCCAGAGCAGATTTTCCTCATCTTTATGAGTATGACTACTCTGATTTCTGTTTTCCTCTCTCTCTCTATGGAGTAGAACCCTTCTCTCAGTTGGGTATGAAGAACCCTAGTTCCATGTGTTAGGGATTTGATTGTAATGACTTGGGATGATTATACTGTTTGGTTTTAATCGAATGATGCATGATTCATTGAATTGATTGAAGTCTGATTAGCTTTTCTTGATTTCTACTGCAACCTGAGATAGATAGAATCTGATTAGGTTGTTAGAGCTACATCATTCGATAGTAGGAGATTGGCTATACGAGAGTTAGTCAGTTTACTGCTTTGTACTGGAATCCAATTCCAGTAGTGGAGTTCTGTGTTCATAGCCTCAGCTTTCTATCTCGCTGAAGACTAGTCGTCTGCCGGGTAGTTAGACTGAGAGGGCTTGGTCAGCTTAAGAGATTCCAAGCTACTGTCGGATCTTCCGCAGTTTAATCAACAGTAAATCAACCCAAGGTAATTATAATTGAAACCTAACTAAGGAGCTAGGGGGACTCATTTCCCGAGTGACTCTTCCCTGCTTTAGAAAACCGAACCATTTCCTGCTTTCTTACTGCTTTTAGTTTAAACAACAATCACTTGACTTAGTTGGCTAGATAATAGATAATCACGGAGTAAGCAGTAGATCTAGACACCGGGTTGATAATAGAACTTGCCTGTTACTGCATTCCCGGACTGCGATTACACTTGGTCGCAGTTTGGTGTTGTGTTTTGGAGTGTCAAGTTTTTGGCGCCGTTGCAGAACTGTCCATCTTCCCGTTTGTTTCTCGCTGACTGGTCCACTTCCAGTCCCCCAGCAGTATTTCAATCCGGTAACATCGTTCTCCTTATCTCTCCCTCTACTCCATTGAGGGCAATGTCATTGATAGCATCGTATTTGCACGTGTTTTCACTCTGGTTTCCTGTCCATTTTGGCTCGAATTGATTGTTCCTTGGCCTATTTTACGCTAGGTTGTGTTGTTTTGTCGTATTTCAGGTCCTAGCAAGTAAAGAGGAGCAAAGGCGCAAGTTTCGGGTCATTTGGAGGTCAATTGGCGAGTCACAGAGTGAATTACGGGCAGCCCCTGCTTAATTACGGCCGTAATTATGCAGGGCATGCCCGTAATTAATTGGACGAGCTTCTCCCCAGCAATTCTTCTCGGCGTAGAAATTACGGGCAAGACACCCAGTAATTACGGCCGTAATTTGCTAATTACTGGCGGTAATTGGAAATTACGGCCGTAACTTCTCCTCTGCCAGCTTAAGTGAAACGCGCGTTTTGGTGTGAATTACGGGCAGGAAGGATTACGGCCGTAATTCTGCCCGTAATTCGCCCAGAGTCGGGTTTTTGAAGGCAGATTCGAGCCAAGGAGAGGGAATTCGATTTTCTGGGCAAAAACAGAGTTTTAGAGAGAGAAAGAGCGAAGAACAAACCCTAGGAGCTATCTTGGAGTGGATTTCTCATCATTGAAGCCCGGATTGCGTCCCTAGGAGTGAAGATTGACATCCCAGAGCAGATTTTCCTCATCTTTATGAGTATGGCTACTCTGATTTCTGTTTTCCTTTCTCTCTCTATGGAGTAGAACCTCTCTCTCACTTGGGTATGAAGAACCCTAGTTCCTGATGTTAGGGTTTTGATTGTAATGACTTGGGATGATATTATTGTTTGATTATAATCGAATGATGCATGTTTCATGAATTGATTTGAGTCTGATCAGCTTGTTTCAATTTCTGCTTCAACCTGAGATAGATAGAATCTGATTAGGTTGTTAGAGCTTCTTCATTCGATAGTAGGAGATTGGCTATACGAGAGTTAGCCAGTTTACTGCTTTGTACTGGTGTTTTAACGCCAGTAGTGGAGTTCTGTGTTCATAGCCTCAGCTTTCTATCCCGGTGAAGACTAGTCGTCTGCCGGGTAGTTAGACTGAGAGGGCTTGGTCAGCTTAAGAGATTCCAAGCTACTGTCGGATCTTCCGCAGTCTAATCAACAATAAATCAACCCAGGGAATTACAATTGAACCTAACTAAGGGGCTAGGGGGACTCAATCCCGAGTGACTCTTAACTGCTTTTGAAAACCGAACCATTTCCTGCTTTCTTACTGCTTTTGCTTTAAGCAACACTCACTCGACTTAGTTTGCTAGATAATAGAGAATCACGGAGTAAGCAGTAGATCTAGACCTCGGGTTGATAATATAACTTGCCTGTTACTGCATTCCCGGACTGCGATTACACTTGGTCGCAGTTTGGTGTTGTGTTTTGGCGTGTCAAGTTTTTGGCGCCGTTGCCGGGGAACCTCTAGGTTATTGGAGAAACGTGATAATTTGTTACTCTAGTTTTTTATTTTCTGCATTTTCTTTCTTCCACCTGTGTGCCTTCACGGGTTGTTTCTTCTGAGTGTGTGCAGGTAGTGCATGACCCGTAGCCAGTCGGGAGATCTACTACCACTTGACCAGGAGCTTGAACGAACCTGCAGGAACTCCAAGCGGGTTCTAAAGGCGCGACTGGCTGCGGAGAAGGCGCTGTCACAGCTACAGATCGGAGAGGAAGAAGAAGGCGAGATGGGTGATCCGCAGAACCATGCTGTGATCCCCGAGGAGCAAACCATGGGGTCCTACTGGGCCGCTAGGGCTGCGGACATGAGGTCACCTATTCAACACCCTCAGGTCCCAGCCAACAACTTTGAGGTGAGCACCTCCGTGATCACCATGCTGCGCGGTTCAGTAGTGTTCCGTGGTAAGGAGGGAGAGTGCCCTCGATCACATCTCAGGCGATTCCACGAGCTCATCGATGGAATCAAGATCAATGGGGTACCAGCAGATGCCATCCAGCTGAGGTACTTCCCATTCACTCTGGAGGGGCAGGCCAAGGAGTGGCTAGACACTCGACCTCCGGGCTCCATCACCACGTTCGCCAACCTGGCGGACAAGTTCCTCACCCGCTACCATCCTCCATCCAAGACAGCTGATCTCCAGAAGCAGATTACACATTTTGCTCAGGATGAGGATGAGACCATCAGGGATGCATGGGAGAGATACAACAGCCTTTTCCTCAGGTGCCCCAATCATGGTTTCAACGATGCATTCAAGGTGGGCACCTTCTATCACGCCCTCTTCCCGGAGGACAAGCAGCTGATCGATTCGGTATGTGGCGGGAACATGCTGACCAAAACCCCGCCACAGCTGAATCAACTCTTTGAAGAGATGGCGGAGAATGGTTATGATTGGGGCACTGCCAGGAGATCGAGGAGAGCACCAGGCCGGGGTGTGCATGTTGTGGGCACCCAGTCATCTGATTTGGTGCAGGTAGTATCGAAGCTGGTCTCCGCTATCGATCGTTCCGGGATGATTCCAGGGACCGGACAGCAGCAGGCGATGCTCTGCCAGTGGTGCGAGAGCACCCATCATATGGTGGAAGACTGCCAGGCGATGAAGGAATCGACCACACCCCAGGAGCAGGTGAACTTCATCAACAATGTCAGGCGCAATGACCCCTACAGCAACACGTACAACGAGGGGTGGCGCCAGCATCCTAACTTCTCCTGGGCTGGGCCAAATCCCAGACCACCACCTCCACAGGGACCACCGGGCTTCCAGAGGCCACCATATCAGCCCAGACAGGGGCAATTCCAGCAGCCAGGTGCAGCCCCTGCTGCCCCAGTGCAGAACGATAAGATGGCTGAACTGCAGGACTTGGTGGGTTCTCTCGCCAGTGTTAGTGCTCAGAAATTCAACACCTTTGAGCAGTTCATGGAGAAGGCCTCGGGTCAACTCCTGGCTCTGGAAGCTGGTCAGAGGAATACACGGGCTGTTTTGCAGGATATCCAGACCCAGCTGGGGAGCGTGGCCCAAGCAGTGGCTCAAAGGGCGCCTGGTACTCTACCAGCGCAGACCATCCCTCATCCTCGCGACCCCCACGAGACTGCCAATGCCATCATGACCAGGAGTGGCAAGCTGACTGTTGACCCACCTGCTCGGGAACCGGAGAAAGAAAGCCCTGTCGTAGCATCTCCAGCGGTGGAACACGAAGTAGAGAAGGAGGTTGAGGTGCCTGCACCTGAACCGCAACCAGTAGTGAAGGAGTATGTCCCTAAACTCCCTTTCCCTACTCGGTTGCACAGAGACAGGCTGGAGACAGAGTTCGAGAACTTCATGGCCATGCTCAAGAAGCTGAATGTCCAAGTGCCCTTTCTTGAGGCACTATCGCAAATGCCAAAGTATGCGAAGTTTCTGAAAGAGCTTCTCTCAAAGAAGCAGAAGCTGAGTGAGCTGGCCACTGTGGAGCTCAGCGAGGAGTGCTCGGCTATTCTGCAGAACAAGCTGCCGCAGAAGAAAAAGGACCCAGGTAGTTTCACTATCCCGTGCTCTATCGGTAAATTGCATGTAGAGAAGTCCTTGGCGGATTTAGGTGCTAGTATCAATGTTATTCCATATAAATTGTTCATGAAACTAGGCCTAGGTGAACCCCGTGCTACTAGGATGACCCTTCAATTAGCTGACAGATCGGTAGTGCATCCTAGGGGTATAGTGGAAGACCTTCTGGTCAAGGTTGGCAAATTCACATATCCTGTGGATTTTGTTATCCTGGACATCAGTGAGGACACAGAAGTGCCTCTTATACTGGGAAGGCCTTTCCTGGCCACCGCCAAGGCTCTCATAGATGTGCATGATGGGACCTTAGTTCTGAGGGATGGCGAGGAGCGAATAACATTTTCTGTTGCTAACACTATATCTGATTCGTTACCTCTGCATGCTGTTTCTCACCAGGAGCACGAGTCTGTCGTGTATCCTTCTGTGCTGCCTGTTTTGCAGGACCCGCCTCTCACATCTTCGCCGCCACTCCGGACCACTCCATCATCCAAAGAACAGGTCAAGGAGGAGTGGCGGCCGAAACTGCAGGCAGCTAAGCCTCCTCGCAAGAAAGCCGGAGACCACTATGAGCTGGTCCCGCCCCCACCTTGGCCATCCGAGTATTCACTCGCTTGCATCCTACCGGATGGCCAAGTCGAGCTGGCAAATGCAGGTGGCCACATTCGTCGTGTACATGGCCACCATTTGAAGCTGTACCTCAAGAGCGATGTGGATCCGCTCTTGAGGGCACCTGATCCTACACTTCCCTGAGCATCCTCTACTGGCGTCCAGCTAAAAGACGGTAAAGAAGCGCTTGTGGGGAGGCAACCCCACCACGGTTTGTATTTTTCTTCTTTTTCCTTTTCATTTTTGTCGTTTTCGAGTCATCGAGTCTGTCTGGAGTCTATCTGGCATTTTCCTCGTGCCCCGGATGGTCTATTTTGGTGTTTGATGGTGTAATTTTTGAACCGGGGCACGTTTGGGTTTTGGATGTTCGAATTTGCATCTTCAAAGTGGAGAAAAGGGGCCCTCGGCAGTAAAATTACGGGCATGGGGGGACTAATTACGGCCGTAATTTGTCCACCCCCTGCCCGTAATTTCTTCAGCGCATGAAATAGATGAAAAAGGCCTCGGCCTAAAAATTACGGGCAAAGGAGCCAGAATTACGGCCGTAATTCGTGCTGCCTTGCCCGTAATTTTTCCAGAGAGGGCAATCTGCTCTCGGCGTAAGAATTACGGGCACGGCCTGGGGAATTACGGCCGTAATCGTGCCCGTAATTCCCCCCGCGCCCACTTTAAAAAGCTGTCGGCCGAGATTCCCCCCTCTCTCTCCTCCATTTTCTTCAAAACACTTTCTCTCCCCTCTCACCTGAAAGTCGAACCACCATCTTCTCCGGTGGTTTTTCGGCCATATCTCGCTCGTCGGAGGTCCAAATCAAAATCCGAGACCACCCCCGTGCTCCTCTCGTCGGCGCCCACAAGGCTGTACCAGTGGGGTCGAGTTTCGTGGTGGTTTGGGTCGCCGGAAAATCGCGACCCTTCGGTGTTCCACCGGCCCGATCTCCCTCCTCGGACCTCCGATCGAGAAACCGCGACCACCACCGAGTTCCTGGTGCTTGGGGCTTCATTCCCCAAAGGTTTGGGTTGTTTTTGCTCCGGTGAAGTCGCCGGCGACGAAACTCCGGCGAGCCTCCCGGCGAGTTTCCCGGCGAATTTTTGTGGTCTCTCGGTCTTCCTTCACCTTCCCCACGATATCCTCTTGTGCCTCCAGGTGTGTTTCTATACTTTTACTTGTCATTTGTGGAGGATTGATATTGTGGGGTTAGTGGGGAATTTCGGGTATGGGTTTGTGATTGAATTAATTCGGTAGGCCCCTTTGTTGCTTGCTTTGGTTGCTTATCTTTCGGCTGGCCTACCGAGTAATGAGAGTGGTGATTGTTCTACTTGGAGCCTAATTTGCTGTCCGGGTTTCTAATCCGAGGGCTCCAAGTGCGTTTGAGTTCCTGTGCATAATGCCTGATTCTGATTGGTTGTGAATGGTGAATGATCTGATTGGTTATGAATGTTTTTCCTTTCTCGGGGCCTAGTCCACTGTCCGAATTTATGATTCGAGGGCCCCGGGTGAGGATGATTGTGACCTCACCATTGACGATTTTCCATGTATGTTGCTGGATTTCTTCTGTTTTGTGGCTGCAGGAAAATGAACACGTTCTTGAATATGCTCGACGCCGACCAGAGGGTGACTTTGCGGGACATCCGACGCCGCAACGTCGTTCAGCACCGCTACCTCGACTGGAGGGTTTTCGAGGAGCTGGGTGCTCGCGAGGCAATGGAGGCTGCCATTCGCGCATTCTCTTGGCGCCGCCTCCTCTGCCTTGCTGAGCCGACTTACAAGGAGCTCCTCTGGGAGTTCTACTCCACCTTCGAGCATTTCCGGACCCATCATGGAGCGCACAGCAATGCCATCCAGTTCCGACTCGGAGGGGAGTTCTACTCTCTGAGCTATGACGACTTTGGTCGGGCACTGGGGCTACTTCCACCATTCCCCTGTCACCTGGCCATCGAGCAGCCCGACTGTCCCATCTTCCGGGACCAGCAGTTCTTCGAGCGGATCTGCCTCCCGGGGTATGCTGGATCTGTTTTCACCCCGGGCCACACCACCGCCACTCAGCTGCGACCAGAGTGGCGCATCATCAACCAGCTGCTGGGGAAATCTTACACCCCCAGCGAGGGATCCACCAGTCATCTTCAGCTCCGCACCCTCCATTGCCTGCACTCTATGAGCCACGCGGAGGACAACCTCCATCTGTCCTCTCTCATTGCCCGGACCGTTGCCAAGCATAAGCGGTGTAATCGCCCTCTGGCGTGTGGTCCGGTGGTCACTGCCCTGGCGCGTTACTTCAACGTCGATCTCTCCAGGTTTACTCTCATCCAGGAGGCGACGCCATTCTCCAGGGACATCCTCCGGCGCCAGCTGATACTGGAGCACGACGGGAACGTGAGCTGGATCCGGGGCCTGCCTCGCCCTGTTCCTCGTGCACCAGAGGGTGAGGAGCCACCAGAGACCAGTGATGCTGCAGCCCGTCGGACCACCCGTCGGACGAGGTCTCGGTCCACTCCCTCTGCACCGGGCGACTCCACTTCCGGTGCCGGCCCATCTGCTGCGCAGCCCACTATCTATCTTGCAGAGCAGATGGCAGCCCTTGTCCGCCAGAACGAGCAGATCCTTGCTGGCCAGGAGCACATCAACGCTCGCCTCGACCGTGAGCGCGATGGTCGCCGCCGCATCATTTCAGCTCAGCATTACATGATGAGCTACTGGAACATGGATCCTGCTGCTGTGAGCTATCCTTGGGAGGCGTCCCCGGGGCATGAAGACCACTACCCGCCTCCCACTGGCGATGGAGGCGACGAGCTGTGATCTGATTTTACCAGCCCGTCGAGTAGGGCTTGGCTTTTGTCCATCTTTTCAGTTTAGACTCCGGATTGTGTTTTGTTTTTATTTCTTGTTCACGTTGTGTGGATTGTTGACTTGGAACTATGGTATTTCACCCATTGTGTGTGTTCTGTTGGTTCTAGCTCTGTGCCCATCGGACTGGTCCTTGTCCAGTCCTCTGCTTTTGACTGGTCCGCCATCCAGTCAACGTTCCTGACCACTGTTTCACGGTAACATCGTTCCCCTTCCCTTCGCTCCATTGAGGACACTGTCGCATTTAAGTGTGGGGGGGTTCTTTGTATTTATTGGAACGTATATATGGGTGCTTGGAGCCTAGTCCGCTGTCCGAATCTTACGATTTGAGGGCTCCAAGTACTGCTGTTTGATCATATTGGCACTGTGTTTTGATGGATGAATTGAGTGGTTTTCGGATTAATGCATGACAACTTGTTGCGACTAGGACAACCTATGATGAGAACTGAGATGTGCAGTAGAACAATGTAGGGGTTCAGTTTTTCAACTGTTTGCTTGCCAACTGTGACTTGATCTGACTTGATCTCATTACTTGTTCTTGACAGTCGTTTATGCATCTAGTTCAGGGTATCAGAATGTGAGATAGAGCATATAGGTAGCCATGTGAGATTTGAGCCTGCTCGTTTCTTTCTTGTGCGATAGATCCCTCTTCCATGATGTGTAGCATTCACGTTGTCACTAGCTAAGATGATGGGGGCATAGGATTAGCCCACGACCCAAAACTGACTGTCCTGATGAGTCATATCCCCTAGTCAGCCCCTTTGAGCCGTGTGTTATCCTTTCTTTTGGTCTATGATGAAAAAATCACCCTTGTTGCATCTTTTAGAAGGTTCCACAGAGTGGTTTTTATTTATTCTCTGCTGTTTCTGCTAAAGTCTATGTGAGTGTTGGAGGTAGTGCTTAAAAGTGGGCAGGTGTTTGAAATTTATGCAGAAGTGGTGGCTCTCTTAAGAAATGAAAAAGAAAAATAAAAGAAAAAAACAAAGAAAATTGAAAGCAAAAGAGAGCCACTACAAAAAATCTGAATAATGCCCAGTAAGTAGTGTTTCTTAGCAGTCTGGCTTGGAAATGCTGATGTTTATGCCTCCTTCGCTCTTGTGCTCTTGAGATATTGAGGAATGCAGGATAGCAGAAAGAAAATACCGGTTTGTTTGACTGTGTTTGTGTGTCTGGGAAATGTGGAACCTTTTGCTATGAATACTTCCACCACCTAAAAGGCCTTCTCCCCATGTCCAAGACCCTAGCCAGTCATTTGAACCTGTGTCTAAGACCTCTTGATTAGTTAGTGGTGACATTATGTATGTGAACTCTAGCATTTAGAGGCTGCCATCATGGTGAAGAGATGATAGGGATTGAGAGAAATAGCATGCGCATCTTTCGCATCAAATTGTCCTGACCCCACTGGTCGAGAGTGAGTGATTCATTTCCATTTTCTATATGCTCTTGTACCCCGGTGAGGACCTAGATTGCTCGGTCTCTATTCTGATGTCTTGAGTTGGATGCATGAGTTGACTGTTTTGAGTAAGTGGTTGAATCAAGTCTAGGTTGGCCAGTGAACAGATGGGAGACTCTTCCTTTACTCGATTTGCTGCACTCGAATGTCCTTTGTGGTGGTTGTCCAGGTTGCTAATAAAGTTGTTCATGTGTTGATGTTTGAAAACCAGTTTGATTCACGTGTTCTGTGCCTCTATGACTTGTCCCCGATGTTGGTTGACTGAATTATGTGAGCTTACCTTGTGTAGTACTTGGTTTGCTTGGGGACAAGCAAACAGTTAAGTGTGGGGGAATTTGATAGCATCGTATTTGCACGTGTTTTCACTCTGGTTTCCTGTCCATTTTGGCTCGAATTGATTGTTCCTTGGCCTATTTTACGCTAGGTTGTGTTGTTTTGTCGTATTTCAGGTCCTAGCAAGTAAAGAGGAGCAAAGGTGCAAGTTTCGGGTCATTTGGAGGTCAATTGGCGAGTCACAGAGTGAATTACGGGCAGCCCCTGCTTAATTACGGCCGTAATTATGCAGGGCATGCCCGTAATTAATTGGACGAGCTTCTCCCCAGCAATTCTTCTCGGCGTAGAAATTACGGGCAAGACACCCAGTAATTACGGCCGTAATTTGCTAATTACTGGCGGTAATTGGAAATTACGGCCGTAACTTCTCCTCTGCCAGCTTAAGTGAAACGCGCGTTTTGGTGTGAATTACGGGCAGGAAGGATTACGGCCGTAATTCTGCCCGTAATTCGCCCAGAGTCGGGTTTTTGAAGGCAGATTCGAGCCAAGGAGAGGGAATTCGATTTTCTGGGCAAAAACAGAGTTTTAGAGAGAGAAAGAGCGAAGAACAAACCCTAGGAGCTATCTTGGAGTGGATTTCTCATCATTGAAGCCCGGATTGCGTCCCTAGGAGTGAAGATTGACATCCCAGAGCAGATTTTCCTCATCTTTATGAGTATGGCTACTCTGATTTCTGTTTTCCTTTCTCTCTCTATGGAGTAGAACCTCTCTCTCACTTGGGTATGAAGAACCCTAGTTCCTGATGTTAGGGTTTTGATTGTAATGACTTGGGATGATATTATTGTTTGATTATAATCGAATGATGCATGTTTCATGAATTGATTTGAGTCTGATCAGCTTGTTTCAATTTCTGCTTCAACCTGAGATAGATAGAATCTGATTAGGTTGTTAGAGCTTCTTCATTCGATAGTAGGAGATTGGCTATACGAGAGTTAGCCAGTTTACTGCTTTGTACTGGTGTTTTAACGCCAGTAGTGGAGTTCTGTGTTCATAGCCTCAGCTTTCTATCCCGGTGAAGACTAGTCGTCTGCCGGGTAGTTAGACTGAGAGGGCTTGGTCAGCTTAAGAGATTCCAAGCTACTGTCGGATCTTCCGCAGTCTAATCAACAATAAATCAACCCAGGGAATTACAATTGAACCTAACTAAGGGGCTAGGGGGACTCAATCCCGAGTGACTCTTAACTGCTTTTGAAAACCGAACCATTTCCTGCTTTCTTACTGCTTTTGCTTTAAGCAACACTCACTCGACTTAGTTTGCTAGATAATAGAGAATCACGGAGTAAGCAGTAGATCTAGACCTCGGGTTGATAATATAACTTGCCTGTTACTGCATTCCCGGACTGCGATTACACTTGGTCGCAGTTTGGTGTTGTGTTTTGGCGTGTCAGTCATGCTTAAGTGTGGGGGGGTGCTTTGTATCGGTTGGAATCTATATTTGCGTGCTTGGAGCCTAGTCTGCTGTCCAAATCTTACGATTTGAGGGCTCCAAGTACTGCTGTTTGATCATATTGGCACTGTGTTGTGATTGGTGAATTGAATGGTTTTCGGATTGATGCATGACAGCTTGATTGTGACTAGGACAACCTATAATGATGACTGAGAAGTGCTGAAGAATTGTGTAGGGGTTCAGTTTTTCAACTGTTTGCTTACCAACTGTGACTTGGATTGATCACTTGTTCTTGACAGTCGTTTATGCATCTAGTTCAGGGAATCAGAATGAGAGATAGAGCATATAGGTAGCCATGTGAGATTTGAGCCTGCTCGTTTCTTTCTTGTGCGATAGATCCCTCTTCCATGATGTGTAGCATTCACGTTGTCACTAGCTCAGATGATGGGGGCAAAGGAGTAGCCCACGACCAAATTGACTGTCCTGATGTGTCATATCCCCTAGTCAGCCCCTTTGAGCCATGTGTTATCCTTTCTTTTGGTCTGCAATGAAAAATCACCCTTTTGCATCTTTTAGAAGGTTCCATAGAGTGGTTTTTACATGTTCTCTGCTGTTTCTGCTAAATTTAATGTGAGTGTTGGAGGTAGTGCTTAAAAGTTGGGCATGTGTTTGAAATATGTGCAGAAGTGGTCGCTCTCTTAAGAAATGAAAAGAAAATGAAAGAAAAGCAAAGAAAAAATGAAAGCAAAAGAGAGCCACTACCAAAAATCTGAATAATGCCCAGTAAGTAGTGTTTCTTAGCAGTCTGGCTTGGAAATGCTGACATTTATACCTCCTTCGCTCTTGTGCTCTTGAGATATTGAGTAATGCAGAATAGCAGAAAGGAAATACTGGTTTGTTTGATTGTGATTGTGTGGGTTTGGAAATGTGGAACCTTGTGCTATGAATACTTCCCCCACCTAAAAGGCATTTTCCCCATGTCCAAGACCCTAGCCAGTCATTTGAACCTGTGTCTAAGACCTCCGGATTAGTTAGTGGTGACACTCCATGTGTGAACTCTAGCATTTAGAGGCTGCCATCATGGTGAAGAGATGTTAGGGATTGAGAGAAATAACATGCGCATTTTTCGCATCAAATTGTCCTGACCCCACTGGTCGAGAGTGAGTGATTCATTTTCATATTCTATATACTCTTGTACCCCGGTGAGGACCTAGATTGCTCGGTCTCTATTCTGATGTCTAGAGTTGGATGCATGAGGTGACTGTTTTGAGTAAGTGGTTGAGTCAAGTCTAGATTGGTTGGTGAACAGAAGGGAGACTCTTCCTTTACTCGATTTTGCTGCACTCGAATGTCCTTTGTGGTGGTTGTCCATGTTGCTATTGAAGTTGTTCATGTGTTGATGTTTGAAAACCAGTACGATTCACGTGTTCTATGCCTTTATGACTTGTTCCCAATGTTGGTATGATTGAAAATGTAAGCATACCTTGTGTTTGACTTGGTTTGCTTGGGGACAAGCAAACGGTTAAGTGTGGGGGAGTTTGATAGACCGTTAATTACATATGTTTTCACCCCTATTCTTGAGCCGTTTTAGGTGTTGATTCTCGTGTTTTAGGCCGATTTCACACTAGGTTGTGCTTGTTTGTGATATTTCAGGTCCTAGTAAGTGAATAAAGGTTTAGGAGCGAGTTCGGGGTCGATTGGACGAAGATCGGACGCGAGGCAAGCCGCTGAGGAAGCCACACGGGCACACACAAACACCACGGCCGTGCAAGTGACCAATGTGGCCGTGTGTGATTGTGCGAGCCTTCACACGGGCACAAATAAATTCCACACGGCCGTGTGAAGGAGCAATTTGGCCGTGTGGAATTCTACGAGAGCAAACACGGGCAGAGTGGAATTCCCACACGGCCGTGTGACTCTGGCCGTGTGGGAAGCCGGAAGTTCGACTTATCGAGACGCGGCGTTTTGGAAGCCACACGGTCAACTGGGTATGCCACACGGCCATGTGGCCTGCCCGTGTGATCGGGATTTTCAGGTTTTTACCCAATTTCGGGCCACAAGTGAGGGAAGCGAATTTTCAGAGCAAAAACAGAGTTTTAGAGAGAGAAAGAGCTAAGAACAAACCCTAGGAGCTATTTGGAGTGGATTTCTCACCATTGAAGCCCAGATTGCGTCCCCAGGAGTGAATATTGACATCCCAGAGCAGATTTTCCTCATCTTTATGAGTATGACTACTCTGATTTCTGTTTTCCTCTCTCTCTATGGAGTAGAACCCTTCTCTCACTTGGGTATAAAGAACCCTAGTTCCATGTGTTAGGGATTTGATTGTAGTGACTTGGATGATTATACTGTTTGGTTTTAATCGAATGATGCATGATTCATTGAATTGATTGAAGTCTGATCAGCTTTTCTTGATTTCTACTGCAACCTGAGATAGATAGAATCTGATTAGGTTGTTAGAGCTACATCATTCGGTAGTATGAGATTGGCTATACGAGAGTTAGTCAGTTTACTGCTTTGTACTGGAATCCAATTCCAGTAGTGGAGTTCTGTGTTCATAGCCTCAGCTTTCTATCCTGGTGAAGACTAGTCGTCTGCCGGGTAGTTAGACTGAGAGGGCTTGGTCAGCTTAAGAGATTCCAAGCTACTGTCGGATCTTCCGCAGTTTAATCAACAGTAAATCACCAAGGGTAATTACAATTGAAACCTAACTAAGGAGCTAGGGGGACTCATTTCCCGAGTGACTCTTCCCTGCTTTAGAAAACCGAACCATTTCCTGCTTTCTTACTGCTTTTAGTTTAAACAACAATCACTCGACTTAGTTGGCTAGATAATAGATAATCACGGAGTAAGCAGCAGATCTAGACCCCGGGTTGATAATAGAACTTGCCTGTTACTGCATTCTCGGACTGCGATTACACTTGGTCGCAGTTTGGTGTTGTGTTTTGGCGTGTCAAAGCTACAATTGTCAAACACAATTATAAAGCCATATTAGTAACATGGCTTAGCTAGACTACAAATACTTTGAAAACACACAACATGTCGCATAATGGAGGCCACAAGACAACCCAACTAATCCATTCATTTGAATAAGCAGACCCAAAGAGTAAGTAGTCACTCACAAGTAAGAGATGGATGTCCCCCTAAAAATGGAATTTGATCTCATTGATTCTTTCAAGCCCTGGTTGAAGTTGTCTACAACATGCTTACACCAGTTGTGTTTCTTGAAGTCTTGAATCATGTCTTGTTGCATGTACTTCAAGTATGCCAGGTCTGCAAGTTAGTTTCTCATATTTCTTTTTCATTTTTTCATAAGCTTCTTCTAGTATATTTTTTGCTAATTCTTTTCTAAGCTTACTTTCGTTGTGCTTGTTGTACATCTTCAATGCTTTCGGTGACATAATTGCAACCGTTGTTAGTTATACCTATGACATAGTAATGAAGAGAAAGAAATTAGTGAATAAGTCAATCAGAAGAGTGGTCAAACAAACCACAACTGGAGAACACTGATGAAATAAAGCCACTATGTACATAATACAATCCGAAACATTAATAAAGCATACCACAACAGTGGTTAAAAAGCCACAATAGCGTTGCATAAAGGAGGCCTGACACGCTAAAACACAACACCAAACTGCGACCAAGTGTAATCGCAGTCCGGGAATGCAGTAACAGGCAAGTTAAATTATCAACCCGGGGTCTAGATCTACTGCTTACTCCGTGATTCTCTATTATCTAGCAAACTAGTTCGAGTGATTGTTGTTATAAGTAAAAGCAACAAGAAAGCAGTAAATTGTTCGGTTTTCAAAGTCAGGGAAGAGTCACTCGGGATTGAGTCCCCCTAATTCCCTATTTAGGTTCAATTTTAATTCCCTGGGTTGATTTACTGTTGATTAGACTGCGGAAGATCCGACAGTAGCTTGGAATCTCTTAAGCTGCCCAAGCCCTCTCAGTCTAACTACCCGGCAGACGACTAGTCTTCACCGGGAAAGAAAGCTGAGGCTATGAACACAGAACTCCACTACTGGAATTGAATTCCAGTACAAAGCAGTAAACTGGCTAACTCTCGTATAGCCAATCTCCTACTATCGAATGAAGAGACTCTAACAACCTAATCAGATTCTATCTATCTCAGGTTGCAGCAGAAATTGAGAAAAGCTGATCAGACTCCAATCAATTCAATAAACATGCGTCATTCGATTAAAATCAAACAGTAATATCATCCCAAGTCATTACAATCAAATCCCTAACACAAGGAACTAGGGTTCTTCATACCCAAGTGAGAGAAGGGTTCTACTCCATAGAGAGAGAAGAGAAAACAAGAATCGGATTAGTCATACTCATAACGATGAGGAAAATCTGCTCCGGGACGATGATTTCCACTCCTATGACGATCTCCAAGCTCGATTCGATCAAATCCAGCTCTAAGACAGCTTCTAGGATGTGTTCTTCGCACTTTCTCTCTCTAGGGCTCTGTTTTTGCACTGAAAACGCGACTCCCCACTTTTTGCTCGGAATAGGCTCTAAAACCAGGATTTCCCGACTCGCACGGCCAGGGTGCACGGCCGTGCAGATCACCCACTTGGCCGTGCAACTCAAAACGCAGCGTGTCGTTTAGTTCGATCTAAGGCTTCTAGCACGGCCAGGGTTGCACCTTGCACGGCCGTGTGATTTCCATGGCTTGCCCGTGCGTGGCCTCGGCAAAAAGCGCACGGCCATCTTGCTCACGTGCACGGCCGTGCGGTGTCAGGGTCTGCCCGTGCAGCTTCCTTGAAACCTCGCCATTCGTCCGATCTTCGTCCAATCAGCCCCAGACTCGCTCCTAAGCCTTCATTCACGTACTAGGACCTGAAATATCACAAACAAGCACAACCTAGCGTGAAATCGGCCTAAAACACGATAATCAACACCTCAAACGGTGTAAGAACGAGGGTAAAAACATGTGTAAATAACGGTCTATCAAACTCCCCCACACTTAACCGTTTGCTTGTCGCCAAGCAAACCAAGTCAGACACCAGGTAAGCTTACATATTTCAATCAACCAACATTGGGGACAAGTCATAAAGGCACAGAACACGTGAATCGCACTGGTTTTCGAACATCAATACATGAACAACCTCAATAACAACCTGGACAACCACCACAAAGGACATTCGAGTGCAACAAATCGAGTAAAGGAAGAGTCTCCCTTCTGTTCACCAGCCAACCTAGACTTGATTCAACCACTTACTCAAAACAGTCAACTCATGCATCTAACTCAAGACATCAGAATAGAGACCGAGCAATCTAGGTCCTCACCGGGGTACAAGAGCATATGGAAAATGACAATGAATCACTCACTCTCGACCAGTGGGGTCAGGACAGTTTGATGCGAAAGATGCGCATGCTATTTCTCTCAATCCTTATCATCTCTTCACCATGATGGCAGCCTCTAAATGCTAGAGTTCACATATGGGGTGTCACCACTAACTAATCAGGAGGTCTTAGACACAGGTTCAAATGACTGGCTAGGGTCTTGGACATGGGGAAAAAGGCCTTTTAGGTGGTGGAAGTATTCATAGCAAAAGGTTCCACATTTTCCAAACACACAATCACAGTCAAACAAACCGGTATTTTCTTTCTGCTATTCAGCATTACTCAATATCTCAAGAGCACAAGAGCGGAGGAGGCATAAACATCAGCATTTCCAAGCCAGACTGCTAAGAAACACTACTTAATGGTCATTATTCAGATTTTTGGTAGTGGCTCTCTTTTGCTTTCAATTTTTCTTTGTTTTTCTTTCATTTTTCTATTCATTTCTTAAGAGAGCCACCACTTCTGCATAAATTTCAAACACCTGCCCAACTTTTAAGCACTACCTCCAACACTCACATAGACTTTAGCAGAAACAGCAGAGAATATGTAAAAACCACTCTGTGGAACCTTCTAAAAGATGCAACAAGGGTGATTTTTTCATTATAGACCAAAAGAAAGGATAACACACGGCTCAAAGGGGCTGACTAGGGGATATGACACATTAGGACAGTCAGTTTTGGGCGTGGGCTAATCCTATGCCCCCATCATTTTAGCTAGTGACAACGTGAATGCTACACATCATGGAAGAGGGATCTATCGCACAAGAAAGAAACGAGCAGGCTCAAATCTCACATGGCCACCTATATGCTCTATCTCACATTCTGATACCCTGAACTAGATGCATAAACGACTGTCAAGAACAAGTAATCAGACCAAGTCACAGTTGGCAAGCAAACAGTTGAAAAACTGAACCCCTACATCGTTCTACTGCACATCTCAGTCCTCATCATAGGTCGTCCTAGTCGCAAACAAGTTGTCATGCATTCGGCCGAAAACCAATCAATTCATCCATCAAAACACAGTGCCAATATGATCAAACAGCAGTACTTGGAGCCCTCAAATCGTAAGATTCGGACAGCGGACTAGGCTCCAAGCACCCAAATAAATATTCCAACCAATACAGAGCACCCCCCCCCCACACACTTAAGCACGACATTGCCCTCAATGGAGTAGAGGGAAAGATAAGGGGAACGATGTTACCGGATTGGAACACTGCTGGGGGACTGGAAGTGGACCAGTCAGCGAGAAACAAACGGGAGAGTGGACAATGCTGCACAAATCGAACACCAGAAACACACTAGCACACTGTGCGTTAGGGATAAGTGTTAGCCCAGACGGCTACATAAAAAACAAACCACAAAGGAAAACCAAAAACAAAAACAAACGACACTGAGTTCAAGCTCCGCACACATGGAGCAAACACACAAAAATCTAAAACGAAAAAAAAAAGAAAACACACTGAGACGGGCAACGAGTACAGCCTACTCGTCGCCAAGATCGTCGAGGTCGATGTCGTTCATGAACGCGTCATCATCAGCAGCGCCAGCAGCACCATCATCACCGTCAACTGGGGCATGTGGAGGGGAGTCATCCCAGGGAGTCCGCCAGACAGGCTGCTCGCCCGGGAGCAGCTGGAGCAGGTGCTGCTGAACCTCATGCATGCGCCGTGAACGGCGCTTCTCCCGCTCGATGTGTGCGAGAGTCACGCCCTGCTGAGTCTGGATCATGTTCAGCCGCTCGTCATAAGCATCCATCCTGTTCCGGTACTCGGCCTGGTCTGCCGCGTACTGCTGATGGAACTGCATCTGCTCGTCGAGGAGCACTGGTTCTGGATCCTCAGCTGCTCGAACTGATGGGCGAAGTAATCCTGGCCCTGGAAAGCGGAGCTGCGACCCCCGTAATGGAAGTCAGTCTGTGGTGGATCATCAGCAGCAGCAGCAGCATCCACCTCCTCAGGATCCACCTCATCAGCAGCCTCCTCCTCCTGGCCCTCTGGCTGGGCCTCTGGCACGGGCTCCGCGGGGATCGGAGGTTCCGGAAACCCATCGACCCATTGAACACCGTTCCTCTCCCGCAACAGCAGCATCTTCCCGATCGTCTTGCTGCCAAAGATGAGGGTGTCCCCCTCCTCGGTGCACCCCTGCAGTGAAAGGCCAAAGAAGGTGGCCAGGAGGGTGATGAGAGGGGCGCAGTGGAGGCTCTTCAGCTCTGTAGCAATCTTCTCAAAGGTCTTGGCCACCACCGAACCCAGGTGGAGAGGATGGTTGCGCTGGCGGATCGAATGGAGGAGGTACAGGGTCCTCTTCGTGATGGCGCCGGCGCTTTCAGCTGCAGGAGTGTAAGACTTCGCCAGCAGGTGGTGGAGAAGTCGGTTGTCGATCTGCAGGATAGATGCCTTCGTCCTCCCGGCCCGGAAGGGACGCGTCTGGCCTGGCCGAGCCAGGCTGGTGTACAGCCTCCCGAAGTCCACCTCCGGTGGCTCATTGACCTCGGTGATGTAGTCCTGACGGTCGTCGAGGACGAGGTCAAGAGCCTCGGCTAGCTCATGGTAGCTCATGGACCGGGGAACGGCGCCAAAAACTTGACACGCTAAAACACAACACCAAACTGCGACCAAGTGTAATCGCAGTCCGGGAATGCAGTAACAGACAAGTTAAATTATCAACCCGGGGTCTAGATCTACTGCTTACTCCGTGATTCTCTATTATCTAGCAAACTAGTTCGAGTGATTGTTGTTAAAAGTAAAAGCAACAAGAAAGCAGTAAATTGTTCGGTTTTCAAAGTCAGGGAAGAGTCACTCGGGATTGAGTCCCCCTAATTCCCTAGTTAGGTTCAATTGTAATTCCCTGGGTTGATTTACTGTTGATTAGACTGCGGAAGATCCGACAGTAGCTTGGAATCTCTTAAGCTGACCAAGCCCTCTCAGTCTAACTACCCGGCAGACGACTAGTCTTCACCGGGAAAGAAAGCTGAGGCTATGAACACAGAACTCCACTACTGGAATTGAATTCCAGTACAAAGCAGTAAACTGGCTAACTCTCGTATAGCCAATCTCCTACTATCGAATGAAGAGACTCTAACAACCTAATCAGATTCTATCTATCTCAGGTTGCAGCAGAAATTGAGAAAAGCTGATCAGACTCCAATCAATTCAATAAACATGCGTCATTCGATTAAAATCAAACAGTAATATCATCCCAAGTCATTACAATCAAATCCCTAACACAAGGAACTAGGGTTCTTCATACCCAAGTGAGAGAAGGGTTCTACTCCATAGAGAGTGATAGACCGATAATTATACATATTTTCACCCCTATTCTGGAGCCGTTTGTGCTGAGGAATCTCGTGTTTTAAGCCGATTTTACGCTAGGTTGTGTGTTTGTGTCATATTTCAGGTCCCGGCGTTGGAATCGAGGCGGAGAAACGAGTTCTGGGTCGAAAGGAGCCGAGTTGGGACTAAGGGGGCTGCAGGAGGAAAATACCCGGTCGGATGGCAAAATACCCGACCGGGTATTTATCGGTTTCGGCACCCGTGAGAAGCAGAAGGGGGCCCGGGCGATGGCCTAAAATCCCCGGTCGGGGATTTTGAGATCAGACCGAGGATTTTCCCCTTTAGTGAAACGGCGCGTTTGGACAATACCCGGTCGAACCCAAAAATACCCGACCGGGTATTTCGACCGGGTATCGCGAGGGCAGCTGATAAAAGAGAAAGAAGGCCAATTTTCAAAGGGTTCCGAGTTTTTGAGAGAGAAATCGATTCCTAGAGAGAGAAAGCGACGAACCAGAGTTCCCAAGGTCCATAGATCGATCTTCAACACCATTGGAGCCCGGTTTGAGCTTGGAGAAGTACGATTAAACGTCCAGGAGCAGGAATCCAACTTCACAGTATGATTTCCGCGTCTGAATCTGCTTTTGCTTCTTTCTCCATGGAGTAGTTTCCCCATTCATCTGGGTATGGGGAACCCTAGTTCTGTATGTTATGTTTGATTGTATGAACCCAAGTATTGATTCTATGATATTGATTATATTCGATTGAGGTTTGAATGATTGAATGGCATGAATCCTGATCAAATTCCTGTTGTTTCTGCTTTAACCTAGAATGATAATATCTGCCTAGGTTGATAGAGTATCCTTAATCGAAGGTAGGGAATTGGTGACTTTAGTCGAGGAGCCAATTCACTATTCTGTACCGAATTCAATTCGGTAGTGGAGGTTTTGTTCATAGGGCCTCAATCTGTTTACTCCGGTGTAGGTTAGTCACCAGCTAGAGACTCAGATTGAGAGGGTCTAAAGACCTTTAGTCGAGACTTCAGACTGATTAAGAACCTTCCGCAGTATAACTATCATAGAAATTGAACTTGGTAATTACAATCCGGCTTAACTGCAGTCTAGGGGGAACCATATCCGGGTGACCTCTCTTAACCTGAAAACAACCGTTTACTTGCTTTGTGTTTTGTTTGCTTGAGTTGCACTAAAAGTTCACCGCTAAATAACAAGAATTCACCGAGTAGTCATCACATCTAGGACCCGGGTTGACATTAAAACCCAAACCCTCTATACTACGCTTTAGGAAGTGGTTACACTTGGCCATTTTCTAGAGTGACAGTAACAGCGAGTCAGAGAGAGAAGAGAAAACAAGAATCGGATTAGTCATACTCATAACGATGAGGAAAATCTGCTCCGGGATGATGATTTCCACTCCTATGACGATCTCCAAGCTCGATTCGATCAAATCCAGCTCTAAGACAGCTTCTAGGATGTGTTCTTCGCACTTTCTCTCTCTAGGGCTCTGTTTTTGCTCTGAAAACGCGACTCCCCACTTTTTGCTCGGAATAGGCTCTAAAACCAGGATTTCCCGACTCGCACGGCCAGGGTGCATGGCCGTGCAGATCACCCACTTGGCCGTGCAACTCAAAACGCAGCGTGTCGTTTAGTTCGATCTAAGGCTTCTCGCACGGCCAGGGTTGCACCTTGCACGGCCGTGAGATTTCCATGGCTTGCCCGTGCGTGGCCTCGGCAAAAAGCGCACGACCATCTTGCTCACGTGCTCGGCCGTGCGGTGTCAGGGTCTGCCCGTGCAGCTTCCTTGAAACCTCGCCATTCGTCCGATCTTCGTCCAATCGGCCCCAGACTCGCTCCTAAGCCTTCATTCACTTACTAGGACCTGAAATATCACAAACAAGCACAACCTAGCGTGAAATCGGCCTAAAACACAAGAATCAACACCTCAAATGGTGTAAGAACGAGGGTAAAAACATGTGTAAATAACGGTCTATCAAGGCCACAAGACAGCCCAACCAATTCAGTAATTTGAGTAAGCAGACTACTATGTAGATAATGCAATCCGGAACATTAATTAAGCAGACTACAAGAGTGGTTGAACAATCCACAATGGAGTTGCATAAATGAGGCAATAAGACAGCCCAACCAATCCAGTAATTTGAGTAAGCAGACTACTATGTGATAACATATGAGTAAGCAAACGGGCTTGACTAGATACATATAGCGGTTTGACCATATTTCGATCGACTTAAAAGAGATCAATCTCACAAGGCTCACAAGACTTTTCCTCGAGGTCAAAATGGAATGCATATTGTACATGAACAGTTATATTCAAGATTGTAGATTCTAACGGGCATCCATTTAAGATTGTGATTCAAGAATATCATGACAAGACAACCACAAAAGGTTCAAGAAAGGTCATATGAATTGTTGCATATGCGTTATTTTATTTATGACAAGTGATCTCTCATTAAACCTAAAGTGATCTTCAGCCACTATAACGGTAAGTTCATCGTGATAGCAATTAATTCAGTACATGAGTAGGATTTTTGCGAATTCTCATAATGAATGTCAAGATTCAAGCATGCGTTAGTCACTAGACAGGTGTTGGGGTCCTGCCTAATATCTAGGCGACACCTAGACGTTTCAAGCGATCATTACAATTTTATAGCACTTTCTCATTTAGACACAATTTCAAATGATTAATTTATAATTTAGCTAACCCTCAACAACAAGTAAAATATGTCATTATTGCCTAGAAGACAAAAATTTAAAATTATTGCAATTAGAATCACAACTTTCAAAAAAGTATGGAACCCAAGTTCACAGAAACAGAGCACCAACAACAAAGAGAGAAAGGTAATGGGAGAGAAAGCCAAACTCTGTGAATGAATGAGCAGTGGAGATGATAATTAACTAAAGACATAGAGAGGGTTGCGGCGAATAAGGGAATCACTGAAACCATGTCGTCGTTTGTAGGATTGTGGTTGGCTGGCTACTGAAATCACATCCAATCACTGCGAAGAGCAGGTGAGAGGGCTAGGGCCTAGGATTTAGCAAGGCTGAGAAAAACTAAAGTTGTGAAGTAGACGGCAGGGCTTGGTTGTCGTAAGTCCACGACGGTGAAGTGTAAGAAAGAAGGTTGGGTTGATCAAAGTGGGATACAAACCAGAGATGAACGGAAGTAGTGCATACGGTGACGTGGTTTTAGGTGCTTAATGGTTGAGGGTGGAAAATTATAGGACAGAGTATTGGGTCGACCAAATCCGGAGATGAGAAGCACTACAGTCGCCGACGCTGAATCTTGGGGTAGGGGAGAAGGCACTGTAATTCAGAGAGCTCTGTTGATCTAAATGTTTTTAGTCCAATCGAGGAAGAAGACATGTGTAGGATGGGTCGTTGGGAGGAACTAGTCGAACATAAGGTGGTGTCCTTTTGGACCATTTTAATATACTTATTTATTTTTTTATCTTTAGTCACCAGACCGCCTAGCCCTGATTAATCACATCTCAGCAATTAATCGCGCCCAACTCCATCTAGGCGGTGCCTAGGCGTTAGGAATGCCTAATGTTCTACCTAGAACCTAAACAAATTGTTTTTGTCCTTGTCTAGCTCATGAATGTACACAAAATTATGTCTTCTTGAAGCCTGATCAATGCACACCTATAAATGCTAACACCTCACTAGTTGGTGTATTGCTTCTTTTACAACTTTTTATAGGATAGAATGGAATGGAATAGAAAGTGAGAGAGCCAACTAGACAAAGGGGCAGAAAAAAAGGCATAAAGAAAAACGAACCCCCATTATAGCACAAGGAACCAAGGCACTGATATTTGGTTGGTTTGTTGGATTGGTGTATGGATAGAAGAGCTTGGAATTCCTAAAGAAAAAGGGCAAAAAATTGAACACTCCTTGAGAGGAGAAGGCCAAGGAGGGATAAAGCAACTCCTCTAACTTGCTTGCTTGCTTGGGGTGTGATTGTTTGTTTTTTTTATACAAGCCGAGCAAGCCACTATTCCTCCATCCATCTCCCGACATCTCTACTTTTCATGGCCCTTTAAAAAAATTTAATTAGGGTACATTGCCTTAGTTTAAGCCTCATCCACCCACTCATTACCACCAAGCTTGTGCTTGCTTCCTTAGCTGCCAAGTCACAAAACGCCGCTTTTCATTCCAAGATTCCAAATCCCTGCCTGACGACGGCCAGCTTTGGGGCTTCAGCTGCCTGTGCTGGCGATCGAGGGAGGCATAAATTTAAAATCTGCCAGCCAGCCAGCCAGCCACCAGGATTGTACCAAAGTGTACTCTTAGCAGCCTCCACAGTCCTTATTCTCTTTTAACTTTATAGGGTTTTAAACCAAACTCCAAATCCATCACACAACCAGCATTTCAACACCATTGGTTTCTAGTAGTTTTGTGCAAAAACCACTTGCTCGGATGGTTGGATTGATCAGGCCGTGACTCGCAGTGTCTTAACCCAGCACGGATAACTGTCTGATCAAGTTGAATACTTGATTGTTGAGACTAGAGACATGTAAAGCTTAATGTTTCCGAGTTGGTCACCAGTCGATGGGCAAACCAAATAGGATAAAACTGGTTATTGGCATTGCGGCCAGTTAGATAAAGAGAAATGATAGGCACTATTTAGTATGGTAAGCATCCACTAGCGGAAAGTCCCAGTCTCCTATCTTGCCCTTTTTTCTGGGTTTGATTTCCCCTTTTACTTTATTTGGGATTCTGGAACCTGGACTGGGGGTGACAGGGATTGTTCTCTAACTTTGGATTGGTAAAAGAAAGAGCATCGAAGCCAATTACCTAATGATAGGGAAATGTGGGGAAACTGAGATGTGAGAAGAAGAACAAAAAAAGATGCTTATCTTCCCAAGGAAATTGTTCCAACTCCACCTTTTTTGTTCAAACCTGTCAGGATGAGTCTTCCTTCCTAAAAGAACATATAGTTAGTTATTCCAATGGGGGCATGCTCATGATTGCAAGTGAATCTAATGGCCTTCCCCACATGTTTCCTGGGGCCACAACCCTTGTGCTTTATGGATCCACTTTGAGAAAAGCAATAACTCGAGCTTAATCCTGCACTATATATAAACATATTATCAGCAGAGTTGCATTATAATATCAGCAGCCACTTCTCAGTTCTCAGACTGAAACTACTCCTCCATTTCTATTCTTTTATCAACATAATCAACATCATTGCTTCATGGGTGTATCAGGGCACATAGTTATTCTTCTTCTATTCTGCATTGGGAACTTAGCTCTACAGCCTGAGATGGCTTGTGGCCTGACAAGCATTGATCTTGCTCTGAGATGGCAGCATCCTGGGGTGCATACTTCACGCTTCCTCAAGGGAGTGGCTGCAGATGAGTTGCAGGCCACGTCGTCGAGCTTGGCACCTGGACCTTCGGTGATGTTTGATCCTAATCAGTCCAACAAAAGAACGGTTAAGAAAGGATCAGATCCCATTCACAACAGGCAGTAGCCTGGTTTTCTGACTCAGGGAAGAGCTCCAAATATTCTTTTCCATGTTCTTTTTCACTCCTCAATGCCAGCAAAGGAACTAAGGAAGTGATGGCTTGAAGCTGCAGCTGATGCAAAAAAATTAATGATGATGAAGAAACTGCAAGATACAGGCACCTCCTGAGTCCTCGACGTTAGAGCCTCCAACATGGTTTGCTGGATTTTGATATATTTTTCATTTGTTCTAGAGGCGGCATTTTGTAAGAGAGAATTGCAGCAGCCTAGGCTAGGCCCACCCATATCTCTGAGCCAGCATCATCTCAGTACTGTATAGAATCAATCAGGTCTTAATCAACTTGTTAGGGTCCCCCAAAATACTCAAAAGTGTAGACGATGCTGGCTCTCATAGACAATCAACATATAGTGCTTTCTTTTCTTTTTCTTTTGTGTTTTCTTTGTTTGTCCCTCACCCTTTTCAATCCACAGGAACAGTTTCACAGGCAACTTATATGTTATTCTAGTTTGCAGAAGTTCATACTCCGTGAACAGATGACCTTTGGCCATTTCCTTTCTTCCACGATATCATCTTCACGTCAGTCACTTTTCTTCTGCATTTAGAATCACAACGATAAACTAAATGCACTCTGCAGAGTTGTTAAAAACAAAAGAAATTTGCAGAACTCAAAACTCATCTACAGTGAGTAAAGTTTCAACAACCAGGACCACGAAGCTAAAAAGAAATGTGATCGTCAATCTTGAAACAATACTGAAAAGGAAAACAGATTCATCCACATGCACAAGGAATGGAAATTAACAGCTCAGAGTAGAACCATAAATATGGGTATTGTTATCAAGTTCAATCGCTACTCCTGAATTTCCTTTATTTTCTATGAATCATAGTCGAAAGTTCTGCTCTTTCAAAGGTTATATATTAAATCTAAAGAAACCCAGAAACTCTAAGTTTATCAACCAATCATTAAACCTTTGCTGTCAATGATGGTTGCAGTCAAACACCTAAAATGTCCAGCACTACCACCTTAGGACCTCCTTCAACTTACATAAGATTCTAATGGTTTATTTATTGTCATAACGAAAATTCGGAGCAATTTCCCATGGCTACCCAGTTAGATTTTTTCCCCCCGATGAATGACCCAGTTAGATTTTTCTTCACATTTAGAATAAAAAAAAAATCGCATGAACGGAAGAGAAGAACAACGATACTCGATGAACAATCCAATTCACATGGCCAATAAGACCTTGTATATATGATTGTTCTTGACAATAAACAATTTCATTAGATCGCGTATGATTAGCGAAAACAAACAGATCCCTAAAAATGAAAAAAACAAATACCCTTTTTACACACAAGGAAACAAACACAAAAAGAGGGAAGCTTTTGAATCATGTCTACCTGCTGACTGTTGTTCTCAGTTAGCTTGCTGGTTGAGACCTAGAGTATCTATTATTCCTGTTAAGTTGCAACCGAAGTGCGGGCACCTTTCTCGATAGAGCCTTCCAGACCATATCCACAGCATCATCAGGCTTTGAAGGTTAGTGGTATTCAAAGTGGGCGCCAATTTCTTGTAATCTTGACCCACATCTTGGTCCATTCATATCCCTCCAGTCCACCGAGACGATTCAGTAAGTACCCTGGTTTCACAGCATCAGACGCATGAACAAACGCACAGAACTCTGAGTAGTCAACCACATCTTCAAATGTCAGCTCTATATCTTCGCTTATTATCACAGAAACCCAGAGAGTGGCAATCACATCAAACAGGCGATTGGAACCAGGTGTATCCCCAGCTATATGTAGGCAGAACTTTGATATGGTCATCCCTGCATTGACCTTGTTGATGCCACCCTTCCCGTAGGATCCAAATGTAAAGTGCACATTTTCCTCATCTTTTAGAAGGTGGTACAGTTCCTGCCGAATAGCTCCTCCCTCATCTATGTATGTTTAGCAAAAACAAGCAGCTCTTGGTAAGGTTACAAAAATCAAATGCCCTTCGCATGAGAGAACGAGAGGGAAGCTTTTGGTATCATGTCTCCTACAAACTGTGGTGTTCACTTCAGTTAGCTTGTTGGTTGAGATCGATAGTATCTCTTCTTCCTGTTAATTTGCAAGGGAAGTGCAGATATTTTCCGCCTTACTGCCTTCCATATCATATCTACAGCATCGTCAGCTCTGGAAGGGTAATTATATTCAAAGTGGGAGGCAATTTCTTGTAATCTAAACCACATCTTGGTCCACTCATCTCGGTCAATCCCACGTAGAAGCTTCATCAAGTAACCCGGTTTGATAGCATCAGATGCATGAACAAAGACACAAAAGTCTGAGTAGTCCAGCACATCTTCGAATGGAAGTTCAATCTCATCGCTTATGATCACAGGAACACAGTGAATTGCAACAATGTCAAAGAGACGATTAGAGGAAGGTGTATCACCGGCAATATGCAAGCAGAACTTTGATGTGGCCATCCCTGCGTTGGCCTTGTTCACCCCATTCTTGCTGTAGGACCCAAATGTAAAGTGCACATCTTTCTCATCTTTAAGAAGATAGTAGAGTTCCTGGCGAATAGTTCCTCCCTTAAGAAGGAAAGCAGAGTGCATATTAGTACATTACTGTTTAAAGAAGAGTAAATTAAAAATTTTGAACTGTTCCTTAACTGTCAAACTGCAGTTCAGAGAAAAATGTATGTGCATGTGACTGCCTGTTATAAAGATGACAAGTTCTCAAACCATAGAAACCGAACCCTCTCCCCATCAATTCCTACCCAAAAAGGAAAGAGAGTTATTTTTTTTTTTTTGGAAAGAAGGAAGAGATAATTAGAACATACTTTACGACAGGCAAATGGAACTACTTCATAAATGTGCTTTATGGTGTAAGAAGAAAACTGGTTGTAGATACAGAATTATAATTTGGAGAACAGGGCTGATACTAGTATATTTTTTCATATTGCATGCTGCCATGAAAGTGTAAGAATTCTGCTATCAAGCCTCCAGACCATAATGCATGCACCAAATGGAAGCCAATCTTGCTTGCTAATGAGTTTTTGTTTTTAATCTTCGGTACAGCATTCAGATATAAATGAGCTCAATCTATGGATATGGAAATTAAGTTTAAACAAACAGTTACCTCTAGAGTTCGTAGAAGGCCATAGTAATCAAGGCATATTAATTAATAGTATAGAAGGAAAGACAACAGATACTTACATCCTTTCTGTAAATAGCCCCCTTGAAATAAGCTAGTATGGAACGCTGATCAAACTGAGCTGACTGACCATTTGGAATGCTCCTAACGACATGTTTGTAAGGAGCTATTATATCCTTTTCAATGTTTGCAACGCTAGCAGGATACCTCCCAAAATCTGCAAGCACAAACATGGCAGAGGCTAACTCTTTCCTGGACTGCAGCATGCTGTTGGGATGATGTGCCACAATCAAATGATCCTTTCCCCCATGTTGCTTCCATAAATCATGACCCAGCAAATACTGCACCAATTTCTCTTGTAGAATTTTGTTTAGTTCAAGTTTCTCTTTCCCCAGAGGCTTGGAATACCGATTGTAACTCAGAGATGAGAAAAACGGCACAAAGAGTATGTCTGCTTCACTAGAATTCTCCACTCTAACTGTACTGCAAGCTTTGATGATACTTGGCACATTAGATGCTAGAAGATCAAGTGTCAGCCAATACTCCATACTATGCTGCAAAGTCAAGCCACCAGGATATGGCGGGATGTGCCTAGGGTCATTAACAGTTGGCCAAGTTTCATTGCCACTTCCCTTCCAGCCCAGTAATCCAAAGTGAAATTCAGGAGGAAGATCATACATATATACCTTCAGAACAGCTTGATTTTGGTCACAAGTCAAGGCTCCAGAAGGTGGACAAATTGTTCCTTGATTGCAAGGGCCAAAGTTAGGGGATTGTGTCTTTGAGCTTAGGGGAGACAAGAAGGGGATTGTTTTGATCTTTGGGTCCCTTTGAACATTGGGTCTCACATAAATTGAGGTGTTGTTTGCAAGAATCAACCTGAAAACAGAACCAGGTAGCAACGAGACATTGCCAAACTGTCGAAGTGATAGAGAAGATAGAATCAAAAGGAACAAAGAGAGAGTGATGAGGTAGATCAGTAGCCTGGATAGATGCTTAGTCTTCTCAGGCATGGATGGAAATTTTTGAACTGAGTTTGGAAACCCACAAGGAAACAATCTCAAAGCAGTAGATTCCTAAAGGAAGATGATCAAGGTCAGAACAGAATTGAGCTTTGAAGGAAACAACCAAAAAGTCGAATTGTTTTAGTTCTCTTCAGTATCAATGTGCATATATTCCAGAGGCAATAAATATTGAATGCCCGGCTGGAAGTCTAAACCCAGTCTCTAACATCTAAAACCTAGAGGAAAGACGCAATTCATCACAAAGATTGACGTCATATCCAACTTCTCGCTCTCCTTCAGGAATAGTAAACCAACCAACCGCCTCCAAATTGCCCAAGCTACTACCTGGAAAATGACATCTCGCCTACCTTTCAAACGAGAATATCACCTCAACTTCTTGTACATTAAAGAGACATCATTCTCACAATAGCAACGTGCAGTAGGCTTCTCGTACCCACACACAATCTGTGAAACAGGAAAACCACAAATGACATAAAAAGGTCACGGCGACTGATAACACGTCGATTTTCTGGTTGTTTAAAGCCATCTGAATTCATTATTCTAACAGCTCTAATTTAGAGGGAGAAGAAGAAAGACGAAGATGATAATAACAAGAAGTCAACATGGATCTTCCAGCTGAGCTAGAGACTGAGAATTTCATCGTCTGGGTATTGAAAATGCAGCACAGTGAGATGTGGGCCGACGAGAAAACGAGGAAAAGATTGTTACCTGAAGCGAGAGGGAGGAGTTTTGCGAAGAACACAATGAGAGTTTAAGTTGGGAATTTCGCCTTTTAGCCAGAGTCAGTGGCAGGCACGCCTGAACAACACAAAGTCGCTCTTTGGGGATTTTTTTAGAAATAACACTTTTAATTTTTTTTTTACAAAACTAGCACTCATTTCGTAGAAATTACAAAAATAAAACCCTTTTTTTAAAACCGCACACCCTGGTGCGTTTTGCATGTAAACCGCACTCCCCGAATGCGTTTTATCTTTAAACTGCACCTTGGGAGTGCGTTTTATCTTTCTGGGCCAAAACCGCATCTTGGCCATGCGGTTTGCGATCTGACCTAACCAAACCGCATGACCGAGATGCGGTCTAGGCCTGACCTAGCAAAACCGCACTTTGGGGATGCGGTTTTGCTTCTCCAAAACAAACCGCACCCTCAAAGTGCGGCTTTGGCAACACAAACCACCCCCCCCCCCCCCCCCCCCCCCACCAATGCGGTTTGTGTGTCATTTTCCGACACCAGACATGCAACCATGGCAGATGATTTTGCCTATAAAAGGCAGAGCGGGAAATCTTCTTCTCTTCACACCTCTCCTTCTCCCTTTTCAATTTTCTATTGTAGCTCCCTATTTGTCTAGTGTTTTTGCGGTTAACGTTAACTCGTAAGTTTATTTTGTATTACTTTTTATTGTGAATTGTGATTTGTGATTTTTATGATATTAGTTGAACTACTGTTTTTTTTTTGCAGATGGCATGCCAAAAGTTCACGCTTGGGTTACAGTGGAATGGTTACACGGAAGAGAGCGGAAAGGGGGTCACCTACGTCGGTGGCAATTTTTCAGAAAATAAAGGTCGCTACCAGACCGATGCTTGAAGACCTCTATCAAATGTGTACTAACGTTACTTGCATGGATGGCACGAGAAGAGTTGATCGTATGGTGTACCGATATCCAAACAGAGAAGGCGGGTCGTTGTGGCACGAGGAATAACTCATAACCACTTCGGATGAGGTAGATGCCATGCTCGAATTCTTGAGGTCCAACAATCTTTCCAAAGCCGAGATATTCGCTTACACCGAGCCGGTCGTAGGCGTTGGAGGTCATTCTGGAGACAGTCAAATATCTAGTATCCATGGTGGAGGTGAATTATATGGAGATCATCCCTACCAAAGTTACCATAATCCTCATTCCTATTTTCAGTACCAAGAGCAAGGTGAAGGTCATCATCAATCTTACCCGTCATATGAAGAAGAAGTTCAACCGGACCATGCCAACCAACCCTAGTACAACTTCCAATCAGGCAGTGGTAGTTTTCACAACTACCATTATGGAGCTAATGAAGGTGCCTTTAATGAGTTGGATCAGATGGAAGATGCCCTGCCAGCACCAGTCAGTGACCCCTCCGATGAAGGAGAGAACAACGTCAGTGCAAACAGCTCCGACCCTCTTGAAGGTGCTGATGATTCAGGACCAGAGTCAGAGTCAGATAATGATGATGAGGTGGCTCATGACCGTGTACCAGTCTCCCACTACAATCAAATCCCAGATGGCAATTGGATGGTCGACAGCGACATGGAACCTCCGGAGGTTCCAATATGGGGTCCACTCAATGGGTTTATGAAGGGCCAACAATTTGGCTTGAAGAAGGAGGTGCGGCACGCCATTGATACTGAAGCAATGACTCGGCATTTTGAATGGCACACAACTCTTTCCAACACGAAAAGGCTCATAGTCAGATGCCGTAATCATAACGAGGGATGCAATGTTAGGATTTGGACCATCAACAGCAAGAGACACGGCCATTGGGTCATACCCTGTGCGGTGAACACACACATGTGTGTCATCCATAACATCCCAAGGCCATCGACAGTTGAAATCCAGGGTCGTTGTTGCGGCTATCAAGCATCTAATTGAGCAAGATCCTGACCTGAAGGTGAAAGTCATAATCGCTGACATTGCAAGTCGTTATGGTTATATGATTAACTATAAGAAGGCGTGGCATGGAAAGCAGAAAGCTCTGGCCGCGGTATATGGTGATTGGGAAGAATCATATGCATTCCTTCTCGGGTTGATTTTGGAACTGGAGGCGTCTAACCATGACACTGTTTCCTCCCCTCGATACCAAGATGAAGAGGTACAACTGCCAGAGCCAGGTAACAAACGCCATTTCAGACAACTTTTTTGGGCATTCAAGCCATCTATTGATGTTTTGGCTTCTGTGTCCCTGTGATCCAAGTGGATGGTACATTCCTTACCGGCAAGTACAAGGGCACTCTACTGATTGCCAGTGGGGTGGATGCAAACAAACAAGTCTTTCCGTTAGCCTTCGCCACTGTTGAGGGAGAGAATACTGATAGCTATGGATGGTTTTTCCGGCAAATTCAGCTCAACGTCACTAGGAGGACGAACCTGACAATAATCTCTGATCGGCACGCCGGGATTAGAGCTGCCATCTTAGGTTTGGATCCAGCCTGGAAGTGTTCCCAAAGGTGGTGCATACGACACTTCAAGAGCAACTGGAACCATCATTTCAAGCGGAAGAAGCTTGTTGATAATTTGTGGTGGATTGGTAAGCTCTCTATTGGTTATTTAATTTTGGAGAAGAACAATATTTTATATCAAATAAATGGTACACTTGTTAGAATCTTTCTAAAGAGATGCATGCCTAAGGAAATGGGGTTTTAAGCGATTATCATGGTCCTCCCATTTCCTGGGAAAATCGGGTTTTAAGCGATCCTCGGATCCCCCCTTTTTCTGTCAAAAAGGCTGCGTTTCTAAGGAGATGTAAACCTCTCCTAAGAGTCTAACGAGAGTACCTGCTTGTTGTTCGAATTGTAATAAATTGCCGAATTATTACTAACGTAATACTTGATTGTGATTACCTCAGCTGTTGCATACCAGGAGAAAAAATTCCCGGAGAAGTTGCAGAAGATGCGCGAGTTATGCCCTGAAGGGGCACAGTGGCTGGATGGACACGACCTATCCATGTGGACATTTCATAAAGACGGAGGTACAATATGGGGTATGGCCACAACGAACTCATCAGAGAGTATCAATTCTGCCTACAAGGGTGTTCGGGCGCTGCCAATCTCTGCCATTGTGGAGATGACTTTCTGGAAAACGAATGGATGGTTCGTCAATCGACTACACTGGGCAAGGACGAACGAGGCACAAGGAAAGGTCCATGCCAATAAAGTCACAGAAATATTGGAGCATGACAATCGGAAGAGTAGTCGACATAGTGTAACCGTTATGAATCGGGCAACTGGCGAGTTTAGAGTGACGACCAGACACCGTGAGGATGGTAGACGCGGGGGCCATCGCCATGAAGTTTTGGTAAATTTCAGGACAAAACATGGTGAGTGCTCATGCCAGAAGTATCAGTGGAGAGGATGGCCATGTTCTCATGCAATGGCTGTAATTAAAAATAGGAGCAAAGACCCCCGTCACTTCGTCAGTCCATTCTTCAATATCGACTCACTCAAAGTGGAAGACCACCATGAGGCCCAAGACGATGTTCAGTATGCAGAGTTCCAGGCCATGATAAACGGAGTTGTCCAGGTCCTATTGGTCCACAAAATCCGAGTCCTGATGTGGGGGACTCAGCTAATGCGACATAGTTTGCGGTTTTCATTTGTTGGTACTTGTTATGTATTTTTTCAATTATTGTCGGAGTTAGAGCTATGATGCTTGGAACTTTCGTGTTTGGCAAATAAGCCTCAATTAACACTCAAGCCTTAAGTTAACTCGATCAAAATAGAGAAAGCCAAGAACTTAGAACTAAAATAAAAACTAAAACAACACTCAATTAAAGAAACTAAAATAGAAGGGTTTCAAGTACATATAATTAAAACATAACTAAAAACAACACTTAAAATGATAAAACTAAAATCCATCTAAGGAAGTCCCTGGGACTCATGGGGCTGCAAGGTTTTCTGGCTCCTTGTACGACGAACGACGGGAGTGACCATCGGTGGTTGCGGTGGCAAGTTTCGATGGGTCGTGCTAGGGCGCTCGTCGGTGCTGTGTCGGCGACGATCCAAGGTATGCGGCGCTTCCGGGGTCGAGCGGGGGAGATCGACGCTCATACGGTGAGGGGTAGGAGGTCACGGCTGATGAGGGGGAGATAAAACAAACATACTAAATTAATTGAAATAAATAACATTCTAAATGAATAATAATTTAAAGAGATACATACATATTCAAACATTTGAAATTAATAAAATTCATTTAAGTACACATAAACATAAATCGTATTGGTTGTTTGGTAAGTAATTTAATCGTATTGGTTGTTTTAGATAATTTAATCGAATACAATGCAACACTCGCTAGACTCTTAGAAGAGGTATACATCTTCTTGGAAACACAACCTTTTTTGACAGAAAAAGGGGGGATCCGAGGATCTCTTAATACCCGATTTTCCCAGGAAATGGGAGGATCATGATAATCGCTTAAAACCCCATTTTCTTAGGCGTGCATCTCTTTATAAAGAGTTGAAGGCGCTATGTATTCGATTAAATTATTGAAAACAACCAATACGATTAAATTATTTCAAATTTATTCTATATTCCACTAAGTACATTAGCAAAATAAAATAAAGATAAATTATGAAGAATTGTATGTACCGGGTGATCGTTCCAAACATCCCTTGAACGATGGTTGGGTTGGTCATACAAGTCGGTCGGATCAATATGCCCTTGATCCAAATAGTATCGTTGGTTGTATATATTCACGTCGTCCTCAACCTACGAGAGAATGACAACAAGGTTAGTACATAGATTAATTAAAAAACTTATAACAAAAACAAAAATTGACCAAAATAATGAGTACGTACCGCTTGAAATTCATCATAATAAACTCCCTCTCCTTGGAACCACTCGTCTATTTTTTCGCGAAAGTCGGACAGAAATTCGGCGGGTTTTGAGGGAAAAACCAAAGAAATGTTTTCTGATGGCAGATCGGACTTAGCCGCAACCAACATACCACTATTTCCTAGGCTTTTGGGAGGGGAGGGGAGGGGTTAGAGAGATAATTATAGAGAGAGAGTGGAGAATGGTTGTGGTGTGAAGAAATGAGAGGGGGGAGGGGGTATTTATACCCTTCAGACCGCACCCTCCAGGGGCGGTCTGGTAATTTCTCCCCCAGTCAAACCGCTCCCTTCCGATGCGGTCTACAGTTCCCGAGGGCTGACCGCTCCCTGCCGCTGCGGTCTTCGATCCGTGGCAAGGATCACTGAGGTGGCAAGCAATCCGCCGCTGGATCGCTGCCTCATCCTGCAGTCTCCAAGCCCGCTCCCAAGAAAACATAGAAGGTGCGGTTTCCAGTATGACGTGGCGCAAAACGCATCTCCAAGGTGCGGTTTGATAAAAATGGTGTTATTTTTGTAAATGTTGTGGGATGGATGCTATTTTTGTAATTTTTTTTAATAGGTGCTATTATTGAAAAAATCCCCGCTCTTTGGATGTCATAGGATTCGGGTGGATCGGGGGAACGGATATAGGTGTACATGGTTCGAGACGGGTGTCCGGATTTAACCATTTTAATCACTCGATTCGTGCACTACGCTTTGAGAAATATTAAACACAAACACACCCAAAAAGATTAAAACCTTACGATTTGTTTCCAATTGGGTTGGGTCGGGTTAGCGATATTTTTAAGTAAAAAATCCAACCCAACACAAAATAGATAATTATTCTACACCATAAAAATATTTTATAACTAATTAAAATTTCAAAAGAATAAACCGATGTGAAAGATATCAAAATTCATAAATGTTGTTTAAATTTTAACAAAATGTGATTTACTTCAACATGTGTCTAGTTTTTTCACGACAGTTGTTGAAATACTCTAAAATTTTTATAAACGAACGCATCCATAATATGTTATTCTATTAAAATTGTATACAAGAAAAAATATTATGTTAATCATAGCTATATTAAATCTATGTCTAAACTTTAAAGAGAAGAATGCATTAGATTATGGAGACCATGAAAGAAAAACATGGCGAAATATCTTAATTTTCTCATAAGTATAGGTATATATACATAAATATTTTTTGGATACGAAATCATACCAATAATTGGAAAACGGGTTGGGTTGGATTCTACAGGTTGTGTAATCAAAAATCCAAACCCAACCCAAAAGATGCGGGTTGTACAAAAGAAAACCCTCACCCAACCCAAAACCTTAGTTTTAGCGTAAATAAGGTAGGTTGGGTCGGGTTGGACGGGTGGATCGGTTTGTGAGTGTGTTTGTTCACCCCTAGGAAAGGATAACATGCATAACCTTGTGGTGAATAACCATGCATAATCCAACCCTCATCCGCCACATCAGCGCAACTTTTCTCTCTTGGAAATCTTTAATTTTCTCCCCCTTAATCTTTAATGGACGATTTCTCACTCGTTTTAAGTCAAAATTTAGATTTTTTGCACATTTATATCAGATTAATTATGCTCATCAAAACGATATCCGCTTTGATATATTTTTTTAACAAAAAATTTAGCCATTTTTACTAGTATATACCATGTAGTATTGATTGGTATTAAATAAGAGCATACCATGCATATAGTATGAAATACACCACCCCATGCTAGGATGGTATAGTATGGTATGAAGTTGGTAACGAGAGGAATTAAATTTTTTCACCCAGAATTTTTGGATCCAATAGATCATGATTAAATCGTTCTTTCTGTGCAAAAATTTCCGAAAATGACTTATAAACGAAGAAGATTCCATATGGATCTCATTTTGTAGAGCACAACGAACTCGTTCCATCTGTGCAAAAAAAATAATATTTGAAATCCAAGTTTGAATGAAGAAGATATGATCTGATTAAGAAAATTAGGAGAAATAAATGTTTTTAATTCACAACCCTTAGATCTGCAACCCACCTAAAGGGAAGGGTCCAGATTTGGTTACCCATGTTAAGCACCCTAAGCTTATGTACTCTATCGAGAGCCGGGTGGACCAACTTTCATACATACCATTAGGGTGTTATGTTCACAGATTGGGTGGTTCATGTTTTAGTCATTATAATCATCCCACCAATATATTATGGTTTTGAAAATATTCAATTAAAGCTCACCCAAAAAAGTTAAAACCCTATGATTTATTTATAATTGAGTTAGGTCGGATTGGAGATACTTTTAATTAAAAACTAAACCCAACACAAAAGACAAAGACAACTATTATACATTACAAAAATATTATATAACTAATTAAAATTTGAAATAAATAAATAGAGGCGAAAACTATGTATAAATGTTGTTTGGATTTTGATGAAATAAAATTTATTACAACATAAGTCTATTTTTTAATAAATTTTTTTCGAAATAAGATAAAGTGGTTATAAGTTAACACATTCATAATATATTGTTCTTCTAAAATTGTACACTATTAAAATTTTACATGAATAATTCCTTATAATAAATCTATGTCTAAATATTAAGTTTAAGAATGTATTAGACTAGGAAAACCAAAAGAGATAATTATAACAAGATAAATTAGTTTTCGCTCAACACAGATTGGATCGAGTTCTAGGAGTAGCGCTACCCAAAATCCACACCCAACCCAATAGATGAGGTTTGTACAAAAGAAAACTTTCACCCAACTATAAACTTTAATTTTGACGATAAATACTGGTGGGTTGGGTCGGGTTGGACGGGTGGGTCGGTTTGTGGGTTGTTTTGCTCAACCCTGCATACCATCTCCAAACTACGGTTTTGAAATCGTAAGTCGTAACCATTCCCATAAACAAAATTGTGTGGGATGTAATGTGATATGCCAAAACCAACCAGTATGCGATTTGGGGAAAACCCACCCACACTATCCCGAGCAATTTTGCATGGATTCTTTTAGATAATCTACAGTTTTTCTTGGAATGTTAATATAGGTTGAATTAGTAAGATTTGAGATTTAAAAGATAATAATAATGTTCGAGATATATGAATGACCAAAGTGTTAAAGTGAGTGAGTCTAGAATATAGTTATTAATTATTACATATTTTCAGGTGGGTTCGGTGCAGATACTTAAAATTCTAGACTCAATGGTGCGAAAGAGAAAGCAAATAAAAAGAGCCACCCAGAAAATCGCTAGAATTATCAATCACATCCCAATTTCTAGACTCAATGGTATGAAAGAGAAAGCAAATAGAGAGCGAGCAGAATCCCCAACTTCAAGCATACAAAGGCAAGAGGCAAGTTCTCCTTGTGGCGAAGTGACGACTTCTCCTTGTGGCGAAGAGAGGGAATGAGTAGCAGCTGAGACGGAGCCCTCCCGATGACTTCTCCTAGTGACGACGCGGCATGGCGGCAGGATTGGAGTAGCAGATGTGACGAACAAGCTCCAACAAGCTCCAACAAGCAATTTTTTTTCTAACCTAGAGCAACGAGTGTTTCGTGTTTCTGTCGTTCAAATTTATGATAATGTAGAGCATGTGATTAGCTTTCTAAATCGGCCGCTAATGATTGAATGTTCTTTGATTTGTAGGAGTCCTCCATCAAAGGGTCCAAACAGGGCCACTCAAAACCCCCAATTCCAAACTAATATAGTAAACATAGAAAGGGAGTTGAAGTTTGTCGCAAGAAAATTTCACAAGAGCAACTCACTTTCACTAGTTAACAAGAAAGAGGTTGACGAAACAATGCAAGATTTGCATGTAGGAGTCTATAAGCCTCCTAGTGGAGCTTACAAGACCAAGCCCAATGATGTCCTCGAACCACCTCCTTCGAGTGATTGGGGGAGGAGATGGCCTTCAGAGCCACATTAGACCTTTGACTAAAATACCAAAGGCCTTGCCTACCTCAAAGGCACGCAAAGAAAGACCACTTCATAGGAGGAAACCCATGTTTTTGTCTAACTTAAAGCGTTAGACAAAAGTACCACCTGGAGACAATCCTGTTTTATTTTATTTTCCTTGTAGTTTTAAGATACGGTTTATTATGAATAAAGTTGGTTGCTATTTTGGTTGTTTGGAGTGCCCTTCAATGTTTTGGTAGTTAATTATGTGAACAATGGAACAAGGTTGATCATCGAGTCTTGGATTCTTCTATTCAAAAGGTATGTCTTGCTTGTGCTTTTGTATAGATTTCCATGAGCTTAAAATGTACTACTTGTGCATGGTAACCTAAAGAACCAGAAGCCAATGTCCCAAATTAGAACCACCACACTTACCTAAAACGGCGACAAAAATGGTGCACGTGTCCAAAGGCAATCATTAGCAAAGCGAGGGGACTCCCCACTTTAGAACCTAATTGGGACTCAAATCAAGGATTCCATGAACTCTTGAGTAACAGAAGCCCATGGTTTAAGATGAAGCACTATGTCCTTCACATTTCAAGGAGAGCAATGGAGCACTCTCTCCATGTGTTTCTCATAAGCAAATAAGAATTTGATGAGCCCCAATCCTGACTTCAACATAGTGATCACAACATAACAATTCCAAGAACCACTCACTATCGTGTGAATAACCCACAAACTAAATGTGTTTTCTATGTAAAGGCTTCCCATCAGGCTTAGGTGAGCCCTTTAGATATGGGTTTCCACATTATCAACTTCAAAGTTCACAATTTGGTAATGGGATCCATGAAAGGCAGTCTCTTAAAATTTCTCAATTTCCCCACACACTGAGAAAGGTGATCAAATAGTGTTGCAATGATTAAGGACCCGATATATGGGAGGATCCACATCCTGAATAACCAAATTTTAAAAAACCTAAACCAGCAACAAAGTCCAGCAATTGATAATCACAATAGAATATGTAACCTCTATACCATGATTTGTTTTTATCCTCACATAAGAGTCTAAGTGTTTGTGATTTTATGATTATGGTAGAGTAGGAGTAACATGGCCTTGCACTTCTACCATCAATGGAATATGAATGCACAAACTCTTTTATGTAGCAAATCCTCAACAAAATGGAGATTCTAGGATTTGAAAGAACTTCATCATCTGGCGCACCATATCCAATCCCTGCATATTGTACGGCCACACCCACCTAGGTGTTCTCCAATAGCTCAGGCCAAATCAAGTTGGTTTTGTAGAGATCTTTCCAATTATGGATTTCCCAATCGACTTCCAAATTATGCATTTAAGGAAAATTCCTTTAGATTTCCTTGACCCAAATCTATTCTTGTCAATCATAACCATCGATCTTTGACCTATGTCCTTCTACACCCGTTGCTGGCCTGACGAGATTCTCCCGAGTCATCGAGGGTTCTCTCTTAGATACCGTATCGATAATGACAATAAAGATGTTCACTAGGATGTGAACAAAGAACGAAAAGAGAGTGTTTCATCATATTTTATAGATAGAAGTTTGGAAACTTGATTGCAAATTGACAACTCACTTATACACCCTTTGATTTCTTCTTTTGTCCTCTTTTTCAAATCGACATATGAGATTGAGGTGGGGGTTATTTTTGAAAAAAAAATTCCCACATGTAATTACTCTCTCTGACCAGCAACCCTTGCTTTACCTTCCCCCCTCTCTCCCTCCCCCACCCTAGCCCCCAACCCTTAATAAACCCTAGCTACCACCATCCCTCCTCCCAATCCTCCATCGTTTCTGACACCCTTCTGTCGCCTTCCGTCCTTATCGGTGCTCTATTGCCACCCTTGTGACACTCTCTCCTACTTCTGCTAGCCAGAATAACCATCCCACATCCTCTGCCAACCCACCTCCTCTTCCCTTTGTTGTTGCTAACGAAAGTGGAAGCGCAAGCACGAGCACCAGCATTAGTGGGAAACATTGATAACAAATTATCTAACTCTTCATTTTACCTCCAGTTGTAATGGATTTTGTAGTACTGGTATTTTTTTTAGCGGTATTATTTTTTATTTCAAATTTGGATTTTGTGGATAGTGATATTAGTTTTATGTTTCTGGTACCTTTTTTTATTGTGTGTAGTATGTGTAAGCAAATGTACCTGGTACAGAGCTAAAGATCATATTCCCTAGTTCACTCACAACAACTTGCTCAGGTGTTGAGGGACAAATTTTATGATTTAAAATGGGAATATAGAGGTTGAGGTTCCTCTAAGGTTGAAGTTTCCCTTGGTTCTATAAAACAAAAGGGGGAAAATGCGGGAAACTAAATCTAATCATGCGGGATAGTGAAGGATGCAAGAGGGTGAGGCGTTGATAGGCAAGCTCCCAGTAGAGTTCCTTTGGATCGTAGCCTTAATCCTAGCAACATATGATCTGCTTGATCTTTGTTAGATCTATCCCTACCAAATGTTGTCGCAAATGCCAAGTATACTAAGCAACGATAATTGACCCTACCAATGTATGCTTTGAGGAAGTCAACGTTGTTTGATCGATTGATGGTTGATTGTGAGAGAGTGTTGTGTCCAGTTTCATCCACCCATAATGTCGGGTTTGAGGAGTATCCTTTTAAAATAGTCCACTTCTCACACACATAATTACTTAAACAATAAACCAAATAAGGGGTCATTCATATCACGTATCGATGGTTCATCTATTGTAACACTCTATCCCTTCCTCTAAGATCACTCTCTACCTGTGCATGCAACTCTTGATAGAGATTTAACTAGTTGATGCATGCTTTCACTTGACGTCGTTACCTAATTAT
This sequence comes from Linum tenue, assembly GCA_946122785.1. Classification (NCBI taxonomy): domain Eukaryota; kingdom Viridiplantae; phylum Streptophyta; class Magnoliopsida; order Malpighiales; family Linaceae; genus Linum; species Linum tenue. The sequence goes on along the minus strand of CAMGYJ010000010.1, from coordinate 13,458,913 downwards.
TGAAGATCAAGGAAGTTAGGATAGCATATAGTTAATTGTAGGTTTCTCTAAACCATAAATTTAGTATATAGAATTGATGATCTAACAATCAAGCATTGATACTACTCAAAGCATAGATGGGTGATCAATCCTTCCATACTCGTGTAGAATCAATGGGGTATCCCTAGAACGTAATTTATTGACAATATAGGAAATACTAAGCACAAATTATATAGTAGCATTCAATAGAATCATAAGCAACGATGGTATTAAGAGCATTCATACTATAGAAATATCAATCACCATCTTAAGCATAGAATACAACCAAACAATCAATGATCATCATAGGCATCGACCTTCAGAGACAAACACAAGCAGGAGATGAAATAATGGTATTCATTCACATAATAATAAACAAGATCACATCCTAATACAATCAATTTCAACTACCTACATAAAGGAGAAGAAAGGTATCACCATTGATGATGATAACATCTCCTTTGCTGCAAACACCTCTACTTCAACTAGACTAAGCACTCGTGCAGAGTGTTACAGAGATTTGTGTGCATGTGCAGCCTTTCTCTTACAATTAGGGGTGGTATTCGGTCATTACCGGTATACCAAAATTCGGTTTGGGGATTCCGACTACTGAACCAGTTTCCCTATCAGTTAACCGACTAACCGGTGATAAGGAGACCAATCACCAATGATAAGGTGATCGAGTCTCCTGGTTTCTGTTATGGCTAACAGGCCACTCCATGGTTGTTCCTAATCCTTCGCATCCACTACCTTCAAACTCTCCTATTTTGTTACTCTGTTATTCATCAACCTGTATGAATCTATTGTAATTCACAAGACATCAATGAGAACCAGTAGTTATTCCATGGCATTAGAGCCTCTTGATTAACAACCTACACATCTAGGAATCCTAAAACCTTTTCCCCCCTCTTTCACCCTCAAGATGAAGCCAAACTCACCTGGTCGCTTCTCCCTTCCGTAGATATCTCCCTGCATACCCCTACTTCTCCCTTCCATTGATATCTCCTGCATCCGGCCGCCAGTCACCGCCATGGCTAATCTCTCTTTCTCCTCTATAGTCGCCGCTGTTGTTTTTCCCCCCAACGAGCCTAGCAACGCCATCGCTGTGTCATCTCCGTGTCTTTTTGCCTTCATGCTTGCCATATCCAAGTCGGCCAGATTCATCCCGACCATTGTCCTTGTCTCTGCATCTGACGTCACCTTTGGCGCTTTGCCCCTCCCAACACGGTCGCCACTACTGTGCAGCTTCTACCCGACCACAGTTATCCCTCTTCTTTAGTCTTTTTCTAATCCTTCCTTTCTTTTAGCTTTTGGTTCTATCCCAATCCCTCTCATTAATCCCTTCTTTAATTCTCAAACCCTCTCCCCTCACCATAGCTAGCGTTTTCCCTCTACTCTGTTGTTCTCGGCCGATGTTGTCTTCTACAACCTTTTCACTCCCCTTCTTCGCCAATCATCATAGTACTAATTTTCCATCTCACATTTTCCCTCTATTGAAATCCCCCCTTTAACTCTGTTTGCGCCATCATCATTCTAATCCCTTTTCTTGCATTTTCTCCTTTTTTTATTCTTCTTCATAGATTGTGCGATTCTTCTCTTGTTCTCGAGCGGCCCTAGAAAGTAACATTGGAAATTAATCATCTTCTTGCTTACCTCCCCTCGTGATCAGTATCTTGTAGAAAGTCCTCATCTTTCCTCGACTACTGAACCAGTTTCACTATCAGTTCACCGACTAACCGGTGATAAGGAGACCAATCACCAATGATAAGGTGATCGAATCTCCTGGTTTCTGTTATGGCTAACAGCCCACTCCATGGTTGTTCCTAATCCTTTGCATCCACTACCTTCAAACTCTCCTATTTTTTTATTTTGTTATTCATCAACCTGTATGAATCTATTGTAATTCACAAGACATCAATGAGAACCAGTAGTTATTCCATGGCATTAGAGCCTCTTGATTAACAACCTACACATCTAGGAATCCTAAAACCTTTCCCCCCCTCTTTCACCCTCAAGATGAAGCCAAACTCACCTGGTCGCTTCTCCCTTTCGTAGATATCTCCCTGCATACCCCTACTTCTCCCTTCCATTTATATCTCATGCATCCGGCCGCCAGTCACCGCCATGGCTCATCTCTCTTTCTCCTCTATAGTCGCCGCTGTTGTTTTTTCCCCCAACGAGCCTAGCAACGCCATCGCTGTGTCATCTCCGTGTCTTTTTGCCTCCATGCTTTCCATATCCAAGTCGGACAGATTCATCCCGACCATTGTCCTTGTCTCTGCATCCGACGTCACCTTTGTCGCTTTGCCCCTCCCAACACGGTCGCCACTACTGTGCAGCTTCTACCCGGCCACAATTATCTCTCTTCTCTAGTCTTTTTCTAATCCTTCCTTTCTTTTAGCTTTTGGTTCTATCCCAATCCCTCTCATTAATCCCTTCTTTAATTCTCAAACCCTCTCCCCTCACCATAGCTAGCGTTTTCCCTCTACTCTGTTGTTCTCGGCCGATGTTGTCTTCTACAACCTTTTCACTCCCCTTCTAATCCCTTTTCTTGCATTTTCTCCTTTTTTTTATTCTTCTTCATTGATTGTGCGATTCTTCTCTTGTTCTTGAGAGGCCCTAGAAAGTAACATTGGAAATTAATCATCTTCTTGCTTACCTCCCCTCGTGATCAGTATCTTGTAGAAAGTCCTCATCTTTCCTCAATTTCCCGTTCTAAACGCTTCCTTTATTCTTCTCGTTATCCTCTCTTCCTCTTTCTCATACTTATCCAACCCTCAATATGACGTCCTCTATCACTGCCAACACTACCTTCTCTGGTGCTTATTTTCAACTCGCCGCTCTTATGCCTACGGTTTCGATAATCGCCAGTGCATTCAACATCTTTGGACCGAATTTGAAGACTTTTGAGAACATGGAGATTGACTTCCATGTTGTCCCCGAATGGGTTGCTGCTGGCCATCTCATAGTTCGCCACATTTCTACAGATGACCTAGTCGCCTCCTCACCAAGCCCCTACCTCTTCAACAATTTCATCATTTCCGCTCCAAGTTGAAGGTCACTACTCCTCAAATTGCGGGGGCATAATAAGGAGACTGAGTCTTCTGGTTTCTGTTATGGCTAAAAGAACAATCCATGCCTGTTACCAATGCTCCGCGTCCACTATGTTCAAACTCTCATATTTTGTTATTCTCTGATTCCCCAACTTGTATAAATATAGTATTGTAATTCACAAGACATCAATGAGAATCAAAAGTGATTTCAACCAGGTCGTCGACGACTACGATTATCCCAAATTGAATTATGCTCTCGTTGCATGAATGAGTTGGGCATATTTTTGGAGAATGAATGTCTTTTATATGGCTTAAGCCATACCTCTCAATCTATCCTCTCTCTTGGAATACATTGTCTCATTTAAGTGTGGGGGTTCATAGATGATTGCAAGGATACTTTTTGAGATTCAATTTTGATTATGAGTGGATTGATGGTGTTTGTGTACGTTTTGTGCTACACTTCTTTTGTAGGGTATCCAACAAGCATAATGGCATGGTATGAGGAGAGAGTTCCCAAAATATAGAGAATTCCAATTCTCTTAGAACCCGCTATTGTTCAAAAAATAAGAGGAGAAACCTCGACAAAGATAAGTAGTTATTGAAGATCCTCATCCACATCAACCACTACCTTTGGGGTAACCTCTTGGAGATTAACTAGAGGAACATGAAGGAACTAGAGTTGCTATGGAACATCTTACTCATGCCTTTCTAGATGTTGTTCCCGAGCGCTTCACCACTAAAATCCTATAGCTCCATGATATTCCACTAGACGAGAACATGTGTCTCAACTGGATTCTCTTGGCGTAGCTCGGATTCAGGAGGCCATACGTGCAAAAATTAACAAACCAGAGTGTTGAGCATGGAAGAGAAGATCTATAAAGTGCTAGTATTTGAGTTCCTCAGAAACTTATCTATTCCAGACTTAAGAGGTGCTGCAGATCTACAATCCAACATTGAGTTCAGAATCGGATGCTAACATCGGATGTCGATCCGGGAGTTCATAAGGGCTATAGACATATATTTGGTGGACTTTGCGGACTCCATGGATGGCTTTGCTACCTTGACTAGAGAAAGCGATTTTCCATGCTTCAAGGCAATTTAAGAATGTGAAGTCAAGGAGTTTGACACCTAGTAATGGGATTTCAAGTTATCAAAGCTAGTGAAATGAATCCAGAATGGAGGCTAATCCACCACGTGATTGCTAGGTCTGTGGGTGGGAACTATAATAGAAAGGGTTATTTGACTGACCGAGACATCACATTCTTTCATAGCATCCATACTCATCAGCCCTTACACCTCGACTTAGGGATCCTCTCCACATTGAAGAGATATGAAAAGGATCACTGACTCGTTAATTTTCATGGAGGAGAATACATCACTCGACTCACCCGTTACTTCATATTCGACTGCGGGGATGTCAAGTTTCGAATGGACTCCAGGATCACTCCTATTTCCTTCGAAACCCTAAAGTCGAGAATCAAGGTTTTGCACCTGAGCGATGACTGTATATGGGGACTCCCAGCATTCCATTCCCACTAACCGGCTTGCAACACGGGGAGTAACGGATGTGGATGGTGAGGAAGGACAAGATGGATGCATGCAAGAGGAGGATTTGACACAACAACCGATCGACCAACTTGGCAAATTCGACGATCAATAGAGTTAGAGATTTTCATACCCAAGTGTTGATGGCGACAATCCTACAGAATTAGAGAAGGGAGAAGGTAGCAATGAAACAACTTATGGCATGCATTAATGAGATTACGGAGAAGATGGAGATCCAACATTTGCTATCGATTGAATGTATTATGTGTTGTTGAATGGCTTAGAATTTACGTTTAAAACCTTGATGATATACCCAAAAAAAATTCAAATTTGAGGCTTCAAAACATCTTGTCCCTTGCATCTACCTCTCAATGTATTTTGAATTGTTAGATAGTCAATTTGGTGTGCTTTATAGGGAGTAGTTTGCATATACAAGAGTTGTTGGTGTATGAGGGGTTTTACTCCTATCTTCCTCTTTGGTGAGTTAATAATGTTTTCTACTTAGGTTAAGACATGTGTGCAGGATTATCTCCCATATTTGGATTTTTTTTTTCAAATCGTCCTCAACTTTAAAAAAATCTTTTGAACATTAAGGTTCTCACGTGAGAGGCAACCAAACATAGTGTTTGAGCTGAGCCATCGAAGGGCTCTACTCTTGGTCCAGAGTTCTATTTGAGGATGTGTTTGGGGTTCAGAGAGCTTTCGAGCATCTCGATCATCTTTCACTACCTTCCATCCCCAAACACCTCTCCTCCTCACATACTCGTATGGTAAGGAGATAATGTGCCTTTTAGTGAGTCACGAGACATTGGCTCTCGTTTGTACTCGGCATGGGTAGTGGTGCTCTAGCAATGACTCCGACCATCATGTTCCCCAAATGAGGCTGAGAATGGGAAGGCAATATCCTTTCGCTCTTGGTCACCAAGGAGAGGTGCCTATTTGCAAAATTGCAAATGTTTGGTGCCAAGTTTGGCAATGTCTAAAAAGGAGAATAAAAAATTGACTCCTATCTTGAAAAGAAAGAATAAAGAGAACCTTCAAAGAGTCTATCATATTTAATGTTTTTTAGAGTCCCCCGGTTCACACCTTGAATGTCTAAACCTATTTAGTTGACATGGTCCTCATCCGAGTGTTTGTGTTTTCATAGTGAGATGGGAGTAACATTCACTTGATCTCAACTATTCTAACTAGTGGAACGAAGAACTAGCATGCATACCATGTTGTACTTGTTTGAGTAAGTTTGCTTCGGGATAAGAAAACACCTAAGTGTGGGGGAGTTGATAACACACAAAATGGTGTTATCTATCCTTCATATTTAGGGTCATTTTTAATCATTTCGTGGTCTTATTATTCATTCCTCAAAGAGAATATTGCCATACTAGGGTGTTTTAGACGATATGATTGTTTAGGTGAGAAAAAGGGTCAAAAGTGTAGGATTATGTGCCAAAATGAGAGATCGCTACGAAGAGCAAGGAGATCATGACCATGAAGAGTGCACGTGAACTAGAGCATGAAGATCGCGACCGCCAACGCCGAGATCGCAACCGCGAAATGTGGAGCCAAGGGCGCGAACTTCAAAAGCAACCACCAATAGAGGACCAGGGAGTTTCGATAGTCGACTCGGAGCTCTCTTTGTCCATGGCCGCGATATAGTTCACGACCATGAAATCCCAGATTGTGACCGAAATGTCAGGTCGCGAACTCCACATTCAGCATGGCATGAAATGGCAATCCTCAAGATCGCGACTTCTCTTCCATACATTACAGTCGCGATCTTCTCCTACCCAGCCGTGAACTTGCCTAGCAGCTTGAACTCTATAAATTGGGGGATCCCTTCCCCTACACAAGGGAGTTGAAATCACTTTGAAAGTTTTTGGTTAAGAGAGAAGTTAGAGAGAGAAGCTGAAGAAAGGAGAAGAAGGAGTAGCCAAGAAGCAATGGAGCTCTCCCCCAACTCAAGTCTTCTTCTCCACAAATACTTTCCATTTGACCTCCAAAAACAACCCTGAACCGAACGACTAGATAACAACAAAGTGAGAAGTAGCCTAGGATATCAAAAACCGTGGAATACAACCTTGGTCGAACACTATATTAACAACGCCGTCTTGAGTTATACTTGGCTCATGATGGGTTCGGTGATATGGCGCGTTGACCGTTAGTCAACACGTTTGACCGACGGTCAAACGTTGGGTTTGGCCAATTTAGTTATTTTGATGTATAGTTTGGGCCAGGATGTTATAGATCGAAAAAATTGGTCGGGATGTTTATTTTGGTCAAAGTTCAGGCCATACAAATATATTAACCCTAAAAAGAATTAAAAAAAACCACCCAACCCGGAAAAATTCCACTATTTTTTGAAAGCCGCCACATGGGGAGGCGATTTGTGAGAGAACCACATGTTGAGGATGCAGTTTACATTTTTGCCACAAACTGCCCCTCCCTGAAGCGGTTCTGTGGCTGTCGTAGAATGGACCAATTGTTGCTGAAGCGGTTCTACGTCGAAAATAGAAACTGCTCCTTCAACAAGCGGTTTATGTTGTAGACACACAAATCGCTGAGGGTGCGGTTTTTGTGTAGTCCCCATTCCCCCGAAAGCCGACATGTCAGCATGCAGGGGGTTGCAGATGTGGGGTTGCATGTCTGGTGCAAACCGCTTGGGGGGTTCACTTGACATTTTGCCTATAAAAGGCAGCCCCGAAAACCTCAGCACTTCACCCATCTTCCTATTCCGCTTTAAGTTTCTATTGTGCGATTTTTGTTTTGAGTTTTAGCAATTAACGTTACTTTATAAGTTTGTTTTCTATTACTTTTTCTCGTAAGTTTGTTTTGCGATTAACGTTGAAAAATTTAATTTAGTTACTGTTTTATTGCAGATGGCATTCCAAAAGTTCACGCCTGGGTTACAGTGGAATGGTTATACGAAAGAGACCTGAAAGGGAGTACGTTACATCGTTGGTAATTTTCATAAGGTGAAGGTCGCTACGAGACCAAACCTTGAAGAGCTCTGTCAAATTTTTACTGAGGTTACTTGCATGGGTGGCACGGGGAGAGTTGATCGTATGGTGTATTGATATCCAAACAGATAAGGCGGGTCGTTATGGCATGAGGAATTCCTCATAACCACTCAGGCGGAAGTAGATGCCGTGATCGAATTTTAGATCACCAATAACATTAAATAAAAAGAGATGTTGGTTTACACCGAGGCGATCGAAGGCGGTGGAGGTCATTCTAGAGATGACCAAACTTCTGGTATCCACGATGGAGGTGGATTATATGAAGATCATCCCTATCAAGGTTACCATGATCCTCATTCCTATCATGAGTACCAAGAAGGAGGTGGAGGTCATCATCAATCCTTCCTATTGTATGAAGAAGAAGCCCAATGGTACAATGACAACCAACAGGAAGGCTATCAATACCAACCCGAGTACAACTTCCATGGAGGCAACGATAGATATCACAACTACCATTATGGAGCTGATGAAGGTGCCTTTCATGATCTAGATCTCATGGAAGATGCCCTGCCAGATCCAGTTAGTGACATTGAGGATGAAGATGAGGAAGGCGATGTCAGTGCAGACAGCTTCGACCCTCTTGAAGGTGCAATGATTCAGGCCCAGATTCTGATGATGAAGATGATGAGGTGTCTCGTGACCGTGTATCTATCCCGTACTACAATCACATTCCAAATAAAAATTGGTATGTTGATGCCGACATGGACCCGCCAGAGGTGCCAGTATGGGGCTCCACTTATTGGGTTTACGAAGGGCCAATTATTTTGTACGAAGAAGGAGGTGCGACACGTTGTTGACTCTGAAGCAATGACTCGAATTTTTGAATGGTAAACAACTCATTTTGACACAAAGATGCTCATAATTAGATGCCAACATCAACACGAGGGATGCAAGGCTAGGTTCTGGGCCATCAAAAGCAAGAAAGTCGACCATTGGGTCACATCCCGTGCAGTGAACACTCACACATGTGTGTCATCCATTACATCCCAAGGACATCGACAGTTGAAATATAGGGTGGTTGCCGCGACTATCAAGCATCTAATTGAGCAACAGCCTGACCACAAGGTGAAAGTCATCATCACCAACAATTCTAGTCGTTATGGATATATTATTAACTATAAGAAGGTGTGGCATGGAAAGCAAAAAGCCATGGCCGCCATGTTTGTTGACTAGGACGAATCATATGCATTCCTTCACAAATTGATTTTGGCATTGGAGGCGTCTAACTCTGGCACTGTTTTCGCCCCTGGATACCAAGATGAAGAAATCTAGCCACCGAAGCCCAATAACAAACGTCATTTCAAACGTCTTTTCTGGTCATTCAAGCATCTATTGATGGTTTTCCCTTCTGTGTCCCTGTAATGCAAGTTGATGGAACATTCCTTATCGGCAAGTACAAGGGCAATGTCCTGATTTCCAGTGGAGCATATGCAAACATAAGTGTCTTCCCTTTAGCCTTCACCATTATTGAGGGAGAGAATACCAAAAGCTATGGATGGTTCTTCAGATAAATTCACCTCCACGTCACTAGAAGGATGAACCTGACAATCATCTTTGATCCCCATGCCGGGATCAGAGCTGCCATCTTAGGCTAGGATCCAACCTTGAAGTGGTCCCAGAGTAGGTGCATACTACACTTCAAGAGCAATTGGAGCCATCATTTCAAGCGGAGGAAGCTTCCTCACAATCTATGGTGGACCGGTAAGCATTCTATTTCGTTGGTGAAATAATTTTTTTAACTAGGAAAAAATGCTAGGAAAACAATGTGCCAGTTACTTAGCTCTTTATAAAGAGATGCATGCCTAAAGAATTGGGGTCTTAAGCGATCATAATGATCCTCCCATTTCCTGGAAGAATCCGGTATTAAGCGATCCTCGGATCCCCCCCTTTTTCTATAAAAAAGGCTGTGTTTTTAAATGTATGTATATCTCTCCTAAGAGTCTGACGCTTTTTCTGTATATTCATTACTTGTTGCCTACCAAGCGAAGAAATTCAAGGAGAAGCTGCAGAATATCTGTGAGCTATACCCGGAAGGTGCGTAGTGGCTGGATCAACATGACCTAAACATGTGAACTTTTCATAAGGATGGAGGTACCTGGTGGGGTATTGCCACAACGAACTCGAGTGAGAGTATCAAATCCGTCTACAATGTTGTTCGTGCACTGCCAATCTCTGCCATTGTTGAGATGACATACTGGAAAACGAATGAATGGTTCCTCAATCGACTCCACTGGGCAAGGACGAGGCACAGGGTAAGGTCCATTCCGATAAAGCCACATAAATAATGGACAAAGACAATATGAAGAGCAGTCAGCACAAGATCACTGTTATGAATTGAGATGCTGGCGAGTATTCAGTTGACACCAGGCACTGGGAGGATGGTAGACGTGGGGGGGCATTGCCATGAAGTCAAGGTCAACTTCAGGACAAAAAAAGAAGAGTTCTCTTACCAGAACACGGGAGAGGTTCTTCTTGTTCTCATGCAATGGTCGTAATCAAGGATAAGAGCAAAGACCCCCTTCACTTCGAATGTCCTTTCTTTAACATCGACTAAACAAAATATGCTATAGAAGGAGTTTTTATGCATTGCTGGATGAAGCTTACTGGCCAGTGTATGAAGGAAAGGTGATCATCCCACCGTTGGGACAAAGGCGTGAACTAGGTCGGCCGAGGGTAAAGAGGATTCCTAACAAGATGGATCAAAATGGAAGACCACCGCGAGGGCAAGGCAACGTTCCATATGCAAATTTCCAGGGTATGATAAACGAAATTGTCTTGGACCAATTTGTACTCAAAATCCAGGGGCCGACTTGGTGAACCCAGATAATGGCGCATAGATTGCTTGATCATTTATTTTTAGTTGGTATGCAAATTGTTGTTATTTCTAAATTATGGTTGGATTTTGTGAGATGTCAAAGTCATGGTTTTTTGCAACATCGACCAATAAATTCCAAATTGCTTAACTTAAAACAAAATAAACACACCAATAAAATAAGTCTAGGTTTTTAGAACTCAAAATAAAATAAATACAACACTCAAAAAAGACCAACTCATGCATTCGCTCGCCGATCCAACCTCTGCTTCATTGTTCGACGGGCGATGGGTCCACTGGGTGTAACAATGGCTGGACGCGGTGGCAGAGATCGAGCTACCATGGTAAGGTGTTGGTCATTGCTATTCCGACGCCAGTCCATGCTATGTGGCTCTTCCATGTTCGGACGGTTCACATCCACGCTCATATGATGGGGAGTGGTAGGCCATTGATGTTGAGGTCGATGAGAAGGCATGAATTCTTTGTGGGCACTCGAGGAGGAACCCTTATGCCAAGTAGCCGAGGATGGGCCGTTGTGGGGTGTACTCGGGCGGGGATCGTAGTAAGGACTCGGGCGGGGGTCGTAGTAGGTACTCGGCTGGGGATCGTAGTGAGTACTTGGGCGCTGATCGTAGTAGGTACTCATGCGGGGTTCGTAGTGAGTACTTAGGCGGGGTTATAGTGAGTACTCGGGCGAGGATCATAGTGAGTACTCGGGCGAGGATCATAGTGAGTACTCGGTCCAACATCATGGTATGCCTCCAAAGGAGTAGGCACACGTCACGCCTCAATCGGCCTTACCTCGGGCACATAAGGTCGGTCCCTTGTGCTCTTGTTTTGTCTTCATTCGTATGGCGGTGGCGGGTTGGGGACATCAACCGATACCCAAGGTGTAGGCGCAGGGGGCATCAACGGGTATCTAGTATGATCATGCCCACACGCTCTAACACAACCAAGGAGGATGTTTGTTATCTTACGAACGAGCCCCACATCTCGGTTACCCATAGAATCCCCCGATAGGCTATACTGTGAATACGCTTGAGTCCATCAACCTAAATCGCACCAATTAAAAAGTTAGGCAACTAAAAGTAATGCTTAAATACCAATTTTTTTGCTAAAGGTGAATAGAATGAATTGATTTCACGGGTCTAGTTACCAAAGAATCGTCCGCCGCACCTTCCGGTGTCATGTACCAGATGAATCGTCTTTGGTACGTTTCCAGGTATGGGTCATGATACCCCATCTACCCCACAGCTATTGGATTGACAATGTCTTCTTCTTGCCTATGGTCCCACAAATCAATGAAGTCCCTCAACTTATGCGGCCAATTCATGGCACCTTGTCGACTATCTTTCTCGTGCTATGCCCTTTGACTTGTGGGGACCTCTAAGGGTAAGCATTGCTCACGTCACAATTGCCGTAAGAATCGATCCGACAAGTACCACTCCATAATATGGTGACAAATTAGTGGGACTCACATGCACAATTGATGGGGATGCAACGAGAATTTGTAGACGTGATGGTGAACGACGTTGTGAGGGTACGAATCGAATAAGAGCTACAAAGGTGAGAACCAAATTTAACCATTAATAAGTATACTAATGCACGTCGAAATAGCAAAGGAAGTACATCTATTATGATGGTTACCTCTGCTTCCCAAAGGTGATCCAACCTCCTACGATACTCTTTCAGCTTGTGCACCCCGAGGTTGTCGCATGTTGTTTAACCAAGCCACCTTATTCATGAGAAAAATCATACAATGTCATAACTAACTAACAATTGTACTGTCAAATCATGAAGTAGTGCGAAAAAAAGGTGGAGCTATAAGAGAAGTTTACTTACAACCATAAGCTTGGAGTCTTAGGGGATGGTTGGGTCCCCATTCCTTGTCGGGTTCTGCGACCCGTGCAATCCCAGGCAGATGCTTCTAAGCCCAAAATTGGACGATGAACATCGTCCTATCAATCTCCTTCACCGCTCTCGGAGTTACATTATAGAGGGAGTTGTAGATATGAGCTAGGTGATATGATCCCAAATAGGCCACTCTACAAGTTGGAATTACTTGACGAAGAAGCAAGCTCAAGCTGCCTGAAGAACATTCATTTTTGTCAAAGTCATTTTCCGTGTTCAAGTAGCCAATTTTGGAGGCACGTTTCTCTCAAATGGATCAAAGGAAATTCAAGTTTAATGGCTTGTATTGAACATGGAGTGATTATCTACACATTGGTATGCTTGGTTGATCAAGAAGAAGTCGTTAAGGTTGTTTTCCAAAGTCTCAAAGTTGCTAGCTCAAAACTGGAAAACTGCCAGAAAATGGTTAAGTCTGGAAACTGTTTTATGAAGCCTACTTTGGAGCTTAATTCGAGGATTATGGATCTGATTCAAGTCCAAAGGCTTCCAAAACATGAAACTAGGTATGTTTATGTACAAAGGGAAGGAATTGGATGAAAGATTGAAGTTCTGGAAGGCCTCGAATGAAATGCTTAAAGTTAGTATGAAAGCTGCTTTTGGACCGTTTGCTAGCAGCTTACTTGCGCTTGGAGAAAGAGAGTTTAAATCCGATTTTTGTGTCCTTTTTATTGTAGACTTTTACCTCAATTTTTTCCTAGTTCTATTAGGTTTGTGTTAGGTTTATTTGCCTTTAAATACCTTCTAGTTTTCGTTGTAATAGTTAGACAGAGTTGATTAATCAAAAAGAAACCGTTTGGTTTGTTCATGTTTGCGAACTTGTTCTTGGGTTTTGGTTGCGATCAAAACTTGCTGACCTGCTTATTGATCGAGCGATCACACTCGATTATATCGAAAGCTTCACCATAATGATTGTGCATTCTTCCAGGTGTAAGAATTCCCTTTCGTTTCCGTTTTATCCAATTTTCGTATTAAGAACACGTTGTTCTTGATTCGATTTTTCAATCAATCTTCAGATTGATCGTTGTGCTGCATGACTTTGATAACATACACCCCCCAGGGGCGTATTAAGTGGTATCAGAGCCCCGTTCTACACAAGGGCAAGGAAGAGAAGAGGAGGACCGATTATTTTCGTGTAAAGTTTCAACAAAAACAGGGCAGCCTCTGTACGAGCAGTTCTAGCTGCTGTTTCGTGCTTCAATTGCAATGGAGGATTTTGAAAAGGGTAGTGTGATGGAAGGAGGCAGTGGAGAGTCGAGCAAAACCTACAGTGCAGACTTGCTCCAGTTAGCATCAAGAATCTTTAACCGGGAATGGTTTTCGTCGGTTAGTGCACAATTGGAGAATCGTGACCCACCAAAATTTCCACTGCAAATGGTAGAACTCGACGTGGATTTGCTTGAAGTGGTTGGGACGACTGGAGATGATTCAAATCATACTGTTTGAACCTAGCTGGGTGTAGGAGGTAAGTTCAAGGAAGAAAGTGAGTCAAGCAGAATAAACGGAGGGTGATCAATGATCTCACGTTGGATAAGAATCAGAGAGAATGGAGTTGGGAGAATTGATGGTTTAGAGTGAGAAGTTGATGTTGTTGAGATAGAATGTCGTAGAATCGATCCCCTTCACCCACCGTAGTAAATGCCATATTTTTGGCTACATGGTGGTGGGTGAGTGGTTGGGTTACATGAGGGTACAATGATGTGACTACTGACACGCAGGGGATTTAGGCCATGCCTCTACCTAGGACATGTCAGAGACTTATCTAGGACTGTGCTTAGGACCTTAATGTGACTACTCCTCGGGAAGTGCAAAGACGCTTTCAACATCTCTTTGGTTTGGTCTACGCTTTGACCTTCTCGCGTGCGCGTAGCCGTGACGCGCTCAAGGGTTTCGCGCCGGGAAATGCTGAGGTGACGCGCTCAAAGCCTTCTCGTTGATCCGCGCTGGGGCTCTTCGTAGTGAGGCGCGCTGGGTGTCTTTGGTCGCGGCGCGTTCTCCTGGCGCGACTAGGTCCGAGTCACATGCCCAACAATTGCCCCCCATCAGGGGGTGTTCTGTGAATACCGCCTGTTCAGGTTTCCGCTTGATTGACTCGGGACCGCGCGATCTCCGTGGGGATTCTTCTCGCTTGTTGCGTGCATCGCTTGGGCTACGCGCGGCGCTTGATGCTATACTGACCGCGTGATTGTTTCGTTTTTTTTGTCTTCATAGCGGGTGTGTCATGCGCGCTACTTCTAAGCTGAGAACGAGTCGTGCCGAATGTTGCGCGCGACGCTTATGGTTGAAGTTGTACTGACTGCGTGATTGTTTTGTTTTTTCTTGCGCGCGATTGGAGTGGGGCTTGGGGTGTTTTTTTTTGTCTTCCTCGCGGATGTGTCATGCCCCCCAGGCGGTGCGCGGCACTTGTGGCGTCATCGACTATTTCTTATGATGGTAAGTGTCCACGTGTAACTGTGTGAATGGGCTACTTGGGCGGGGATTTTTTGAATTTCGAAAAGATTTTGTAGGATCTGACGGTTACAGATCCCTATGTAACTTTAACCCTTCGTTTTCCCCTGGCCGCCTTTGACCCTTCGTTTTCCCCTGGGCAACTATAAATACGAGGCTGCTGTGGTGGAATTGGAACTCACTTGTTCCTTCGACTTTGTTGCCTGTTTCTGCGATCATCTTTTCTCAGAGATTCCTCTCCTTCTTCTACAACCTCAATCCTCTTTTTGCTGTTGCTAAAGCTCGATCTATTGCCATGGCTTGCATCAACATCGACGAGGTCGTGCGAGGCGAAGAAGGTAATCTCTCCCCTCTTTCGAACACTTCTACTGGTCGTTCTGGTGATGGGAACGGCGGCTCTGGTGATGGGGATGGCGGTGGTGGCGATGGGGTTCCGGCGACACCGTCGTTCGACGGCGAGTCAGAGAATGAACTCGGTGGTTCTTCTAACATGGGTTTGGTTGCCTCCGGGAGTGGGCAGGCGGGGCAAGGAGGTCGGGGAGTGTTGATAATCCGACGAGATCGTGACAGTAGGCCCGAGGTTGTCGCCGATAAATCGTGCAAAGAATCTGGTGCGCAATCCGAGGCGCACGACGTTGTGCGCGTCTCCGAGGCCATGGCCCGGCTGGGGTTACGTGGGGTTGGCGCCGCGTACAGGGTTATCGAGTGGGCCGAGATGTGGGGCGATCAACCGGCGCCCCACGACTACCTCAAGCGCGGACCGAGCACGCCTCCATTTATGACGTTGATGACGTGGCGAAGATAGTCCGCGGATTGGGCTTGCCCCCCCATTGGGAGTACTCTGCTCCATCTACGCGCAGCATGGTGGGCAATTGCCCCCCAGGGTGGTTTGGCGTTTATACGGAGTATTGGGTGATGGGGTTCAAGTTCCCCATCGAACCGCTCTTATACGCTCTGTATAAGTGCCTTAACTGCTCTGTTGGGCGGCTTTCGCCGTCCGTCATCATGCACGCGAGCTGTCTTCGCCTCGCGTGCAAAAGGCTTAACATTCAACCAACTTACGGCCTGTTCCGGAAGATCTATAAGATCAAGGAGCCAACGTCAAGGAGCGACTGTCTCTCCATCAAGCGTTGCGACAACCGCCCCGAAGGCTTCGTATATGGATCACCCAAGTTGATGAAAACTTGGTTCGAGCGGTTTTTTTTATGTCAAGCCCACTCCCGGAGAATGGGTGAGTGAGTCGATGGATGAGCCTACTGCCTGGAAGAAGGGGAGTACGTCTGGGTACGAGGCAGATGTCGGCGACTATGATGGGCTCAACGATGAATACGAGGCGTGCATGCCTCATCAGATTAATTTATACGCGGGGGGAGTCCGCGAGGCTTGTTTGGAGGAGCTGTTTGGCGATGGTTAGTTACATTTCTTTTCGTTTGTATTATATTATATTAACCGCTTTCTTACGATTTATTGGCGCAGGCGTTGACTTCTCCAGCCTCGTCAGCATGATGTCGGTTGACGACGTCGTGAAGGCGCCGCGCGCCGACAAGAAGAAGAAGAAGGACGGTGCCGCGAGGACCTCGAAGCGGAAGGAGATCGAGCAACCGCAGGCCGCTGAAAAGCCTCGCAAGGCGGCTCGTTTGGCGGAACCGGCTGCGCGGGCGGCGCAGACTCCACAAGCGGCACAACCGTCATCGGCGGCGCGACAGTTGTCTCTGGCGCTTTCGGAGCCAGAGGCGCTAGTGACTAGGTCGTCTCGACCTGAGAGAGAAGTGGCTGGCAGCTCATCGGGGGTAACCATCCAGCAAAGGTTGCCCGAGATGGCTGGGTTTGGGGGGACCCCTACCGCTACTCCTCCCGTCACTGCTGCCCCCGCCACCACTAGCGTCAACTATTTCCGCGATGTGCGGATTCACACCGGGGCGGCATGTAATTTGGCGTCTGCAAACACTGCCCTTCAGGCGCTCGGGCCCGTCCTCAGCATTCCACCGCGATTGGAGAAGTCCGATCCTCTTCATGACCTGGCTCAGGTCCATTTTGCGGTAAGATCGGGTCGAGTTCTCACGTAGTTTGGAGTTATCTTCTTATTGTCTTTCTTTTTCATTTTCATGATATTTGCTAAGGCTCTTGTTGGCAACCTTTCGAGCTCAACCTTTCCAACGAGGCGCAGATCGTCCAGCTGGAAGGGAAGGTCCTCGGGGCGAACAATCGTGCCGACTTGGCGACGACCAAAGCCAACGAGGCAATGGAGGAGCTCGGCGTTTTGCAGAGCAAGTTAGCCGCCGATGTGGAGGCGGCTAAGGAGCAAGTGCGAACCGAAGAGCGCTCCACCATCCGAGAGCAGCTGGCGACATCTTTTGCCGAAAAGTTGAAGCAAGCTCGCGAGGAGCTTCAGAAGGAAAAGGACGACCTGGTCCGCCTTCACAATGTCGCGAAAGCGGAAGCTGTTCGCGCGGCCGAGGTTGCGGCCATCCGTCAGTTCAAGTCTTCTCCTTCTTTTGGGAAGATTTTTGGCGGACGCCATGACTAAGGCCGTGATCGCGGTCGGGAAGAAGGTTCGTCCAGAGAACCCGGGGGTGCGTTGGGATACTCGCGAGATGGTCCAACACGTTAAAATGTGGATAGGCGAGAAGCGCCCCTTGGAGTCTGACTCCGAGTCGGGGGATGAGGATGGCGAGGAGGACGAGGAGGACGAGGAGGAGCGCGCTGAAGCGGAGAAGCGCCCGGACGAGGAGAGGCCTGAAGGCGCGAAAAGGGATGGCGAGATCGCCGATGATGATGATGAAGAGGAAGAGGAGGAGCGCCCCTTGCTGCGCCGCAAGCAGAGCCGGGAGGACGAACAGCCTAACACTGATGATGTTTAAGTGTTATCGTGCTGGAGTGTTTTCCCTTTTGAACTTGTTTGTTGTTTTTTTTTAAATGTAGCCGCGAACTATGTTGGTGCTCCCGTTTCAATTGAATTCAAACAGTTTTCGTTTGTGGTACTTATTTGTTTTGCTCCTTCGAGTTGTGTGTGCGCCCGTGGTTCATTCCAATTGCTATTGTTTTGTTCTTTCGAACGGAGTGTGCGCGAATGGTTCATGCCCATTGCTATAGTTTTGCTCTTTTCAAACCGAGTGTGTGCGAATGGTTCATGCCCATTGCTATTGTTTTGTTCTTTCGAACGGGGTGTGCGCGAATGGTTCGTGCCCATTGCTATTGTCTTGTTCTTTCGAACGGGGTGTGCGCGAATGGTTCGTGCCCATTGCTATTGTTTTGTTCTTTCGAACCGAGTGTGCGCGAATGGTTCATACCCATTGCTATTGTTTTGTTCCGGCAAACTGAATATTTCATTAATCTGTGTGCACACGCAACATTGTAACCAAGGCATACATCAATTAGACTGGTGGTATTTCCTGAGATTCTGTGCATTCCATGTCCTTGGGATTTTGTTTCCGCACAGCTTGCTGAGCTTGAAGGTGTTAGCGCCGACTACTTCGCGGATTAGGTATAGGCCTTCCCACACTGAGGCGAGCTTTCCATGTTTGGGATTTGGACCGAAGTTTCTCCGCAGTACTTGGTCACCGAGAATCAGCCTGTGCGGGAATAACTTCGCGTTGTGGTATTTGGCCACCTGCTCCTTCATTGCGGCTAATTTGATGGCCGCTGGCTCGCGTCTTTCCTGCGCTAGTTGCAAGTCTAGCAGGCGCGCCTCCTCGTTTGTTTCTTTGCTGTACATCGTGATTCGGTAGGTTGGGGATGTTGTTTCAATGGGGATCACCGCGTCAGTGCCATATGTGAGCGTGAATGGGGTTTCGCCGGTTGCCACTTTGTACGTGGTTCGATGTGCCCATAACACTGTATTGAGTTCATCAGCCCAACTACCCTTGGCTTCATTTAGGCGGGTGTGCAAGCCATGGAGGATTGCTTTGTTGGCGGATTTCGCTTGGCCGTTTGCTTGAGGGTAAGCCACTGATGCGAACCTTGCAATGGTTCCCACTTGGTCGCAGAAGTCTATCACTTCTGCACAATCGAATTGTTTTCCATGGTCGAAGACAAGCGCATTCGGGACTCCAAAGCGCGCTAGGATATTATTTCTCAAAAAGCGTGTCACCTGTTGTGCCGTTCTCGAAGCTAGTGCTTCTGCTTCGATCCACTTGGTGAAGTAGTCTACTACCACGATGATGTACTTGCGCTTTCCTTTTGCCGTTGGGAAGGGACCTAAGAGATCCACCCCCCATTGCGCAAAAGGCCATGGACTTAAGTTCCCTTGAAGCTCAGTGGACGGGAGGTGATGCTGGCGTGCGTTAACCTGGCACTTGTGACATTGGTCTGCGTATTTCTTCGTGTCCTTTTTTACCCGTGGCCAATAGTATCCGTGCAGCAGGATGGTGCGCTCCATGGTGCGTGGCCCGGCGTGCATGGCGCACAACCCTTCATGTAGATCGCGCACCATGTTACGCACTTCTTCCTGCCCAATGCATTTCAGGTAGACCCCTGAATACGACCGTCGGTACAACTCGCCATCAATGAGTGTGCACCGGGCCGCTTTCTGCCTCAAAGCCCATGCCTCCCTAGGATCATCTGGCACGGTGCCATCTTGTAAGTACTTCACAATCGGCGCTCTCCAGTCTTCGTCGGTCATGAGCTGAGTCGTATTAACTGCCACCTCTTGGCGATTCTCTTCTTCCTCTTTTTGAACCGTCACGAGGCGCGTGGATTCGAAGTCGGTGGCGGTTGCTAATTTTGACAACGCGTCCGCGTGCATGTTTTCCTCCCTGGGTATCTACTCATAAGTCACCATCTCAAAGGTACTTGCTCGTTGTTTGACACGCTCTACGTAATGCGCGAGCGACTCATCCTTCGCGTCAAAGGTACCATTCAGCTGGTTCACTGCAAGTGAGGAGTCGGAGAGTATTCTGACCGTTCTAGCACACAGGTCGTTGGCGGCGGTCATTCCTGCTAGGATGGCTTCATATTCGGCCGCGTTTTTTGTCTTCAGTGCTCTGAACCTGATTGCTATCTCGTGGATGACGCCTGTTGGAGTGCGAACGACGACACCCGCACCGGCGCCATGCTTACTTGCCGCGCCATCAACGTAAACCTCCCATACTCCTTCTGGGGTATTCTCGAGAGTGACCCCTTCAGCGATGAAGTTCGCAAGGATTTGCGCCTTTATTGCTGGCCTTGGAGCGTATTGGATGTCGTATTCTGACAGTTCAACCGCCCACTTTACCATGCGCCCCGATACTTCCATTGAGGTTAGAATCTTTTTCAGTGGAAGGTTGGTCAAGACAGTGATTTGGTGTGCTTGGAAATAGGGACGCAATTTTTGGGATGCGCTTACCAATGCCAGGGCGGCCTTCTCTATTGGGGAGTATCTTGTCTCCGCGCTGACCAAAGTTCTTGATGTGTAATACACAGGGCGCTCAGTCTGGTCATCTCTTCTGGATATTAGCACTGCGCTCACAGCTCTCGTTGACACAACTAGGTATAGGAAAAGTTTTTCATTGAGTTTGGGAGCAGACAGTACAGAGGGGATACAAGATATGCCTTAAGCTCTTGAAACGCCGCTTCGCACTCTTTAGACCACGCGAATCGTGCGCCGTTTTTGAGTGTTTTGAAGAAAGGCGCGCACCTATCGGCGGACCTTGGTATGAACCTTCCTAATGCCGCTATTTTGCCATTCAGGGATTGTATTTCTAGACCGCTCCTTGGCGCTCTGAGCTGCTGGACCGCGGTGATCTGCTTCGGGTCGACCTCTATGTCGCGCTTGGTTATCATGAAACCAAGGAATTTTCCCGCTTCTGCTCCGAAAACGCACTTCAGTGGGTTTAGGCGGAGGCTGTGTTTGCGAAGAGCTTCGAACGTCTCACGTAGATCCTCCAGGTGTGAGTTGCCTGCTTGGGTTTTGACGATGAGATCATCCATATACGCCTCGATGTTGCGCCCTCTCTGTTGTGCGAACACCGAATCAATCATCCTTTGGTATGTTGCGCCCGCATTCTTGAGTCCGAACGACATTCCGACGAAGCAGAAGTTGCCGAATGGCGTCATGAATGCCGTCTTTTCTTCGTCTTCGCGGGACATTTGGATCTGGTGATACCCTGAGAACATGTCAAGAAAAGACAATGTCTCGTGGTCGGCGGTGGCGTCGATAAGTTGGTCTATGCGCGACAAGGGGTAAGGGTCTCCCGGGCACACCTTGTTGATTGTTGTGTAATCGACGCACATTCGCCAGGCTCCTGACGATTTTTTCACCAGGACTACGTTTGCCAAACCACTTGGGGTATTTCACCGGGCGGATCAGCCCTGCCGCCAACAGTCTCACCACCTCTTCCTCGATGGCTTTCAACTTGTCGCCAGTGAAGCTTCGGCGCGTCTGTTGTCTTGGGGGTGCGTTCGATGGGACTGCGAGGCAATGTTGGGCCATGTGCCTTGGCACTCCCGGCATGTCTTCTGTGCACCAGGCAAATAACTCCTTGTATTCCTTGAGCAATGCTATCAGTGGTTCAATCGCGTCACCGCGGACGTGAGTCGAGATGCGTATTTTTCTGGTGGGCTCGGTTGGGTCAAGCGCGACTTCGAAATCGGAATCCATCGATTCCGGGCGGGGTTCTTCTGGTCTTGTGTCGACAATGTTGGTCTGGCGGGCTTCACCTTCTGGTTTCACAACTTCCCATGGCGTCCCACGCGCCTCCCCTGTTCCCATTTTGGTGGGGAACTTCAGCTTCTGGTGGCATGTGGATGAAAGAGCCATGAACTTTGCTAGGAATGGTCGACCCAAAATACCATTGTTGGACGAATTGCAGTCGACTATGGTGAACTCGACTTGTTTTGAGATGCGCGGTTCTTGGTCTCCTATGACGACCGGGAGGGTTATTACTCCGATCACTGGGACTCTCGTTCCAGAGAACCCGACCAAATTTCTGAAGGCGCGCTTGATCAAGCGCGGATCAATGTCCATTTGATCAACTGTACTCTTGAACAGGATGTCTGCCGCGCTACCCCCGTCTATCAGTAGACGGTGGATTTTGCAGGCGGCCACGAGAGCGGTGATGGTGAGGGGGTCTTCGGACGGGATTCCTTGCGGCAATTCGGTGTCGTCGAAGCTGATTTGGCACCTTGTTTGAGCGTCTGCCGATGCGCACTCCAATGCGCGTTCACGTTTGGTTTTCTTTTTCGGACGGTCTCCCTCTACTGTCACCACCCCTATTTCCTTGCGCACCACGTATGCGCCAGTAGCCTCGTTGTAGTCAGCTTGCGGGGGTGGTGGTGGGTTTACTGATCGCTCGCGCTGGACCTCCGCTCCACGGATAAACTCCGTGAGTAACCCTCTTCGAATGAGGCCTTCGATTTCGTATCGTAACTCCCTGCAATCTTCCGTCCAGTGGCCCGTTTCTCTGTGGAAGTCGCAATGCTTTTTTGGGTCACGCATGTGCAGCGGAGCCTTCAGGGGCGCAAGCCAGTTGATCTTGTAGCCTTTTTCGCGGAGAACGTGAAACACGTTCTTTACTGACTCGTTGAGCGGCGTATAGGCGTTTGAAGGAAACCTGTCAGGTGATCGTCCCCGGCGAGCTTGTTCCGGTGGGGGTGGAGGGTGGCGCTTCGGACCACTGTGTAGTTGCGCCAATTGCTCCCGCGGCACTGGTAGTTGTCTCCGTTCCTGCTCTTCTTGGGGCGGCTTCGCTGGTTCGAAGCGCCTGACAGACCCTGCTCCGAGCATTTCTTCCAGTGTGATTGCTTTCTCAATCTTCATCTCCAGCTCGGTCGATAGTGTGACGGGCCTTTTCGCCAATGCTCTCTTGAGCTCCATGTTGGTGGTGGCTTCCATGAGGTGGTGGGCGGCGGTTTCGGGTGTGAGGTCACGCACAGCCATTGCCACCCTCGACCATCTGGCGTAGAATGCTCGTAGGCTCTCCCCGCCCTTCTGCCTGATATCTATTAGCGCCTTGAGGTGGAGAGGCCTTCTTTTCTGGGATGCGAACTTTGTTGTGAATAAGAGTATGAACTCTTCAAACGAACGGATGATTCCATTTGGGAGCCTGTTGTACCAATCCAGGAATATACCGGAGAACGTAGATGGGAAGGTTCTGCATAGCGCTGCGTTGGAGTTTGTCTGGAGTTGCATCCGTAAGCAGAAGGTGCTCACGTGGTCTTCGGGATCAGTCGTCCCGTTATATGTTGGGAGGGTGGGTGGCATTCCGCTCAGGTGTTCCGCCATGATTTCCGCGCTCACTGGTTGGTGGAGCGCCTTCTTGGGTGGGTTGGATCGGTATTGCAGGGACAGGTGCTGCTCCAAGAAGCTGAGGTCCGCCCTTCCTGGCAGCTCGGTCTGTTGCGCTTCACACGCAGGAGGGTCTGGCGCCGAATGTTGTGGCGGCAGGGCCGTCCCTGACGCTTCTCCAGGAACCTGTTGTGGCGCGCTTGGCGTCGCCTCTACTGTTGTCACGGCTTCCTTGCTCATCATGAGCGCTATGACTTGGCTCATTTGCTTCTGCATGTCGGCTATGACGTTATTTTGTTTTGCCATCAGCTGGGTGTAGGAGGTAAGTTCCGCGAACGCTCTTGGGTTGGTCATTGCCTTGATAGGCGTTGCTTCGTCAGGTAAGTCTTGGTTATGATCTGCCATGTTCTCTGCTTTCCTTTGTTTCTCTGCTTGGCCCCACGGTGGGCGCCAATTGTTTGAACCTAGCTGGGTGTAGGAGGTAAGTTCAAGGAAGAAAGTGAGTCAAGCAGAATAAACGGAGGGTGATCAATGATCTCACGTTGGATAAGAATCAGAGAGAATGGAGTTGGGAGAATTGATGGTTTAGAGAGAGAAGTTGATGTTGTTGAGATAGAATGTCGTAGTATCGATCCCCTTCACCCACCGTAGTAAATGCCATATTTATAGGCTACATGGTGGTGGGTGAGTGGTTGGGTTACATGAGGGTACAATGATGTGACTACTGACACGCAGGGGATTTAGGCCATGCCTCTACCTAGGACATGTCAGAGACTTATCTAGGACTGTGCTTAGGACCTTGATGTGACTACTCCTCGGGAAGTGCAACGACGCTTTCAACATCTCTTTGGTTTGGTCTACGCTTTGACCTTCTCGCGTGCGCGTAGCCGTTACACGCTCAGGGGTTTTGCGCCGGGAAATGCTGAGGTGACGCGCTCAAAGCCTTCTCGTTGATCCGCGCTGGGGCTCTTCGTAGTGAGGCGCGCTGGGTGTCTTTGGTCGCGGCGCGTTCTCCTGGCGCGGCTAGGTCCGAGTCACATGCCCAACACATACCATCGCTGCACAAAATGACCCCTGTGTTGCTGCCCAGAAGGAACCCTGTTTTGCAACGCGGAAACAGAGTTGTCAGGCCAGCTGCTCTACTGACGTCGAAGAAGGGAAGACGGTACACGATGGGGCCAAAAATGCGTTCTTGGACGTTGGAGGAACAACGAAGAGTCGAGGGAAAGCTCCAGAGCTGTTTGGAGATGATCGAACTCCTCCCTCGACGACTCTGCCACCCCTCTGCTATTTTCCAGAAAAACAGAGTAGCAAGCACGACGATCTCGTCGTGGCTACGAGAGGTGATTCGTGTGAAGCCTCTGCTACAGAAACATTCCAACAACATCAAGGAATGATTTCGCGGGATTGGTTCGAGCCATATCAAGTTCAACTGTTGGAACCAATTCGAGCTGGAACTCCTCAGGAAATGCTCAAGAACAAAGAACAATCGACTGAATGGGATGGAGAGTTCCAGGTCGATTCGATCAAATTGGCTGATGTAGATTCATAAAGGGACGTTCCAAGAAGCTTTAGGATCAGTCAATTCATCACGAAGAGGCCTGAATCGAAAACGCCCAAATTAGAATCACAAATTCTGGGTTTCGAAATTTCAAATGCGGCCAACGGAGGGAAAGAGGGGATCAACGAATTGAAAGCAATGGCGATGAATCGAAGTCCTAGGGTGAATGGAAGCTTCAATTGGAAGCCTAGAAACGACTTTGGAGTCAAGAAATTGCGCTTGAAAGCCGCGAAACAGAAAGCCCCAATTCGTTCAAGTCTGCTCAACAATGGGAACAACGCTGGCCACTTTATGGCGCAATTGATGGTCGAGAAAGGTTTTGTTACAATCCAGGAAGAGTTCCCAACAACACTGCAAGGTGCAAAGTCCAAAAAACAAAGCGAAGTTGAAGTTGTTGAAATTCTGCAGAAGAACATGTTTGAACAGCCTTCTTTCGATCTAGTTTGGGATCAATTCTCTGAAGTTTTTGACAAAAGGAAAGATCAAGCTTTGAGGGCAAAGCTTTTTGAAGAGGGGGAGCCTGATATGATCCCAAATAGGCCACTCTACAAGTTGGAATTACTTGACGAAGAAGCAAGCTCAAGCTGCCTGAAGAACATTCATTTTTGTCAAAGTCATTTTCCGTGTTCAAGTAGCTAATTTTGGAGGCACGTTTCTCTCAAATGGATCAAAGGAAATTCAAGTTTAATGGCTTGTATTAAACATGGAGTGATTATCTACACATTGGTATGCTTGGTTGATCAAGAAGAAGTCGTTAAGGTTGTTTTCCAAAGTCTCAAAGTTGCTAGCTCAAAACTGGAAAACTGCCAGAAAATGGTTAAGTCTGGAAACTGTTTTATGAAGCCTACTTTGGAGCTTAATTCGAGGATTATGGATCTGATTCAAGTCCAAAGGCTTCCAAAACATGAAACTAGGTATTTTTATGTACAAAAGGAAGGAATTGGATGAAAGATTGAAGTTCTTGAAGGCCTCGAATGAAATGCTTAAAGTTAGTATGAAAGCTGCTTTTGGGCTGTTTGCTGGCAGCTTACTTGCGCTTGGAGAAAGAGAGTTTAAATTCGATTTTTGTGTCCTTTTTAGTGTAGACTTTTACCTTAATTTTTTCCTAGTTCTATTAGGTTTGTGTTAGGTTTATTTGCCTTTAAATACCTTCTAGTTTTCGTTGTAATAGTTAGACAGAGTTGATTAATCAAAAAGAAACCGTTTGGTTTGTTCAAGTTTGCGAACTTGTTCTTGGGTTTTGGTTGCGATCAAAACTTGCTGACCTGCTTATTGATCGAGCGATCACACTCGATTATATCGAAAGCTTCACCATAACGATTGTGCATTCTTCCAGGTGTAAGAATTCCCTTTCGTTTCCGTTTTATCCAATTTTCGTATTAAGAACACGTTGTTCTTGATTCGATTTTTCAATCAATCTTCAGATTGATCGTTGTGCTGCGTGACTTTGATAACATACACCCCCAGGGGCGTATTACTAGGCAAGCGGATGCCCAACTAAGGTTCCCCATATCCTCCCAAGGACCAAGGAGGATCTTCAACCATCCATTATTGATTATGTTGTTAAATTTTTTTGGGAAGAACACTCCTCGGGTAATGCCGATGAGGTCGACACACGCATAAATTTCCTTATCCGCCTCATCACTTTCCTCGGTGACAGGGAATGCCATCTTCACTGTCAACCAAGTGATGTCTCCTTTCGCTATCTCTCCACCAATGTTGTGATGAGTTGGCCGTCTATCTTTTTCCCTACAAAGTGCCTAATCGAATCCAACCTTGCCCTTTTTAGGGAAAGATGACATTGTTCCATGGGAGCACATTGCTCGTACCCCTATAGTGGACTATATGGTGTGCATCCTGGCGAAAAATTTAACTTTCACCTTAAGTTTATGATTTATTAATATATAAATCTATCACAACAAACAATATAAATTAACAAAATCAAGGTTTTTTCCAAGATATATATAATTTTGTAAAATATATATATATATATATATATATATTCAGTTACCTAAAATAATTAACTAAAATGAATAGCATTTTCAAAAATTAAATAAAATTAATTTTGTACACATACACATAAATCCATTATATTATTTTGTAAATGGTGTTGGTTATTTTCAATAATTGAAAGCAATACAATTATACTCGTTAGACTCTTAGGAGATGTATACATCTCTTTAGAAACACAACCTTTTTAACAGGAAAAAGGGGATCCGATGATCGCTTAAAACACGATTTTCCCAGGAAATGGGAGGATGACCTTGATGATCACTTAATGACCCATTTCTTTAGGCATGCATATCTTTATAAAGAGTCTAATTATGTGACACATTGTATTATCCTAAATAATTGAAAATAATCAATACGATTAAAAATTAATAAATTTATTTTACAAACCGCTAACTTACATGTACAAAATATAAAATGACAAATGATGATAAATTTTATGGTTAGGTTGGTCGTATAGCACGGATAGATCAATCGGTCCTTGATCAACATAATATCCTTGAGGGCGCACCTCTGGTGCCTTGCAAGTCACCGTAACTTGCACTTTTCGGTCGACCTCAGTTAGGATTAGGTCGACCTAATATGTTGTTCCAGCGTAAAAACAGTTTCATGCTGCCTAGTTTAGAGATTGATATCTTACAATTGGCTCGATGGAAATTGGAGATTGATGGCTTATTTTGAAGTTGGGGATTAGTTGCTACAAAGTAAGCTGTCTTCTAGCACAAGCAAGTTTCCAGAAAAACAGCCTCTGTAGCAACTCCGAGCCTTTTGTTTGAAGCCTTCCAGATATTCAATCTTTCATCCAATGTCTTGCCTTTGTAGACAAACAAACCTAATTTCACGTGGTACAGACCCCTGGACTCAACTCTCATCCATGCTTCTCGAAATAAGCTACAAAGTAGGCTTCAGGTAGTTTCCCTGTTTTGGCATAGTCTTTTTATCAGGTTAAACTATGGTCTTTTGGACTTCCTATCGAGCTCCCAAGTACTTCAATGTGTAGAGGGACACTCCAGCTTCAATACAAGCCAATGATCTCCAATTTTCATCGAGCCAATTGTAAGATATGAATCTCCAAAGTAGGCACCATGAAACTGTTTTTACACTGAAACAACATATTAGATCGACCTAATCATAATTGAGGTCGACTGAAACGTGCAAGTTATGGTGACTTGCAAGTCACCATAGCAAAGTCCTATCCTTGATTGTATATATCCATGTCCTCCCCAACCTACGATAGCATAATAACAACATAAATTAATTAGTATATAGATAAAATAAAAAAATTATAACAACAACAAAAATTTGGTAAAATGAGTACATACCGCTTGATAGTCATCATAATAAATATCATCTTCTTCGAAAAAATCAACCATTTTCTCAGGAAGCCAGACAGAGATTCGACGGGTTTTGAAGAGTAAAACAAAGAAATGTTTTCTGATGGCAGTTCGAACTTAGACGCAACGCAACCACCAGACCACTATTTTCTAGGTTTTTGGGTGGAGAGAGGATGGACAGAGAGATAATCTTAGAGAGAGAGAGAGAGAGAAGAGTGGGTTTTGGTGTGAAGAATGAAGGAGAGGGGGGGCGGGATATAGCACACATACCGCATGCTGGGGCGGTTTGGCCATTTTACACGAAATGAAAATCGCTCCCCCGCCAACAGTTTACGTTTACCCAAACACAAAACGCGCTTCGGAGGAGCGGTTCCCACTCCTAGACGCGAATCGGTGAGCTGGCAAGTGGTCTTCCGTCGGATCGCATCTTCATCCGACGGTTCTGCGGACCGCCACGTTACTGTTGGGATAAAAAGCTTCTCATAAGCAAGTAATTTATATCGTATGCATCTAACACTTTTATTGAGTGTGCAGGAAAGAACTGTTCTCATTTACATGTTTTATAAAATTGGAATGAAGTACTACGACAGCACATCATAAGCAAATCAGTACAGCAACTTCGTAACCCTGCCGCTCAAGCTTCGAGTGGAAACCTATGGAGCATGTTGGACAAGGAGAAAGTTCTTTTCTAGAAGCAAATTATTTGAGTGCCAGCAGCTAGCCTCCTTACAGTACAGAAACTTGGTGCAAAAGCTAAGGAGTTTTGTGATCCGAGTGTGACAGCTGGAATTGCACAATCAACTGCAGATCAAACCTTTGAGATTTGAGCAGAAAGGGAAATGTTGCAACTTACCATTTCAGGGCTGATTCGCGACCACAACAACAAGGCAAGTTAATTCCAATGCAACCGCCAGAAAATTCATTATAAAAAGGAGACCTGGAATAGCTATAGAGCAGACTTTTCGGGTGAGACAAAATCAAGAGAGCAATAGAGTTTTGCGTGGGATTTTGTATAGAAAAGTCGGCACAAGAGTCGGGGAGGCTTTTGGGTTCTGATACAGGACTGTATCAGTGTCTCTATTAGTTGGATAGCTAATAGAGTGTGAAAAGAGTGAGGTTCAATCTTGCGGGGAGCAGATTGAACAGGTTTGAGTGTTCCATTGTAAGCTCGAAGAAATTCAAAGCCAAATCATTAGTGAATCGTCGGAGAGCGCCAAAAGCGTGACGCCAACCGTGGACTAGTCGACGTTGGGATTCTTATTCTTCCAACGTTGGAAACCACGTAAAAATCTCGTGTGCACTGTGCCATCTCTCTTCCCTGCTGACTCACTCCTACTGTCACTCTAGAAAATGGCCAAGTGTAACCACTTCCTAAAGAGTAGTATAGCGGGTTTGGGTTTTATTATCAACCCTGGTCCTAGATGTGATGACTACTCGGTGTATTCTCGTTATCTAGCAGTGAACTTTTAGTGCAAATTCAAACAAACAAAAACACAAGGCAAGTATTCTCGTTCTCTAGCGGGCGACTAACCTCCACCGGAGTAAACAAATTGAGGCCCTAACGAACCAAACCTCCACTACCGAATGGAATTCGGTACAGAATAGCGAATTGGCTCCTCGACCAAAGTCACCAATTCGCCACCTTCGATTAGGCAGATATTCTCATTCTAGGTCAAAGCAGAAACAACAGGAATTTGATCAGGATTCAAGTCATTCAATCATTCAAACCTCAATCGAATATAATCAATTCACAAACTCTGTACTTGGGTTCATACAATCAGACCTAGCATACAATTCTAGGGTTCCCCATACTCAGATGAATGGGGGAACTACTCCATAGAGAAAGAAGCAAAAGCAGATTCAGACGCGGAAATCATACTGTGAAGACGGATTTCTGCTCCTGGACGGTTAATCGGCACTTCTCCAAGCTCAAGCCGGGCTCCAATGGTGATGAAGATCAAGCTATGGCACTTGGGAACTCTGGTTCATCGCTTTCTCTCTCTAGGAATCGATTTCTCTCTCAAAAACTCGGAACCCTCTGAAAGTTGGCCTTCTTTTCCTTTTATCAGCTGCTAGATCGCGATACCCGGTCGGGTATTATGGGGTTCGACCGGGTATTATCCAAAATGCGCGCATCAACAAAGAGAAAATCCCCGGTCTGCCTCTGTAATCCCCGACCGGGGATTTTGGCATTCTACCCGGGCCCCTCTCTGGTTCTCGGGCGCCCAAAACAGTGAATACCCGGTCGGGTATTTGGCCACCTGACCGGGTATTTTCCTCCTGCGGCTCATTTTGTCCCAACTTCGCTCCTTTCGACCCAGAACTCGTTTCTCCGTCTCGATTTCAACGCCGGGACCTGAAATATGACATAAACACACACCCTAGCGTGAAATCGGCTTAAAACACTAGAATCCACATCTCAAACGACTTCAGAATGGGGTGAAAACATGTGTAATTATTGGTCTATCAAACTCCCCCACACTTAACCATTTGCTTGTCCCTAAGCAAACCAAGTCAGGCACCAGGTAAGCTCAAAACGTTTCAATCAAGCAGGCTTTAGGGCAAATCGTATCGGCACAAAACACGTGGATCATACTGGCTTTCGATCATCAACACATGGCAACTCGAATGACAACCTAGACAACCACCACAGACGGCATTCGAATGCAATAAAGTCGAGCAAAGGAAGAGTTCTCTCCTGTTCACCAACCAACATAGACTTGACTCAATCACTTGTTCAAAACAGTCACTTCATGCACAAAGCTCAAGATATCAGAATTAAAACCGAGCAATCTAGGTCCTCACCGGGGTAAAGAGTATAGAGAAAATGAGAAAATGAATCGCTCACTCTCGGCCAGTGGGGTCAGGACAAATTGATGCGAAAAATGCGCATGCTTAGTCTCTCAATCCCTAACTTCTCTTCACCATGAATGCAGCCTCTAAATGCTAGAGTTCACAAAAAGGGTGTCACCACTAACTAATCCGGAGGTCTTAGACACAGGTTCAAATGACTGGCTAGGGTCTTGGACATGGGGAAAAGGCCTTTTAGGTGGTGGCAGTTTCAGCACAAGGTTCCACATTTCCAAACCCAACAAAACCACAGTCAAACAACCCAGTAACTTCCGTTCTGCTATTCTGCATTAATCAAATTCTTTAGGCACAAGAGCAAAGGAGGTTATAATATGTTAGCATTTCCAAGCCAAGCTGCTAAGAAACACTACTTAATGGGCACTATTCAGATTTTTGATGGTGGCTCTCTTTTGCTTTCATTTTTTTTTTCCTTTTGTTTTTCTTTATTTTCTTTGAGAAAGCCACCACCGCTGCACATTTTTCAATAACACGCCCAACTTTTTAAGCACTTCCTCCAACCCTCACCTTACATTTAGCAGAAATAGCAGAGAACATGTAAAAATCACTCTGTGGAACCTTCTAAAAGATGCAAAAGGGTGAGTTTTCATTGAAGACCGAAAGAAAGGAAAACACACGGCTCAAAGGGGCTGACTAGGGGTATGACACACCAGGACAGTCAATTTGGTCGTGGGCTAATCCTACGCCTCCATCATCTTAGCTAGTGACAACGTGAATGCTACATTTCATGGAAGAGGAATCTATCGCACAAGAAAGAAACGAGCAGGCTCAAATCTCACATGGCTACCTATATGCTCTATCTCACATTCTGATTTCCTGAACTAGATGCATAAATGACTGTCAAAAGCAAGTGATCAAATGCAGGTCGCAGTTGGTAAGCAAGCAGTTAAAAATTGACCCCCTACACAACTCTACTGCACATCTCAGTCATCGTAATAGGCTGTCTTAGTCACACTCATGTTGTCATGCATCGAGTCAAAAGCCATTCAATCTACTAATCACATCCACAGTGCCAATACGATCACTCATCAAGCATTTGGCGCCGTTGCCGGGGACGGCTAGGTTGTTGAAGAAAAGTGATTTCTGTTACTTTAGCATTTTTATTTTTGCATTGAGTGTTTGTTCTTTCCCACTTGTGCCTTCACGGGTTTGCATTGCTTGATTGTGTGCAGATAGTGCATGACTCGTAGCCAGTCGGGAGGTTTACTGCCGTTGAATCCTGAGATTGAGCGCACCTGCAAACAACTTCGGAGACAACAGCGAGCTAGACTGGCTACGGTGGAGCGCAGAGACGGCCAATTGAGCAGCGAATCCGAGGACGAGTACAAGATGGAAGGCGATCAGAACCCACCTCCTCAGAACCAGATCCTGGGGAACGACCCAAATCCCCAGGGAGCTGGGGCCCATCATCATCCACCACCACCGGGTCCCACCTTGGAGTATTACTACACTCCGCGGATTGCTGACATCCGCCCGGTCATCCTCTATCCGCCGATTCCAGCAAACAACTTCGAGATCAAGCCATGCTGGATTCAACTCATTACATCCTCTATCCAGTTCCATGGCTTGAAGGATGAGGAAGCCTGGGTACATCTTTCCCGTTTTCTGCAGCTGACGAACGGGTTCAAGCTGAACGGTGTCCCGGATGACGCAATCCGCCTTCACCTCTTCCCCCATTCTCTGGCAGGGAATGCTAAGAGGTGGTTGGAGACCCAGCCCCCATTGTCCATCACCTCTTGGGACGATCTGGCTGACAAGTTCGTGCACCGGTACTATCCGGCATCAAAGACTACAGAGATTCGGCGGGAGATCACTCACTTCCGCCAAGAGCCAGATGAGTCACTTCGTGATGCATGGGAGCGGTACATGGGATACTTCTGGCAGTGTCCCCATCATGGCTTCAGCGATGCTTTCACAGTGGGGAACTTCTACAGTGCCCTCACCCCAGACAGCCAGAGAGTGATTGAGTCTCTATGCCCAGGAGGGGATATCTGATAGACCGATAATAATACATGTTTTCACCCCTTTTCTGAAGCCGTTTGTGATGAGGAATCTCGTGTTTTAAGCAGATTTCACGCTAGGTTGTGTGTTTATGTCATATTTCAGGACCCGGCATTGGAATCGAGGCGGAGAAACGATTTCTGGGTCGAAAGGAGCCGAGTTGGGACTAAGGGGGCTGCAGGAGGAAAATACCCGGTCAGGTGGCAAAATACCCGACCGGGTATTTATCGTTTTCGGCCCAGTGAGAAGCAGAGGGGGGCCCGGGCAAAATGGCTAAAATCCCCGGTCGGGGATTATGGAGAGTGACCGGGGATTTTCCCTTAAGTGAAACGGCGAGTTTTGGAAATACCCGGTCGAAACCCAAAATACCCAACCGGGTATTTCGACCGGGTATCGCGACCAGGCAGCTGATAAAAGGAAGAAGAAGGCCAACATTGAAGGGTTCCGAGTTTTTGAGAGAGAAATCGATTCCTAGAGAGAGAAAGCGACGAACCAGAGTTCCCAAGTGCCATAGCTTGATCTTCATCACCATTGGAGCCCGGCTTGAGCTTGGAGAAGTGCCGATTAACCGTCCAGGAGCAGAAATCCGTCTTCACAGTATGATTTCCGCGTCTGAATCTGCTTTTGCTTCTTTCTCTATGGAGTAGTTCCCCCATGGACCATCCGTCTTCACAGTATGATTTCCGCGTCTTCACAGTATGATTTCCGCGTCTGAATCTGCTTTTGCTTCCTCCTCATGGACCATCAGGTCCAGTTCTACCAGCAGTACTCGGCCCACTAGGCCGAGTACCGATCCAGGCTGACGGGAGTTGACGAGCGCCTTGGCCGATTGGAGACCCACATGGGAGTCACTACTGCTCTCATCGAGCGAGAGAGAGATCGAGGCCGCCGACTGATGGAGTATTCCGAGCATCTGCTCCAGGCTTGTCACCCTCCAGAGGAGCACCACTAGACCACCCGGTGGGAGCATTCACCGCCACGGCAGCCACCGGAGGATGGCGTCGACGACCTTATGGATCAGATCGACTTCACCGGTCTTGGGGGGCCCTAGGGGCATGTTTTGAGTGTTTTTGGCCTTTGTCAGCATGCAAACTGTTTTGTGTCGGTTTTTGTTTCTTTTTCTTTTCATTTTGAATGCTGTACTATTGGGCTGACCATTGGACCTAACGTATGTGTTTGAGCTTTTTGGTTTCCTTTAGCTCTGCCTGTGTTCCCGACTGGTCCTCTCTCCAGTCCGTTCCATGCTGACTGGTCCATTTCCAGTCTCCTGCAGTCTGTACACACCGGTAACATCGTTCCCCTTTCCTTTCCTCTTCTCCATTGAGGGCAATGTCGAACTTAAGTGTGGGGGGATGATGTTTATCTTTTGACTGCACCCGATCTGTTTGTGTGCTTGGAGCCTAGTCCACTGTCCAAATCTCGAGATTTGAGGGCTCCAAGCAGTGCTGTTTGCTTGATGATTGATCGTATTGGCACTGTGGATGGGATTAGTAGATTGAATGGCTTTTGACTCGATACGTGACAACTTGAGTGTGACTAAAACAACCTATTACGATGACTGAGATGCGCAGTAGAGTTGTGTAGGGGGTCAATTTTTAACTGTTTGCTTACCAACTGCGACCTGCATTTGATCACTTGTTTTTGACAGTCATTTATGCATCTAGTTCAGGAAATCAGAATGTGAGATAGAGCATGTAGGTAGCCATGTGAGATTTGAGCCTGCTCGTTTCTTTCTTGTGCGATAGATTCCTCTTCCATGAAATGTAGCATTCACGTTGTCACTAGCTAAGATGATGGAGGCATAGGATTAGCCCACGACCAAACTGACTGTCATGATGTGTCATACCCCCTAGTCAGCCCCTTTGAGCCGTGTGTTATCCTTTCTTTCGGTCTAAAACGAAAAATCACCCTTTGCATCTCGTAGAAGGTTCCACAGAGTGGTTTTTGCATGTTTTCTGCTGTTTCTGCTAAATGTAATGTGAGGGTTGGAGGTAGTGCTTAAAAGTTGGGCGTGTATTTGAAAAAATGTGCAGAGGTGGTGGTTCTCTTAAATGATGAATGAAGAAAAAAATAAAGAAAAAAACAAAGCAAAAATGAAAGCAAAAGAGAGCCACCACCAGAATTCTAAATAGTGCCCATTAAGTAGTGTTTCCTAGCAGTCTGGCTTGGAAATGCTAGCATTCATATAACCTCCTTCGCTCTTGTGACCTGAAAAATTTGATTAATGCAGAATAGCGGGACAAAAGTTACTGGTTTGCTTGATTATGGTTTTGTCGGGTTTGGAAATGTGGAACCTTGTGCTATAACTGCCACCACTTAAAAGGCCTTTTCCCCATGTCCAAGACCCTAGCCAGTCATTTGAACCTGTGTCTAAGACCTCCAGATTAGTTAGTGGTGACACCCTTTTTGTGAACTCTAGCATTTAGAGGCTGCATTCATGGTGAAGAGACGTTAGGGATTGAGAGACTAAGCATGCGCATTTTTCGCATCAATTTGTCCTGACCCCACTGGTCGAGAGTGAGCGATTCATTTTCTCATTTTCTCTATACTCTTTACCCCGGTGAGGACCTAGATTGCTCGGTTTTAATTCTGATATCTTGAGCTTTGTGCATGAAGTGACTGTTTTGAACAAGTGATTGAGTCAAGTCTATGTTGGTTGGTGAACAGGAGAGAACTCTTCCTTTCCTCGACTTTATTGCATTCGAATGTCGTCTGTGGTGGTTGTCTAGGTTGTCATTCGAGTTGCCATGTGTTGATGATCGAAAGCCAGTATGATCCACGTGTTTTGTGCCGAAATGATTTGCCCTGAAGCCTGCTCGATTGAAACGTTTTGAGCTTACCTGGTGTCTGACTTGGTTTGCTTAGGGACAAGCAAACGGTTAAGTGTGGGGGAGTTTGATAGACCGATAATTATACATGTTTTCACCCCTTTTCTGAAGCCGTTTGTGATGAGGAATCTCGTGTTTTAAGCCGATTTCACGCTAGGTTGTGTGTTTATGTCATATTTCAGGACCCGGCGTTGGAATCAAGGCGGAGAAACGATTTCTGGGTCGAAAGGAGCCGAGTTGGGACTAAGGGGGCTGCAGGAGGAAAATACCCGGTCAGGTGGCAAAATACCCGACCGGGTATTTATCGTTTTCGGCCCCGTGAGAAGCAGAGGGGGGCCCAGGCAAAATGGCTAAAATCCCCGGTCGGGGATTATGGAGAGTGACCGGGGATTTTCCCTTAAGTGAAACGGCGAGTTTTGGAAATACCCGGTCGAAACCCAAAATACCCGACCGGGTATTTCGACCGGGTATCGCGACCAGGCAGCTGATAAAAGGAAGAAGAAGGCCAACATTGAAGGGTTCCGAGTTTTTGAGAGAGAAATCGATTCCTAGAGAGAGAAAGCGACGAACCAGAGTTCCCAAGTGCCATAGCTTGATCTTCATCACCATTGGAGCCCGACTTGAGCTTGGAGAAGTGCCGATTAACCGTCCAGGAGCAGAAATCCGTCTTCACAGTATGATTTCCGCGTCTGAATCTGCTTTTGCTTCTTTCTCTATGGAGTAGTTCCCCCATTCATCTGGGTATGGGGAACCCTAGAATTGTATGCTAGGTCTGATTGTATGAACCCAAGTACAGAGTTTGTGAATTGATTATATTCGATTGAGGTTTGAATGATTGAATGACTTGAATCCTGATCAAATTCCTGTTGTTTCTGCTTTGACCTAGAATGAGAATATCTGCCTAATCGAAGGTGGCGAATTGGTGACTTTGGTCGAGGAGCCAATTCGCTATTCTGTACCGAATTCCATTCGGTAGTGGAGGTTTGGTTCGTTAGGGCCTCAATTTGTTTACTCCGGTGGAGTTTAGTTGCCCGCTAGAGACTCAGATTGAGAGGGTCTGGAGACCTTTAGTCGAGACTTCAGGCTAATTAAGAACCTTCCGCAGTATAACTTTCATGAAAACTGAACTTGGTAAATTGCAATCCGACTTAACTGCAGTCTAGGGGGAACCATATCCGGGTGACCTCTCTTGACTTGACAACAACCGTTTACTTGCCTTGTGTTTTTGTTTGTTTGAATTTGCACTAAAAGTTCACTGCTAGATAACGAGAATTCACCGAGTAGTCATCACATCTAGGACCCGGGTTGACAATAAAACCCAAACCCGCTATACTACGCTTTAGGAAGTGGTTACACTTGGCCATTTTCTAGAGTGACAGTAGGAGTGAGTCAATATCCTTACTAAGACTCCACCCGAGCTGAACCAGATGATCAGTACCTTGGCTGCCCGAGATCATTCTTGGGGACAGAACAACAGAGGCAGGAATTTCCGGGACCGGGGTGTGCATGCTATGGAGGCCAGGTCCGGGTTAGAGCAGCAGGTGGCTGAGTTGGTGCAAACATTGAAGCAGCCTAACAGTCTCCTTCCGGGCCGAGGTGTAGCTACGCCTCCAGTAGCTCAGTGTCAGTGGTGTGAGAGCCCAAATCACTTGGTGGAGGATTGTCAATCTATGAGGGAGTCCTCTACTCCCCAAGAACAGGTGGACTTCATCGCCAATGCTCGGCGCCTGGACCCATACAGCAGTACCTACAATGAGGGATGGCGCCAGCATCCCAATTTTGCCTGGAGCAGCAACACCAACAAACCACCTGGTTTCCCAGCACCAGCAGGTGGTTTTCAGCAGAGTCAGCCCTTCCAGGCTAGGCAGGGGCCACCACTACAGCAGCAGCCGTACCAGCCTAGGCAAGGGCAGCCATTCCAGCAGCCCCAGCGCCAGTTTGCTCAGCCTCCAGCAGCCACAGCTCCAGATAATCAGATGGCTGATCTGAAGAACATTTTGCAGGCATTCATGACCACCAGTCAGGCGAATTTCACGAGGATGGATCAGAACATAGCCTCACTAGAGGCAGGCCAGAGAAACCAAGGTGCCATTCTGCAGGATCTCCAGCATCAGATTGGGAGCTTAGCTCGCCAGAACACTACCAGGGCACCGGGGACTCTGCCTGCCACCACTGTCCCCAATCCTCGCGACCCTCAAGAGACCGCACATGCCATCACCACCAGGAGTGGTAAGACCATATCTGTTGCTCCTGCCCAGCCCAGGCGAGACGAACCACTACCTGCTTCAACACCTCCAGCTGATACTGCAGAAGTGGGGGAAGGCAGCGTAGCACCTGCTCCCAAGCCACAACCTGTGGTTAAGGAGCATACACCCCAGCTGCCCTTCCCCACTCGACTTCATAAAGACAAGCTGGAGACAGAGTTTGCCAAGTTCATGGCAATGTTGAAGCAGGTCAACATCAGCATGTCGTTCGTGGAGGCACTGTCGAAGATGCCCAAGTATGCCAAGTTCATGAAAGACCTACTCACCAACAAGAAGAAACTTGGGGATCTTTCGACAGTGATGCTCAGCGAGGAGTGTTCTGCTATCCTGCAGAACAAGCTGCCCGAGAAGCGCAAAGACCCAGGGAGTTTCACTATCCCTCTTGTTATTGGCAGCATGCATGTAGGAAAGTCCTTGGCGGACCTAGGCGCTAGCATAAATGTCATGCCCTATAAATTGTTTAATAAGCTAGACCTAGGTGAACCTAGAGCTACTAGGATGAGCATTCAGTTAGCTGATCGTTCTATCGTGCATCCTAGGGGTATCATTGAGGACTTGCTTGTTAATGTAGGTGCATTCACATATCCTGTTGATTTTGTTATTTTGGATATAAATGAGGATGTGGATGTGCCTTTGATTTTGGGTAGACCATTTCTCGCCACCGCCAAGGCTCTTATTGATGTGCATAGTGGTAAATTGATCTTGCGTGCTGGTGATGAACATGCTACTTTCTCTGTGTCTGACAATGGGAAACATTCTCATTTGCATGATGACATAGATTACTGTGATGTGCTTACCGATTTTGAGACCGCACTCGCCATCACGAGTGCGGGTACTGATGATGCTCTTGAGCGTTGTATTTTGCTAGGTGAGCAGGCATCGCAGGAGCCGCAGCTGGCAGAGCAGTTGGGCGCGTTGGAGAGTGGCCCCTTCTTGGAGGGCGACAGGCTGTTTAAACCGATCTCATCCTCTGCCCGCATCATAACCTCCTTGGAGGAACCACCAGAGCTGGAGCTTAAACCCCTCCCTCCTCACTTGGAGTATGCATTTCTCCGGGAGGGGAATAAGCTGCCAGTTATCATCAGCTCGACCCTCACACCCGAGCAGAAGACCAGACTGGTGGCTTTGCTGAAGCAGTACGAGCGAGCTTTAGCATGGAAGATCACAGATATCCGGGGGATCAGCCCCTCCTTTTGCTCCCACCGGATACTGCTGGAGGATGAGATGCGGCCAGTGAGGCAGCCGCAGAGGAGACTGACACCGAACCTGAAGGCCGTGGTTCGGGCAGAGATCGTAAAGCTGATGGACGCGGGGATCATCTTCGCCATTTCTGACAGCGAGTGGGTCAGTCCCACCCAGGTGGTGCCCAAAAAGGGTGGGATGACCGTGGTGCCTAACGAGAAGAACGAGCTCATCCCGATGTGCACGGTGACTGGGTACCGTGTCTGCATCGACTATCGGCGTCTCAACGACGCCACTCGGAAGGACCATTTCCCACTATCGTTCATTGATCAGATGCTGGAGAGATTGGAGGGGCACGAGTTCTACTGCTTCTTGGATGGGATGTCCGGGTACTTTCAGATCCATATAGCACCGGAGGACCAGGCGAAGACCACCTTCACCTGCCCCTTCGGCACATTTGCTTACCGGAGGATTCCATTCGGGCTATGCAACGCCCCGGCCACTTTTCAGCGATGCATGCTCGCCATCTTTGACCGTCTGGTCGGCGAGATCATGGAGGTGTTTATGGACGATTTCTCGGTTTATGGAGATTCCTTCTCTCATTGTCTCCATAACCTGGAACTTGTTCTTAAACGGTGTGGAGAAACGAACCTGGCACTGAGTTGGGAGAAGTGTCATTTCATGGTTCGAGAAGGCATAGTTCTTGGGCACAAGATCTCCAAGATGGGAATTGAGGTGGACAGAGCAAAGATCGAGACCATCAGCAAGCTGCCTCCTCCTACATCTGTTAAGGGGATCTGGAGTTTTCTTGGCCATGCAGGTTTCTACAGGCGGTTCATCAAGGATTTCTCGAAGATCGCCCTGCCCCTGACCAAGCTTCTCGAGAAGGATGCCCCCTTCCTGTTCACTGATGCTTGCACAGCGGCGTTCACCACCTTGAAGGAGAAGCTCACCCAGGCTCCTATCATGGTTGTTCCAGACTGGTCCCTACCATTTGAGCTGATGTGCGACGCCAGTGATTTTGCTGTTGGAGCTGTTTTGGGGCAGAGGCGAGATCAGCACTTCCGACCTATCTACTACGCCTCGAAAACCCTGAATGATGCCCAGGAGAACTACACCACCACAGAGAAGGAGCTACTTGCAGTGGTGTTTGCCTTCGATAAATTTCGCCCCTATCTGGTCTTGTCCCATGTGACCGTGTACACAGATCACTCCGCGATTAGATACCTGATGAGCAAGGCCGATGCCAAGCCTCGGCTCATACGATGGATCTTACTACTGTAGGAGTTTGATATTGAGATCCGGGACAAGAAGGGAGCAGAAAATGTTGCAGCTGATCACCTCTCCCGGTTGGACGCACCTCCTGCGGACAACCTCATGGAGGAGATTGACGACTCCTTCCCAGATGAGAGGTTGATGATGATGTGCTTGGTGGAGAGCGTCACCCCCTGGTATTCTGATTTTGCGAACTATTTGGTGGGCCAGCAGCTGCCCAAGGGGATGGCAACTCACGCCAAGAGGAAGTTTTTCTCCGATCTGAAGTACTATTTCTGGGATGACCCTCATCTTTTTCGGATCGGAGCCGACGGGATCATCCGTCGTTGTGTCATGGAGAGTGAGATGGAGGGCATTCTATCTCACTGTCATAGGGACCTACTGGCGGTCATCACGGAGGAAACCGCACGGCGAGGAAGGTCCTCCAGTCGGGCTTTTACTGGCCCACGCTCTTCAAGGATGCAGACGCCTTCGCACGCAGGTGCGACCGATGCCAGAGGTCAGGTAACATCTCTGCCCGTGATGAGATGCCCCAGAATGTGTTTATAACTTGTGAGATTTTTTATGTCTGGGGTATCGACTTCATGGGCCCCTTCCCTCCATCTTTTGGTAACACCTATATTCTGGTTGCTGTTGACTACGTCTCTAGGTGGGCTGAGGCGCAAGCTTTGCCCACCAATGATGCTAGACGTGTGTTTGGTTTTGTGAAGCAGCTATTCTCCCGGTTCGGGACACCTCGAGCCATCATAAGCGATAGAGGCACCCACTTCCAGGGCCAATTTGATAAACTACTGTCTCGCTATGGTGTGACTCACAAGGTGTCCGTGGCCTATCATCCCCAGACCAGTGGCCAGGCCGAGCTGACGAACCGGGAGCTCAAGCGGATCCTGGAGAAAATGGTGGATCAGTATCGCAAAGATTGGTCCACCAAGCTGGATGATGCTCTGTGGGCGTATCGCACTGCCTACAAGACACCCATTGGTACTTCACCGTACCGGCTTGTCTATGGAAAGGCATGCCATTTGCCCGTGGAGTTAGAGCACAAGGCCTTCTGTGCCCTTAAGCTGCTCAACTTGGATGTTCGTGTTGCACGTATTAAGCGAAAAATGTAGATGTTGGAGCTGGAAGAGTGGCGTTACCACGCCTATGAGAACACCCGGCTGTACAAGGAGCGCACTAAGCGCCTGCACGATGCCCGGTTGCGGGGTACGAAAGAGTTCCAGGTTGGTGATCGAGTTCTCCTCTATAACTCTCGCCTGAAGCTCTTTCCCGGAAAACTCCGTTCCCGGTGGTCTAGACCGTTTACGGTCACCCAGGTGTTCCCGTATGGCACTATCGAGATTGCCAACCCGCAGACTGAGCCGTTTAAAGTGAATGGCCATCGTCTCAAACTCTACCTGGGAGACGAGGTCGAACGTGCGGAGTTGGTGGTGGAACTCGCGGACCCTTAGTTCCGCCATGCGCTTGCGGGGAGGCAACCCCACCACGGTTTGCATTTTCTTTTCTCTTTTTTCTGAGTTTTTTGTGTTGTGTCGAGTCAGCTGCATGTCTGTAGTGAAGTTCGGTCGTCGTTGATGCCTCGATTTGGTGTTTTCGTGCAGGAGAGGTCGAAATTTTGGGAAAAATGAGTTTTTGGCCGAATTGGGGGAAATACCCAGTCGTGGGCCAAAATACCCGACCGGGTATTTTTTGGCTAACGCCTGGGGACCCCTCTGTTCTCGGAGGGGGGAACAAGGGAAATACCCGACCTCATCCCAAAAATACCCGACCGGGTATTTTTGGTTCGCGACCGGGGATTCCCAAGCCCCTGAACGCAGCGTTTTAACTAAATACCCGACCTCGTCCCAAAAATACCCGACCGGGTATTTTTTGTTCGAGGCCGGGGGTTTTAGAGACCCTGCACGTTGCGTTTAGCGAACCCCGGTCGAGGATTCACAAATACCCGACCGGGTATTTGCGAGACCCGACCGGGGATTTTTCCTATTTAAAGGAAACCCCCGGTCATTTCTCTCTCTACCCTCATTTTTTCCAAAATTCCTTCTCTCTCTACTCTCAAATCCTCTCCCCTCTCTCCTCTTTGGCCGCCGCCGGCCGCCGTTAACCGCCGGCGGCCGCAGCCTCCGTCCGCCGCCGGCCACCGCCGCCGGCCGCCGCCAGTCATTTTTCGGCGACTTTCCGGCGACTCGCCGGCCATTTTCCGG
Organism: Linum tenue; assembly: GCA_946122785.1. NCBI lineage: Eukaryota > Viridiplantae > Streptophyta > Magnoliopsida > Malpighiales > Linaceae > Linum > Linum tenue. Next base: position 13,416,388 of record CAMGYJ010000010.1, on the reverse strand, counting down.
CAAGCCTCCCGGACGTTTTTTTTTCGCTCCCCTCGCGTCCCTCACCCTTCCCTCGCGTCCTAGCTACAGTTCTCCTTGTGTTTCCAGGTGTGTTTCTTGTTCATTTCTAGTTTCATGGAAAATCGAACTGTAGATTATAGGACCGAGAACTGTGTTTGCCTACCTGATTTAGAGTAGGGTGAGGGATGATTGAGCTTGCATGGATTTATATATGGTATATGTGCTGCCCGTGTGCTTATTGTGGTTGACTCTATGGTCTTGCCTTGAATTCCGGTTGAGTTGATTTCAATTCAACCGGCTGTGCTTAACTGTTAGCCTAGGTGAGCCTGAGTGTCGGGGAAGTGCTGACCCCATGCCGTTGGTCCTGACATTATTTTTTCTTGGCTCCACTTTTTGTTTGTTGATTGTGCAGGATCATGTCTCTCGATCATCAGTTTGTGCAGGGCTTGCGCCTGCACCGGGAGTACGCGGACCAGTTCCGCAAGGTGATCAGGGGGAAGCTGGAGCGCCACCATCATCTCGAGTGGGCGGTGTTCGAGCAGCTCCACTGCTTACAGGAGCTCCGCACCGCCATCAGTCACCGCGATTGGCGGACGCTGCTTACCATAGACGAGCCCACTTACACGGAGCTGGTGTGGGAGTTCTACACCACGTTCAAGTACGACAAAAAGCAGCCCCGGGAGTCCATTTCATGGAAGAGGAATCTATCGCACAAGAAAGAAACGAGCAGGCTCAAATCTCACATGGCTACCTATATGCTCTATCTCACATTCTGATTTCCTGAACTAGATGCATAAATGACTGTCAAAAGCAAGTGATCAAATGCAGGTCGCAGTTGGTAAGCAAACAGTTAAAAATTGACCCCCTACACAACTCTACTGCACATCTCAGTCATCGTAATAGGCTGTCTTAGTCACACTCAAGTTGTCATGCATCGAGTCAAAAGCCATTCAATCTACTAATCACATCCACAGTGCCAATACGATCAATCATCAAGCAAACAGTAGTGCTTGGAGCCCTCAAATCTCGAGATTTGGACAGTGGACTAGGCTCCAAGCACACAAACAGATCGGGTGCAGTCAAAAGATAAACATCATCCCCCCCACACTTAAGTTCGACATTGCCCTCAATGGAGAAGAGGAAAGGAAAGGGGAACGATGTTACCGGTGTGTACAGACTGCAGGAGACTGGAAGTGGACCAGTCGGCATGGAACGGACTGGAGAGAGGACCAGTCGGGAACACAGGCAGAGCTAAAGGAAACCAAAAAGCTCAAACACATACGTTAGGTCCAATGGTCAGCCCAATAGTACAGCATCCAAAATGAAAAGAGAAAGAAACAAAAACCGACACAAAACAGTTTGCATGCTGACAAAGGCCAAAAACACTCAAAACATGCCCCTAGGGCCCTCCAAGACCGGTGAATTCGATCTGATCCATAAGGTCATCGATGCCATCCTCCGGTGGCTGCCGTGGCGGTGAATGCTCCCACCGGGTGGTCCAGTGGTGCTCCGCTGGAGGGTGACACGCCTGGAGCAGATGCTCGGAATACTCCATCAGACGGCGGCCTCGATCTCTCTCCCGCTCGATGAGAGCAGTAGTGACTCCCATGCTGGTCTCCAAGCGGCCAAGGCGCTCATCAACGCCCGTCATTCTGGACCGGTACTCGGCCTGGTGGGCCGAATACTGCTGGTAGAACTAGACATGATGGTCCATGAGCTGCTGGTTCTGAAGACCGAGCTGCTGGAACTGGAGCCCCATCTGCTGGAACTGCTCCATGAAGAAGTCCATAGACGGGCCGGAGGCCATCGACGAACCAGAAGGACCAGAGGAGGACTCACCTCTCACCGGTCTCCGTCGAGGCTGCTGGTGGAGAGAGCTAGGGCTCCGGCTCATCGGCATCCATCGCGCCGTCATCATCATCATCCTCCTCATCCTCCTCCTCGGCGGAGTAATCATCATCCTCCTCGTCCTCATCAAGATCCACCACTTCCTCGGGAGGCATAGAAAGCCCATCCACCTAGGTGCGGACATCATCAGTGGCCAGGAGGCGTGCGCTGTGAAGCACGTCCCGGCTGAGGGGGCGGAGCCGCCCTGTTCAGAAGCATCATGCAGCCCCTCGAAGCTGATCCCGAAATGGCGTGCCAACCGGGTGATCAGGGGACCACAGAAGAGGTGGGTGGGATGCCCGTGGCACCGGGAGAAGGTGGTGGCCACGAAAGATCCCAAGTGGAGCATGTGCTCCGGATCCCCCATACAGGACATGGCGTACAGCACCCGCTTCGGAACCTTATGCGAGCCGGTGGCGTTGGGGACGATGGAGCGGGTGATCAGCAGGTTCAGAATGTGGTACTGCGGCTTGAGAGTGCTGACGTAGGTCTGGCCCGCCTCGAAGAACTCATGTCGATGGTCGTGCCGGGCGGCATGTCTATAGAAATGATCCTGGTTCCAGTCGGTCGGGTTCGGGATCTCGACCGTGTGGCCATCGAACGGGTGGTACTCGATCCCCAATGCGTAGGCCAACCCGTCAATGGTCAGCTCCCGGGGTTGGCCACCCATCCTGAAAGTCACTGCAAAGGCGTCCCAGGGCAGCTTTTTGCCGTACTTGAACGTGGTGTAGAACTCCCACACCAGCTCCGTGTAGGTGGGCTCGTCTATGGTAAGCAGCGTCCGCCAATCGCGGTGACTGATGGCGGTGCGGAGCTCCTGTAAGCAGTGGAGCTGCTCGAACACCGCCCACTCGAGATGATGGTGGCGCTCCAGCTTCCCCCTGATCACCTTGCGGAACTGATCCGCGTAATCCCCGGCAACGGCGCCAAAAACTTGACTCACTCCTACTGTCACTCTAGAAAATGGCCAAGTGTAACCACTTCCTAAAGCGTAGTATAGCGGGTTTGGGTTTTATTATCAACCCGGGTCCTAGATGTGATGACTACTCGGTGAATTCTCGTTATCTAGCAGTGAACTTTTAGTGCAAATTCAAACAAACAAAAACACAAGGCAAGTAAACGGTTGTTGTCAAGTCAAGAGAGGTCACCCGGATATGGTTCCCCCTAGACTGCAGTTAAGTCGGATTGCAATTTACCAAGTTCAGTTTTCATGAAAGTTATACTGCGGAAGGTTCTTAATTAGCCTGAAGTCTCGACTAAAGGTCTCCAGACCCTCTCAATCTGAGTCTCTAGCGGGCGACTAACCTCCACCGGAGTAAACAGATTGAGGCCCTAACGAACCAAACCTCCACTACCAAATGGAATTCGGTACAGAATAGCGAATTGGCTCCTCGACTAAAGTCACCAATTCGCCACCTTCGATTAAGGATACTCTATCAACCTAGGCAGATATTCTCATTCTAGGTCAAAGCAGAAACAACAGGAATTTGATCAGGATTCAAGTCATTCAATCATTCAAACCTCAATCGAATATAATCAATTCACAAACTCTGTACTTGGGTTCATACAATCAGACCTAGCATACAATTCTAGGGTTCCCCATACTCAGATGAATGGGGGAACTACTCCATAGAGAAAGAAGCAAAAGCAGATTCAGACGCGGAAATCATACTGTGAAGACGGATTTCTGCTCCTGGACGGTTAATCGGCACTTCTCCAAGCTCAAGCCGGGCTCCAATGGTGATGAAGATCAAGCTATGGCACTTGGGAACTCTGGTTCGTCGCTTTCTCTCTCTAGGAATCGATTTCTCTCTCAAAAACTCGGAACCCTCTGAAAGTTGGCCTTCTTTTCCTTTTATCAGCTGCCAGATCGCGATACCCGGTCGAAATACCCGGTCGGGTATTCTGGGGTTCGACCGGGTATTATCCAAAACGCGCGCATCAACAAAGAGAAAATCCCCGGTCTGCCTCTGTAATCCCCGACCGGGGATTTTGGCATTCTGCCCGGGCCCCTCTCTGGTTCTCGGGCGCTGAAAACAGTGAATACCCGGTCGGGTATTTGGCCACCTGACCGGGTATTTTCCTCCCGCGTCTCATTTTGTCCCAACTTCGCTCCTTTTGACCCAGAACTCGTTTCTCCGTCTCAATTTCAACGCCGGGACCTGAAATATGACATAAACACACACCCTAGCGTGAAATCGGCTTAAAACACTAGAATCCACATCTCAAACGACTTCAGAATGGGGTGAAAACATGTGTAATTATTGGTCTATCACCTGCCATCTGGGTGAGGAACTCTGTTCTTGCTCTGTTCTTGGCCTGTTCATATATGTTTGTTAATAGGGCTTTTGTCGATCCAAAGAGTAAGAAAAGCAACAACCAATTGTTGTTAGTCAAACGCATCACGTCAGCCTAAGCAAGTTAAGTGGTTTCCATTATTTCATTTTCTTACCAAGCTCTTTAGCTGTAACTAGTAGGCTAAGTGTGTGGGCTTAAGTAGTTTAGTCCAAGTTATATTATTGAACAGAATGAATTAGAACCAATACTCACTAGACTCCATTATGTTAGACTGACTGTTAGCATTACTTTTACAAGGAATATTGAGTTGAGGGGGAGAGTTTCAGTTTAGTGGGTATCCCCATCCCCATCACTGGGTTGTCTTGATGAATGTCTACCAAAGGCTGGTATTGTGATAGGTTGCTGCCTTTACTCCTTCATGCTACTGGATCTTAGATTAAAATCAAGGGGGGAGAAATTAGTGTCAGTTCCAGTTCCACTATGGTTGATTTTTATCAAAGGAGGTTCGTGCTCAACCTATAGCGAGTAAACTTAAGTCATCTAGTTCAACTTATGGCAGATCGGGGTTTTGTCCATAGACGAGGATCATGCTAAAAGTGAGGGGGAGTAAGCTCAAGTAGTTAATTACATCGAGTACAAGTTATTGCTAATGAAAAGCTTTGGGGGAGATTATTAGGATGAAAGCTTCTCATAAGCGAGTAGATTGTACTGTGAGCATTGGAAGCTAGAAAATATTGTTATTGCTAATGAAAAGCTTATGGGGAGATTGTTGGGATAAAAAGCTTCTCATAAGAAAGTAATTTATATCGTATGCATCTAACACTTTTATTGAGTGTGCAGGAAAGAACTGTTCTCATTTACAGGTTTTATGAAATTGGAATGAAGTACTACGACAGCACATCATAAGCAAATCAGTACATCAACTTCGTAACCCTGCCGGTCAAGCTTCGAGTGGAAACCTATGGAGCATGTTGGACAAGGAGAAAGTTCCTTTCTAGAAGCAAATTATTTGAGTGCCAGCAGCTAGCCTCCTTACAGTACAGAAACTTGGTGCAAAAGCTAAGGAGTTTTGTGATCCGAGTGTGACAGCTGGAATTGCACAATCAACTGCAGATCAGACCTTTGAGATTTGAGCAGAAAGGGAAATGTTGCAACTTACCATTTCAGGGCTGATTCGCGACCACGACAAAAAGGCAAGTTAATTCCAATGCAACAGCCAGAAAATTCATTATAAAAAGGAGACCTGGAATAGCTATAGAGCAGACTTTTCGGGTGAGACAAAATCAAGAGAGCAATAGAGTTTTGCGTGGGATTTTGTATAGAAAAGTCGGCACAAGAGTCGGGGAGGCTTTTGGGTTCTGATACAGGACTGTAACAGTGTCTCTATTAGTTGGATAGCTAATAGAGTGTGAAAAGAGTGAGGTTCGATCTTGCGGGGAGCAGATTGAACAGGTTTGAGTGTTCCATTGTAAGCTCGAAGAACTTCAAAGCCAAATCATTAGTGAATCGTCGGAGAGCGCCAAAAGCGTGACGCCGACCGTGGACTAGTCGACGTTGGGATTCTTATTCTCCCAACGTTGGAAACCACGTAAAAATCTCGTGTGCACTGTGCCATCTCTCTTCCCTGCCATCTGGGTGAGGAACTATGTTCTTGCTCTGTTCTTGGCCTGTTCATATATGTTTGTTAACAGGGCTTTTGTCGATCCAAAGAGTAAGAAAAGCAACAGCCAATTGTTGTTAGTCAAATGCATCACTTCAGCCTGAGTAAGTTAAGTGGTTTCCATTATTTCATTTTCTTACCAAGCTCTTTAGCTGTAACTAGTAGGCTAAGTGTGTGGGCTTAAGTAGTTTAGTCCAAGTTATATTATTGAACAGAATTAAAATTATTTGGGCCGAGTCCTCAAGCCCAACACCAGTTTGGCGCTTCAAACAAAAACACACAAAATCGTGTTCAGCTGTATCTATTTCGATCAAACATAAGAAATTTCCTGTTCTTTCACTTGTTCTCGGAGAAAGGTTTGACTGGGTTTTTGCAGGAGACGAATCAAGTGAAATGAGACTAAATTGAAGGGGAACGTCTCGCGCTCAACGTACCAACACGTGGTATCAGAGCCCGGCTCCGTTGAATAAGGTTCAACGACCTCCGGAGAATCGTAATGGCGTCGACCTCGGCAAACAGCGGTGACTTCTTTCTCAGTGATGGATTCTCGGTAAATCGGCCTCCGCGATTTGAAGGAATCCATTACCGGTACTGGAAGGACAGGATGAAACTCTTCTTTCTCTCCAATGATCCAGAACTCTGGATGATCGTACAGGAAGGACCCTACGAAGTGAAGACTGCACGATAGGAGTGGACAGACGACGACAAACATAAAATTCAGCAGAATTCACGGGCAACCAATATCATGTATTGTGCCTTAGGACAAGAAGAGTATCATCGTATTCATGGATGCAAGACAGCGAAGGAGATTTGGGATAAGCTCCAAATTACATATGAAGCCATGGAAGAGTCTAAGAATTTGGCTGAGATAGAACTCGACAACTTGAGTGAGTCTGGCATCACTTGTGAAGAATTGTTAAGAAAAGAAGACAGTAATGTGCAAAGTTGCTTTGCCTTGAAGGAAGTTGCAGAAGTAGTGAATGGAGGTTTTGAGCATATGAACGATGAAGAATTGGTTATGATTGGTGAACATATTAACACCCTACTTAGCCGAAGAAAGGAACAAAGAAGGTACTTGGTAAACAGAAGCAAAGCAACAGAATCTGAAGTTCAAGATCAAGGACTTTCAAAGGCAAAAGCGGTCACTTGGAGCTGTTGTGAGACTGAAAGCGAAGAAGAGGATGAAGTTGAACATAAGGCGTATATGGCAATTTCCCTCACAAAAGAGGAACCTAAGAAGAAATTCTCCAAGAAGGTTCATCGAGGTTCAAGTGAGGTAAATGATTCTGAGCCCTCTGACTTTGAATACTATAGTGAGGATGAAGAAATGACTAGGACTATAATTGAAATCCAGGAGGAGTTTCGCAGAGTCAAAGCTAGACATGATAAGCTCAGCAATAATTACAAAGATGAAGTAGCTAATCATGAAAGTACTAAACTAGAACTAGAAGAATTGAGACTCGAAAATGATAAGCTTAGAAATGACTACGAAAGTGAACTAGCTAATCATGAAAAGACTAAGCTTGAACTAGATAAGTTTAGATTTGAAAATGACGAGTTTAGCAAGAGACTAGTTGGGTCTGAAATAAGTAAGAATGGAGTTGGTAATCACTGCAAAACCAACAAGAAATCAGGAGTGTTAAGTGGCAGTGGAAGTGACAGTCCTAGTGATACTAATGAGAAGAATAGTTCAGATGATAGTGAAAATATCAGAATGCTGAAAATAAATAATAACGATTTAATCCGACAAGTTAAGAGTTTGAGACTTGAAATCAATAAGCTCATGAATGAAACAAAATACTACTGGAATAGAAAAACCAGGAATAATGAGTATTTTTATCTTCAGAACAGGAAAACCTGTTATACCTGTCACAAGTTAGGACACCTAAGTAGGAATTGCTCATGGAATAAAAATTATCGTGTTAATTCTCAGAGAAGAAAGGAACCCAAGTTTATCTGGGTTCGCAAAACAACATGATTGTTAAGTGTGCAGGTTTGTTCCCAAGTGAGCATGGGAACAATTAGACGAACTGTCGGAATTGGTGCTCACATCGTATGAAAGGTAATAATCAAGTTGCTTGCTAGTCTTAACAAAGGTAAGTATGTGCGGTTATACTTGAGAATAACACTTAGTGTGCAATCACTCTACAGTAGATATTGGGAAGAATCTTATGCTTGCGATCTAAGTTGATATGTTTGTTAGAAGTTCGAAATATACCTATATCAGTCAAGCGAATAACACAGTAAATTGAGTTGTGCCTGAAAATGGATTGAACAAGTTAGAAAGCTCCTATTCACATGCTGGTGTAACTCTAAGAAGTAAGATCTGAATGAAGACATGTCCTGTGAGTTTTTGGAAGGCCAGCCAAGTGTGATAGCATAGGAAAGTAAGTGGTTCTACCCTCATTAATTGATCCTGGCCATATCCACCAAGCCTAAAAAAAAAAAAATGTAGCGATGCAAGGATCAGAACCACAACAAGTTATAAAAGCAAATGAGATCGGCCTCTTGGTATATATCTTTTGGTCTTTCAAATTTATGAGCCTTGAGGTGTCCAATGGAACCTGGATGCCAAAGGAAGTTGAGTTTGAGTTTTGCAGGAAAAGTTAAGGCGGTCGCCATGAAAAAGATTCATTCAAGGATAATCTTGGCTTATCTCTACAGGATGGTATCATAAGGAAGGTCATATATTTATTATTTGTTTACTCTCCTAGGAGAAGCTTGGCCACAGTGACTTGTTGGCTTTTACCGGTTGAGAAATGAATGACTTGATAAGAGAAATAACATAACCTAAAAGAGCATATAGTGGTGGCGTCACTCTTTTCTATCACTCTATAGGTTGATAACCTATTACTTGAGAACAGTAAGTGTGTAGGTTGGCTTTGGTTGAATTCCAGTTGGTAGTGATTTTGGAAAGGAAAAGGACCTTTAGCTGCAGCTTGGAGACTTTATCACTATGGCTGAAAGAGAGGAACTCAGAAAGGAAAATGCAAATCTTGCCAAGAGAACAGTTCAGAAGTCCGAACTAGTACTCACAACCCACCTTCACATAAGCAAGGGATATACTTCATCCTTATCACAGGTAATTCAAGCGAAGGTACGATTCTAAAGTCTGGTTATTCCAACTCTCTGTTTCTCGATATCTAAGTGCATTCTGGTATGTTTTTTTTTTTTCAAAGAGAGTGTGTATGACAAGTTTACTTGAACATATATGTCACGCATTTTTGGATGTGTGAGTCAGTAGAGTGATATATGGATTAAGGTGTTCAACGTATTAGGACATGGCTGTTCATCCCTAAAGCTTATCTGTCCACTTCCTAGTTGCTATACTGCAGGCTGAATGTCTTACGGGCATAGTGGACATAAGGTAGTTGGTAAACTAGTATATAAGAACCTGTATTAGATCAGCTAGAAGGGAAACAAGAGTATAACCTGTTCGTATTGATGGGAGAACTGAACTTCCTTTGAGAGCATCATAGCTATAATTATATTCTGCATCTGTGTACTGTCTACATAAATCCTTATTCCAGTTGACCTCTGCATGAATCTCATAACCTTCATTCAAAAAGTAAGTTCGTAAATTGAGTTCAGTTTAATAATTGGATATCCTCATCATGCACCTGATTCAGTCACTAATTCGTGTAAATGTAGAAGATATATATAAATTCTGAGAAAAACATGTCTGTTCCAGGATGTGTGTTGAAATTACTGTTAGTTCTAGTTCAGCCTCAATGGTCATGATGTGTAATTATGCACCTTGAGTATCTGTCTTGGACGATGGCTTGGAAAGTTGCATTTTGGTTACAATAACTGATTTTCTGCTTTCTCGGTCTGAAGGTCGATTCATGAGGAGAATTACTGCACCAACGAGTTCATATTAGGAGTCCTTTCTTGACTTTGCATTCATAACCCGTAAATATGTGTGCACATTTATAATGGATGTAAGGACCCAGCAGTGGTCGTCCTTGGGCTTCTATCCAGTGAACTTGGTTGAAGCTTGATCATCTACGGATGGGAAGTGGATTAAAGGGAAGTGAAGTTATTCAATGTCTTTCAACTTAGGAAGAATGATATGTTCCGAAACTAATAATACATCATATGTGGGTGATTACTGAACTCTTGCTTAGTCATATCTCACTTTGTTGGAACTTATCTCCTCAATCGTGGTTGTATGCACTGTTTGTGTCGTGTACTGCATGTGTCATAATGATCTCACTCTATTTCATAGTTCATACTAAGGAACCATTTATGGGATAGTTGAGCATTCGCATGAATTAGAACCAATACTCACTAGACTCCATTATGTTAGACTGACTGTTAGCATTACTTTTACAAGGAATATTGAGTTGAGGGGGAGAGTTTCAGTTTAGTGGGTATCCCCATCCCCATCACTGGGTTGTCTTGATGAATGTCTACCAAAGGCTGGTATTGTGATAGGTTGCTGCCTTTACTCCTTCATGCTACTGGATCTTAGATTAAAATCAAGGGGGGAGAAATTAGTGTCAGTTCCAGTTCCACTATGGTTGATTTTTATCAAAGGAGGTTCGTGCTCAACCTATAGCGAGTAAACTTAAGTCATCTAGTTCAACTTATGGCAGATCGGGGTTTTGTCCATAGACGAGGATCATGCTAAAAGTGAGGGGGAGTAAGCTCAAGTAGTTAATTACATCGAGTACAAGTTATTGCTAATGAAAAGCTTAGGGGGAGATTGTTAGGATGAAAGCTTCTCATAAGCGAGTAGATTGTACTCTGAGCATTGGAAGCTAGAAAATATTGTTATTGCTAATGAAAAGCTTATGGGGAGATTGTTGGGATAAAAAGCTTCTCATAAGCAAGTAATTTATATTGTATGCATCTAACACTTTTATTGAGTGTGCAGGAAAGAACTGTTCTCATTTACAGGTTTTATGAAATTGGAATGAAGTAGTACGACAGCACATCATAAGCAAATCAGTACAGCAACTTCGTAACCCTGCCGGTCAAGCTTCGAGTGGAAACCTATGGAGCAAGTTGGACAAGAAGAAAGTTCCTTTCTAGAAGCAAATTATTTGAGTGCCAGCAGCTAGCCTCCTTACAGTACAGAAACTTGGGGAAAAAGCTAGGGAGTTTTGTGATCCGAGTGTGACAGCTGGAATGGCACAATCAACTGCAGATCAGACCTTTGAGATTTGAGCAGAAAGGGAAATGTTGCAACTTACCATTTCAGGGCTGATTCGCGACCACAACAACAAGGCAAGTTAATTCCAATGCAACAGCCAGAAAATTCATTATAAAAAGGAGACCTGGAATAGGTATAGAGCAGACTTTTCGGGGGAGACAAAATCAAGAGAGCAATAGAGTTTTGTGTGGGATTTTGTATAGAAAAGTCGGCACAAGAGCCGGGGAGGCTTTTGGGTTCTGATACAGGAGTGTATCAGTGTCTCTATTAGTTGGATAGCTAATAGAGTGTGAAAAGAGTGAGGTTCGATCTTGCGGGGAGCAGATTGAACAGGTTTGAGTGTTCCATTGTAAGCTCGAAGAACTTCAAAGCCAAATCATTAGTGAATCGTCGGAGAGCGCCAAAAGCGTGACGCCGACCGTGGACTAGTCGACGTTGGGATTCTTATTCTCCCAACGTTGGAAACCACGTAAAAATCTCGTGTGCACTGTGCCATTTCTCTTCCCTGCCATCTGGGTGAGGAACTATGTTCTTGCTCTGTTCTTGGCCTGTTCATATATGTTTGTTAACAGGGCTTTTGTCGATCCAAAGAGTAAGAAAAGCAACAGCCAATTGTTGTTAGTCAAACGCATCACTTCAGCCTGAGTAAGTTAAGTGGTTTCCATTATTTCATTTTCTTACCAAGCTCTTTAGCTGTAACTAGTAGGCTAAGTGTGTGGGCTTAAGTAGTTTAGTCCAAGTTATATTATTGAACAGAATTAAAATTATTTGGGCCGAGTCCTCAAGCCCAACACCAGTTTGGCGCTTCAAACAAAAACACACAAAATCGTGTTCAGCTGTATCTATTTCGATCAAACATAAGAAATTTCATGTTCTTTCACTTGTTCTCGGAGAAAGGTTTGGCTGGGTTTTTGCAGGAGACGAATCAAGTGAAATAAGACTGAATTGAAGAGGAATGTCCCGCGCTCGACGCACCAACAGTTACGACTTGTTTTGTCGGCCGTCCTAATGGAAACCACCTCCTCACTGAGCGGTTCTCATGTAAACCACACCTTCCCCATGCGGTTTTTAAGAAATGGTGGTATTTTTGGAATTTTTTTGTTTAAACTGTGGTATTTCTGAAAAAAAAATCTTTTATTCTATTGCAACCTTACCAACAAGCAATACACTAGTTTGACTTCTAGTTAATATATTTTGTAACATTTAAGTTTAATAGAAATGAAATCTCAAAACCTAATCTTCTTTGTTGCTTGTAGCCATCACCACAAGTGTTGAAAGTAGTGCATTTTAGTAATGAACTACGCGAATAACATATTTCAGAGTTAGAATATATAAATAATGAAATTATGAGCGCAATGGCTTGTTCTAATGGTAATACTAGTATTGAACCTGAGAGGTCTCAGGTTCAAATCCTTTAAGTAGTACTTAACCACAAAAGTAATATTCTTATATCACTCTTATAAAAAACAGTAGAAATTATAAACGCTTTTTTGATGGGTACATTCAGAGTGATATTCTGGATAATTTGCAATATGAAACTATTTTAGATGTTTTATGGAAATAGGAATATACATATTGGATCATTTTAAAATATTAATATTTTGTTTTCCACATCGAATCTACTTGAGCTAAATTTCTGGCTGCCCATGGTGCACAAATATGATGCAATGAGATAAGAAACAATGGTGATAGAACAACATCAAGCTTAGCTTTTACTGTTGAACAAACTTATATTTGCCCATACCATATACGATATACAAACCCAAATATCGCGTAGATTCGTATCGTATTGGAATCAAGGATCAGAACCGGTGAAGCTCAAGCAATTCACCAGCGCGTCCATCACCAGGGCCGCCAATCTCTTAAACTAAACTATGGCACTCCTTATAATTAGCAGAAACTAAACTGGCCACTATCTATTTCTCGCTAATGTGTGTCATTCAATCTTATCATGTTGGCCTGTGTTCCTGTTGGATGAATAGCTTTGAAAAGCTATAAATGAAATTCCTAATTAATTATCCAGTATTTTCCCATAATACTTAAATAAGATGGATAATTAATAAAAGGAATATTATGGAGATAATTAGAAATAATTATCTTAATAGATTATATTTTAATTATGGGAGTAATTATCTCCCTAATTAAAATATGACTTATTCCCAAAGAAAGAGGGAATATTCTGGTTTTCTGCGCCAAAACACAACACCAAACTGCGACCAAGTGTAATCGCAGTCCGGGAATGCAGTAACAGGCAAGTTCAATTATCAACCCGGGGTCTAGATCTACTGCTTACTCCGTGATTATCTATTATCTAGCAAACTAATTCGAGTGATTGTTGGTTAAAGCAAAAGCAGTAAGAAAGCAGTAAATGGTTCGGTTTTCAAAGTCAGGAAAGAGTCACTCGGGATTGAGTCCCCCTAGCCCCTTAGTTAGGTTCAATTGTAATTCCCCTGGGCTGATTTACTGATGATTAGACTGCGGAAGATCCGACAGTAGCTTGGAATCTCTTAAGCTGACCAAGTCCTCTCAGTCTAACTACCCGGCAGACGACTAGTCTTCACCGGGATAGAAAGCTGAGGCTATGAACACAGAACTCCACTACTGGAATTGAATTCCAGTACAAAGCAGTGAACTGGCTAACTCTCGTATAGCCAATCTCCTACTATCGAATGAAGAGGCTCTAACAACCTAATCAGATTCTATCTACTTCAATCGATTCAATAAACATGCATCATTCAATTAAAATCAAACAGTAATATCATCCCAAGTCATTACAATCAAATCCCTAACACAAGGAACTAGGGTTCTTCATACCCAAGTGAGAGAAGGGTTCTACTCCATAGAGAGAGAAGAGAAAACAGTAATCGGAGTAGTCATACTCATAATGATGAGGAAAATCTGCTCCGGGATGATGATTTCCACTCCTATGACGATCTCCAAGCTCGATTCGATGAAACCCAGCTCCAAGATAGCTTCTAGGATGTGTTCTTCGTACTTTCTCTCTCTAGGGCTCTGTTTTTGCTCTGAAAATCCGATTCTCCCCCTTTTGGCTCGGAATTGGCTCTAAAACCATAATTTCCCGACCCACACGGGCAGGCCACACGGCCGTGTGACTCACCCACTTGGCCGTGGGGCTCAAAACGCAGCGTATGGTTTAGTTCGATCTTCAGGCTTCTCACACGGCCAGGGTGCACGGCCGTGTGGATTTCATGGGTTGCCCGTGTTTGCTCTCGGTGGAAATCACACGGCCACAATTGCACTTGGCACGTCCGTGTGAAAGCCACTTGTGCCCGTGTTTGCTCTCGCACAATTCCACAGGGCCTGGCTTGTCCTTTGCACGGCCGTGTGATGCCACGGTCTGCCCGTGCAGCTTCCTTGAAACCTCGCCATTCGTCCGATCTTCGTCCAATCGACCCCAGACTCGCTCCCAAGCCTCCATTCACGTACTAGGACCTGAAATATCATAAACAAGCACAACCTAGCGTGAAATCGGCCTAAAACACGAGAATCAACACTTCAAACGGTGTAAGAACGGGGGTAAAAACATGTGTAAATAACGGTCTATCAAACTCCCCCACACTTAACCGTTTGCTTGTCCCCAAGCAAACCAAGTCAGACACCAGGTAAGCTTACATATTTCAATCAACCAACATTGGGGACAAGTCATAAAGGCACAGAACACGTGAATCGTACTGGTTTCCAACATCAATACATGAACAAACTCAATAACAACCTAGACAACCACCACAAAGGACATTCGAATGCAGCAAATCGAGTAAAGGAAGAGTCTCCCTTCTGTTCACCAACCAACCTCGACTTGACTCAACCACTTACTCAAAACAGTCAACTCATGCATCCAACTCAAGACATCAGAACAGAGACCGAGCAATCTAGGTCCTCACCGGGGTACAAGAGTATAAAGAATATGAAAATGAATCACTCACTCTCGACCAGTGGGGTCAGGACAATTCGATGCGAAAAATGCGCATGCTACTTCTCTCAATCCCTATCATCTCTTCACCATGATGGCAGCCTCTAAATGCTAGAGTTCACATACGGGGTGTCACCACTAACTAATCAGGAGGTCTTAGACACAGGTTCAAATGACTGGCTAGGGTCTTGGACATGGGGAAAAGGCCTTTTAGGTGGTGGAAGTATTCATAGCACAAGGTTCCACATTTCCAAACCCACACAATCACAGTCAAACAAACAGGTATTCCCTTTCTGCTATTCTGCAATACTCAACATCTCAAGAGCACAAGAGCGAAGGAGGCATAAACATCAGCATTTCCAAGCTAGACTGCTAAGAAACACTACTTACTGGGCATTAATCACGATTTTTGGGTAGTGGCTCTCTTTTGCTTTCAATTTTTCTTTGTTTTACTTTCATTTTTCTTTTCATTTCTTAAGAGAGCCACCACTTCTGCACATATTTCAAATACCTGCCCAACTTTTACGCACTACCTCCAACACTCACATAAACTTTAGCAGAAACAGCAGAGAATATGTAACAACCACTCTATGGAACCTTCTAAAAGATGCAACAAGGGTGATTTTTTCGTTATAGACCAAAAGAAAGGATAACACACGGCTCAAAGGGGCTGACTAGGGGATATGACACATCAGGACAGTCAGTTTTGGGCGTGGGCTAATCCTATGCCCCCATCATCTTAGCTAATGACAACGTGAATGCTACACATCATGGAAGAGGGATCTATCGCACAAGAAAGAAACGAGCAGGCTCAAATCTCACATGGCTACCTATATGCTCTATCTCACATTCTGATACCCTGAACTAGATGTATAAACGACTGTCAAGAACAAGTGATCAAATCAAGTCACAGTTGGTAAGCAAACAGTCGAAAGAACTGAACCCCTACACAATTCTACTGCACATCTCAGTCCTCATCATAGGTTGTCCTAGTCGCAAACAAGTTGTCATGCATTAATCCGAAAACCAATCAATTCATCAATCACAACACAGTGCCAATATGATCAAACAGCAGTACTTGGAGCCCTCAAATCGTAAGATTCGGACAACGGACTAGGCTCCAAGCACCCAAATATATATTCCAACCGATACAAAGCACCCCCCCCCCCCACACACACTTAAGCACGACATTGCCCTCAATGGAGTAGAGGGAGAGATAAGGGGAACGATGTTACCGGATGGAAACACTGCTGGGGGACTGGAAGTGGACCAGTCAGCAGGCTTGGTGGGGTTGCCTCCCCACAAGCGCTTCTTTACCGTCTTTTAGCTGGACGCCAGTATGGATGCTCAGGGAAGTGTAGGAGCAGGTGCCTTCAAGAGCGGATCCACATCACTCTTGAGGTACAGCTTCAAATGGTGGCCATGCACGCGACGAATGTGACCACCTGCATTTGCCAACTCGACTTGGCCATCCGGTAGGATGCAAGCGAGTGAATACTCGGATGGCCAAGGTGGGGGCGGGACCAGCTCGTAGTGGTGTGGACTGGAGTGGCGGCGAAGGTATGGGAGGCGGATCCTGCAAAATAGGCAATACAGGAGGATACACGACAGACTCGTGCTCCTCGTGAGATACAGCATGCAGAGGTAACGAAGCAGGCAGAGCGTTAGCAACCGAAAACGTTATTCGCTCCTCGCCATCCCTCAAAACTAAGGTCCCATCATGCACATCTATGAGAGCCTTGGCGGTGGCCAGGAAAGGCCTTCCCAGTATAAGGGGCACTTCTGTGTCCTCATTAATGTCCAGGACAACAAAATCCACAGGATACTTGAATTTGCCAACCTTAACCAGAAGGTCTTCCACTATGCCCCTAGGACGCACTACAGATCTGTCAGCTAATTGGAGGGTCATCCTAGTAGCACGGGGTTCACCTAGGCCTAGTTTCTTGAACAATTTATATGGCATAACATTGATACTAGCACCTAAATCCGCCAAGGACCTCTCTACTTGCAACTTATCAATAGAGCAAGGGATAGTAAAACTACCTGGGTCCTTCTTCTTCTGCGGAAGCTTGTTCTGCAGAATGGCCGAACACTCCTCGCTGAGCTCTACAGTGGCCAGCTCACACAGCTTCTGCTTCTTTGAGAGAAGCTCTTTCAGAAACTTCGCATACTTCGGCATTTGCGATAGTGCCTCCAGGAAGGGCACTTGGACATTCAGCTTCTTAAGCATAGCCATGAAGTTTTCGAACTCTGTCTCAAGCCGATCTCTGTGCAACCGAGTAGGGAAGGGGAGTTTCGGGATATACTCCTTCACTACCGGTTGCGGCTTAGGTGCAGGCACCTCAACCTCCTTTTCTGTCTCTTCTTCAACCGCCGGGGACACTAAGACATGTCTCTCTCTCTCTTGTTCCCGAGCAGGGGGATCAACAGTCATCTTGCCACTCCTGGTCATGATGGCATTGCAGTGCTCATTCGGGGGCGGCGGATGAGGGATGGTCTGCCCGAGTAGGGTACCAGGAGCCCTTTGAGCCACTGCCTGAGCCACGCTCCCCAGCTGGGTCTGGATATCCTGCAAAACAGCCTGTGTGTTCCTCTGACCAGCTTCAAGAGCCAGGAATTTACCCGAAGCCTTCTCCATGAACTGCTCAATAGTGTTGAATTTCTGAGCACTAGAACTGGCGAGAGAACCCACCAAGTCCCGCAGTTCGTCCATCTGATCATTCTGCACTGGGGCAGCAGGGGCTGCACCTGGCTGCTGGAAAGGTCGCGGCTGTGATTGAGCAGCATGCCCCTGCATGGGCTGATAAAGAGACTGTTGTTGCTGCTGGAATGGCCCCTGTCTGGGCTGATATGGTGGCCTCTGGAAACCCGGCGGTCCCTGGGGGACTGGTGGTCTGGAATTTGTCCCACCCCAGGAGAAGTTAGGATGCTGGCGCCACCCCTCATTGTACGTGTTGCTGTAGGGGTCATTGCGCCTGACATTATTGATGAAGTTCACCTGCTCCTGGGGTGTGGTTGATTCCTTCATCGCCTGGCAATCTTCCACCGTGTGATGGGTGCTCTCGCACCAGTGGCAGAGCATCGCCTGCTGCTGTCCGGTCCCTGGAATCATCCTGGAACGATCGATAGCTGAAACCAGCTTCGATACTACCTGCACCAAATCAGAAGGATGGGCTCCCACAGAATGTACACCTGATAGACCGTTATTTACACATGTTTTCACCCCTGCTCTTACTCCGTTTGAGGTATTGATTCTCGTGTTTTAGGCCGATTTCACGCTAGGTTGTGCTTGTTTATGATATTTCAGGTCCTAGTACGTGAATGGAGGCTTGGGAGCGAGTTTGAGGTCGATTGGACAAGGATCGGACGCATGGCGAGGTTCTGAGGAAGTCGCACGGGCACACCCACAACCCGCACGGCCGTGCAAGTGACCAGTTTGGCCGTGCGGGATTGTGCGTGGGCACGCACGGGATTGTGCGTGGCCACGCACGGCCGTGCAAGGTGCAATCCTGGCCGTGCGAGTTGGCTGAGGTTCAACTAATTGATACGCCGCGTTTTGGAGTGCACGGCCAGAATGGTGAGGCGCACGGCCGTGCACCCTGGCCGTGCGAGTCGGGAAAGTCTGGTTTTTAAGCAGATTCCGAGCCAAACAGAAGGGGATTCGAGTTTTTGAGAGACAGAGCGGTTCCTAGAGAGAGAAAGCGACGAACAAGAGCCTCCAAGTGCCCTAGATCGATCTTCAACACCATTGGAGCTTGGTTTGAGCTTGGAGAAGTGCCGATTCAACGTCCAGGAGTAGAAATCCATCTTCAAAGTATGATTTCCGCGTCTGATTATGCTTTTGCTTATCTTTCCATGGAGTAGTTCTCCCATTCATCTGGGTATGGGAAACCCTAGTTCTGTATGTTAGGTTTGATTGTTTGAACCCAAGTATTGATTCTATGATATTGATTATATTCGATTGAGGTTTGAATGATTGAATGGCATGAATCCTGATCAAATTCCTGTTGTTTCTGCTTTAACCTAGAATGATAATATCTGCCTAGGTTGATAGAGTATCCTTAATCGAAGGTAGTGAATTGGTGACTTTAGTCGAGGAGCCAGTTCACTATTCTGTACCGAATTCCATTCGGTAGTGGAGGTTTTGTTCATAGGGCCTCAATCTGTTTACTCCGGTGTAGGTTAGTCGCTAGCTAGAGACTCAGATTGAGAGGGTCTGAAGACCTTTAGTCGAGACTTCAGACTGATTAAGAACCTTCCGCAGTATAACTTTCATAGAAATCGAACTTGGTAATTACAATCCGGCTTAACTGCAGACTAGGGGGAACCATATCCGGGTGACCTCTCTTAACCTGAATACAAACGTTTAGTTGCTTTGTTTGCTTGTTAGTTTAGAACTTCACTAAAGTTTCATTGCTAGATAATACGAATTCACTGTGTAGTCATCACATCTAGGACCCGGGTTGACAATAAAACCCAAACCCGCTATACTACGCTTTAGGAAGTGGTTACACTTGGCCATTTTCTAGAGTGACAGTAGGAGTGAGTCAACACCTCGGCTGGGTGCTCTCCTCGACCTCCTGGCAGTGCCCCAGTAGTACCCGTTCTCCGCCATCTCCTCAAAGAGTTGATTCAGCTGTGGCGGGGTTTTGGTCAGCATGTTCCCGCCACAAACCGAATCGATCAGCTGCTTGTCCTCCGGGAAGAGGGCGTGATAGAAGGTGCCCACCTTGAAGGCATCATTGAAGCCATGATTTGGCTACCTTTAGCCCCCCTCATCACTCAGCTGCTAAGGAAATTGGGCATTGATCTCCGTGATAAAGTCACCCTCTGTAATGTTCATGATGATCTAAAAGCTCAACATGTCCTAGCTCGCTTAGATGCAAGTGTTGGCCCCCAAAAGCCTGTCACTGGCTCAGGGGGAGAGGCTGCTACCTTGGCCAAGGCCTTAGTGGCTGCTGCAGAGGTTGTGATTGATCGAGAACTCACTGGCTTCTCTAATGAACTGAAAGGGAAGCGCAAGATACCTGTAACTACTCTAGCTTCTCTATCTACCCGACTGAAGTTACTCAAGGATGGAGCGGGTACAAGTATCTCAAGCATCAGAGAGGAGGATGAAGCTGTTGAAGAACCTGAAGACTATGCTGACATTTCTGACTATGACTCACCACCTCACTACCCATTCTAGTAAGACTCTCGAAGTCTACTTAGGTTCCAATCCAGAGTCTAAGCCAATGTTAGCTAGAACAAAAGCAGCACTAGCTGCCCCCATTATTGTCTTTCAGCTTTCTTAATAAATAAAATCCTGAATGGAATTTGATTTTTGCTTGAATGAATGGGATTTGAATTATGTCTTGGAGAACAGGCTGCACCTACGTGTTTGTTAAGTGTGTGCAGACATAAAAGACAGGAAGCAGCAAGAAAGAGCCATTGACAAGCTTAGGGGGAGCATGTTGAAAGAAGCTCGCATATTTCCCTGCTCAAGCAACTCAACGGGCAAAAAGAATGGATTTGGAAAGCTTGCCAATGTCTCTGGACAAATTATTCGAAGAGATTTGAAAAGAAATCAGATTGGCGCAACTTACCTTTTCTGTTCACAAGCCAGGAATGGAAAATCAAATCAAGGAGACGTTGGGGAGCTAGAGTATAAGAAGATACAAAGGCTGGAGGCAAGGATCACCTTTTTCAAGCAAAACAAGAAAGAAAGAGCAGTGAATTTGCTAGAGATCTTGTTAAGAAAAAGAGAGCTGATCCGAGTGATTGCTTGGCTAACTAGGTGTATCGAGTCTCTAGTTCTGAGTGAGGATACAGTCTGGTTAGGGAGTATTACCAGCTTAGGCTGAGAGTTCTTTGTTGTAGGTGCTGCTGTAACAAGGAACTTGGAAGAACCAAGTCGGTAGTGAAACGTTGAAGGTTTCAAGAAGAGATCCTTCAACCGTGGATTAGTCGGAACATGGATACTTATTCTCCCTGTCCCGGATACCACGTAAAAATTGTCTCTGTGTCCATCGCTTTCAGTTCCTAATTTGCTTAACAATTTTGCTGTTTGCTGAAGTGTAATTGATACAGGGAAGACGAACAGAAGCAGAGTCTGGAAGGAAGAAGCCTCCTCTGCTTCGTGGTTGAGCTAATTCTGAGAACTAAGAATTGGGCTCACTGAATAAATCGTTTGGGCCGAAAACTTAAATTATAACAAACAGGCCCATTGTTTGGTTTCGGTTTACTTTTCGATTTGCAACCTTAGCTTCTTACATTGAGATCACATCCCTCTCAATTGACTGTGGAATTTTTCTAGGGTTCCTCTTTGCAGAATCAAAGAACACGATTTTCTTCTTAGGTCTCGCGCTCGACCTCTTTCTACAATATGTACTGAACAGGATGCCGATTCTGGTTTGTATCGCCGTGCGTACATCACTATCGCGGATTTCATAAAAGTCACTGTCAATTGTCTTGGGGAGCCAGATCGATCGATCGCGGATCAATCAACTCCGCACAATACCATCTCGAGCATAAAGAAAGGTGTCTGAGGGGTTGGAGGCAACCGAGTTCAAGTGGATCTTACGAGAAGTTTCTCTTTGATCCGCCCTCGGATCTGTTTCACGGAGGTTCTGGAAACAATTGCCCCAATCGCAATTAAGTTTTCCCCTCACCGACGGGAAACACTCGTTAGCCAGAAGCTCCAGCTTCACTTGCATCCACGGTGCCGTGAATGAGTTGCCAATGAGCCATTATGGAGCAAATAATGGAGGATGCATCTCTGGAACGTGTTATGTCAATAAGAAGCAGATGTTATCTTGGAAGCCATAATCCACGACGATAGAGCAAAAGAGATTGCAGCCATTCCTGTGGATTTTTGACGTAAAGATGGAAATATTTATATCACCAGAGGTTTGCTATATACATATATATGTAGAGCACTTCTACTATACTATATAGTATTGGTGCTTTAATGTACAACTTTAAATTGTACCATAACATTAAATGTACAAGTTTAGGTTGTACCATAAAGTAATTTGTACCATTATGTTATGGTACAACTTTACAACTTGAAGTTGTACCATCACATAAAGGTACAAGTTCAAGTTGTACCATAAAAGAATTTGTACAAAAAGTATAGGTACAATTTGAAGTTGTACCATAACGTAAATGTACAATTTTAAGTTGTACCATAAAGGCAAAACCCTATAGCACCAATACTATATAGCATTGTAAAATTCCTCATATATGTATGGAAATTTTGTTTGATAGTTGTTGCAGGACAAAAGAATTCCTAATTGATACAAAGATGACTTGGATCGGTGGCATTTATACACACAAGAAAGGGAATTAATTTCCCCAATTTTGTGTCCCATCAACGAAGATGCCCAGCTCACCCAACCAAAAATATTGGAGCTAGCATGTGTGTAAAAGAGATGCGGCAATGATTTTCTTCGCAATTAATTGGACCGGGCAGCAGCTTTGGGCGGAGTCCCACACCTTCAAAAAGGGAAAATTGGTCCGAGTTTCACTGGAAGTCGAATAAGTTCTTGTGATGATGACAGAAGGGTTTTTCCCTATGGTCTTGTTGATGCTCGACGGCCAAGTAAGCTCCACAAGCCCGCGTTATCCTATGCTTTCCTTCCTGGGCTGCTCACTATGCGGACAAGGCTCAAAGAAGTTGGACTCTGCACTGATTATGATGGTCACCAATCGGATGATGATTCATTGCAAAGTCAGAAGACTATGAATTCCAGAAAAGGGTAAGAACGGAAACCTTTCTCTTGAGTTATCAATAAATGATAAACTGGAATCGATTTCACATATCTTTATGTTGAGTCAACAAACTTGATTCAGCAAATTGAATATCATGGGATATTTTGTTTTGAATATATGTTATTATGTGGAACTAACAATCTATGCAGAAATATCACAATCAATGATGAGGAAAAAGGAAACAATTCAAAGTAGGGGTGGTTATATGGTCCGGTCCGGCTAAATTGGCCCAAATTGATCTAGTCCAGTCCGGTTTTTTTGAGAATATAAGCACCGAAGATTGGATTGGATAAAGTCCGGTCTTAATCCGGTCCGGTCTTGACCCGGTCCGGTCCCAATTCGGTCTTGATTTTATATTGAGATTGTGGGAATTTGAGTGACCTAAGGCCTAAAAGGGTGAGGAGTTGGTTAAGTTTTGTACTAAGTGTAAAGGTTTGTGACCGTTTATGCAAATTACCCTTAAGTTTTGGGTGTTGAGCTCTCTTATCCGGTCTTTATCCGGTTTTTTAACTCAAATCTAAGCCCAAAGATTGGATTGGATAGTTTACTATCCGGTCCCGGTCCGGGTTATACAGTCCGGTTTCCGGTTTTTCATCTGGTCCCGGTCCAAATAGGCAGCCCTAATTCAAAGTGATTGCTTGCCCTCAAAGGAGTTACCATATCAAGCAAAAAGGGAATCAAATCAAGGAGATACTTGCCGCATAAGGGATTACAAATAAAAGGAAATGAAGGCTCACATCAACTATAAATAGGAGAGTCATTTGCAGGCTAAGACACCTTTTTGCAAAGTTCTCTTCTCCCTTGTAATAGCGAAATTGTGTGATCATATTTTGTGGTGTGAATAGCTTGATATCTCGGGGATTGAGATATTCGAGCTAGGTCGGGTTTTAGGGTAGAAGTGCATTTGTAATTGGGGCTAGTACAAGAGCAAGAGGGGATTCTTGCTTGGGAGTTGCACTAGGTGGATTGCTCTTCAATCAGATGCACCAATTGATATTCATGCACCAATCATACGTGCTAATCTCTCACTATTGAAATCTGAATTAACTTGTGCATTGACCACGTCAAAAGTATCCTTTATTGACCTAGCTTGGTCTAACAAGTGGTATCAGAGCCTGGCTTCCTCAAAAAGATCGAAAGATCTGCGAGGAAACTGAGATCCGATATACCAAGCATGGCTAGTGGGTCATCTACAAATCATGGTTCTAATTCTACTCATATGGAGGGTCTTTTATATGTTAGACCACCATGGTTTGATGGATACAGCTATTCCTTTTGGAAAACACGTATGATTGTTTTCTTTAAAGGGATGGGTTTTGACATTTGGAATGTAGTTGAGAATGGTGTGGGTGATATCAAAGATGATCCTAACACATGGTCTAGCGATGATCTAAAAAAGATGGAGTTAGATGCTAAAGCAACGAATGTCTTATATTGTGCGATATGTCCAGATGAATTCAATAAGGTGAACAGGTGCAAGACGTCACATCAGATCTGGAAAACCTTGGAGGTATCACATGAAGGGACAACTGAGGTAAAAGAGTCCAGGATATATCAATTGGTGCATGAATATCAGATGTTCAAAATGCACCCAGGTGAGTCTATCTCTGATATGTATGTGCGGTTTAACTTAATAGTAAGTAGACTTAGTGCGTTAGGAAAATTTTTTGATAATGCTGAATTGGTCAGGAAAATTCTTTGGTGTCTACCCAAAGAATGGATGCCTAAGAAAACTGCCATAGAAGAGGCTAAAAATCTATCTACTCTCAGTATTGAAAATTTGATAGGATCTCTAATTAGTCATGAAATTGCCTTAAAAGCTCAAGGTGATGAGAATAATGACAAGAAAAATAGGAATTTAGCATTTAAGGCGTGTAAGAAGAAAGTCTCAAATGATGAACGATCAGGAGATGATTTCGATCAAGGGTTTGCTCTCATTTCAAAAAATTTCAAAAAGTTTTTAAAATTAGAAAGAAAACAGGGTAGGGGTAGTTCTTTCTATTTTCGTGAGAATAATAGAAATGGTAAGGTAAAATCTTTTGATAATCAAAAGAAGAAAAATAAAGTGGAAACTGAGTGTGAAGATCAAGGTTTACCAAAATGCTACAAATGTGGTAAGGGGTGAATGTCCCAACAAAGGACAGAGTAGAGAAAAGGCTTATGCAGTGGCTTGGAAAGAATGCAAGAATCTCATAATAAATCGTTTATGTGTGTTGGATGCAATAATCATAATAGAGATAATGACAAAATTAGGTGCATGAACTGTGGGAAGAGTCATCATAGGAAAGAATGCAAGAAAAATGAGAGGTGTAATAAATGTACTAGAAAAGGACACACTAAACAAGAATGTCATTCAAGAATTGTCTGTTATTCTTGTCATAAACAAGGACACATTAGGAGAAATTGCTACTACAATAACTACTATAGTCCATTTCAATCGTATCCCAAGAAAAAGGTACCCAAGCAAGTCTGGGTACCAAAATCAACACTCTGAATACTTTGCAGGTCATTAGAGAGCAGGAGCAAATGAATGGTATCTAGATAGCGGATGCTCTCACCATATGACGGGAAACAAGAGTCTCTTTTCAGAATTGACTCTTAAAAAGGGAGGTAAAGTAACCTTTGGTGATAATGGTAAAGGTAGAATACTTGGAGTTGGTACGTTGGAGAGCCTCCAATTCCTACCTTCACTCAAGTGTTATATGTTGATAGTCTTAAGCACAACCTGTTATCTATTAGTCAATTATGTGGTACAACTAATAGAGTTGTGTTTCAACCCGAGGCATGCCTTATTGAGAGGATCAAAGACAATAAGCTATTATTCCTAGGAGTTAGGAAAAATAATGTCTATGTCATTGATCTTAGTAAAAAGGCTTCATTCAATGAAACCTGCTTTCTCTCTTTAGGCAAGAATAAGCAATTTCAATGGCATCGAAGACTAGGACATGTCAGCATAAAGAGATTGGCTAAATTAGCTAAATTGGGTCTAGTAGATGGTCTTCCTCAATTAAAAGAATCAAAGGATTTCTTTTGTGATGCATGTATACTAGGAAAACAAACTAGAGCATCCTTCAAGAGTATATCTCACTTTACTACTTCTAAACCTTTAGACCTTCTACATTTAGATCTGTTTGGACCTACTAATGTGATGAGCTTTGGCGGAAAGTATTACCCCTTTGTCATAGTAGATGACTTTTCTAGATATACATGGGTAATATTTTTGACTCACAAGGATGAAGCTCTTGAGAAATTCAAAATTCTTGTGAAAAATATTCAAAATGAGAAATCCCTTAGTGTTAAAAGCATTAGAAGCGATCATGGAGGAGAGTTTGATTCAGAGAGCTTTGGAAATTTCTGCGATCAACTAGGAATCTTCCATGAATTTTCAGCCCCTAGGACACCTCAACAAAATGGTGTAGTGGAAAGGAAAAATAGAGCTCTTATAGAGCTAGCTAGAACAATGCTTAGTGACTATAGGCTTCCTAAGTATTTTTGGGCCGAAGCAGTAGCTACCGCCTGTTATGTTCTAAATAGGACACTGATTAGGGCTATCATAGAAAAAACACCTTATGAAATCTAGAAAGATCGGCGGCCAAATATTAGTTATCTTAGACCCTTTTGATGTAGATGCTTTATACTTAATACTAAGGATGCACTAGGAAAATTTGACTCAAAGTCGGATGAAGGAGTACTTCTGGTCTACTCGTAGTAAAGCCTATAGAGTCTTCAACAAGAGATCCTTGAAGGTCGAGGAATCAATACATGTTGTTTTTGATGAAACTGACTATATCTCTAAGCATGAAAGAAAACAGGATGATGATAAAGATGATTTGGGACTAATTCGAACAGCAACAACCTCAGTCACTAAAGAAACAGAGCTCCCACATGATGAGTTATCCAAAGAGCCAAGTGCACCACCTCATATTGCCAAGGCACATCCTCCGCATCAAATCATTGGGAACGTTAATGATGGCGTCAAAACAAGATCGAGTAAGGACTTGTATCAAGGTCAGACTTCTTACTTCTCACTTCTTGCTACAGTCTATCTATCCTTGATTGAACCTAAAAACATTAAGGAAGCCTTACTTGATGAAAGTTGGCTTCTTGCTATGCAAGAAGAAATGCTCCAATTTGCTAGAGCTCAAGTATGGGATTTGGTTCCTAGACCAATAGGTAAAACTATTCTAGGACTTAAATGGGTCTATCGTAATAAAACAGACGATCAAGGGATAATTAATAGAAATAAGGCTAGATTGGTGGCTAAAGGCTATAATCAAGAAGAAGGAATAGATTATGATGAAACATTTGCTCCCGTAGCTCGTATTGAGGCAATTAGACTCTTATGTGCCTTTGCTTCCTCAATGAATTTCAAATTATATCAAATGGACGTCAAAAGTGCATTTCTGAATGGAGTTCTTCATGAAGAGGTCTATGTAGAACAACCTCCTGGTTTTGAAGATCATAGGTTCCCTAACCATGTTTTCAAACTTAAAAAGGCTCTCTATGGTTTAAAACAAGCCCCTCGAGCGTGGTATGAACGTCTAACTCAATTCCTAGAGAATGAAGGGTTTGTCAGGGGTTCGGTTGACACAACTTTATTTCTAAAGAAACATAACAATGACCTTATGGTCGTCCAGATTTATGTTGATAACATAGTTTTTGGTGCTACCAATGAAGCTATGTGTGTAGAGTTTGCCTCCTCCATGCAACAAAATTTTGAAATGAGTATGATGGGTGAGCTTACCTACTTCCTAGGACTTCAAATCCAACAAACTTCAAGAGGAATTTTCATTAGTCAGACAAACTATACTCAGTCCATGTTGACCAAGTTTGATCTTAGTTGTCTTAATCCTAGTCCGACCCCAATGGCTACCAATATTCAACTAGGCAAGGATGAAGGTGGTATAGATGTCGATGAACGTAAATATCGTGGGATGATAGGCTCACTTCTCTATCTCACGGCATGTAGGCCAGACATTATGTTTAGTGTTTGTATGTGTGCTCGTTTTCAATCCAAGCCTAAGGAAAGTCATCTTAGTGCTGTTAAGCGCATCTTCCGTTACCTGAAAGGTACACCTACCTTAGGCCTATGGTATCCTAGGGAAACAAATCCTGAACTTATGGGATTTAGCGATTCAGACTTTGCAGGAAGTAGAACGGATAGAAAGAGTACCTCTGGAACCTGTCAATTTTATGGTCGATCCTTAATCTCGTGGTTTAGTAAAAAACAACACTCCGTAGCTCTCTCAACCGCTGAGGCTGAGTATATTGCTGCAGGAAGTTGTTGTCAACAACTACTATGGCTAAGAACTCAACTAGCAGACTATGGGATTATAACTCCTACCGTCCCTATTTTATGTGATAATACGAGTGCTATCAATATGTCCAAAAATCCGGTCCAACACTCTAGAACAAAACATATAGAAATTAAATATCACTTTCTTAGAGAGCTAGTTCAGAGTAAAACCGTGTCTATTTCCTTCATACCTACGAGTGAACAACTAGCGGACATTTTCACTAAACCACTACCTATAGATCAATTTTTATTTATTCGTAGTGAGTTAGGAATGATTTTCCAATCCGATCTTGCTGATTTTGGATCCTGATCTTACCTGTCTTGATTGTTTATTTTTTTTCTATATAATTAAATCAACAAATATTAAAAAAATAATAAAAAAAAGGGAAAGAAACACAATCGCACAGTAACACAGCAATAATACATAGTAATAATAATAATTAAAAAAAAAGCAAAACGGCAGCTTCCCCCTGTTGCGCAGCGACTTCGCTTTTTCCAGCGTATCATATCGCCGATTCCTCTTTCCCTTTCGCAGCGACGACTTCGCCTTCCCCGATTTCCGATCGAAACCCAAATCAGCTAAGACATGTCTCTTGCCAAATCGATCTCATTACCTTCCTCTGTAATTCCAGATCTTCTTTCCCCAGATAACTTCCTCTCCACTTCCTTTTCCCCCTCATCGATTTTATCCATTTTTGGTCTCTCTTTTCCGATCGTCGATTCTGAATCACACAGTATGATTTCCTTGCTTCTTTGCTCACGATCTCCCGGAGAAAACGCCGGCGTGGCTGTCCTTTTATACTCTGTCGGTCCTTGTCCATTTCACTCCATCGATCCCCAAAGAAAATAACAACAATATTCTCTGTGCTTCACGTTTCCAGCCGAAACGAGTTCATGAGTTTCCTCTCCGGAGACTCGTTTCTCATGACTCCGGCGCTCTCTCGTCGCCAGCAGAGGATAGTGTCCTTTATCGGGGCACTCTACCCTCATCCGGTTGGTGAGAATCGTCACCGACATCAACAGATTTTTGCGGAGAAGCCCATTCTGCCAATCTGTACCTTGGATCCCTATGCTTTCGCATTTGTTGACTCTGTCGATCCTATCACCCTCATCGACAATCAAGGCTGGCTTCCTATGGGTGATTCTCCTCCTCGCATCTACTGCCCAGCTGCCGTTCGTGCCTTCTATTCTAACCTCCGGACCGATGGGATCACAACGGGCAAACTCTCCACTCTGGTATATGGTCACTTGCTCACTCTTTCGGTCGATGACCTTGCTGCATTTCTTGTTCTGCCTACTAGAGGCAAGCAGCTCATTTCTCCTTTGGAGTTCTGGTCGTACAAGTTTGACTTGCGTCGGGAGATCACAAATCGCTTCTTTGACTCGCTGGATGATTCACTCAAGCTTCTCCACTACTACATCACCCGAGTGTACTTTCCGCGGGCAGACCGTTTGGATGTTGTTTTGCCTTTTGATTGCTGGGTCATGTCTCACGCCATTTCTGATATGCCGTTGAGCTATCCTCATCTGTTGTTTGGGGCAATTGTGGATGCCGCTGCCAATGACTCTCCCGGTGTTGGTCTTCCCTTTATTGGGTTGATTACGTTGCTGCTACATCGTCTTGGTGTTTCTCTGGCTGACTTTGTCACTATATCTGACGATTGTGTTCACCCCTCCGTTGACGAGGTGCTTGCCGTGGTGGGACTCCCTCCCATTGTTGATTTTTCATCAGGGGGAGATGATCATGGGGTCACGGACGCTGCTACTAGAGAAAGAGACGAAGCGGCCAAAGACGAGGCGTCCGCGGTTGGTGGTGCATCTGCTTCAGCTTCTGTTCGTCCCTTCAAGCTCAAGCGACAGGCTAAAGGACCTCGTCCTTCTAACAGAGCTCTCAAGCGTCTCAATAATCAAAAAAACTTCTCAAGGAGTGGTTCTCTATGAGAATCATGATCTCGAGCAAAACAATTAAAAGCCTTAATTTAGGGGGAGCTTAGGTTTAGGGGGAGCTTGGGTTTCGAGTTGTTGCTGTTGCTGTTGCTGTTTTTTGGCTTATTTGAATTATTGCTCTTAAGGTCTAGATTGAGTCAAGGGGAGTATTAAATCATGTTTTTTTGCGTTGTTGAGTGTTTTGATTGAATAATGCCCTGAGCTATACTTAGGATGAATGAAGTAATTTGTTTTCTTAATAATGACTGCTATTCTTTAATCTTGAGCTTTATGATGGATGAAGCATATGCAGTAACAGGATGCTAAATCAAGCTTAGGGGGAGAATGTTGAGTCAACAAGCTTGATTCAGCAAATTGAATATCATGGGATATTTTGTTTTGAATATATGTTATTATGTGGAACTAACAATCTATGCAGAAATATCACAATCAATGATGAGGAAAAAGGAAACAATTCAAAGTGATTGCTTGCCCTCAAAGGAGTTACCATATCAAGCAAAAAGGGAATCAAATTAAGGAGATACTTGCCGCATAAAGGATTACAAATAAAAGGAAATGAAGGCTCACATCAACTATAAATAGGAGAGTCATTTGCAGGCTAAGACACCTTTTTGCAAAGTTCTCTTCTCCCTTGTAATAGCGAAATTGTGTGATCATATTTCGTGGTGTGAATAGCTTGATATCTCGGGGATTGAGATATTCGAGCTAGGTCGGGTTTTAGGGTAGAAGGGCATTTGTAATTGGGGCTAGTGCAAGAGCAAGAGGGGATTCTTACTTGGGAGTTGCACTAGGTGGATTGCTCTTCAATCAAGTCAAACTAAGAGTGTTGTCTTGATTGAATGAGTGGGTAGCTTAGCTTGGATTTAGCTAAGGGTTGAATAGGTGTGGAGTTGCACCTATTTGGTTCTTGACACGAAGTGTCAAGGTTGTTTCAATTGCATAGGTTAGAGAGTCTTTTATTTTAATAAAAGTTAGAGTCTCTCGTGAGATAGTGGTAACTATCTCCGGGACGTGGATGTAAAGCCATATTGGCCGAACTACGTTAAAATCGCGTGTCCCGACTCATCTCTCTCTCTCTCTCTATACCTCTTCTAAACTTTGTTCTATTCATCAGTGCCAACAAGTTAATCACTTCAGGAGAGATTCTTGGCAAGTCCTTTTGGATTGCTCAATCAAGCTAGTGCTAATCTCTCACTATTGAAATCTGAATTAACTTGTGCATTGACCACGTCAAAAGTATCCTTTATTGACCTAGCTTGGTCTAACACTTTATGCATAAAATTGAGAAATCCTGAGAATGCTAGAGAGATTGACAATTGATGCATGATCATATTGACATTGAGGTGTGGCTTCCTGATGATTAGAGTACAATTTTGAATACATGCTATAGAAAGAATATATGATTTTGTCTAAATGTGTGCATTGAAGAATATATGGGAATAGAATGGGTTTATTGCCCATAATAACGATATTGTAAAAAGTACTATTATTAGTACTAGACGAACCACTTAGGCTGCTATGAAACATTAAAGTTTCAAGAATAAGAGCAGCAAGCACTACAAGAAATTTGGTTTATTCTGACACCCATGTTTGTCAAAATAGATCTTAACTTCGTCATAATAGGTTTATTGTGACAAAAAAATTTGTCACACTTTTAGTCAAAACTACCTCGTCAAAATAAGTCTGTAATGACAAAATTATTTTTTTGTCACAATAAGTTCTTCCTATTTTGACAAAATTTTGTCGTTATAATATCCACATATTATGACAGAATGGTTGTGTTAAAATAAGGGTCTATTTTGTCACAACAGGGGGTCTTTTGTGACAATATTCAACACTTTTTCCCCAGCTATTTTGACGAAATATGTAGTTGTGACGAATAGTTTGTCATCAGATTTTGTCATAATACACGCAGTGTAGGATCTTCGTACTTATTTTGACAAACGAATTTCGTCAAACAGAAGGCAACAATTCCCAAATTTGGACATTTAGACTTGTTATTTTGACGACCTGTTTGTCAACTGATATCCTTATTGTGACAACCGTATGTTAGTCAAGTTAGATGGTTATTACGACAACATTGATAATAACTAAAACATACTTCATTGTCATAACAAAATTCATGTCCAAAAGATGGATATCATTCTTGTGCCACCAACCATTCATGTCTTGACCATCATAACTTATCTAGAAGCACAGTACTTAAAAACATAAAAGCAAACCGAAAGTCTACATCAGCCCTGCCCAACAAAAGCTAATCTAAGCATCCATAAGCTGCCGGTGGAAATTCCAAGTGCATCACCACTGCTGATGTGTTTCCTGCACAGTTGCAGAAGCAAAGGCAAAACGATTAGACTCTGTTATAGGAGCCGAATTCCTTAATGTAAAAACATCTTTCTTATTACCTGAAACTAAGTGTTGCCTCCATTGATTTTCGCAGCAAGTGATTCCACATACGCCTTGAGACTGTCCTGTGATGCTTGCAAGGCATCGATAGTCACCTTATGACCTCGGATCTCTTCTTCCTGTTTTTTGATCTGTTCTTGCTGAGATTTGATTTTATCTTCGAATTCCTGCCTCTGTTTATCTGCATCAGCAAGAGAGGTCTCCAAACGAGCTTCCAGTTCCTTCTCTCTTTCGGAAAGGAGGTATGCCTTTCTAACATAGCTCGGTGCTTTCTGCAGCACCCTGCGAACAATTTCAGCTCCTGACAATGGATTCCCTTGTTCAACTGCCTCTAGATGAATCCTCCTCATTTCCTCCTGCAAGCAACCGTATACATAATAAATACACACCACGCTAGGGTATCTATCATTCGAGAAACCAATCAAGATCAATACTTCACCCAACAAACCCCTAATCATTAATGTATTCAATATACCAACTATCCTCTAATTCACTAGACTCCCTATAATCCTCCTGGTACTAATCCACAACGAAAAGAGTGCTTACATAGTTCTGCTCGGGTTCCACATTCACCCAACTGCCATCAAGTTTCTTGTGGGTGTCTGCATTGACCCTTAGTTCTTTGGGCTCTTCCTCCACTACATCAGATGGCTGACTGCTATTCTCCACCTCCCCAGAATCATCATTGTTTTCAGTAGTGGCATCGGCAACTGCATGTTTTGCTTTTTCCTAGTTCAAACCATGAAAATGTAATTAAATCATTCACAAAGCCCGAAAATAATCATTTCTCTGTAATGGACCAGCCACTGAAAATGACTTCTTACAATTTCAAACATCCGCTGGCTGCACGACTTTCCACCTGTAGTATGAGCATATGTCTGCTTACCCTTGTTTTGTTTGTTGGCTACACTCTGCCGCTGCACATCATATAATTTTGAAATGAGATATGGCACAAACATGGTGACAATCTAAGAACTGAGTTATTACCTTGAATTCAGCACTTTCAAAATGATCACACAAACGAGTCCAATCATCAATGTTGATGTTTTCGGGTGGAGTCTGGCGAGCTTTGTCGGGACCTAATTCCTGATAGTGCATATGGCATAGGTGCTTCCAAGACGCGAACCTCCTTGATAAGGTAAAGTCAATGGCTTTCTTGTAGCTGCACTAGTGATGGAGATATCAAACTCGTTCTGGAACACAAAGGCAAACATGTACTGATTATTGTAAGGCTGCAAAAATCATAAATAGAGATGAATCCGGCTAAGTTCTAGACAATTACCTGTAGCTTCTGGAAAATGGGTTGCTTATCCTCTTCAGTGACATGTTTCCAGTAAAACTTCCCAATGGGAGCCATCATTTTACAGATAACTCCCACCTCCATCTTAAACAACTTCTCATTCGCCCCAACAATCTTCTTAGCTCCTGCTGCAACTTCAATTCCACCAATCTTATTTCCAGTCATTGTTTGTTTCATTACAGCAATCCCTTTTGCTTTGCCACGTCCTTTTCGCTCTGGCGCATATGTATAAATAATCATTATTACAAACACATACTAAACCGATATGCAAAAACTTAAACAAATACTTACCTGATGTATTATGTTCGGTGGTTGCAGTTTCCTCCAAGTTTTCATTCTCTGCAATCACCTCCTGTGTTACTTCCTAATCACGCATGTCATTGCGGGTTCTATTCCTCGACTTCCGAACCGGTTCCTGAACGCGCTCCCGTCCTGCAGCAGACGCTGTCGATCTTGTCAGTCTTGCAGGGATTGATTGGTTGGATGCATCCCGCTTTCTTTTGCTACCACGAGGCATACCAGGAGCCATATCTACAAAAACAAATACAAGACTATTATAAAACAACAATGAGGCTTCCACTGCTCAAACTATAAATGTCTGGCTCTGATTGAATCGTTAGAAAAGGTTTCAATGTGACAAACCAGAATCCATAACATAAAAATGACAAACTGTCAGCAAACCGAAACACAAATTTGATTGGAAGCATAGAATTCAAAATTATAGTCTAGTATAAAACAGAAAAATTCAAAAAACTCGGTTCTAGTCATCATTCTCCATATCATCTTCATCGTCATTCCTGTCATTCTCCTGAGAACATTCACTTAGGTACTCTAGCTCCTCATCATCCGCATCCTCTGATTCTGCATCTTCAGGAACCACCTCCTTCCTAGTTAGCACTCGTTCCATGATTGCGATTTCAGCAGCTGTTAGGGTCACTGGATCGCCATCAACACTACTGAGCTGCTGGTCATTGATGTTGTCTGATGGAATTTCAATCGCCTCCGTGTTTGAATTGTCCTGGTAAGGGTCATGACTGTAAACTGGATCAACCTCTTCCCCATCCCCCTTTTCTGGAACGTCATATATATGCCTAGGACAGACATTATTGACTATACGCCATTTACCTCCATTTTTTGTATCCCCTATATAAAAAACTTGTCTTGCTTGGTTAGCTAATACATAGGGCTCATTTTGGTACCACCTCTTCCCTATGTTAACACTAGTTAGGAAACCATCAGATCTGATCCCATTCCTCGTATCTCCTACATCCCACCAATCACACTTGAATAAATATACATTCAAGTTGTTACAGAATTGAATTCGCAAAATGTCTACCACCACACCATAAAAATCTATAATCTGCCCATTATGTTCCCCCTGGACAACCACACCACTATTCTGAGTACTCCGTTTACTATCTACGTCATGAATTTGAAACCGAACACCATTTACAATTAAACCCGTGTATCTAGTTATTCTCTCATCTGCACCTATACCTAGAATGTATAAATGGTCATTCTGGCCAAGGGAGCCAGAGGCAAACAACTTTGTAACCTATATAAAATAGAAGAAAAAAAAAACCAGCAAGGCATAGTTAGAATTTCCCACGAAAACTTGAACTCAAAACAACAAAGAGAAAATCGTTATAAGTATCGATTTATAGAATTGACCACAGCTTACATAAGTTTTTAACCATTTTGGGAAAAATTCTGCAATAGCCGTCAATGTAGAATTCAGATTATTCTTCTGCATCTCCTCGGAACACATGCTGTCATGAGTTTCATGTGTGAGCAGACCTTTAACTATAAAAAGTGAACTTGTACTATCTACGCACTAGAAGAGAAATTAATGTGAAAGACAATGCAACTTACTTGAAGCAATCCTCCCCCTCTTCCCAATTATTTAGTATGTAGGTTTGAATCTTGTTAAACTCTGGACGCTTTAGAATCTCATATTTAGCACCACCTAAAGGTCTAGTTTTCTGATTGAAAATAGAAAACCCACCTTCACCATGTACATGAGGCCCTTCATCATTTCTATCTAAACGAGTCTCCACCGACTCAAACCCGTCAAGGTATCTCGCACAGAATTCAGAACACTCTTTAGCGATATATTTTTCAGCAATGGATCCCTCTGCATGTGCTTTATTTGTGACAAGTTTTTTCAATTTCCCTAAGAACCTTAGTACAAGTGAATACAGAAACACATGTTAACTTAGTGAAAAGGAAACTTAAAACATTAAGCCAATAAAAACAAACAAGACTGCCTATGTACCTTTCCATTGGATACATCCACCTATATTGAACTGGACCGCCGAACATTATCTCGTCAGGAAGATGAATTGCAAGATGCATCATTATGACAAAGAACGATGGAGGATAGACCAACTCTAGTTTGCACATAATTAAGATTATGTTCTTTTGCAAGGCGTGGACAGAAGATTTGGATATGGTTTTCGAACAAAGCTATCTAAAAAACTGGCTTAGTTCAGCCAAGACGACATATACTTCTTTCTTCAAGAAACCTTGTGCCACTGCCGACAATAAACGCTGTATGAAAACATGGTAGTCATGACTTTTCATTCCAATCACAGAACGCCCATCACTAGTGATACAGCGTGATATGTTGGATGCATATGCATCGGGAAAATTTATGGTTTTCAACCACTCAACACTTCACGTTGTTTCGAGACCGGTAATGAATAACAGGCCTGAGGTAAACAAGGCTTAGCCCCAGTTCTGTCAATGTGCAACTCTTTCCGTATTCCCATGTTCTCCAAATCTAGCCTAGCAGTCATGCCATCTTTTGTTTTCCCTTCAATGTTCATCAGGGTCCCTAGCAGATTCTCACTGATATTCTTCTCCACGTGCATAACATCTAAGTTATGCCGCAATGCAATACTAGTCCAATAAGGCAAACCCCAGAAAGCAGCTTTGGTTTTCCAGTTTAAACTAGGATTTGAGGCACCTCTTTTCCTTTTGCGACTACTACTGGCCTGCTCACTGCCTAAAGCAAAATTAACTTGGTCAAGCAGTTGTTGTCCAGTTAACAATTTAGGCCTAGCTCTAAAATCTGACTTCCCATCAAATTTCCTACTTCTCCTCCATGGGTGATCTTTGTCTAACCATCTACGGTGACCCAAATAGCACTCTTTGCTGCCAAACTGTAATTGTAGGTAGTCTGTCTCCCTATTGCAGACAGGACAAGCTAACCTACCTTTAGTACTCCACCCGCACAACATACCATAAGCTGGAAAATCATTTATGGTCCATAAAAGCGCAGCATGTAACTGAAAAGTTTCATTAGAGTACGCATCATAAGCTTTGACCCCAGGATTCCACAACTCGTTCAGACTCTCAATCACTGGCTCCAAATACACATGTATATTGTTACCCGGGGATTTCTTCCCTGGTACCAGGACAGTAAGAAAAAGAAAAGACTCTTTCATGCAGTACCATGGTGGCAAATTGTAAGGAGTAAGAACAACATGCCACATGCTGTAGCTCGTACTCATGTTGCCAAACGGATTAAACCCATCACTCAACAATGCCAGTCGGACGTTCCTAGGATCGGAAGCAAACCAATTATGGGCTACATCAAAATCTTTCCAAGTCTGTGCATCTGCTGGATGCCTAAGGATATCATCGTCAACACGATTATCCTTGTGCCACCTCATAGCCTTCGCAATATGCTTAGTCATAAACAACCGCAGAAGCCTATCCTTTATAGGGAAATACCTAGCCCTTTTAATGGCAACATCAGACCCTTTACCAGCAAAATATCTATCAGATTGACACTTGGGGAATTTCCTCTCATGAAGAAGATCCCCTCTAAATAAAACACAATCATTCGGGCAAGCATCTATTGTGGTGTAACCAAAACCCAGGTATTTAATATATTTCTTGACATCATAGTAAGAACTTGGCAAAGACTCACCTTTAGGTAAATCCTTTTTAATCGTTTCCAAATTCAAGTTGAATAACGTGTCTGAACTATTTGTAACTATTTTGTTGTTCATCAACTTCATAATGAATGACAGTTTGGAGAAGGTTTCACAACCAGGAAAAAGTGGAGCTTTAGCATCCTTAATCAGTCTTGCTAATGTGGGATCAATATCCCCAACAACCCAGTTAGAGTTTCCAGAATCAGGTCTTTGTGTGACATTAGCTCTACCTAAGTCATCTAACATGGTAGGAATGTCTGTATCAGCAAAAAAATTATCCTCTGGAGGAGAGCACGCTGGACCACTACTACCAATCTCAACAGCAGGTTCCCCATGATGAACCCACCGTATGTAATCCGGAACCATTCCATGATTGTAGATATCAGCTTTCACTAACTCAATGGTCTTGAAGGAGCAATTGTTGCACCCTCGGCATGGGCACCTAACTCTACCTTGACCATCAAGACATTGCATGGCACATTGTATAAAAGCATCAACACCACGTACATACTGAGGACAAAATCTGTCCTTCAGTTTCAACCACGACCTATCCATTCTCCTTGTGCACTTAAAGTGAACTAACCTAAACAACTCAAAGTGCCTTTGCTGTAAATTCCCACTTGCAATGGAACTACAACAGTTCACAACTCCAACAGAAATGCCCAGCTGGTGCAGGAGAAGGAGGATTAAAAGTAGTAGAACCTGGGGGAAAACAAATGCAAACATGGTTAGTTAGGGCCAAATAGGCTGCTGGACACTCCCCTCACCAGAAACAAAACCGAGATAAGCACAGTAATGATGTCCAACTAATGCTTTCAGTCATGGCGATGTTAACAAACAACTAAAGAAGGTTGCAACCTCACAAGACCTAATTACTAACTCACACATTGACAAGCAAACAAAAAAGAACTCGCAGAATTTGAATGTCAATTAGGAACGAGTAAT
This sequence comes from Linum tenue, assembly GCA_946122785.1. Taxonomy (NCBI): domain Eukaryota; kingdom Viridiplantae; phylum Streptophyta; class Magnoliopsida; order Malpighiales; family Linaceae; genus Linum; species Linum tenue. The sequence continues at coordinate 13,377,864 of CAMGYJ010000010.1, read as the reverse complement.
CACTCATAATTTCACAGATTCATGCATTCAGGGGAAGAGAATGAGAGGGGTGCTAACCTTGGGTTCGAATATCCTCTTTCGTTTATCTAAGGACCTGCTCCAAATATATGATTCTGGACGATTGAGGATCTTGAAAATTGTTGGAGATGCTTCCGCTGGGCATGCAATCAGACAAGGGTTAGGGATTGGAAGTCAAGCGCAAAATCTGTTTCCTTCCCTCTAGGGACGGAATAGAGCATGCAACCGAAGCAAGGAAACCTAGAAACTGAAAAACAAACGATCAATCAAACGGGAGGTTGCGAGGATTCTTACATGCACTGACGAAATTGGATGCGGGGACGGCGATGGATGAGGTCTGCGCGCGGGGACGGCGGTGGATGAGGTCTGGGCTTGGGGATGGCGGTGGATGAGGTCTGCGCGCAGGAACAGAGAAAGGAAAGAAAGGGGGAAGAGATCAATCTAGGGATTCAGATAGGTGATTGGGCGGAGAATGAAAAAAAAAGGGGGGAAGAGATCAATCTACGCACAATCTCCTAAAACGAAAGGAAAGAAAGGGGGGGAAGAATGAAAAAAAGAAGCGCCCAGAATTCCCTCCATGAACGATTGAGTTTTCTTTTCAGTATGAGAATTTGAGATATTTCTTCTTCCTTCGCTCCATAATATCCCGCCATTCGTCGATAATTTCACTTAATTAGTCGTCGATAGGTAAATAACACCTATTTTGACTGTTCAGCATTTCGTCATAAGATATTTTGACAAACTACTCGTCACAACCATAAACTATTCTGACTACGTGTATTATGACAAGCCGGTTGTCATAACAAGATAGTCATTCTAACCCGGGAGCACCATATTTTGACAACATACTAATGACAACACGTATTTTGTCATAATAACACCTTATTTTGACAGAATATTCTGTCAACTCTGATTTTGTCATAATAGGTTGTACTATTTTGACAAATAATAGGATTGTCATATTAAATATCTTATTATGACAAATCTATTATGACAAAAAATTATTTTGTCGTAACTAAACAAAAATCTTGTAGTGAAGCCAAACCAGATCCATACCAAATAGAATGGTACCATTTGTGGTAATCATAAGATTGCCACCCAATACTCTAAAGAATGACGCTATGTTTCTCTGTTAAATTTGTGAGAAACTAGGTCATAAGACAAGAAAGTGTAAGAACAAGTTTAACCTAGTGTTAACTTGACTAAATAAGAGGATTTGGAGGTAATAATCACTAATGGAGTGATAGGCCTTAATGGCAATTTTGAAAAATGGTGGTTGGATATATGACGCCTCAAGGCATGCATTTGATAAAGTAGCTAAGCTCAATCATGCATTGAGGCGTATTGAAGGAGAAAATGTTGTTGGGCAAGACCCTCACCACTATTGTTGTTGGTTCTGGGAAAGTGGAAGAGAACCCTACCTCTAGAAAGTCATTGACTATCCTAGACGTAAGTAATGGTTAAGTAGATAAGATAAATTCTTCCAAGTGTGTCTGTGTGAAGAATTAGAATATCTTATATCACATTCCCATATTATTCTCGAAAGCTTGAGATAAATAAAAAATTTGTATCCAAGCAAAATGACCCATAAAATATGAGGTTAGAGAATCAGAATCCGTAGATCTGATTTATGTTGATATGGGTAAACTTGATGGAAAAGACAATAAATAATTTATTGCTCTTTAGAGTGCTCTGATTGTCTAACTAGTTATTCGAAATAGTTTGAAATGCCTAGTTGCATTATAATTGCACTGATTATTCGATATGTGGCATGGATGTGGTAGCGTTAGAGAATCAATGACATGATAACTAGAAGAGCATATGAGTGTGTAAGTTATTGTAAAACACATAAGCCTATGAAATGAAATACTCATTAGTTTGTGAAAACCATTGATGCCAATAGATTCCATTTATATTAAGAAATAGTGGGGGTGATATCCTGCCTACTATTAGAAATAATGGATAACTAGTGGGGGTGATGAATCTGAGTATGAACTCAGAAGAGACAAATGAACCATAAATCACGAAAGGATTTTGGTTTTGAATTTGTTATTTACACCCTAAGAAAGAAAGATCCTACAAGTTTGCTAGAAGTTCGAACTTCCATAAAGATGCAGAATTGTGGGAGAATCCATTATTAACGAAATGGAATTATTGGAGTCTAATAAGACATAAAATCTTGTAGATTTACCTCTTGGTTGAAAAGTCTTGGGTAATATATCGATAGAATCGAACAAGATTTGGCATCTTTGAGAATTACCTCTTGGCATTGAAGTCATGGGTAATAAATGGATTCTGAAAAGAAAAGTTAAACCTATTGGTTTAGTTTATGAGTATAAGGATCGCCTAATAGCTAAGGCTTTAAGAGAAAAGGAAAAATTGTAAATTTTCTTGTTATCTATTCACCATATGTAGAATAACATCCATGTATGTTCTGATTGCTAGTGTTGTGCGTCAGATGGATTGTTAAACAGGTTTCTGTGAATGGTGATTTACATAGGAAAATCTACATGGGACAACCTATAGGGTTGTTATTGCTGAACATGCTTAGGGAGTCTATAGTTAGACAAATCATTGTAAGATTTGAAATAGACTCTAAGACGATGGCATGAATAAACTGGTTCTCTCTCATGGTTTTAAAAGTGAAAGTGACAAGTGCATTTAGTACAAATTTGAGAATGACACTTGCATTATGAATGACACATCGATCTTTGGTACAAAGACTCGTAATGTCAATATTGAAAAACCATGATGGTTGAGAATTTTGAATGTGAAGGATCTGAATGAAACAAATGTTATGCTTAGAGATCCTAATAACTAGGAAAATACAAGATGTACACCTGCATAAATGTTTGATGATGCTCGTATAAATATTTAAAGAACACCTAAGACGGTGTAAGAAAGTTTGAATATACTAGCATTTACAGTCTGCAGGAGGCAGCTGATAAACATGATACCCAATTTAGTGGGGGGGGGGGTACTTGGCGGGCTTACTGATTGTCCTACTATGAAGCATTGAAATGCTATTGAAAGGGGTCATGAGACACCTTAAGAACAGTAGACCTTGATATAAGTTATCAACGGTTGCTTGCTGTATTGGTAGGGTATATTGATGCGGACGAGAATACCCTATAGAAGATTCCAAGGCATCCAGTGGACATGTTTTAAACATCACCGGAAGTGTTGTATCTTGGAATTCTAAGAAGTAAACGATCCTGGCTCAATCAACTATGAAATCAGAAATGATAGAGCTAGCAATGACTAGTAAAGAGGAAAGTTGATTGAGAGGATCATTACTAGAGACTCCCTTATGGGAAAGACCGATCCCTCCGGTAGATGATTCATTGTGATAGCACCGCAGCTATTACTAAAGAAGGGAACCGGTTCTAGAACGAAAAGAGACGACAAATTCGTCGTAAGCATAGTACTGTAAGAGAACTCCTAACGATAGGAGCAATGAGGGTGGATCCTGTAAGATCCTAACAGAATCTAGCTGATCCTTTGACGAAAGGATTATCTAGAGAGAAAGTCCAAAATACCACGAAGGGTATGAGACTTATGCCTACCGAACCATGGATTACAAGTGATGGTAACCCGACCCGATAGACTGGAGATCCCAAGAAACGGGTTCAATGGGTAATAACAAGTCATGAGTAATATTGAGAAAAGTTCATGCATAGTGAAGCATGAATCCCAAAGCCTTGGAGGTTGAGTTAAAACTCTTAATGAGATCTATACTCTATGTGGAGTGAAGTACTTTACTTTGGGGGGTACTTTTGATAGACTCACCTATGTGAATGTGGGAGTGGGGCCGCTCCCTATGGAACTTTGGAGGCACAAAGTTGCTAGAGCTTTCACTAAACCGGGATAACGTGCATGGCCATAAACGCACGGCCTATGAGAGAATATCACTCAATGAAAAGATCTGGTGTGCTACATTGTTTGAGATAGGGTTCAAGACTACGAGTCACCCTTATGAAATCGGAAGTGTAACCACTACGCTAAGGTTCAAATCTTCACGATACCTTAGCTTATGCCCTATCTTATGGAACTGTTGATGCTCAGAGATAGTTTCAAAACTATTCAAGTGGGGGATTGTTGGGATGAATAGCTTTGAAAAGCTATAAATGAAATTCCTAATTAATTATCCAGTATTTTCCCATAATACTTAAATAAGATGGATAATTAATAAAAGAAATATTATGGAGATAATTAGAAATAATTATCTTAATAGATTATATTTTAATTATGGGAGTAATTATCTCCCTAATTAAAATATGACTTATTCCCAAAGAAAGAGGGAATATTCTTGTTTTCTGCTCCTATAAATAGGAGACGCCCTAGACCCTCTAAACACACCTCAGAGAGCAGAAACACGAGATAGAGAGTGAGTTCATAGAGCTCCGGTTTTCGCACAAAACCGATGAGCAACAAATTTAGAGTGGATGTTTTATCCTGGAGGCGACCGGCTGATAGTCTGCCGTGCGCAACGAAGGAAGTGCCGCGAACGTCTTAAAGAGAGCGACCTAGTCCACGACTCAGCCAAATCGATAACCCTATTTTTCTGTTCGGTTTGTAACAGTTCCTCCAAGTCATTACATTTTATTTTTCAAACCCATTTGCCCAAATCCTCTCGTTAGTGGAATACTTGACATTACATTTCCCCACACAGTTTTGTCATTCATCGATCCCGCAGGAAAATTCAAACCCTCAACAGAAAGCCCCTCGTTTCATTGTCCAGCTAGCTAACATAAACTTAATTTGGCCATGCTACTGCTTGCTCAAATGAAATATAGTAGCTAGCTAGGTTATTCAAGACAGACTGTTTAATGGGTATCTTTATTTCAATAAGTTATCATTTGACCAATTGTCGGCTAATGTCCTTCACCTGGCTAAATATCATGTGAGAGATTATATCTATATGGATTGTTTGGACGAGGGGTTCGGCTCTAAATCTCATATATATACATCATTTAGCTAAAATGAAAGTCATGAAGTCGTAGTAATATCATATTCCTAGCAATTTAAACCCAAATCTCATATTTTTCAATTGTCTCATTGTGTGTATACAAAGATATTGACCTCGAAAACCCATGCCATAGATTGAATAATAATGATCACCTGTGTACGTATATTGAACTGACAAGCTAACTAGTTTAATTTGTCCTTGTAAGTAGTGAAGTCCTAGTAAATCGTGCATGCTGCTTCAGGTGAAATGAGGAATCCAATAATCAGAAAGAAGCAAAAAAAAAAAAAAAAACAAACAACAGCTACCCGGCCATATATATATGGTCTCCTCTAGAATGAGCTAGCTAGCTATACTACTTGAGAATCATACATACTACAAAGAGTATATTTCTTTTCTCCCCGAAAGCTTAGGATCATGCAGACAGGCAACCACCGATTCATATAACTATATTATCTTCCCATTCAACATGTCTCAAAGCCATATATTTGAGAATAAAATACAGAAATAGAGAGAGAAAGAGAGGGGAAATTGAATAGAAAAAACATTATTGCTTCCACTCCAAGCAGTGGTGTGGTGTGTCGCATGCTGCTGTATTGTTCTTCATTTCTTATTATATATTCTTTGCAGCAAGTTTGTCAAAAAAAAAAAAAAGTTGCTTGCTTGCTTGCTTAATTCCTCACCCAAAAGAGAGGGAGAATGAGAGGAAGGAAGTGTTCCTCATGGATATTATAAATTCTGTTGTTTACAGTTGATTAAGTTGAATTCTAGCTTTTAATTTAGTGAATTAAGTCAGCCATCCAAAAACGACTTAATTATTAATATAAAAAAAACAATTATGCTTTACAATTTTAAAAGGAAAATGGTGATAGCATGATTGGACATATATGGGGACTGATCTAGGGGAATTATTAGACTCGTTCAATGCATTCTACATGATTGTGCTACATGATATATTCTAGGGTAGCCTTGCTAGCTAGCCTACCACCTTGTAGTTGTACTATAGCAGACCTACCCCCCTATCTTCTAGTTTACAAAATTACACAAGCTGTACCCTCTCATCTCCACAGCATCCGTTGCTCAATTTGGCTGCCGAGATTAGTGATGGCAATTTCAATTTGTCATGTCGGATAATACCCGATTTCATCTGTGCTGAAGTGGCGGGTAATATCCGATCCACATTAGCATGATACTACTTTCGTCCTATCTTGCTCTTTTGTCCAGTTGTAGGCCCGTTTTACTTTGATTTGCCGCAATATTTAATTATATTTATCATACTTTTACTATTATTGTAAATCATATTTTCACCCAATAATACTTCAGATAATTAAGCCCAAGACTTCAAGTTTCAATTAACTAATTTACTCAATTAATCTACCTATTATCCTAATATTTCTTTGTTTTTTATCGTAAAAAAAAAAAATAGATGTTTTCTTCAATAGCTGAGTCCAACATCTCATGCTTCCAGCCTATATTTTAGATGTTGAAGGCCATATATATATGTGGAAGCAAGATTCTGTAACAAATCTTTGCTTCCAAGTTCAAAGAGATACCGAACTAGTTAGGTACTAACAAATCTGAAGTAGAACAATGGCATCAGCATGCTAATTAATTAATGAAGTCGCCATCTCACAAATTCCTAGTCATTAGTCACTGCATCGGGCGCTATATGACACAAGAAGTACAGATCATCACCCTCACAACAGCATAGTACATAGTAGCATATCGTAATCATATAATTCATGGCAGAAACAGCAACCCAACTAGTATGAGCATAAACCATTCTCATAAAAACCAATGGACCAATTCGCCATATTGCCAAGCACACAAAATCGCAATCCGGAATGTCCCCATTTTTCAAAAAGGTTTAGACCACGTACACAAACACAATGCAAAGCCAATTTTGCACACCTTTCTTTTCCTTTTTCCTCAGAACAAAACAAAGCACCACCCACGGCCAACTCTATCGGCGACTGGAGGAGAGGAGACGCGAGGGATTAGTTATTAATTAGGCGGAGAGTACTCACAGACGACTTCAGAAGTCTCCACTTCCCGCCTGTGGAAGTTCCTGTGACAGCCGCACGCTGCGCACATCAGCGCCGCCGCTCCGCCGGGACCGCTGGCCATGAACTCCCGGCAGCCGTCGACCGCGTACCCTCCGATGTTGGCGGCGTGGTTCTTCTGGCACTCCCCGTAACGGACCGAGGAAGTCGTCGAAATCCTCCCCACCTCCGATCTCGTCACCACCACCACTTGCCGTTTCTTCATCATGATCTCTTTCGGTCGGTGGAAAGCAACTCAATAATCAAGGCTTTAAGAAAATGAAAAGAGATCGAGAAGCAAAGAAAGAAAGAAAGAAAAAGAGAGGTAGAACTTGTCTTTCTCCTATTAATGAACGGATATTATAAGGGTGCAGTCCCAATCAGGGAGCTGAGTCACAGTCGATCCACAGCCTGGTTGGAGTGTGAGTGAAAGAGTAGTCAGGGAAAGTCTTATCTTTCTTTCCTTTTTTTTTTTTTTTTGGATCAAAGAAAAGGGAAGAGGAAAAAAGAAAACAAGGTTAGATTAGAAGGGGTGAAAAAACAGAACAGTGCGTACTTTGGTGAAGCGTTGTGGCTTCTGCAATGGTTGGATAGTTGGTAGTAAGTAAATTATATTGGGCAACCCTAACCCTAGGAACTGTGTATTTATATTGCCAGCTCAACTAACAGCAGGCAGTATTATACAGTTTTTCTTTATCCATTTTATTTTATGTCACTTGGGTCAAACCAATTATGGTGCCCCTATGTCTATGTGTGTCAGAACTAGATTTGTTTTGCAATTTTTCCATTTCATGGGAATCAGAGTTATACTATTCAGATTATAATTGTTTTCCTTTTTCTTGTTTTAATTTTTTTCTATGAAGATGAATATACATCGTTTTTCTTTTCTAATAGGAGGCATGATTGTCTAAGATTTGGTGGTCGTTTGGATGCAGTAAAATAATGAAAGAATTGGGCTAAATTCTCACACAATGCAGCAATTGGATTAAATTCTCATGTTTGGATGGACCAAATGAGTATGGTAATTGACCTATGTAATTTGGGCCACTTTCCCACAGACATTACAATTAAAAAACTGGCATCCTACTGCATTTCACATTCCCACATTTGAGTTACTTTTTCTCCAACTGTATCCCTGTTATTTTATTGGAAACCCCAAATTGCTCTCTTGCTGCGTAAGGTGTTAAACTCCAAAATACTCTAAAAAGTGAATGGATAAGAAAAGGGTTCACTTCCCTGTCTCTCTCCCTCCCATCTCACAAAGATCCCCTCCTTACAGACTTCAAATAGTTCTCCATCCTCTACTCTTCTCTGTAGTCACTCGACATCGGCGACACTCTTAAGCTTCCTGCATTTTCATTCTACAAAGACAGCAACAATAAAGAGGTGAAGTAGGTCGGTTTTTTCATCAAGGAGAGTAGCTTGATGGCGGCCACAAATAGTATGTAGGAAAGAAAAATTGTGTCGCTATGAGATATTAGTTGTAGTGCGGACATCGTCCACCTCAACAAACTCCAATAGAAAGTTCTACTCCTACTTGCTTTACCCATGTACGAATCCTAAATGTTATCTTATGTTTGACAATCCCCTGTTGTTAACTAACCAGTTATTAAGGGGTACCTTGAGAAAACGAACAGGCAGAACCCCCAATAGGAACCCTGTGCTTTGTGAAATCATCTCATTTTCTTCCTCTAGAATCCCAACACATAATAGGTTAGATAAGTTGCACTTAAACCCTATATCAATTTCAAATTGATCCAAAAGCTGTTTGATACTTGCCACAGCCCTAATTGATCCATTTGAAAAGTTCGTTGGCAAAAGACAAGTGAGTAATTTCTAATGATTTGCATCAAGGGTGAGAATGGATATGTTCTGTTTCGAGTGCTCTTTTCATCAGACAAAAAAAAAAAAAAAAAAAAAACTCCATAGCTACTGTAAACAAACAAGGGGAGAGTGGATTTTCTTGGTTGAGTTCCTTTACAGTAGAGAAATAACAACATAGGCCACAACCAGTGAAAGCCACACTTAGCATTGGTTTGGTCACACATGCTTCAATTAATCTAACAAACTCAGTAGGAAATATCATTGTAGTCAAAACATTGAATAAAACTCCCAGTTAATCGAATCGAATGCCTTCATAAGATCAACCTTCAACACACACGTAAAAGAAATATTCTTTGTGTGATAATCCTTAACCAACTTTGTTACCATTAAAATTGTATCACTAATAAGCCTTCGCTTAACAAATGCAGATTGAGCTTCACTGGTTACTATTGGGAGAACAACAATCATTCTATTGGATAAAAGCTTTGAGATACCATTATTAAGCACATTACAACACGAAATCGATATGAAATCTTTCATATTATCCACATTTGGTACTTTAGGGAATAAGGCAGGTATCGTCAACTTCAACTGACTAGGCATGACAACCGTATGGAAGAACTCCAGTACCACTGTTTCAGCAACTCCTCCAAGAGTATGTCGGCCTCCTTTGTAGAATTTCACTTCGAAACAGTCCAACCCATGGGCCTTATTAATTTGAATTTTGAAAAGTACGTCTTTTATATCCTCAATTTTCACTGGCCTCAATAAACCTCTTGCATCATTAGGCTCAAGCTTCATCTATAAGAGTTGCTAAAAATAAGTAATAGCTCTTTCTTGGATATTCCCATCGATCTTCCCCATTAGCATTTAATAGAACTATAATGCCATTGCTCCCATTTCATTTACCTTAGTCATTTTAGCTCCATTATCTATTATCAATTTTGTGATTGTATGTCTATGATTACGAGCTTTAATCATTTTGTAGAAATAATTCGTATTAGCACCACCCTCTTGAAACCCATCTTATTCAAGATTTCTTCATGAATAAACTGTCTTCGTCACTTTGTAGAGATTGAAAATTCTATGCAAGGTCCAATTGCTACTGAATATTATCACTTGTACGATTAGATTGCACTTCTTTCTGCTTCCTTTCAAGTTCCATCTCCACCTCCCTTGTTATGGCCGAGATATCTGAATAAATCGATTGAGTAAGAGACTTCAACTTATCCTTAAAAACTCTCAACTTATTGTAAAACATTTTGAGGTTCCCCTACCGCTTCATCCTCCAATCCTCTGCCAAAAGAGAGTCATAACTCAAATGCTGCCTCCAAAACTTAAAATACTTAAAATGCTTAAAAATTCTGTCAACAGAGGGATTGAATCTAAAAACAATCCATAGTGGACTGACACAAGGGCAAGCATTTTGCAACACTGTTTGGGAATGTATCCATCCACTATAATCCTATCCAGATGTATTGCAATAGGATTTCTCACTTGTTTGTTCAACCAAGTAAACCAAGAGCCTAACACCATATGATCTAGCAATCTCATGTCTTCAATCCACCCTCTAAACTCTAAAGTACTTTCAGTCAATAATGAACTACTTCAGGCTTCAGAAACTAAGTCAATACTAAACCCATAAATATCCTAAGCTCACCAACAAACTTTTGAGGCATCGACCCTTCCTTAGTCATATAAAGACTTAGGCTGCACTCACTATACTAGTAGGACTCCCTCTACTCTAAATTGTATGAAAGGTTCTCCCATTGAACTTGAGAAACCTTGAAAGATGGTTTCCAAAACAACTAGACCCTCCCCGAACTAGAGCGCAGATAATTATTCATATGCTTCATATAACAAAACTAACGACTAACTATATCAGTAGCATTACAAGCAAAACTTTTGTTTCTAATATAGCAGCAACATCTGTTCCCAACTTAACTAACTTCTTATTAACATACTTATGTTTCTCGAGGGCATTAAAGCCCCTAAGATTCCAGCATACTAGTTTCATTACATATATTTCCTCCCTCTCTCTTTCTTAGGAAATTAATGAATAACCAGCGTCTGACCTCTTGCATTCCGGGCTAGAACATGTAGATGATGAAATACCAAAGTAAGAGGCACCTCACTTTCTGGGCTAATAGCTTAACTATTCAGGGAATGTGAAAATAAGTCAAAATCTCTACACATTATCGAACAACCCCCACCTGTACCCCCATTTTAGTAGCATGATCCATCCATAGTGGAATACCCAAAACACTCTCAATTATGCTTAAACCTTCATCATGCAATATTTCATAGACAATCCATTCAGACAAACCCAAATCAAAAGTTATTTAAAATCCATCATAACCGGATGAATTCCATGCACCCACCCTCGAAGGAACAAGGGATTGTTCGCGTATTGCCAAGGCTCATTGTCAAACACCAAAGTACTTTTAGGTGGGTCTAAAAACTGGAACATGAACATATTATCACTTAATAACAACACATGAACCCGACCATCACGTCCTAAAAATGCGGAGCCCAACGCCTCAATTGATCAACACTTGACGGTGGCGACAAAAATTGACCCACCCGAGCATTGCACTATCATTTTGATATGTCAAGACGGTTTCTACGGATCGGGAAATAGGAGGACCGACATAGCGAGAAAAACGAAAGCAAGAAACAAAAGAAGACACACAGATTTACGTGGTTCACTAATAAGATGTGTTTTAGCTAGTCCACGGACAAGAGAGAGCCAGTTTCACTATACTTTAAGGAGATACAGATTGTAGAGTAGTATGAGAAGTATTTATATTACTTCTCAATGTGGTCTAACCCTAATCCAATATGGTAAAGAATAAAGTTACAAACCAGGCCCAAAAGAGAAAGTCAAGCTAGACCCCCGTGACTTCTAGTCATCGCGAGATAGTTTGATTCAAGTCATATCAACACGCTCCTTCCTAATGCATAGAACATGGGAGAACTAACAAATCGTATGTTAACAATCGTTTTGGAATCAACTGAAGACAATTGTCCACTCCTCGAAACAGTTGCACGCAATTTGCAGGGCTCTCGGCAGGTTACTGATAGGGCCATTAACCCTCTGGTGCATAACCTTGCATAATAAGATCTGGTCCTTTCATTTTTAGTGGGCTACATATCTAAAGGTTAGGAATTAAAGACTTTTTATTTTTCCTAGTTTTTTTAATCAACTCCTATATTCTTCGTTCTAATTTGGATTTCATTTTTTTTTTTTGCACAGATGGAACGAGTTCGTTGTGATCTACAAAATGAGATCCACATTCAATATATTTCTAGAATTTTTTTTCCATACCGCTAGTTACCACCTTCATACCATATGGTATCTCCTTCATTTTTAAGTCGATTTTGAAAATTTTTGCATAGAAGAAAAGAGTTCATTATGATCTATTAGATCTAAAAATTTCCTTGAAAAAAATACAGGACCAGAAAATACGACCACATACCACCTTGGTATATGGTTGGTATCTTGTGGTACATAATGTTGAAAGTTGTAAATCACAGTTAGTATATTCCTACTATTATATATTCAACCATTCTTCAGTTTGGTATTTTCATACCACAATGGTACACTTTCATACCACGTGGTATGCTCTTATGTAATACCAAATAATACCACCATGATAAGATTGGTACTATATGTCCCAAAAAAATGTATTCCTTTTGAAGAGCACAATTAATCTGATTTATCTGTACAATTTGGTTTTTTTTACTTCAAACGAGAGAGATATAGCCCTTTAAAATTTGGGCTAATACCACTAGGAAACCCGAACTATTAACTTTGTGTCATTTGTGTCCTAAAGTATTCGGTATGACATTTGTGTCCTAACGTATGATAGTTGTGTGTCATTTACGTCATGACAATGTCGTTGACCGTTATAGATAACGGTTGACCAAACGGTCAACCATAAAATGTTGACTGTTGATTACATGGCGCATATGTGGCAGCCACGTATGCGCCACGTTAGCTGCCACATCAGATTGTTATTTTTAAATTAAAATTAACAATTAAAATACAAAATAAAAAATAAAAAAATTTAACAATTGAAATTAACAATTAAAATTATTTTCAGCCACATATCCTCATCTCTTCATCGCGTCAATTTGCCCCTTTCATTTTCCGCTTTCTTGTTTCGTTTTCCTCCCGGATCTAGGCTGATTTCGAGCGATGAAAGGCCAGTTTGCTTCCGACAGTGGCGATTCCCGATTCCCGACGGAGAAGATTGCGGAGAAGGGGACCGGCTCGGGGGTTCCTCTGTCAAATGAAGAAGCAGCTGGTGGGTGGGTCTCTATCAATCGAAGAAGCAACTGCGTTGGTGGGTGGGTTTCAGAGCGAAAACCACTATTCGTTTCTCTCTCAACGATTTTCCCAACCCAGAAAAATATGTGGCCGCCTTTGTTTCACTGCAGCGTTCTGCCGCCGTCACATTGTTGTCTTCCACCGTCTCCTCCAGTACGATCGGAGTCGCACTCGCCGCGGTCCTCGCGGAGCCACCCCTGTTCTTCCCTGAGTAATATAACCGCTCCCAGGTCTCTGAATTTTCTTGAATCGAAGAAAAACTAGGGGAAGGAGAAGAAGGAGAAGAAGAAGCGGGGATTTAGGGTTTCGAGGAAACAGCTGGTAGTAAGGAATGAGCAACCTAGTGAGAATGTTGGTCTTCCAATTCATTCGATCCAACACCAGTAGATAACTGCATCAATCAATTTTTCATCAAATTTCAACAATACACAGAACAAAGGGGGGAAAGGAAAGCAAAGGAAGCAGAAGGGGAAATTTGGGGCTTGGGCTTGCGATTAAGTCTCTGCCGAAAGTAGCTCTTCTTTCCCATCTTAATAAAAGTAATAGGAATAAATAAAGGGCTAATACCACTAGGAAACCCGAACTATTAACTTTGTGTCATTTGTGTCATAAAGTATTCGATATGACATTTGTGTCCCAACCTATTGTAATTTTATGTCATTTATGTCCTAATGATTTCGTTGACCGTTATAGATAACGGTTGACCAGACGGTGGTCAACTTGGCATTGACTTTTGCTGACGTGGCAAAAATGTGGCTGCCACGTCACTGACACCTTATATTTTAAATTAAAAATTAAATAAAACTAAAATTAAAAAATAAACATAATAAAAACAAAATAAAAACTCTCCGCCGCCGAGACCTAACTCGTTGCTCCTCACCTCCCCGCCGCCGAGACCTACTCCTTCTCCAGCCCAGCTGCTCCTCCTCCCTCCGCCAGCTTCTCTGTTTTTTCCTCTACCTTCGCTCCCGAATCTTCTTCTTCCTCCCCGCCACCACACCTCCAGTCAGGTCTTGGATCGAACACCTGGTCTCAATTACTACTCTCGTCGAGGAAAGAGAAGTGGTCACGGTGAACTTGAAACTCATCAATACCCAAATCATTACCACCAACACAACCACTCCCGTTCCCATTACCATTCCCCACATAATTATACCCATTCCCATTACCGTTACTCCCTCCATTGACGACATTGGCGTAGGAAAGCGAATGGCTGGAAGAAGCAGCAGAAGGAGACGACCCATTGTCGAACACCCCACAACCACCGGCGCTGGAGATTCTCAACGCGCTGGGTCTCGAGCTGAGGAAAGGGGAAGGCGAGGAAGGAGTGGACGGCGTCGAAGGAGTGTTGGAATTCGAAACAGAGGAGAACGAAATTGTCGAATTCGAGGACGAGGAAGACGAAGACGATGGAGAAATCGGCAAACCCAACAGAGGGGAGCCTCTCGAGACCATGGTCGCCGCTGACCTTACCATCTCCACACCCACACTAGTCGCTTCGATTTTTCATTTCCTCAACGAGATCGGGAACAGGGGAGAGAAGGGAGATTCGAGCAGATTAATCTCTATAGGGATTCCCAACTCCGGTGCAATCCCCAGCAACCTTCACTTTCTGGGTCGAGTGGTGGGGAAGGGGGCTTGTGATTGGGCGATGTCGACGATGAAGAGTTGAAGCAGAGCTTTTAAACCAGCATCGTTCCGAGCTCATCTTCATATGCCCAGTTGATTATCGATGATTAAAAGAAGCCCTAAATTCGGGTTCCGACGTCGCGGCGGCGAAAACCCAATCCTCGACCTCAATCCTCCGTCGCAGTAGGGAGCCGGCGGAATCCCTCCTCAGCAGGGAGTCGATTTGCAATCTCTTCTTCCTCAGTGTCAAGAGATTCCCGGTGTTGAATCACGGCGTTGAATCCAGGCGGCGATTGTCTTTGAAGAGCTGCGAAGAGGATGGAGTTAAGGCTCCCATCGGTGCCTTTTTAATATTTTATTTCTTGTTATTTTTTTATTTTTTATGACAAAATAAATAGATAATAAAATTCCATGTCAGATGCCACATCAGCGCTGACTAGATTTTCAGTTAAAAACTAACGGTCAACGCTAGTCAACTCTAACAGACAAATAATTTAGGACACAAATGTCATATCGAATACTTTATGACACAAATGAGACAAAGTTAATAGTTCGGGTTTCCCAGTGGTATTAGCCCATAAATAAATAAATAATAATAAAAGTTCCACGTCAGATGCCACGTAAGCGCTGACTAGATTTTCTGTTAAAAACTAACGGTCAACGCTAGTCAACTCTAACGGAAAAATAGTTTAGGACACAAATGCCATATCGAATACTTTAGGACACAAATGACACAAAGTTAATAGTTCGAGTTTCCCAGTGGTATTAGCCCTTAAAATTTAGAGGGGAAAATGTTAGAAACATTCCAGAAATGATGATGTGGATGTAACAGGTTATGCATGGTTGTGAACCTTAAAGTTGAGAAAATATTCAGTGCACCGACTCATGGCCTACTTGGTGCACCTTCTCCAACCAGAGTTTGATACGTATTGAGTTACTTAAATATTAATATACTTTTCAACAGAAACATAGCTCTCTTCTTTTATTGCGATGAATTTCAGGGAAGCCAAAATAAATTGCTTATTTTGTGGGTGGGAAAAATAACGATTGATTATCCAATGCCGATTCCAACTCCCATCCTTGTTGCGTTTAATGATATCCTTTGCCAAAAATATTCTGAAACAAGTCATTGCTAATTTAATTTATTGTTCACCCCCTACTACTCACCTGGTGCATCATCCATCTAATCTATAACACTTCAACAATATCGATATCCAATTCTCTGCAAAGGTGGCTCCAATGAGAATTTCCTTCGAGTATTCTATCAATATAGTTGAACCCAAGCTGAAAAAATAGGAGTAAAACGCTCTAACCTCTCTCTTCTTTCTCTCTCCTTGTGACCTAGCTGGGGGGAACCTTTTCGGCGGCATGGCTGAGCCAGGGCCGGCGAACTGGGCTCAACTGTTTGGGGAGGGGGGGGGGGGGAACCGAATCCGATATGTTGCTCCAAATCTGGTGGATGGAGAGCTTGTTATTCCTCGGGCGGTGCGGGAAGAGGGTTCGATTCACTGGAGAAATGCTCTCGTGGGTCAGTTCCTCTCTGGCGCTCCACCGATTGCCTCAATTCGTCGTTGGGCTCAACATTTTTTGGGCAGAGATGGTAGGGTTTATGTTTAAGTGTTTAGTGCGAATATGTTCCTGTTTCAGTTTGAGAGTGAGGATACGAGTAGGTGGGTGTTTGAGAGCGGGCCCTAGCACTGCGAAAACATTCCATTGTTCCTCTGAAAGTGGGTTTCGGGGATCCGGTCAATCAAACTGGATCGTACCAAGCTACCAATATGGGTTTGTGAAAGGGATTTGTCGTTGGAGTACATGACGGTGGAGGGGCTGAGTTGGGTGGCTAGTTTGCTGGGAACACCGCTCTGGATGAATTAGGCAACGAGGCTAGGGGCTCAAATGGGCACTGATAAATTGTGTATGGGGATGTCAGCCGACTCGCTCTTTCCATAGGAGTTGCATATTTGACCGGAAGGGGAGGAGAGGATCACTCTATTTGTCCATTACTTATATGATGGTGGAGGGGCTGAGTCAGAGTGCCAGCATCGACAGTATGTAGTCTAGAGTGCCTCTCAACAAAAAAGGTTATGGTCTTGTGGTTTCCACTTCCCCAAGGAATGGTGGGAGGAATAGGAAAAGAGGTAAATGAAGTTATTCAGAAGTGCAGTGAAACTTCCTATCTGATCCATCGGAGGTGAATTCTGGGGCAGTTCTTGAGCAGGAAAAGCTGTGCAGTGAATTACAAAGTGCAGAGGAATCTTTTTACAGACAAAAATCAAGTGTGCAATGGATAACAAAGGGGGATGCCAACACTGGTTTCTTTCATGGTATGGTTCAAGCTCGGAACCATAGGCAAACTATTCAGAAGTTAGTAGCTGATAATGGGGAGGCTATTACCGATGTTAAGCGGATGAGTGCCCTGGCAGTTGATTTTTATAAGGGTCTTCTGAGGCTTGCATTAGGTTGATAGAGCTGCAAGTCTAGAACCCAAGATAGATGCCAAGTTGGATTTCAATTTCGATGCACTCGAATAAAGGCTGGCCAAGATTGCTCTTGGTAGACAAGAGTGCTTTATGTGAACTTGTGAGGGTGCTCATCATAAAGATATTTGTCCACTGTGAGCTGTTTAGTTGGAAAATATCCAGTTTATCAATAATTCGCGAAGTCAAGGCCAATGTGGCATGTATTCAAATACATACAACCCTCAATGGAGAAAGCACCCCAATTTTTCCTGTTAGAACAACAATCCAGTTGAAAATTGCAACATTCCACCTTCCAGTTTTCAACAGCAGCAGCCTCAACCAGAGAAGAAGCCCCAACTTGAAGAGTTTATTTTGGCTCATATATAGCAAACAGATAATATGAAGGGCTTGTATCAATTTGCACTCAACAACTGGCCATCAACAATAATGTGCAATCATCTTTGCTAGCTATGGAGAGTCAAATAAGTCATATGACTCATAACTTTGGCAGATATTCAAGGTAGGATTCCTGGGACTTTACCAGCGAATACTAAGAGGAATCCAAAGGATGCCATGGTTTTCTGTCACATTGAGAAGTGGGAAGGAGTTGGAGGATCCAAAGAGCAAGACAAATCTAGTAGAAAAGGAGGGTAAAGCAGCTTCCAAGGAAGAAAATGCAAAAGTTGAAAAATTTGACTTGCACAGACAAACTACATGTGGTCAGCATGTGCATGAGCGTTCTGCCTGTGCACTTACAAAAGTGGAAAAATTCAAGAATGAAGAGGTAAGGCCTTATGGACCTCTTGCACCATTCTCTCAAAGGTTAATGAAGCCTTGGAAGACCCAAACTTCAAGGAATTTTTGTATCTCTTCAAGCAATTTCATATCAACTTACCACTGGCAGAGGCAATTGAACAAATGCCCTCATATGTCAAATTCTTGAAGGAGTTTCTGACTAAGAAGCACAAATGGGATGATTTAGAGAATGTAACTCTTACTTCTGAATGCATTGTGATGCAAAATAAACTACCAGAAAAGACGGATGATCTGGCCAGCTTCACCATTTCATGTGTCATTAGAGGTACAGATTTCACCAAATCACTTTGTGATATTGGAGACAGAATTAATTTGATGCCATACTCATTCTACAAGAAATTGGAATTGAGATATGTTCTTAAGCCTACTCGGATCACTCTCCAATTGGTTGATCGATCATTAGAAATTCCAAAGGGAGTGATGGAGAATGTACTGGTGAAGGTGGGGAAGTTTATATTCCCAGCCGACTTTGTCATCCTGGAGATGAAAGAAGATTGGGGAGTGACTCTCATTCTTGGTACACCTTTTCTGGCCACTAGAGATGCACTCATCTATGTCGGGAGACAAATTGACATTCAGAGTATGTAAGGAGGAGGAAACTTTTAATATTTTTTTGGTTGATCGTAATCATGAGGCATTTGATGACTTTGAAAGTGGTGTTCGAGAAAGGAAAAGTTCCTCTTCCTGTGATAGTTTACTAGCCGAAGAAGTATCACATGTCCTATGAGCTCAGATTCTAAAATCAAAGCAAGGATAGAAATCCTTGCCAGGTCATCTCAAGTATAGATATTAGGGTAATGATTTAAATCTTCTTGTTATTATTCCTTCTTCACTGACATTGAAACATGATGAGTACTTGCTTGAGGCGCTGCAATACCACCTATGCTTCACTAAAGGGTCCAACATGAAAGCTAAGAAGGTCATACCCAATTTTCGCACGCCTAGCCCTACAGGGCGACTCATATGTTGGATGAAAGTTATGCAATGTGATTATTTTATTATAAAAAACATATGGATAGCATGTGCTTCATGTGATTATTTTATGATATGTTTGAGATATATAATGCTTGTTTTAGGTGCAATTGACCATGGAATGGTTATCATAGCATTACCACCATGTGTTAGTATGTCGATATATTTTAGGTGGACAAACAAGAAGATCATCTCGATAAGAATTTCATATATCCTCCTTTTGAAGGGAACCCTCTTGTGAAATTGTTACTTCTCTCACTTCATCTTATACAACCTCATTGACATCTTCATCGTTGGTTTCTTGATGATGCCTTATTTACACAAGTTCTACCCCTTTACATCTTGATTTTTTTACTTGATAATCAACGTTCCTCGACCAATTTTATGCTAGATTTCTCCATTTTTGTCACATTTAATATACTAGTACGTGTGGGAAGGCCGGGGACAAGTTTCGAGACATTCGGAGGTCAAAAGAAGCCAAAAAGTGGAGTCTATGCAAGGATCATGGGCTGGGTGTTATAACGCCTTGAGGGAATGAAAATCACACCAAAATCGTGAAGTGTGCAATTTCCAGCAGCCTTTGTGCATCTTGCGGGTTGTACACACTTCACTTCTAAAACGTGAAGTGTGCACAAAATGGTGTGTTTTCAATTGAGATCACCGTTTTTTGCTGATATCACGACTATGAACAGTGACCGTGAAGTCTGCACTATCGAGCATATAAAAAGGCAGATGGTAGAAAGAAGGATATCTTGGATTTTCTTTAGTGTTTCAATCTAAAGCACCCAAAGTGGCATTTCTTGAGAGAGAGATTGTCCTAGAGACTAGAGAGATCTTGGAGCTTAATTGGAGGCTTTAGTTGATCTTGAATTCAAGGATTCAAGTCTGCAAGATGAAGATCTTGAGCTATTTTGTAATATCTCTCTTCTCGTATGAATTATCCCTCTTCTCTTAGATTGAAGAACCCTAGGTCTTGATTTTGATTAGATGTTAATGTATGTGAAAATCCTATGTTTGATTATTCATATTATATATTCGATGGATGTTTATTATGGATTGCATGAGTTTGGATTCCATTTCATGTCAATTGAGATTTTGACCTAGGAGGGAGAAAATCCTCTTTTAGCCCATTCTTGGCAATTAGGGTCACTCCTTATTCTATGTCATCCGGGTAATCCTCTGAGGGATTCAATTCGATTGATCTCTTGAATATATAGGGTTTCCCTAGGTTAAATAGAGCACCTACCAATTGATAACTTTTTCGTTCTTGGTCAATCTCGAGAGAGTCGATCTCCTAACGGTAGGGATACTGACTCAATCGACCTAGGATGATGGTATGCATCATCAATCTAAATGATGGAACTGGGAGATTCAAGCTAAGAGAGCTCCAAACTTATAATTAACTAGGGTAGTGTAGTTAGGTTAGTTTCTAGAATTAGGCCAAAGTAAGGTAACTTGCTTACCGTATGCTACACCCAGTCGTTGGTTAAACTTGGACTCTGATTGAGAAGTTGTAGTTTGAGCGAGTCATTTCTGCCTCTTCCATTTGCAAGATTCTTCCTCTTCGATATGCCTTAGAACTTTTCGATCACGAGTTGTGCAAGAAGAATCAGCATTTTTCACAACATTGATGGCCATTTTTCCAGTAAGGTCTTCCCATATCTTCTTTGTGAAAATATTCCCAGTCCATTGAAAATTTTGATGTTGAAGATATTGTACGTGTTGACAATTCTTTTCGGGGGTTGGATTTTATCTGATTTAACTTCCTCTATCGAAAAGTAAAAGATCATCTAGAATAATCTTCACTTCTCTTCAAATATTGGTTTCAATTTTGGAAAAGAGATCTATCATCAAATAGCTTTCTCATGACAAGCATTGTTTCCCATGACTCCATTTACGATGCCATCACGTTTTCGGGATCTACACAATTGATCCCACCGTTCATTAGCATAATCAATAAATGATATAGAAGCGAGTTGTACCTTCTTCCAATCCGAACAATAATAATGTTCGAAGAAGACCTCTATCTCCTACTCGCAATTGAGATAAGCTTCTAGATTCTTTTGGCCATAAAACAATGGAATGTGAAGCTTCTCGCCTTTTCTATGTATCCCCATCATGTTCCTGCACATCTCGAGCTCTTTTCTACATTGTACATGATCTTCATACCCAAACTCCGATTGATACTCTCGACTAATGTATTAAGTTGAGGCTTTTTTAGTCTTGTCCAAATTCGCAATGGTTCTCTCGTTATTCTCATTCACCAACTGAGAGACTCGTTGAAACATAGCCTTCATAGCTTCATTCATGCCACCACTGCTTCCTTGCTTTATAAATCACTCTAAAAACAAGTAGTTTGAAAGCAATGTTAATTCGTCAATTTCAAGTTGAAAGCTAAATGTAAGTGCCCTCACAAAACACTCCCTTACATGTTTCACTCAATTGATGTCACTCCTTTTCTTACTACTCATGTTTGCACTCAAAATACTTACTTTTACACTTATGTGCTCACACACACTTTTTTTCATTCTTCAATCTCAAATCGACAATGAATCCTATAGGAAAACTCTAACAATAAAAAAATGGAGGGAACGTCTGAAAGTTTATAAAAATAAAACAAAGTGATCTAAACCAACTCTAACCACTCAAAATTAAAAAAAAAAGATGCGTAAGATGATAATAAAGTAAGGTTTCTCAAACACGAGCAAACTTCTGTAAATCAGCTCTAGAATAACATACAAATTATGAAACAAACACGAGCAGAAAAATGTTTTGATTTTGACACTATAATCCATGCAAACCAAATTTTGCAAACTATCAATAAAATAAAGAACACGCTTGTGCAAATGTTTTTCAATATACAACTTTGACACTGTATAACAAATATTTCCACTTTTTTTAATCACTACCAGTTTTTCCTTTTGATTTTTTGAATATGCCTCATTCAGATTTTTTTGGCTCTTTATGGAAAATGAAAAGATATAAAACATCAAATAAAGGATATATGAATAACTCACTAGGAACTAGACGTTGTATACGTGACTCCCTAAAACCAACAAAACCAAACTACGTACGACCAAGTGTAATCTTAGTCCAGGAATTTAGTATAAGGATATATGAATAACTCACGAGGGAGAAATGGGTTTGAAGTCGGATTTCGAATTCGAGCTCGGACGAAGGCTGGATCTATAATATGGATACGAAAAAATGTAGTTCAGCGGAATAATAGAGGAGAGAGGGGAGAGCGTTTGGAGGAGATCATGGAAATGGGGGAGTTCTGCCAATATTCTTCATCTATAGGAGAAAATCTACGACCTCGCTCCAAAATCCACGGTCGTGGGTTTGACCTCCAGACCATGGATTTCGTGAAATATCCCCGGTCTGTTTCTTAAAAATCCACTGGCATGGATTTGACGTCGAGATCGTGGAATTTAGGCAGAAAATTTCCACGGTCTGGAAGAAAATTCCACAATTGTCAAAGAGTTCTTTTGACCGGGGGATTCCCCAAACTTAGAAAAAATCACCAAAACGACTCTAAGCCAACTAGGGATAAAAAGGACAGCAACATGGACAATCGACAGGCTCGGGACACTACACACATGACTAAAAAATTATGCAAATGACTAAAACGACACAAAAAGGAGAAAGGAGAAGAAATGCAAACCGTCATTGGGTTGCCTACACACAAGAGCTTCTTTATCGTCTTTTAGCTAGACTCAGAAGGCGGAGCTAAGGGTCTGCAAGATCAACCACCAACTCCGCTCATTCTACTTCGCCTCTCAGGTTCAGCTTGAGGCGATGCGCATTCACCTTGATGGGCTCTGTCCGCGGATTGGCAATCTCGATGGTGGCATAGGGAAATACCAGGTTGACTGTGAACGGTCCTGACCATCTGGACCGTAGCTTCCCCGAAAAGTGTTTCAAGCAAGAGTTATATAGGAGAACTTGATTGCCCACCTGAAACTCTTTGAGCCCTTTAAGATGAGAGTCATGGAGACGTTTGATCCTCTTCTTATACAACTGAGTGTTCTTGTAGGCGTGATAACGCCACTCCTCCAATTCCAGTAGCTACATTTTTTGTTCGGTACCTTTAAGAATCATATCAAGGTTTAGCAGTTTAAGAGCCCAGAAGGCCGTGTGCTCTAACTCGACGGGAAAGTGACAAGTCTTCCCATAGACAAGTGACTCACTCCTACTGTCACTCTAGAAAATGGCCAAGTGTAACCACTTCCTAAAGCGTAGTATAGCGGGTTTGGGTTTTAATGTCAACCCGGGTCCTAGATGTGATGACTAATCGGTGAATTCTTGTTATCTAGCAGTGAAACTTTAGTGAAGATCTAAACTAACAAGCAAGCAAAGCAACTAAACGGTTGTTTTCAGGTTAAGAGAGGTCACCCGGATATGGTTCCCCCTAGTCTGCAGTTAAGCCGGATTGTAATTACCAAGTTCAATTTCTATGATAGTTATACTGCGGAAGGTTCTCAAACAGTCTGAAGTCTCGACTAAAGGTATTCAGACCCTCTCAATCTGAGTCTCTAGCGGGCGACTAACCTCCACTGAAGTAAACAGATTGAGGCCCTAACGAACCAAACCTCCACTACCGAATGGAATTCGGTACAGAATAGCCAATTGGCTCCTCGACTAAAGTCACCAATTCAATACCTTCAATCAAGGATACTCTATTAACCTAGACAGATATTCTCATTCTAGGTTAAAGCAGAAACAACAGGAATTTGATCAGGATTCAAGTCATTCAATCGTTCAAACCTCAATCGAATATAATCAATTCATAGAAACAGTACTTGGGTTCATACACTCAATCCTAACATACAGAACTAGGGTTTCCCACACCCAGATGAATGGGAGAACTACTCCATGGAGAAAGAAGCAACAGCAGAATCAGATGCGGAAACCATACTGTGAAGATGGATTTCTACTCCTGGACGTTGAATCGGCACTTCTCCAAGCTCAAGCCAAGCTCCAATGGTGTTGAAGATCAAGCTAGGGCACTTGGAAACTCTTGTTCGTCGCTTTCTCTCTCTAGGAATCGTTCTGTCTCTCTAAAACTCGAATCCCCTTCTGTTTTGGCTGAAATCTGCTAAAAAACCAGAATTTCCCGACTCACACGGGCAGGCCACACGGCCGTGTGGCTCACCCAAGTGGCCGTGCGAGTCAAAACGCACCGTCCCATTAATTCGATTTTCAGCCATCTCACACGGCCAAGGTTGCACGGCCGTGTGGATTTCCTGAGTTGCCCGTGTTTGCTCTCGGTGGAAATCACACGGCCAATTTTGCAACTTGCACGGCCGTGTGACTCCCAGGACTGCCCGTGTTTGTTCTCGCACAATTCCACACGGCCTGGATTGTCAGTTGCACGGCCGTGTGGTCTTTATGTGTGGCCGTGCAGCTTCCTTAGAACCTCGCCATGCGTCCGATCCTCGTCCAATCGACTCCAAACTCGCTCCCAAGCCTCCATTCACGTACTAGGACCTGAAATATCATAAACAAGCACAAGCTAGCGTGAAATCGGCCTAAAACACGAGAATCAACACCTCAAACGGAGTAAGAGCAGGGGTAAAAACATGTGTAAATAACGGTCTATCAAACTCCCCCACACTTAACCGTTTGCTTGTCCCCAAGCAAACCAAGTCAGACACCAGGTAAGCTTACATATTTCAATCAACCAACATTGGGGACAAGTCATAAAGGCACAGAACACGTGAATCGTACTGGTTTTCAAACATCAACATATGAACAACCTCAATAACAACCTGGACAACCACCACAAAGTACATTCGAGTGCAGCAAATCGAGTAAAGGAAGAGTCTCCCTTCTGTTCACCAACCAACCTAGACTTGACTCAACCACTCACTCAAAACAGTCAACTCATGCATCCAACTCAAGACATCAGAACAAAGACCGAGCAATCTAGGTCCTCACCGGGTTACAAGAGTATAAAGAATATGAAAATGAATCACTCACTCTCGACCAGTGGGGTCATGATAATTTGATGCGAAAAATGCGCATGCTATTTCTCTCAATCCCTATCATCTCTTCACCATGATGGCAGCCTCTAAACGCTAGAGTTCACATATGGGGTGTCACCACTAACTAATCAGGAGGTCTTAGACACAGGTTCAAATGACTGGCTCGGGTCTTGGACATGGGGAAAAGGCCTTTTAGGTGGTGGAAGTATTCATAGCACAAGGTTCCACATTTCCAAACCCACACAATCGCCGTCAAACAACCCGGTATTCCCTTTCTGCTATTCTGCCATACTCAACATCTCAAGAGCACAAAAGCGAAGGAGGTACAAATGTCAGCATTTCCAAGCCAGACTGCTAAGAAACACTACTTACTGGGCATTAATCAAGATTTTTGGGTAGTGGCTCTCTTTTGCTTACAATTTTTCTTTGTTTTTCTTTCATTTTTTCTTTCATTTCTTAAGAGAGCCACCACTTCTGCACATATTTCAAATACCTGCCCAACTTTTAAGCACCACCTCCAACACTCACATAAACTTTAGCAGAAATAGCAGAGAATATGTAAAAACCACTCTGTGGAACCTTCTAAAAGATGCAACAAGGGTGATTTTTTTCGTTACAGACCAAAAGAAAGGATAACACACGGCTCAAAGGGGCTGACTAGGGGATATGACACATCAGGACAGTCAATTTTGGGCGTTGGCTAATCCTATGCCCCCATCATCTTAGCTAGTGACAACGTGAATGCTACACATCATGGAAGAGGGATCTATCGCACAAGAAAGAAACGAGCAAAAATCTCACATGGCTACCTATATGCTCTATCTCACATTCTGATACCCTAAACTAGATGCATAAACGACTGTCAAGAACAAGTGATCAAATCAAGTCACAGTTGGTAAGCAAACAGGTGAAAAACTGAACCCCTACACAATTCTACTGCACGTCTCAGTCCTCATCATAGGTTGTCCTAGTCGCAAACAAGTTGTCATGCATTCATCCGAAAACCAATCAATTCATCCATCAAAACACAGTGCCAATATGATCAAACAGCAGTACTCGGAGCCCTCAAATCGTAAGATTCGGACAGCGGACTAGGCTCCAAGCACCCAAATATATATTCCAACCGATACAAAGCACCCCCCCACACTTAAGCACGACATTGCCCTCAATGGAGTAGAGGGAGAGATAAGGGGAACGATGTTACCAGATTGAAACACTGCTGGGGG
Source organism: Linum tenue (assembly GCA_946122785.1). Lineage (NCBI taxonomy): Eukaryota > Viridiplantae > Streptophyta > Magnoliopsida > Malpighiales > Linaceae > Linum > Linum tenue. The sequence continues at coordinate 13,351,592 of CAMGYJ010000010.1, read as the reverse complement.
ACTGGAAGGGGATCAGTCAGCGAGAAACAAACTGGAGAATGGACAGTTCTACACGAATCGAACACCAAAAACACACTAGCACACTGTGCGTTAGGGATAAGTGTTAGCCCAGACGGCTACAACATAAACAAACCACAAAATAAAACCAAAAACAAAAACAAAACACACTAGGTTCAAGCTCCGCACACATGGAGCGAACACCCAAAAGTCTAAAACGAAAAACAAAACACACTGAGACGGGCAACGAGTACAGCCTACTCGTCGCCAAGATCATCCAGGTCGATGTCGATGTCGGCCATGAAGGCGTCATCACCAGCAGCGCCATCAGCACCATCATCACCCTCAGCAAGGGCATGAGGAAGTGGAGAGTCCTCCCAGGGAGTCCTCCAGACGGGCTGCTCGCCCGGGAGCAGCTGGAGCAGGTGCTGCTGGACCTCCTGCATGCGCCGTGAACGGCGCTTCTCCCGCTCGATGTGTGCGAGAGTCACCCCCTGCTGGGTCTGGAGTATGGCCAGGCGCTCATCATAAGCATCCATCCTGTTCTGGTACTGGGCCTGGTGTTCCGCGTACTGCTGCTGGAACTGCATCTGCTGGTCGAGGATCTGCTGGTTCTGGATCCGCAGCTGCTCGAACTGGTAGGAGAAGTAATCTTGGCCCGGGAATGCGGAGCTGCCACCGCCGTACTCGAAGGTGGTGGGGCGGGGGGCAGCATCAGCAGCATCATCCACCTCCTCGGGCTCTACATCATCAGCAGCCTCCTCCTCCTGGCCCTCTGGCTCGGGCTCCGTGGGGATCGGAGGTTCTGGAAACCCCTCGACCTATAGAACGCCGCGGTTCTCTCACAGCAGGTGCATGTGACTGATCGTCTTCCTGCCAAAGACGACGGTGTCTCCCTGCGGTGTGCACCCCACCAGCGAAAGCCCGAAGTAGGTGGCATTGCGGGTGATGAGAGGGGCGCAGTGGAGGCTCTTCAGTTCCTTGGCATTCTTCTCAAAGGTCATGGCCACCACCGATCCCAAGTGGAGAGGGTGATCGAACTGGCGCATCGAAGCAATGAAGTACAGGGCCCTCTTGGTGATGGCGCTGGCACTGTCGGACGCTGGGGTGTAAGACTTCGTCAGCGGGTGGTGGAGAAGGCGGTTGTCGAGCATCAGGGTAGTGGCCTTCGTCCTCCCAGCCGAGAAGGGTTTCCTCTGGCCTGGCTTAGCCAGGCGGGTGTACAGCCTCATGAAATCCACCTCCGGCGGGTCGTTGACCTCGGTGATGTAGTCCGCATCGTCATCCAGGTCGAGGTCGAGAGCCTCGGCCAGCTCATGGTAGCTCATCGACCGGGGGCACCGCCTAGCCAGAATCTGACGGCTGTACCGTCTTTCCAATATGTCGTCTGTGTGTGCCTGAAGGTCGTGTAGAACTCCAGGACGGGCTCGTAGTAGACCTTCTCACAGACGGTGAGAAGACGGCGCCATGTGCGGTTTTCGAGGGCAGCGGAGAGTTGCTCGTAGCAGTTCAATTTCCGAAACTCCCGTTTGGACCAGCAATGGTGTTGCCCAAACAGGGTGGCCAGGACCTCCTTGAAGCGCTCCTCGGTGGGGCCCCTCCTTAGGTCCCGGATGAACGGGTGCTTGAGATCAGGTTTCGACATTTTCCTGCAAAAGAACAACCCAAAGTGGAACCAAAAGAGCCAAAGAAAATGTCAATCACACCCCCACACTTAAGAAGAGAAAAATAGCCGAACCATAGTTTCATCCATAGTTCGGGGGTCAAAACTCGATAAATCAAGCATAATCTGAGTGGGGGTGCACATTCACGAGAAAATAGGCAACTTAAGGTTCACATCCATAGCAAATACACCCTCAAACTACATCATTAAGGGCCCCAACCGGTGGCCACAACATGGCATGAAAGACAGGCATTTCATCGAACACCTTGTGTGCACTATTAATCTAAGCATGAAATTGGCACAATTCTGGCACACAAGGGCTCAAACAAGCAAGGGGGACTTGGCCCAACACAATTCAAACACAATCCATGCATTCCCCTCAATCAATTGCACAAAAATCACACGATTCAACAAGGTTCTCTAACATGCACCCTACACACTCAATTCTCCACAATTAACAGAGCTAAGGGCAAAATCAAACCTGGAGACTCAAGTAGAGGTGTAGGGGATGATGAGGGGAAGGCGATGGAAGCGACGAAACGCCGAAAAAGTGGCCGGAAGTGCTCGTCGGAGCCTCGCCGGAGTCTCGTCCAAATTCGCTCAAAATGGAGGGATAGGCCGCTTTGGGTGTAGAAAGGGTGGGTTTGTTGTTGATTTGGTGAAAAAATGACCCAAAGTGGCCAAAAAAATCGAAAAAGGGGGTATTTGTCGCGGTTTTCCGGCGAGGACAGAGGATTCCGGCGAGGAAAATGGATTTTCAGACCTGCTCGGCCGTGCTGGCCGAATTTATAGGCCGCGCAAGGCCGCACAGGCAGGCACGCACGGCCGTGCAAGGGGCAATTTTGCCCGTGCTGGCCGACACGGCCTGGCCGAGAGAATCCACACGGTCGTGCGATGTGCACAATTGGCCGTGCGGATTTTGCCGAGAGCTTGCACGGCCAGAGGAAAAATTCCACACGGCCGTGCGAGGAAATGTTTGCCCGTGTCGGCCACACGGCCAGGCCAGGCGAAGTCGCACGGCCGTGCAAATGTGTACTTTGGCCGTGTGATTTTCGCCGAGAGCTTCCACGGCCAGGGAAAAAATTCCACACGGCCGTGCAAGTTTGTGACCTGGCCGTGTGCGGTGCTGGAGCCCCGAATTCAACCTGTTTTCACTCAAAAACGACACTTGACACTGGATCAACATCTCAAGACTCAAAAACACAAAAAATCAAAGGAAAAAGAGTAAGAAAATGCAAACCTCGGTGGGGTTGCCTCCCCACAAGCGCTTCTTTACCGTCTTTTTAGCTGGACGCCCATGGCGGAACTAAGGGTCCGCGAGTTCCACTACCAACTCCGCACGTTCGACCTCGTCTCCCAGGTAGAGCTTGAGACGATGGCCATTCACTTTAAATGGTTCAGTTTGTGGGTTGGCAATCTCGATTGTGCCATACGGGAACACCTGTGTGACCGTGAACGGTCCAGACCACCGAGAGCGGAGTTTTCCAGGAAAGAGCTTCCTGCGAGAGTTATAAAGGAGAACTCGATCACCAACCTGGAACTCTTTCGGACCCCGCAATCATGCATCGTGTAGGCGCTTAGTGCGCTTCTTGTACAGCTTGGTGTTCTCATAGGTGTGGTAACGCCACTCTTCCAGCTCCAACATCTGCATTTTTCGCTCGATACCTGCAACACGAACATCCAAGTTGAGCAGCTTAAGGGCCCAGAAGGCCTTGTGCTCTAGCTCCACGGGCAAATGGCATGCCTTTCCATAGACAAGCCGGTACGGTGAAGTACCAATGGGTGTCTTGTAGGCAGTGCGATACGCCTAAAGAGCATCATCGAGCTTGGTGGACCAATCTTTGCGGGACTGATCCACCGTTTTCTCCAGGATCCGCTTGAGCTCTCGGTTCGTCAGCTCGGCCTAGCCACTGGTCTGAGGGTGATAGGCCACGGACACCTTGTGAGTCACACCATAGCGAGACAGTAGTTTATCAAATAGGCCCTGGAAATGGGTGCCTCTATCGCTTATGATGGCTCTGGGTGTCCCGAAACGGGAGAATAGCTGCTTCAAAAAAACCACAAACACGTCTAGCATCATTAGTGGGCAAAGCTTGCGCCTCAGCCCACCTAGAGACGTAGTCAACAGCAACCAGAATATAGGTATTACCAAAAGATGGAGGGAAGGGGCCCATGAAGTCGATACCCCAGACATAAAAAATCTCACAGGTTATAAACACATTCTGGGGCATCTCATCACGGGCAGAGATGTTACCTGACCTCTGGCATCGGTCGCACCTGCGTGCGAAGGCGTCTGCATCCTTGAAGAGTGTGGGCCAGTAAAAGCCCGACTGGAGCACCTTCCTCGCCGTGCGGTTTCCTCCGTGATGACCGCCAGTAGGTCCCTCATGACAGTGAGATAGAATGCCCTCCATCTCACTCTCCATGACACAACGACGGATGATCCCGTCGGCTCCGATCCGAAAAAGATGAGGGTCATCCCAGAAGTAGTACTTCAGATCGGAGAAAAACTTCCTCTTGGCGTGAGTTGCCATCCCCTTTGGCAGCTGCTGGCCCACCAAATAGTTCGCAAAATCAGAATACCAGGGGGGTGACACTCTCCACCAAGCACATCATCATCAACCTCTCATCTGGGAAGGAGTCGTCAATCTCCTCCACGAGGTTGTCCGCAGGAGGTGCGTCCAACCGGGAGAGGTGATCAGCTGCAACATTTTCTGCTCCCTTCTTGTCCCGGATCTCAATATCAAACTCCTGCAGTAGCAAGATCCATCGTATGAGCCGAGGCTTGGCATCGGCCTTGCTCATCAGGTATCTAATCGCGGAGTGATCTGTGTACACGGTCACATGGGACAAGACCAGATAGGGACGAAATTTATCGAAGGCAAACACCACTGCAAGAAGCTCCTTCTCTGTGGTGGTGTAGTTCTCCAGGGCATCATTCAGAGTTTTCGAGGCGTAGTAGATAGGCCGGAAATGTTGATCTCGCCTCTGCCCCAAAACAGCTCCAACAGCAAAGTCACTGGCGTCGCACATCAGCTCAAATGGTAGGGACCAGTCTGGAACAACCATGATAGGAGCCTGGGTGAGCTTCTCCTTCAAGTTGGTGAACGCCGCTGTGCAAGCATCAATGAACAGGAAGGGGGCATCCTTCTCTAGAAGCTTGGTCAGGGGCAGGGCGATCTTCGAGAAATCCTTGATGAACCGCCTGTAGAAACCTGCATGGCCAAGAAAACTCCGGATCCCCTTAACAGATGTAGGAGGAGGCAGCTTGCTGATAGTCTCGATCTTTGCTCTGTCCACCTCAATCCCCATCTTGGAGATCTTATGCCCAAGAACTATGCCTTCTCGAACCATGAAATGACACTTCTCCCAACTCAGTGCCAGGTTCGTTTCTTCACACCGTTTAAGAACAAGTTCCAGGTTATGGAGACGATGAGAGAAGGAGTCTCCATAAACCGAGAAATCGTCCATAAAGACCTCCATGATCTTGCCGACCAGACGGTCAAAGATGGCGAGCATGCATCGTTGAAAAGTGGCTGGGGCGTTGCATAGCCCGAATGGAATCCTCCGGTAAGCAAATGTGCCGAAGGAGCAGGTGAAAGTGGTCTTCGCCTGGTCCTCCGGTGCTATAGGGATCTGAAAGTACCCGGACATCCCATCCAGGAAGCAGTAGAACTCGTGCCCCGCCAGTCTCTCCAGCATCTGATCAATGAACGGCAGCGGGAAATGGTCCTTCCGAGTGGCATCGTTGAGACGCCGATAGTCGATGCAAACACGGTACCCAGTCACCGTGCGCATCGGAATGAGCTCGTTCTTCTCGTTAGGCACCACAGTCATCCCACCCTTTTTGGGCACCACCTGGGTGGGACTGACCCACTCGCTGTCAGAAATGGCGAAGATGATCCCCGCGTCCATCAGCTTCACGATCTCTGCCCGAACCACAGCCTCCAGGTTCGGTGTCAATCTCCTCTGTGGCTGCCTCACTGGCCGCATCTCATCCTCCAGCAGTATCCGGTGTGAGCAAAAGGAGGGGCCGATTCCCCGGATATCTGTGATCTTCCATGCTAAAGCTCGCTCGTACTGCTTCAGCAAGGCCACCAGTCTGGTCTTCTGCTCGGGTGTGAGGGTCGAACTGATGATGACTGGCAGCTTATTCCCCTCCCGGAGAAATGCATACTCCAAATGAGGAGGGAGGGGCTTAAGCTCCAGCTCTGGTGGTTCCTCCAAGGAGGTGGTGATGCGAGTAGAGGATGAGATCGGCTTAAACAACCTGTCGCCCTCCAAGAAGGGGCCACTCTCCAATGCGGCCAGCTGCTCCGCCAGCTGCGGCTCCTGCGATGCCTGCTCACCTAGCAAAATACAACGCTCAAGAGCATCATCAGTACCCGCACTCGTGATGGCGAGTGCGGTCTCAAAATCGGTAAGCACATCACAGTAGTCTATGTCATCATGCAAATGAGAATGTTTCCCATTGTCAGACACAGAAAAAGTAGCCTGTTCATCACCAGCACGCAAGATCAATTTACCACTATGCACATTAATAAGCACCTTGGCGGTGGCGAGAAATGGTCTACCCAAAATCAAAGGCACATCCACATCCTCATTTATATCCAAAATAACAAAATCAACAGGATATGTGAATGCACCTACATTAAAAAGCAAGTCCTCAATGATACCCCTAGGATGCACGATAGAACGATCAGCTAACTGAATGCTCATCCTAGTAGCTCTAGGTTCACCTAGGTCTAGCTTCTTAAACAATTTATAGGGCATGACATTTATCTAGCGCCTAGGTCCGCCAAGGACTTTCCTACATGCATGCTGCCAATAACAAGAGGGATAGTGAAACTCCCTGGGTCTTTGCGCTTCTCGAGCAGCTTGTTCTGCAGGATAGCAGAACACTCCTCGCTGAGCATCACTGTCGAAAGATCCCCAAGTTTCTTCTTGTTGGTGAGGAGGTCTTTCATAAACTTGGCATACTTGGGCATCTTCGACAGTGCCTCCACGAACGGCATGCTGATGTTGACCTGCTTCAACATTGCCATGAACTTTGCAAACTCTGTCTCCAGCCTGTCTTTATGGAGTCGAGTGGGGAAGGGCAGCTGGGGTGTATGCTCCATAACCACAGGTTGTGGCTTGGGAGCGGGTGCTGCGCTGCCTTCCCCCACTTCTGCAGTATCAGCTGGAGGTGTTGAAGCAGGTAGTGGTTCATCTCGCCTGGGCTGGGCAGGAGCAGCAGATATGGTCTTGCCACTCCTGGTGGTGATGGCGTCCAGCTGCTCTTGAGGGTCACGAGGATTGGGAACAGTGGTGACAGGCAGAGTCCCCGGTGCCCTGGTAGTGTTCTGGCGAGCTAAGCTCCCAATCTGGTGCTGGAGATCCTGCAGAATGGCACCTTGGTTTCTCTGGCCTGCCTCCAGGTTTCTCTGGCCTGCCTCTAGTGAGGCTATGGTCTGATCCATCCTCGTGAAATTCGCCTGACTGGTGGTCATGAATGCCTACAATATATTCTTCAGATCAGCCATCTGAGTATCTGGAGCTGCGGTTGCTGGAGGCTGGGCATACTGGCGCTGGGGCTGCTGGAATGGCTGCCCCTGCCTAGGCTGGTAGGGCTGCCTCTGCTGAAAACCACCTGCTGGTGCTGGGAAACCAGGTGGTTTGTTGGTGTTGCTGCTCCAGGCAAAGTTAGGATGTTGGGGCCATCCCTCATTGTAGGTATTGCTGTATGGGTCCAGGCGCCAAGCATTGGCGATAAATTCCACCTGCTCTTGGGGAGTAGAGGACTCCCTCATAGACTGACAATCCTCCACCAGGTGGTTCGGGCTCTCACACCACTAACACTGAGCTACTGGAGGCGTAGCTACACCTCGGCCCGGAAGGAGACTGTTGGGTTGCTTCAATGTCTGCACCAACTCAGCCACCTGCTGCTCTAACCCGGACCTGGGGTGAGGGCGTTGTAGAAGTTCCCCACTGTGAATGCATCGCAGAAGCCATGATGGGGACACTGCCAGAAGTATCCCATGTACCGCTCCCATGCATCACGAAGTGACTCATCTGGCTCTTGGCGGAAGTGAGTGATCTCCCGCTGAATCTCTGTGGTCTTCGATGCCGGATAGTACCTGTGCACGAACTTGTCAGCCAGATCGTCCCAAGAAGTGATGGACAGTGGGGGCTGGGTCTCCAACCACCTCTTAGCATTCCCCGCCAGAGAATGGGGGAAGAGGTGAAGGCGGATTGCGTCATCCGGAACACCGTTCAGCTTGAACCCGTTTGTCAGCTGCAAAAAACGGGAAAGATGTGCCCGGGCCTCCTCATCCTTCAAGCCATGGAACTGGATAGAGGAAGTAATGAGTTGAATCCAGCATGGCTTGATCTCGAAGTTGTTTGCTGGAATCGGTGGATAGAGGATGACCGGGCAGATGTCAGCAATTCGAGGAGTGTAGTAATACTCCAAGGTGGGACCCGGTGGTGGTGGATGATGATGGACCCCAGCTGCCTGGGGATTGGGGTCGTTCCCCAGGAACTGGTTCTGAGGAGGTGGGTTCTGATCGCCTTCCATCTCGTACTCGTCCTCGGATTCGCTGCTCAATTGGCCGTCTCTGCGCTCCACCATAGCCAGTCTAGATCGCTGTTGTCTCCAAAGTTGTTTGCAAGTGCGCTCAATCTCAGGATTCAACGGCAGTAAACATCCCGATTGGCTACGGGTCATGCACTATCTGCACACAATCAAGCAATGCAAACCCGTGAAGGCACAAGTGGGAAAAAACAAACACTCAATGCGAAAATGAAAGTGCTAAAGTAACAGAAATCACTTTTCTTCAACAACCTAGCCGTCCCCGGCAACGGCGCCAAAAACTTGACTCACTCCTACTGTCACTCTAGAAAATGGCCAAGTGTAACCACTTCCTAAAGCGTAGTATAGCGGGTTTGGGTTTTAATGTCAACCCGGGTCCTAGATGTGATGACTACTCGGTGAATTCTTGTTATCTAGCAGTGAAACTTTAGTGAAGATCTAAACTAACAAGCAAGCAAAGCAACTAAACGGTTGTTTTCAGGTTAAGAGAGGTCACCCGGATATGGTTCCCCCTAGTCTGCAGTTAAGCCGGATTGTAATTACCAAGTTCAATTTCTATGATAGTTATACTGCGGAAGGTTCTCAAACAGTCCGAAGTCTCGACTAAAGGTCTTCAGACCCTCTCAATCTGAGTCTCTAGCAGGCGACTAACCTCCACCGGAGTAAACAGATTGAGGCCCTAACGAACCAAACCTCCACTACCGAATGGAATTCGGTACAGAATAGCGAATTGGCTCCTCGACTAAAGTCACCAATTCACTACCTTCAATCAAGGATACTCTATTAACCTAGACATATATTCTCATTCTAGGTTAAAGCAGAAACAACAGGAATTTGATCAGGATTCAAGTCATTCAATCGTTCAAACCTCAATCGAATATAATCAATTCATAGAAACAGTACTTGGGTTCATACACTCAATCCTAACATACAGAACTAGGGTTTCCCACACCCAGATGAATGGGAGAACTACTCCATGGAGAAAGAAGCAACAGCAGAATCAGATGCGGAAACCATACTGTGAAGATGGATTTCTACTCCTGGACGTTGAATCGGCACTTCTCCAAGCTCAAGCCAAGCTCCAATGGTGTTGAAGATCAAGCTAGGGGACTTGGAGACTCTTGTTCGTCGCTTTCTCTCTCTAGGAATCGTTCTGTCTCTCTAAAACTCGAATCCCCTTATGTTTTGGCTGAAATCTGCTTAAAAACCAGAATTTCCCGACTCACACGGGCAGGCCACACGGCCGTGTGGCTCACCCAAGTGGCCGTGCGAGTCAAAATGCACCGTCCCATTAATTCGATTTTCAGCCATCTCACACGGCCAAGGTTGCACGGCCGTGTGGATTTCCTGAGTTGCTCGTGTTTGCTCTCGGTGGAAATCACACAGCCAATTTTGCAACTTGCACGGCCGTGTGACTCCCAGGACTGCCCGTGTTTGTTCTCGCACAATTCCACACGGCCTGGATTTTCAGTTGCACGGCCGTGTGGTCTTTATGTGTGGCCGTGCAGCTTCCTTAGAACCTCGCCATGCGTCCGATCCTCGTCCAATCGACCCCAAACTCGCTCCCAAGCCTCCATTCACGTACTAGGACCTGAAATATCATAAACAAGCACAACCTAGCGTGAAATCGGCCTAAAACACGAGAATCAACACCTCAAACGGAGTAAGAGCAGGGGTAAAAACATGTGTAAATAACGGTCTATCAACAAGCCAATATGGAGAGGTAGCAATCGACGTCCTGTAGGCTGTCCTATATGCACAAAGAGTATCATCGATTTTGGTAGACCAATCTGAGGGTGGTAATCTATGGACACCTTACGTTTAACATCATAGCTAGAGAGGAATTTAGGGAATTTCCCTTGAAAATGAGTTCCTCTGTCGCTAATGATAGGTTTTGGTGTCCCGAACTGGGAAAAGAGCTGCTTCAAAAATAAGTACACACATTTTGCATCATTGGTGGGCATGGCCTGCGTTTCTACCCACCTCGAGACGTATTCTACAACAACTAGTATGTAAAGATTACCGAAAGAAGGAGGAAAGGGACCCATGAAGTTGATGCCCCAGACATAAAATATCTCACAAGTCAAAAATGAATTCTGGTGCATCTCATCAAGGGTAAAGATGTTATTTGAGTATTGGCAGCGATCGCACTGGCCTGCGAAGGCATATGCATCCTTGAAGAGTTTGGGCCATTAGAAGCCCGACTGTAGAACTTTTCATTCCATGCATATTCCTCCAGTGGGCCTATTGTCATAGTGAGACAAGATGTCTCCCATTTCGTGCTCCATCATGCACCATCATAGAATGCATCTGCTCTGATCCTAAAGAGGTATGGATCCCCCCTAATATAGTACTTTAGTTTGGAGAAGAACTTGCACTTAGCGTGAGTGTCCATCCCCTTAGGCAACTGTTAGCCCACCAGATAGGTGGCAAAATCAGAGTACCAAGGGGTGACACTCTTCACCAAGCAGAGCGCTAGCAATCGCTCATCCGGGAAAGAGTTATTGATATCTTCCAAAAAAGTTGTTTAGTAGAGAGGCTTCCAGCCGTGAAAGAAGATCTGCCGCAATGTTCTCTGCTCCTTTCTTATCCCGGATCTCGATGTCAAACTTCTGCAGTAGCAGGATCGAGCGGATGAGCCTAAGCTTGGCATCAACCTTGGTCATCAAGTATTGGATGACAGAGTGGTCAATGTAGACCACTACACGAGAAAGCACCAGGTATGGTCGGAACTTATCAAAGGCATTCACCACTACAAGCAACTCCTCTATGGTGGTGTAGTTTTCTTATGCATCATTCAAGGTCTTGGATGTGTAGTAGATAGGCTGGAAATGTTAGTCGCGTCTCTGTCCCAGAATGACTCCGACCGCTTAGTCACTCGCATCACACATCAACTCAAATGGTATAGACCAATCTGGAGTCACAATGATGGGTGCATGGGTAAGCTTCTTCTTCAAGGTATCAAATGTAGTTGTGCACTAAGGAGTGAAATGAAATGGTGCATTCTTCTCAAGAAGCTTGGTCAAGGGCAAGGCTATCTTCGAGAAATCCTTGATGAATCTTCGTTAGAAGTCTGCATGACATAGAAACTGTGGATCCCTTTCACAAAAACAGGAGGAGGTAACTTGCTGATCGTCTCAATCTTCGCCCAATCTACCTAAATCCCCAGCTTGGAGATCTTGTGCCCAAGCACAATCCCTTCACGAACCAAGAAATGACACTTCTCCCAACTGAGTGCCATGTTCGTCTCTTCACACGTCTTCGGGACAAGTTCCAACTTATGGAGACAATGAAAGAAGGAGTCTCCATATACCGAGAAGTCATTGATAAAGAATTCCATGATCTCTATAAGTAGTCGGTCGAAGATCGCAATCATACACCGCTGTAAGGTTGGCGATGCATTACAGAGACCAAAGGGAATCCGCTGATATGCAAAAGTGCCAAAGGGACAGGTTAAAGTGGTATTTTCCTTGTCTTCGAATGTAATAGGGATATGGAAGTACCCAGACATGCCATCGAGGAAGCAGTAGAACTTGTGTCCCGCCAGCCTATGCAGCATCTAATCCATAAATGGGAGCGAGACGTGGTCCTTCCTGGTTTCATTGTTTAGGCAGCGATAGTCGATGCAGACACACCACTCAGTCAAAGTCCGCATTGGGATCAATCATTCTTCTCATTCGGGACCACAATCATCATGCCTTTATTCGGTACCAACTGAGTGGGTTGAGCCACTGCCCACTAGCTATCCGATATAGCAAAGATGATCCCGGTGTTGATATCACTTGAACCAGACTATCTGGCGCTATGACTATATGTCATGGGGGTCTCGTTGTTCGGATTCGTGTTCTGGGCCTAGTTTGTAACTGCTTTTCCTTTATCATCTTGGTTAGGGTTGGACCTTGGAGAATACTCCTCTATAATTTGTATCTCCAAAAATTATATGAAACCGGCTCTCTCCTGACCATTGACTAGCTAACACACAATGTATTAGTGAACCACGTAAATCGTGTGGCATGTGTGTTCTTGTGCTTCATTTTCTTGAATTGTCGAATCCAACTATTTCCAGATCCGGAGAGAAACATTCATAACAAGTGGTATCAGAGCCTGGTTGGAAATCAGGCTAGGTTTTCAAGATTAAAGAATGATGTCGATAAACATGAAGATCGAGAAGTTCATAGGGAATAACAGTTTTGGTATATGACTGATCAAGATGCATGTTTTATTAAAACAACAAGGGTTGTGGGGGTCGCTGTCTGCATAATAGAAGAAGGTAGCGGTCAATGACGATGAGTGGAATACCCTTGAGGAGAATACCCGCTCGACAATCATGTTATCATGGTCTGATGACATCGTCATTGAAGTCGCTGCTGAGAAGATTGTCGCAGGCTTCTGGTTGAAGATGTATCTCAAGCAACGATTGTTCAGCTTAAGGATGCAAGTTGACAACGAAAGATGCGGCCCTAATCCTTTTTGCGTCTTTTCCGAGTTCATATGAGAAATTTGTAGATTCTTTTACTTGTGGTAAAGATAGCTTGTCGTTGGAGGACGTCATATCTGCTCTTCACACGAGAGAGATCATGCCTAAGGCATCCAGGTCTTGTACAGGTGGTGAAGCATAAGGATTGTCTGCTATAGGTGGAAAGGGGAAGAAGAAATCTGGTAAAGGGAATTCGAAAAGAAACTCGAATCTAAGGGTCTCAGTCCACAGCCAAGCGATCCCTATCACATATGTAAGGAATTGGGGCATTGGAAGTACAATTGTCCTAGAAAGAGAGGGCAACATAAGAACCAAGGTTCAGTTGCCGAGGCAGAAGTGGACAACAGTTCTAAAGACGATCTCGCCTTGGGTGTAGATGAGAAGGCACATTGTCGCGATGTGTGATTTTTGGATACTGCAGCTTCATATCATATGTCTCCGAATAAGGACTGTTCTCAACCTACGAGCCGATAGGTGGTGATAACGTGGCTATGGCTAACGAAGTTGTCTGCAATCTGGTTGAAATCGTGACTCGCTCTAACTATCACATAAAATCTCACCTAAGACCCAAGTATAAACCTTAAATTGGTGCAATATAGGGCAAGTATGTTTAAATATCAACCCGCACAGGCCCATGTACCGCTACTTCGATTGTTTGAAACATTATATAGCAGATGGTTTTGGTAAAAACAAAGATCTAAAGCTGAAGTACTTGCAAAGAGAAATGGTTTTGACACTAATTGAGAAGGCTTCACCCGGGTGTTGCTCCCCGTAGCTAGCAATTACGCTTGATGGATCGAATGGCCTTGAGTGGTGAGGGGGTTGTAAACTGCAGGGAAGTCTAACAAGTAGCCAAAGCTACCCTCTTAGTCACTAGGTTGATGAAAGGGGATATGATACAAGCTACTAATGCGACTCTCTCAACCTATTGACTAAGGATTGGTTAGACTTCACCCTCGAATCGGAGTTCAAACGGCCACCCACAACTAAACCCAAGGTGCTAAAATGAAATAGGAGGTTTGCCCTGCATTAACCTAACTAGGAGACACTGAATTGCCAAAGAAAACCTATCATTCAAGCCTCTTTCAAAGAAAGGAAGGGGGTATTCTCTCTACCTAGGTTAGAATGACAATTAGATTGATAGGCTTTCACACACCATAATCGTTCTTGAATAATACCTCCACATTCACATTAAACACAACCACACACAAATCATTCAATTCATACAAGCATTCACATAATTGTAGCTAGAGTTTGCAAACACCCATAAAAGAGAAGGGAAAACACAAGAGAGAAGAAGGAATACCATAAAAGAGATGCTAGCCTTGCTCCTTGTATTGAAGAGATCCTCCTTGGGTGGAGGAATTCACAATTCCTTGCTTAAAGATGAAACACTAGCTTCTCCTCTTCTTTGGTTCGTCACATTCACACTCTAGAAATCTGAAGAAGAAGAAATTTCTCACACTAGGTCCGTCCATTTCTTCTTCCTTTCAGCTGACCTTTTATACTGAGATCGTGCCCAGTTCACGCCCCAAGTTCACGGCCGTGAACATCAAGATGCGTTCGTGAACACAGTGAACTGGACCAAAACGCATCGCTTCACTTCTGGGGTTCACGGTTTGTGGTTCCTAGTCATGGTCTTAGCGACCGTGAACAACCTTGATGTTAGTAACCTCAAAACCACTCTGGACGCTTTGCAGTTCATGGGTTGTGGTTCCAGTTCACGGTCCTGGAGATCGTGAACTCCAATGTTGGACCGTGAACACTGGCTGATTCCTCATCTTTTCCCGGTCTTTGCTCATTTTCTTCCAACTTTCGACTCCGGGGTTGGTGTCACCTATTAGACTCTGAAACACAATGAAACATAAGAAACCTAGCGTTAAACCACCCCTTTTGGAGCTCAATTGCCACAAATGTCAAAGAGAAACGAGGATAAAAAGTGTACAATAAGGCCCGAATGAGGAGGAATCTGATATCCTTGAGTCTTTTCGACAACAAGGGCCTCAGTTTTAAGGGAAGAGGTGGAGTCATGTATGTCTGCAAAGGTTCAAGAAAGGTGCTGAAAGGAGTGAAGCTGACTCGCTTTGACTATCACAATAAAATCCCACCTAAGGCCAAAGTATAAACCATAGATGGGTGCAATATAGGGCAAGTATGATTAAAAATCAACACGGGCCGGCCCATGTACCGCTACATCGATATTTTGAAACATTATCTAGCAGATAGTTTTGGTGAAAAGGAAGATCTAAAGCTAAAGTACTTTGCAAAGATGAAATGGTTTTGACATTAATTGAGAAAGCTTCACCCGAGTATTGCTCCCCCTAGCTAACAATTACGACTTAATGGATCAAATGCTTGTGTGTGGTGAGGGGATTATAAACCGCAGGGAATGAGATACGATCCAAGCCACTAATGCGACCCTCTCAACCTATTGACTAAGGAATGGTTAGACTTTACCCTTGAATCGGAGTTCGGACGGCTTCCCACAACCAAACCCTAGGTGATAATACAAAATAGGAGGTTTGCCCTGAATTAACCTCACTAGGAGACAATGAATTGCTGAAGAAAACCCAGCATTTAAGACTCTTTCAAAGAAAGGAAGATGGGTTCTCTCTCTACTTAGATTAGAATGGCAATTAGATTGATAGGCTTTCACACAACACAATCATTCATGAATAATACCTCCACATTCACATTAAACACAACCACACACAAATCATTCAATTCATGCAAGCATTCACATAATTGTAGCTAGAGTTTAAAAACATCCAAGGGAAAGAAGGGAGTACTCCATGCTAGGTGACTCGCTGTTACTGTCACCCTAGAAAATGGCCAAGTATAACCACTTCCTAAAGCGTAGTATAGCGGGTCGGGTTTTAATGTCAACCCGGGTCCTAGATGTGATGACTACTCGGTGAATTCTTGTTATTTAGCGGTGAACTTTTAGTGCAACTCAAGCAAACAAAACACAAAGCAAGTAAACGGTTTGTTGTCAAGTCAAGAGAGGTCACCCGGGTATGGTTCCCCCTAGACTGCAGTTAAGTCGGATTGTAATTACCAAGTTCAGTTTTCATGAAAGTTATACTGCGGAAGGTTCTCAATTAGCCTGAAGTCTCGACTAAAGGTCTCCAGACCCTCTCAATCTGAGTCTCTAGCGGGCGACTAACCTCCACCGGAGTAAACAGATTGAGGCCCTAATGAACCAAACCTCCACTACCGAATTAACTTCGGTACAGAATAGCGAATTGGCTTCTCGACTAAAGTCACCAATTCGCCACCTTCGATTAAGGATACTCTATCAACCTAGGCAGATATTCTCATTCTAGGTTAAAGCAGAAACAACAGGAATTTGATCAGGATTCAAGTCATTCAATCATTCAAACCTCAATCGAATATAATCAATTCACAAACTCTGTACTTGGGTTCATACAATCAGACCTAGCATACAAATCTAGGGTTCTCCATACCCAGATGAATGGGGAAACTACTCCATAGAGAAGGAAGCAAAAGCAGATTCGGACACGGAAATCATACTGTGAAGTCGGATTCCTGCTCCTGGACGTTTAATCGCACTTCTCCAAGCTCAAGACGGGCTCCAATGGTGTTGAAGATCGATCTATGGCGCTTGGGAACTCTGGTTCGTCGCTTTCTCTCTCTAGGAATCGATTTCTCTCTCAAAAACTCGGAACCCTTCAATGTTGGCCTTCTTCCTCCTTAAATCAGCTGCCTGGTCGCGATACCCGGTCGAAATACCCGGTCGGGTATTTTGGGTTTCGATCGGGTATCTCTGCAGCGCACCGTTTAGCTTAAGGGAAAAATCCCCGGTCAATCGCCATAATCCCCGACCGGGGATTTTGCTGCTGTGCCCGGGCCCCTCTCTGCTTCTCGGGCGCCCAAAAGTGGTGAATACCCGGTCGGGTATTTGGCCACCTGACCGGGTATTTCCCTCCTTCAGCCCTATCCGTCCCAACTTTGCTCCTTTCGACCCAGAACTCGTTTCTCCGCCTCGATTCCAACGCCGGGACCTGAAGTATGACATAAACACACAACCTAGCGTGAAATCGGCTTAAAACACGAGATTCCTCGTCACAAACGGCCTCAGAATAGGGGTAAAAACATGTATAATTATCGGTCTATCAAACTCCCCCACACTTAACCGTTTGCTTGTCCCCAAGCAAACCAAGTCAGACACTAGGTAAGCTTACATATTTCAATCAACCAACATTGGGGACAAGTCATAAAGGCACAGCACACGCGAATCGCACTGGGTTTCAAACATCAATACATGCACAACCTCAATAACAACCTGGACAACCACCACAAAGGACATTCGAGTGCAGCAAATCGAGTAAAGGAAGAGTCTCCCTTCTGTTCACTGGCCAACCTAAACTTGATTCAACCACTTACTCAAAACAGTCAACTCATGCATCCAACTCAAGACATCAGAATAGAGACCGAGCAATCTAGGTCCTCACCGGGGTACAAGAGCATATAGAAAATGAAAATGAATCACTCACTCTCGACCAGTGGGGTCAGGACAATCTGATGCGAAAGATGCGCATGCTATTTCTCTCAATCCCTATCATCTCTTCACCATGATGGCAGCCTCTAAATGCTAGAGTTCACATATGGGGTGTTACCACTAACTAATCAGGAGGTCTTAGACACAGGTTCAAATGACTGGCTAGGGTCTTGGACATGGGGAAAAGGCCTTTTAGGTGGTGGAAGTATTCATAGCAAAAGGTTCCACATTTTCCAAACACACAATCACAGTCAAATAACCCGGTATTTTCTTTCTGCTATTCTGCATTACTCAATATCTTAAGAGCACAAGAGCGAAGGAGGCATAAACATCAGCATTTCCAAGCCAGACTGCTAAGAAACACTGCTTACTGGGCATTATTCAGATTTTTGGTAGTGGCTCTCTTTTGCTTTCAAATTTTTGCTTTGTTTTTCTTTCGTTTTTCTTTTCATTTCTTAAGAGAGCCACCACTTCTGCATAAATTTCAAACACCTGCCCAACTTTTAAGCACTACCTCCAACACTCACATAGACTTTAGCAGAGACAGCAGAGAATATGTAAAAACCACTCTGTGGAACCTTCTAAAAGATGCAACAAGGGTGATTTTTTTCATTATAAACCAAAAGAAAGGATAACACACGGCTCAAAGGGGCTGACTAGGGGATATGACACATCAGGACAGTCAGTTTTTGGGCGTGGGCTAATCCTATGCCCCCATCATCTTAGCTAGTGACAACGTGAATGCTGCACATCATGGAAGAGGGATCTATCGCACAAGAAAGAAACGAGCAGGCTCAAATCTCACATGGCTACCTATATGCTCTATCTCACATTCTGATACCCTGAACTAGATGCATAAACGACTGTCAAGGACAAGTAATCAGATCAAGTCAGATCAAGTCACAGTTGGCAAGCAAACAGTTGACAAACTGAACCCCTACATCGTTTTACTGCACATCTCAGTCCTCATCATAGGTTGTCCTAGTCGCAAACAAGTTGTCATGCATTAATCAGAAAACCAATCAGGAGGTCTTAGACACAGGTTCAAATGACTGGCTAGGGTCTTGGACATGGGGAAAAGGCCTTTTAGGTGGTGGAAGTATTCATAGCAAAAGGTTCCACATTTTCCAAACACACAATCACAGTCAAACAACCCGGTATTTTCTTTCTGCTATTCTGCATTACTCAATATCTTAAGAGCACAAGAGCGAAGGAGGCATAAACATCAGCATTTCCAAGCCAGACTGCTAAGAAACACTGCTTACTGGGCATTATTCAGATTTTTGGTAGTGGCTCTCTTTTGCTTTCAAATTTTTGCTTTGTTTTTCTTTTCATTTCTTAAGAGAGCCACCACTTCTGCATAAATTTCAAACACCTGCCCAACTTTTAAGCACTACCTCCAACACTCACATAGACTTTAGCAGAGACAGCAGAGAATATGTAAAAACCACTCTGTGGAACCTTCTAAAAGATGCAACAAGGGTGATTTTTTTCATTATAAACCAAAAGAAAGGATAACACACGGCTCAAAGGGGCTGACTAGGGGATATGACACATCAGGACAGTCAGTTTTTGGGCGTGGGCTAATCCTATGCCCCCATCATCTTAGCTAGTGACAACGTGAATGCTGCACATCATGGAAGAGGGATCTATCGCACAAGAAAGAAACGAGCAGGCTCAAATCTCACATGGCTACCTATATGCTCTATCTCACATTCTGATACCCTGAACTAGATGCATAAACGACTGTCAAGGACAAGTAATCAGATCAAGTCAGATCAAGTCACAGTTGGCAAGCAAACAGTTGACAAACTGAACCCCTACATCATTTTACTGCACATCTCAGTCCTCATCATAGGTTGTCCTAGTCGCAAACAAGTTGTCATGCATTAATCCGAAAACCAATCAGGAGGTCTTAGACACAGGTTCAAATGACTGGCTAGGGTCTTGGACATGGGGAAAAGGCCTTTTAGGTGGTGGAAGTATTCATAGCAAAAGGTTCCACATTTTCCAAACACACAATCACAGTCAAACAACCCGGTATTTTCTTTCTGCTATTCTGCATTACTCAATATCTTAAGAGCACAAGAGCGAAGGAGGCATAAACATCAGCATTTCCAAGCCAGACTGCTAAGAAACACTGCTTACTGGGCATTATTCAGATTTTTGGTAGTGGCTCTCTTTTGCTTTCAAATTTTTGCTTTGTTTTTCTTTTCATTTCTTAAGAGAGCCACCACTTCTGCATAAATTTCAAACACCTGCCCAACTTTTAAGCACTACCTCCAACACTCACATAGACTTTAGCAGAGACAGCAGAGAATATGTAAAAACCACTCTGTGGAACCTTCTAAAAGATGCAACAAGGGTGATTTTTTTCATTATAAACCAAAAGAAAGGATAACACACGGCTCAAAGGGGCTGACTAGGGGATATGACACATCAGGACAGTCAGTTTTTGGGCGTGGGCTAATCCTATGCCCCCATCATCTTAGCTAGTGACAACGTGAATGCTGCACATCATGGAAGAGGGATCTATCGCACAAGAAAGAAACGAGCAGGCTCAAATCTCACATGGCTACCTATATGCTCTATCTCACATTCTGATACCCTGAACTAGATGCATAAACGACTGTCAAGGACAAGTAATCAGATCAAGTCAGATCAAGTCACAGTTGGCAAGCAAACAGTTGACAAACTGAACCCCTACATCGTTTTACTGCACATCTCAGTCCTCATCATAGGTTGTCCTAGTCGCAAACAAGTTGTCATGCATTAATCCGAAAACCAATCAATTCATCCATCAAAACACAGTGCCAATATGATCAAACAGCAGTACTTGGAGCCCTCAAATCGTAAGATTTGGACAGTGGACTAGGCTCCAAGAACACAAACAGAGCTAATGCAGTCAAAAGATAAACATCCCCCCCACACTTAAGATCGACATTGCCCTCAATGGAGAAGAGGGAAGGAAAGGGGAACGATGTTACCGGTATGCACAGACGGCAGGAGACTGGAAATGGACCAGTCGGCATGGGACGGACGGGACAGAGGACCAGTCGGGAACACAGGCAGAGCTAAAAGAGACCAAAAAGCTCAAACACATACGTTAGGTCCAACGGTCAGCCCAATAGTACAGAATCCAGAATGAAAAGAAACAAAAACCGACACAAAACAGACAGTCTGCATGCTGACACAGATAAAAACTCTCAAAACATGCCCCTAGGGCCCTCCGAGACCGGAGAAATCAATCTGATC
Organism: Linum tenue; assembly: GCA_946122785.1. Taxonomy (NCBI): domain Eukaryota; kingdom Viridiplantae; phylum Streptophyta; class Magnoliopsida; order Malpighiales; family Linaceae; genus Linum; species Linum tenue. The sequence goes on along the minus strand of CAMGYJ010000010.1, from coordinate 13,331,104 downwards.
CATAAGGTCGTCGACGCCATCATCCGGTGGCTGCCGTGGCGGTGAATGCTCCCACCGGGTGGTCCAGTGGTGCTCCGCAGGAGGGTGGCAAGCCTGGAGCAGATGCTCGGAATACTCCATCAGACGGCGGCCTCGATCTCTCTCTCGCTCGATGAGAGCAGTAGTGTGTCCCATGTGGGTCTCCAATCGGCCGAGGCGCTCATCAACGCCCGTCATCTTGGACCGGTACTCGGCCTGGTGGGCCGAATACTGCTGGTAAAACTGGACCTGATGGTCCATGAGCTGCTGGTTCTGAAGACCGAGCTGCTGGAACTGGAGCCCCATCTGCTGGAACTGCTCCGTGAAGAAGTCCATCGACGGACCAGAAGGACCAGAGGAGGACTCACCCCTCACTGGTCTCCGTCGAGGCTGAAGATCCCCAGGCGGGGAGAGCGGGGGCTCCGGCTCATCGGCATCCATGGCGCCGTCATCATCATCATCGGCGTCCTCATCGACCTCCTCGCCTACGTAGTCATCATCCTCCTCGTCCTCATCAAGATCCACAACCTCCTCGGGGGGCATAGAGAGCCCATCCACCCAGGTGCGGATGTCGTCAGTGGCCAGGAGGCGTGCACTGTGGAGCACGTCCCGGCTGAGGGGTGCGGAGCCGCCCTGCTCGGTCGCATCGTGAAGCCCCTCGAAGCTGATCCCGAAGTGGCGGGCCAATCAGGTGATCAGAGGACCACAGAAAAGGTGGGTAGGATTCCCGCGGACTCGAGAGAATGTGGTGGCCACGAAAGATCCCAAGTGGAGCATGTCCTCCGGATCCCCCATACAGGACATGGCGTACAGGACCTGCTTCGGGACCTTGTGCGAGCCGGTGGCGTTGGGGACGATGGAGCGGGTGATGAGCAGGTTCAGAATGTGCCACTCCGGCCTGAGGGTGCTGACGTAGGTCTTGCCAGCCACGAAGAAGTCATCCCGATAGGCGAACCTGACGACCTTTCTGTAGAAATGATCCTGGTGCCAGTCGGGCGGGTTCGGGAGCTCGACCGTGTGGCCATCGAACGGGTTGTACTCGATCCCCAATGCTGAGGCCAACCCGTCAATGGTCAGCTGTCGGGGACGGCCACCCAACCGGAACTTCACTGCATGGGCGTCCCGAGGCTTCTTCTTGTCGTACTCGAACGTGGTGTAGAACTCCCACACCAGCTCCGTGTAGGTGGGCTCGTCAATGGCAAGAAGTGTCCGCCAATCGGGGTGGCTGATGGCGGTGCTGAGCTCCTGCAAGCAGTGGAGCTGCTCGAACACTGCCCACTCGAGGTGGTGGTGTTTCTCCAGCGTCCCCCGGATCACCTTGCGGAACTGGTCCGCGTACTCCCGGTGTAGGCTCAAGCCCTGCACAAAGGCATGATCGAGGGACATGATCCTGCACAAACAACAAAACAAAGGTGGAGCCAAGAAAATACACTGTCAGGACCAACGGGATGGGGTCAGCACTTCCCCCACACTTAAGCTCACCTAGGCGAGCAATTTAAGCACAGCCGGTTGAATTGCAAGCAACTCAACCGGATTTCAAGGAAGAATCACAAAATAAACCACAATAAGCACCCGGGCAGAACATCGACCACATATACAACTATGCAAACTCAAGTCGTCCCTCACCCTACTCTAAATCAGTCAGGCAACCACAGTTCTCGGTCCTAGAATCTACAGTCCGATTTTCCATAAACTAGAAATGAACAGGAAACACACCTGGAAACACAAGGAGGACCGTAGCTAGGACTCGAAGAGGGGGTGAGGGGACGCCAGGGGGCCGAAAAAAATCGCCCCGGAGACTCGCCGGAAAATGGCCTGCGAATCGCCGGAAAGTCGCCGGAAAACGTACGGCGACCGGCGGCGGCGGCGGAGGGCGGCGCGGCGGCGGCGGCGGCGGCGGAGGGTGGCCGGCGGCGGCGGCGCGGCGGCCGGCGACTCTGAATGGCTGCCGGCGGCGGCCCTAAGAGGAGAGAGGGGAGAGTGTTTGAGAGTAGAGAGAGGGAAGATTTGGAAAAAATGAGGGTAGAGAGAGAAAATGGCCGGGGGTTTCCTTTAAATAGGAAAAATACCCGGTCGGGACTCAGGAATACCCGGTCGGGTATTTAGGCGTCTTCGACCGGGTTTTCACAAACGCTGCGTTCCATAGGGAAGAATATACCCGGCCTCGAGTCAAAAATACCCGGCCGGGTATTTTTGAATCAGGGTCGGGTATTATCATTAAACGCGGCGTTCAGGGTAGGGGGAATACCCGGCCGCGAACCAAAAATACCCGGTCGGGTATTTTTGGGACGGGGTCGGGTATTTCACTTTTTTCCCCCCCGAGAAACAGAGGGTGCCCCGGGCGTGAGCCGAAAATACCCGGTCGGGTATTTTGGCCCACGACCGGGTATTTCCCTCTTTTCGGCCAAAAAATCATTTTTTCCCAAATTTTCAACCTCTCCTGCACGAAAACACCAAATCGAGGCATCAACGACGACCGAACTTCAATACAGACATGCAACTGACTCGACACGACACCAAAAACTCAGAAAAAGGGAAAAGAAAATGCAAACCGTGGTGGGGTTGCCTCCCCACAAGCGCTTCTTTACCGTCTTTTAGCAGGACGCCCATGGCGGATACTCAGGGAGGTGCAGGAACAGGTGCCTCCAAGAGCGGATCCACGTCGCTCTTGAGGTACAGCTTCAGGTGGTGACCGTGCACCCGACGGTTACAACCACCAGCAGAGGTCAGCTCGACCTAGCCATCCGGCAAGATGCAGGCGAGTGAGTACTCGGATGGCCAGGGTGGTCGTGGTGCTGGGGGTGGGACCAGCTCATAGTGGTCTCCACTCTTCTTCCGTGCAGGCTTAGCCACCTGCGGCTTCGGCCGCCACTCCTCCTTGAGCTTTTTGTTCGGAGGCGAGACTGGATGGAGTGGCGGCGAAGGAATGATAGGCGGGTCCTGCAAAATGAGAGGTGCAGAAGGATACACGACAGGCTCGTGTACCTGATCAGAAATAGCATGCACAGGCGATACAGAAATCATAGCACATTGATCAAAGTCAGTCACAGGAAAAATAGCCTGTTCATTTCCAGCACGCAAGATCAGTTTACCATCATGCACATCAATCAGTGCCTTGGCGGTGGCAAGAAACGGTCTACCTAGAATCAAAGGCACATCAACATCATCATTTATATCCAGAATAACAAAATCAACAGGATATGTGAATGCACCCACATTAACAAGCAAATCTTCTATGATACCCCTAGGATGCACCACAGAACGATCAGCTAGCTGAATGCTCATCCTAGTAGGGCTAAGTTCACCTAGGTCTAGCTTTTTGAACAATTTATATGGCATGACATTAATGCTAGCTCCTAGGTCCGCCAAGGACTTTCCTACATGCATGCTGCCAATAACAAGAGGGATAGTGAAACTCCCTGGGTCTTTGCGCTTCTCTGGCAGCTTGTTCTGCAGGATAGCAGAACACTCCTCGCTCAGCAGCACTGTCGAGAGATCCCCAAGTTTCTTCTTGTTGGTGCAGAGATCCTTCATGAACTTAGCGTACTTGGGCATCTTCGACAGTGCCTCCACAAATGGTACGCTGATGTTGAGCTGCTTCAACATTGCCATAAAATGGGCAAACTCAGTCTCCAGCTTGTCTTTGTGAAGGCGAGTGGGGAAGGGAAGCTGGGGTACGTGCTCCTTCACCACTGGTTGTGGCTTGGGAGCAGGGGCTTCCTTCTCCACCCGCACTTCTGTATCACCGGCTGGAAGTGCTGAAGCAGGTAGTGGTTCCTCCTGCCTAGTCGAGGCAGGATCAGCTGATGTAGGCCTGCCGCTCAAGGTGAAAATGGCATGTGCGGTCTCATGCGGGTCCCGTGGATTAGGGATGGTGGTGGCAGGTAGAGTCCCCGGGGCCCGAGTATTAATCTGGCGAGCAATGGCTCCAACCTGGTTCTGCAAATCTTGCAGAATGGCACCCTGGTTCCTCTGTCCTGCCTCCAGTGAAGCTATGGCCTGATCCATCCTCGTGATATTCGCCTGGCTGGTGGTCATGAATGCCGCCAAAACGTTCTTCAGCTCGGTCATCTGATTATCGGGAGCTGGCGCTGCTGCTGGCTCGGCATACTGACGCTGGGGCTGCTGGAAAGGCTGCACCTGTCTAGCCTGGAAAGGCTGCCTCTGCTGAAAACCACCTGCTGGTGCTGGGAAACCAGGTGGTTTATTGGTGTTGTTGCTCCAGGCGAGGTTGGGGTGCTGGCGCCATCCCTCATTGTATGTGTTACTGTATGGATCGAGGCGCCGAGCATTGGCGATGAAGACCAACTGTTCTTGGGGAGTAGAGGACTCCCGCATAGCCTGGCAGTCCTCCACCAGATGGTTTGGACTCTCACACCACTGGCACTGAGCTACTGGAGGCGCAACTACACCTCGGCCCGGAAGGAGACTGTTAGGCTGCTTCAGTGTCTGCACCAACTCAGCCACCTGCTGCTCTAACCCAGATCTGGCCTCAATAGCATGCACACCCCGGTCCCGGGCATTCCTGCCCCTGCTGCTCTGTCCCCAAGAATGATCGCGGGCAGCCAAAGTACTGATCATCTGGTTCAGCTCGGGTGGAGTCTTAGTAAGGATATCCCCTCCTGGGCATAGAGACTCGATCACCCTCTGGCTGTCTGGGTGATGGCACTGTAGAAGTTCCCCACTGTGAAAGCATCGCTGAAGCCGTGATGGGGACACTGCCAGAAGTATCCCATGTACCGCTGACTCGCCAAAACACAACACCTAACAATGGCCAAGTGTAACCAATGAAAGGGACTGCAGTATAGTGGCACAAGTAATAAATATCGAATCCACGGGTCTCTAGAGTTACTATTACTCAGCTTCAGTTCATTATCTAGCAAACTAGATTAAGGATTGATTGATAAACTACTCTACTAATTACAAGTTGGGAACTCACTTAGGTATGATTCCCCCTAGCTCCTCAATTAGGTCCAAGTTGCAATAACCTTTGGTTGATCTACTGTTGATTAAACTGCGGAAGATCCTAAATTAGCTTGGAATCTCTTAAGCTGACCAAGCCCTCTCAGTCCAACTTCCCGGCAGACGACTAGTCTTCACCAGGATAGAAAGCTGAGGCTATGAACACAGAACTCCACTACCGGAATTGGATTCCAGTACAAAGCAGTAAACTGGCTAACTCTCGTATAGCCAATCTCCTACTATCGAATGAAGGGACTCTAACAACCTAATCAGATTCTATCTATCATAGGTTAAAGCAAAAATCAAGAGAATTTGATCAAGATTCAATTGACTCAATAAATCATGCCTCAATCGATTATAATCAAACAATAAAGCATCCAAAACTTCATACAAGAAAGATCCTAACTCATGGAACTAGGGTTCCTCAAAACCTAAGTGAAGGGAAGTTACTCCATAGAGAAGAGAGAGACTGCAGAAATCTGATCTAGATCTTCAATCTCCATCTCCAAGCTTGATTCCCGAGCTCCAATGGCGAAGAAATCCTCCAAAATAGCTCCAAGAATGTTCCCAAGTCGCTCTCTCTCTCTAGGGTTCGTCCCTTGGGTGTTTGGGATCCAAAACCCAGCTCCCTCTCTCCAAAAATCGCAAAACAGCTTTTATACCCGCTGAAACTCGCACCCCCTACTTGCACGGCCGTGCAAATTGAGGTTCTGGCCGTGCACAATTTCCAGCATGCACTCCTAAGCTTCGTTGATCTCGTTTGAGCTCGTTTGACCTCCGATTCAGTCGCCGTTTGATCCCAGACGCTCGTAGTCTCGTCCTCTTTCTTTTCATAACAAGCTTGCATGATTCTTTGTCCATAAAGTGAGGTAGAAATCCATTCTTCTTCAGGTCATGCCCGAGTTTCTTCTCTCGAATCGTCAATTGATCTCTGATTGACTTGAAACTTACGCCTATGCTTCACTTTATGTGCTAGGACCTGAAATGGGACAAAGGAACACAACCTAGCATAAAATAGGCCAAATACACGATAATTCAAGCTCAAACAATCAAGAAACAAAGGGGAAAACATGTGCAAATACCGAGTCATCAAATCCCCCCACACTTAACTATTTGCTTGTCCCCAAGCAAACCTAACTCAAACCAATGCAGCTCTCCAGAGCTCTATAGCAACATACAACCCCGATCGTCGGTAGAGGATTTCCTAGATCATATAGCAGCTTACGAGGTCAACTGGTCTTCTAAGATGTTCCCTATCTCTCTCAATGCGAGTACTAGACTCAAGCCAGGATCATGAGAAATAGTAGAAGTAAGACAGTCAGTTCATGGATAAAGGGACTCACACCATTCACAACCAAGGACTCGTTGTACCGGGGTGCTCTTTCACTTCATTTCACCGTTGGAAGCCCTTTTTGCACTTTCATTCACATTTTCCTTGTTTTTTTTTTTCTTTCACTTAGCAGGGGTTCCAACTGCAGTCTTTTGCACGGTCGACCCTTATTAGTCGAGCAAGAGCAATTTCTGTACACCTGGCGCTCGCCAGGGTACTTCTTTTAACTCCTTTTCCTCAACTCGTGTGGAGGGTCAATGGAATTAAGGGGGGTCGGAAGCTCTATCCGTGCCCTTAAAAACACATCCTCGAGTAGGCAAACCGCTCAACGGGTGGAAGTTTTACTTGTACTAGAGACAGCTTAGCTTCACCTTGTAGGAGTACCCCACTAAGGATCACTAAAATCTCTTCCAAAACCCGATTTTGTGCAATGAACGGTGCCACACACGTTGGGCTTACCCCATGTTTAAGATTTCAATGATTTCGACATGGAGGACCAACTGCTTTCCATTTTCCACATGAGCACCCTGTTCGATACACGAGTTCATAACACAATCCAAACAGAGTCACCATTACCGCATGAATTCAACGGTCTTAGCTCCACTAATTCACAAAATCAACTGGCACAACAGAGAGCTAGATAGGAAAAATCTTATACTTCAACATCCTCCATAGTGCTACACTACCTCCCTAGGTTGCACATTACTATAGAGACTGTCAATTCAAAGCATACTGAGTAGGCAATTTGCAAGGAAACACGTACTTGGAGCCCTCAAATTTAAAAATTTGGACAGTGGACTAGGCTCCAAGCACACAAACAGCCAAACATTCACCCGCATACATAATCGAACACCCCCCCACACTTAAGCACGACATTGTCCTCAATGGAGGAAAGATAAGGAGGGTAGAACGAAGTTACCAGATCAAGGGTGAATGATGATGGACGGGGCAGGCGGTGCATTCCAGGAAGAGAGAGTGATCAGAACACAAACACCACACAAAATCTCACAAAGGTTGAGTTATTGACTCTAAAATCAAATAACAAAACTGACTCAACCGAGGAGAAATAGAGAAAGAAATGCAAACCGACTGGTTGGGTTGCCTCCCAACAAGCGCTTCTTTCACGTCGTGAGCCGGACGATGGCTCCTAAGTTTCGGTCCATGCTAGAACCTCCTTGAAGTTGAGGTTCTCATCTATGAGGTGGAGTCTCAAGTCACAAGCATGTGGTGTGGCAGGTGATGAAGGCTCATGTACTTGATGCAGATGAAGTCTCCACCCTCGAGACCTCTTCTTCTCTTCTCTCGTCTCATTGCCCCAAACCAGATAAGACAGCATCGATTGGCCACCATCGCGTCCACCAAGAGGGACCGATGTCGATGTGGCCTTGGTCTGGCAAAGAGACACTGCAAATGGGTCCTTGCCAAGCAGCTCCTCGAAGTTTGGTGGAGATATCACATGTAACTCATGGCCGGTGCAGGCCTCTTCCACCTTAACTCCGTCCTCAGCCTGGACGCCAATTTCTCCTTCAACCTCCCTTTCTTCTTCATGTGGTATCACCCCTGGGAAATGATCAAGAACTCCTTCTGCTTCATTTTCTTCATCCTCCACAACTTCTTTCTGCACCCTTTCTCGCTCTTCTTCTTCTTCTAGCACGGATTGGAGAGCAAGTTTCCAAGCAATTTCTTTCATGAGATCTTCTTGCATCTCCTCACTCTTGCCCGCCTCTTCAAAGCTCAGTTTGGGATGTGGGAAGGTGTGGTCGGCTACGACAGGACATTCCTGATCATGATCATCACGGGAGCTCTCCGTGACAACTTCAGTGTGCTCCACAATGTCCTTGTAGCCTTCTTCTTCTTCCTCCTCCTCTTCTAGTATGGTAACATAAGGGTGATCTAGAGCAGGTTGTGCACAAGATCGCTCAAGATCATCGACGCTCTTTTTAAGGCTCAGGAGGATCTCCTCTGTTTCACGATAGGCCTGGACACAATGATCCATCCTGGAGCATGATCTCTCACAGTCTCGAGCAAACTGCTCCATGAGAAGCCTCAATTCATAGTTTGGATCTGGTTGTGGAGTGTAGCATGGCTCTGCAGAATGGCCCGTGAAGGCCGCCATGGGTAACTCCAGCTCCAATGGCCCTTCTGGTTGTGGGAGAAATTCTTCTTGGTAATGAGGTTGTTCTTGATATGCCCAGGGGTCTGGTTGTTCTCCGTAGAAAGGGGGTTGGTACTGGAACCCGAATCCATAGTCTTCTCCTCCTTGATTGCTAAAGGGAGTCTCGGGGTAAGACCACTCGGATGGTGGTGGATACCCCCAATGATTGGAGAAGCCATGAGGATCCATGATTCAGATCTGCACCAACAAAAACAAAAACACCCAAGTGAAAAGCAAGGGTGGAGAACAAAAAGAAAAACGCTAAAGTAACAAACTTCTGCCTTTCCTAATAATCTAGAAAGTCCCCGGCAACGGCGCCAAAAACTTGACTCGCCAAAACACAACACCTAACAATGGCCAAGTGTAACCAATGAAAGGGACTGCAGTATAGTGGCACAAGTAATAAATATCGAATCCACGGGTCTCTAGAGTTACTATTACTCAGCTTCAGTTCATTATCTAGCAAACTAGATTAAGGATTGATTGATAAACTACTCTACTGATTACTCTACTAATTACAAGTTGGGAACTCACTTAGGTATGATTCCCCCTAGCTCCTCAATTAGGTCCAAGTTGCAATAACCTTTGGTTGATCTACTGTTGATTAAACTGCGGAAGATCCTAAATTAGCTTGGAATCTCTTAAGCTGACCAAGCCCTCTCAGTCCAACTACCCGGCAGACGACTAGTCTTCACCAGGATAGAAAGCTGAGGCTATGAACACAGAACTCCACTACCGGAATTGGATTCCAGTACAAAGCAGTAAACTGGCTAACTCTCGTATAGCCAATCTCCTACTATCGAATGAAGGGACTCTAACAACCTAATCAGATTCTATCTATCATAGGTTAAAGCAAAAATCAAGAGAATTTGATCAAGATTCAATTGACTCAATAAATCATGCCTCAATCGATTATAATCAAACAATAAAGCATCCAAAACTTCATACAAGAAAGATCCTAACTCATGGAACTAGGGTTCCTCAAAACCTAAGTGAAGGGAAGTTACTCCATAGAGAAGAGAGAGACTGCAGAAATCTGATCTAGATCTTCAATCTCCATCTCCAAGCTTGATTCCCGAGCTCCAATGGCGAAGAAATCCTCCAAAATAGCTCCAAGAATGTTCCCAAGTCGCTCTCTCTCTCTAGGGTTCGTCCCTTGGGTGTTTGGGATCCAAAACCCAGCTCCCTCTCTCCAAAAATCGCAAAACAGCTTTTATACCCGCTGAAACTCGCACCCCCTACTTGCACGGCCGTGCAAATTGAGGTTCTGGCCGTGCACAATTTCCAGCATGCACTCCTAAGCTTCGTTGATCTCGTTTGAGCTCGTTTGACCTCCGATTCAGTCGCCGTTTGATCCCAGACGCTCGTAGTCTCGTCCTCTTTCTTTTCATAACAAGCTTGCATGATTCTTTGTCCATAAAGTGAGGTAGAAATCCATTCTTCTTCAGGTCATGCCCGAGTTTCTTCTCTCGAATCGTCAATTGATCTCTGATTGACTTGAAACTTACGCCTATGCTTCACTTTATGTGCTAGGACCTGAAATGGGACAAAGGAACACAACCTAGCATAAAATAGGCCAAATACACGATAATTCAAGCTCAAACAATCAAGAAACAAAGGGGAAAACATGTGCAAATACCGAGTCATCAACCGCTCCCATGCATCACGAAGGGACTCATCTGGCTCTTGGCGGAAGTGAGTGATCTCCCTCTGGATCTCCGTGGTCTTCGATGCCGGATAATACCGGTGCACGAACTTGTCAGCCAGATCGTCCCAAGAGGTGATGGACAATGGGGGCTGGGTCTCCAACCACCTCTTAGCATTCCCCGCCAGAGAATGGGGGAAGAGGTGAAGGCGGATTGCATCATCCGGAACACCATTCAGCTTGAACCCGTTTGTCAGCTGCAGAAAACGGGAAAGGTGTGCCCGGGCTTCCTCATCCTTCAAACCATGGAACTGGATAGAGGATGTGATGAGCTGAATCCAGCCTGGCTTGATCTCGAAGTTATTTGCTGGGATGGGTGGATAGAGGATGACCGGGCGGATGTCAGCAATCCATGGAGTATAGTAGTACTCCAAGGTGGGACCCGGTGGTGGTGGATGATGATGGTGGCCAGCTCCCTGGGGATGTTGGTCGTTCCCCAGGATCTGGTTCTGAGGAGGCGGTTTCTGATCGCCTTCCATCTCGTGCTCGTCCTCGGAGTCGCTGGTCAATTGGCCGTCTCGGCGCTCCACCGTAGCCAGTCTAGCTCGCTGTTGTCCCCGAAGTTGGTTGCAGGTGCGCTCAATCTCAGGATTCAACGGCAGTAAACCTCCCGACTGGCTACGGGTCATGCACTAGCTGCACACAATCAAGCAATGCAAACCCGTGAAGGCACAAGTGGGAAGAACAGAAACTCAATGCAAAAAATGAAAATGCTAAAGTAACAGAAATCACTTTTCTTCAACAACCTAGCCGTCCCCGGCAACGGCGGCAAAAACTTGACTCGCTGTTACTGTCACCCTAGAAAATGGCCAAGTATAACCACTTCCTAAAGTGTAGTATAGCGGGTCCGGTTTTAATGTCAACCCGGGTCCTAGATGTGATGACTACTCGGTGAATTCTTGTTATTTAGCGGTGAACTTTTAGTGCAACTCAAGCAAACAAAACAAAAAGCAAGTAAACGGTTTGTTATCAAGTCAAGAGAGGTCACCCGGGTATGGTTCCCCCTAGACTGCAGTTAAGTCGGATTGTAATTACCAAGTTCAGTTTTCATGAAAGTTATACTGCGGAAGGTTCTCAATTAGCCTGAAGTCTCGACTAAAGGTCTCCAGACCCTCTCAATCTGAGTCTCTAGCGGGAGACTAACCTCCACCGGAGTAAACAGATTGAGGCCCTAATGAACCAAACCTCCACTACCGAATTAACTTCGGTACAGAATAGCGAATTGGCTTCTCGACTAAAGTCACCAATTCGCCACCTTCGATTAAGGATACTCTATCAACCTAGGCAGATATTCTCATTCTAGGTTAAAGCAGAAACAACAGGAATTTGATCAGGATTCAAGTCATTCAATCATTCAAACCTCAATCGAATATAATCAATTCACAAACTCTGTACTTGGGTTCATACAATCAGACCTAGCATACAAATCTAGGGTTCTCCATACCCAGATGAATGGGGAAACTACTCCATAGAGAAGGAAGCAAAAGCAGATTCGGACACGGAAATCATACTGTGAAGTCGGATTCCTGCTCCTGGACGTTTAATCGCACTTCTCCAAGCTCAAGATGGGCTCCAATGGTGTTGAAGATCGATCTATGGCGCTTGGGAACTCTGGTTCGTCGCTTTCTCTCTCTAGGAATCGATTTCTCTCTCAAAAACTCGGAACCCTTCAATGTTGGCCTTCTTCCTCCTTAAATCAGCTGCCTGGTCGCGATACCCGGTCGGGTATTTTGGGTTTCGACCGGGTATCTCTGCAGCGCACCGTTTAGCTTAAGGGAAAAATCCCCGGTCAATCGCCATAATCCCCGACCGGGGATTTTGCTGCTGTGCCCGGGCCCCTCTCTGCTTCTCGGGCGCCCAAAAGTGGTGAATACCCGGTCGGGTATTTGGCCACCTGACCGGGTATTTCCCTCCTTCAGCCCTATCCGTCCCAACTTTGCTCCTTTCGACCCAGAACTCGTTTCTCCGCCTCGATTCCAACGCCGGGACCTGAAATATGACATAAACACACAACCTAGCGTGAAATCGGCTTAAAACACGAGATTCCTCGTCACAAACGGCCTCAGAATAGGGGTAAAAACATGTATAATTATCGGTCTATCACTAGGAGAAGGGAAAACACAAGGGAGAAGAAGGAAAACCATCAAAAGATGCAAGCCTTGCTCCTTGTGTTGAAGAGATCCTCCTTTGGCGGAGGAATTCCCAAATCCTTGCTTGGAGATGAAGTTTCTTCTCTTCTTCGGTTCATGACTTTCTCACTCTGAAAATATGAAGAAGAAGAAGAAGAAGAAGAAGAAGAATTTTCTCCCACCAGGTCTCCCCCTTCTTCTTCCTTTCAGCTAGCTCTTTATACTAAGATCGTGCCCAGTTCACGGCCGTGAACATCAAAACGCGTCCCTAAACACAGTGTGTTGAATCAAAATGCATCGCTACACTTCTTGGGTTCACGGTTTGTGGTTGCAGTTCATGGTCTTAGCAACCATGAACAGGCTTGGCGTTAGTAACCTTAGAAACCCCTCCGGACGTTTCTTGGTTCACGAGTTGTGGTTCCATTTCACCTTCCAACTTTCTCACTCTAAAACACAAGAAACCTAGCATAAAACCACCCCTTTTGGAGCTCAATTGCAACAAACGTCAAAGAGAAACTGGGATAGAAATTGTAAAATTAGGCCCAAATCACTCTCCCACACGTAGACATTTGCTTGTCCCCAAGCAAACCATTTCACACAAGGTAATATCTCAATCTAACAAAATTCTTTGGGGAAAAATCAAAGGGAACAATGTGGCGAATCTCAATGGCTATTGGCAATTAACACATGGACCGTTGCAAGCAATACCGACATGCACCACACACGACATTCGAGGTCACCAAGAACGGGCAAACGAAAAGTTGTCACCTTGTTCATGAATTAATGCAAGTCTCAACAAAATCACTTATCAATCACAACTAACCATGCATAACATTGAAGTCCAAGGAACAAACGAATGGGCAACAAAGGTCCTCACTAGGGTATGATATTTCATGCAAAGCAAGAATCAATCACTCACTCTCATCAACACTCAGACCTATCGTCTCTTCACCACGCATGAACCTCTAAATGTTAGAGTTCATAGGATGGTTGTCATCACTAGCTTGTCCAGAGATCTTAGAAACAGGTTCAAATGACTGAAAATTGGCTTGGACATGGGGGAAAAGCTTTTTGGGTGGTGGCAAACACATCGTGAGGTCCTATATCTTCACCCTAAACCCGAAGGTTCTATGGTTCGACTAAGAACCTTCCCTAAAACCAATGGCCACTAGCATCGGCCAAAAACCTTGCTTCTCCCTTCCAAACTATCACCCATCATGAACTACCTTTAAGCGGTTTTCCTCGGTCTACTCTTGCTATCGCATTTCAACTTGGTAGTGAAGGAGTTCTAAAACAATGTGGGGGTTTCAATGGTTTGAATGCCAAGAAACCCCACTTAGAGCATACTCTTTGATTCTTTTGTGGCTCTCTCTACTTTATTTACCTTGTGTTATTACCTCTTTTTCGATTCTTTTTCTTTTATTTTTGAGGAGGGTACGAGAGAGTAAAACACTTGCCAAATTGCATTTAACAACCAATGCTCCATTTTAAGAACTCACTCTAACACTACTCTTTTCTGTTTCATTCCTAGCAAGAACCCCACACAATCCTCCTATTTAGAACCTCAATGGAACTCAAATGGGAGAGCTCCGGACACAAGGACGACTCATGTATGGACACGAAGAAAGGATGGGGGGTCGTTCTATCAAACACCATTAAGCTCACAAGCAAAAAGCTCCTACAAGAGAACGACCCCCAAAATCACAATGCTCAAAGGGGTTGACTAGGGGATAAAGCATTTCGGGACAATCAACATTTGGGCGTGGAGTAATCCTATGCCTCCATCATACTCACTAGTGACAAATGTGATGTTACTCGCCATGGTAAGAGGGATCTAAGCACACAATAAGAAAACGATCGACTCAAAACTCACATGGCTACCTAGTCACCCAATCATTCATTCCAATTCACAAAACACAATGCATGGCAATTGTAATCAACAAGTAATCGAGTCAAGACATCCAATCATTTTTGCACACATGAGAACTAAAATTTTGCACTATCCTAACGCACCTCTGAGTCATAATCATAGGACACACTCGATCACATGCAACAATTCAAGGTCAATGCCAATAAACACGAGATTCTCCTACAAACCGGCCACTTTGATCATGCAAACATTGTCAGCAAGATTTAGAGGATTCCGGTGAATTTTGGGTCGTGAAGTGAAGGAAAACCGTTCACGACCCTTTTATAGGTTGACCCTGAGGTTCGCGGACGCGTTTGCCAACTCACGGTCGTTAAGATCGTGAACACTGCAATCCGCCCGTGAACTAGGGCAATTTGATGGGTTTGACACACGTGGAAGCACCCTGGTTCATGGTCGTGTTTTACTATTCACAGTTAAATAAGACCGTGAACAGAGCAATCTATTCGTGAACAACAATGAAAACAGGGTACTTCCAAAAAAATTTACTCAACCTACTCCACCGTGCCTACTATCATTCATGACACAACTCAAAATGCACAATCACAAAAACCTGGCACGGGGATACCACTCAACCACTTGAACTCTTCACTCGACACAAAAACGAAAATAAGGACAAGAAAATAAACCGACGTTATACTAGCACGTCCTCCACTATGCCCCTAGTACTAATGACAGAGCGATCGGCCAATATGACACTAAGGCTCGTAGTCTTTAGTTAACCTATGTCTATCCTCTTAAAAAGCTTAAATGACATCACATTTATGCTCGCGCCTAAGTCCGCCAAGGATTTTTCTATGTGATGAGTACCGATGCAAAAGGGTATGGTGAAACTACCTGGATCGGGTTGCTTCTTGGGTAACCTGTTGAAGATGAAGGCTGAGTACCGATGCAAAAGGGTATGGTGAAACTACCTGGATCGGGTTGCTTCTTGGGTAACCTGTTGAAGATGAAGGCTGAGCACTCCTCGCCTAGGGTGACATTGGCGAGGTCTTCGAACTTTGGCTTATTGGAGAGAACCTCCTTGAGGTATCTTGAATACCTTGGCATGTGGGCCATTGCTTCTAGGAAGGGAATGTTGAGGTAGAGCTTTAGGTGGTGGCGTCGGCAATGCCCTCCTCGCCACTCCTCTCTTTTCCCCCGTGATTTCCTCTTCTTCACCCTCGGGTAGAGGGTCTTATTTCTCATTCACTTCTTTGGAAACAAACTCCGGAGTCACCTTCCCACTCCTCAAATGAATTGCATTCACCCCAGAATGATCCTTGGGGTTGGTAATGGTTTGAGAGGGTAGGGCTCCCTTTGGTCTCTCGGTGAGGATCCCGGCAAGATTGCCGATTTGCACTTCCAAGTTTTGGATACTTGTTTGATGGCTTCCGAGTCCCACCTCAACCGAGGTAAACTTGGAGGTTGCCACATCCATGAATTTCTCAATCTTCTCGAACTTCCGAGAGCTTGTACTCACAAAGGTGGTTACAAGGTCTTCAAGTTTAGAGAACTTGTCTTGTTGTTGTTGTAGAAACCCTTGACCACCTTGTGCTTTGTATGGTTGTTGGAATTTTTTTTTGGAATTGAGGCCTTTGTTGGATGAAAGTTGGCCGAGGTTGATAGTTTCTCGTTGTACCTTGGCTACCGAGATGTCTTGGATTGGAAGGGGAAGACCAAGCAAAGTTTGGATGATTGTGCCACCCGGGGTTGTAGGTGTTGCTATAAAGGTTGTTCCCTCTGGCATTGGCAATGAAACTCACTTACTCATCGGGGGTACTTAACTCCTTCACCGCTTGTCAATCCACAATTTCATGATTATTGCTCGAACACCAATCACAATACATCACCACTCTATTCCCTTGCTTCTTGTCCTCAAGGATCACCTCGATCAACTTGTCAAGCTTCGCTTCAAGTGGAGCACTTGCTCCCACACTTCACACTCCTCTTTCAGTGCTTCTCTTCCCACTTCTTATCAATCCCCAATCATATCCTCTGATAGCCATATCTTCGATCAACTCGGGCACTTGAGCTGGGGTCATGTTCATCAACTTCCCTTGGCAAAGAGAGTCGATGAGAATCTGGTCATCTTGAATGAGACCTCCATAGAAAGTCTCTATAAAAAATTTCCCCTCAAATCCATGGTAAGGGCATTGAAGGAAGTAGTCGGAGAATCTTTCCCAAGCATCCCTCAATGTCTCATCCTTCTCTTTCTCGAAGTGAGTGATCTTCTTTCTTCACTCGGCCGTCTTGAAAGGAGGACAATATCGGTTCATGAACTTGTTGAGTAAATAATCTCAAGAGGTGATGGATAGAGCTGGATGGTTGTTGAGCCATCGGAGAGCCTTCCCTGCCAAAGAATAGGGGAAGAGCCTCAATCGCAATGCCTCCTCAGGGATGCCATTTATCTTTAAGCTTCCCACAAGCTCAAGAAACCTTTGGAAACGCTCTTGTAGTGATTCATTGGCAAGCCCATGAAAGTGGGCATTATTTTGAATTCTGCGAGTTTTAGGTATGGCTTTCTCTGGAAGCCTGGTGGCTTAGGATTTCTGGTACAATTCCAGGAGTAGTTCGGGTGCTAGCACCACGTCTCATTGTAGGTTTTGCTATATGGGTCTATGCGTCTGGCATTGCTGATGAAGTCCAGCTACTCCTGAGGTGAGTTCGACTCCTCATCGCCCGACACTCCTCCATCGTGTGATTGGTGCTCTCGCACCACTGGCAGTACATCACCTATGGTTAGTTGTGCTTGTAATCATCCCGGTATGGTCGATCACCGTAACAAGCTTAGAAACCATGTCCAACAAGGCGGATGATAGAGTATCCATTGAATGCAAACCACGACCGAAACTTGCCGAGATCTCTTTGTGGACTACCAATCATACCCCTCCTCTACCATATCCTCCAAGAGCTAGTTCAAGTATGGGGGTGTCTTGGTATGCATGTTCCCATTGCGGACTGAATCAATCAGCTGTCAGTCTTCGGGGAAGAGGGACCGATAGAAATAACTCACTTTGAAGACATCATTGAAACCATGATTGGGGCAATTCAGGGAGAGAGTGGAGTATCTCTCTCATGCATCTCGGAGGTTTTCATCTTCATCCTAAGCAAAATTGATATTTCCTTCAGCAGATTCGCTATCTTCGATGGTTATGGTAGCGGTTCGAAATTTTTTCGGCTAAGGCGGTCCATGTGGTAATCGATCTTGGGGCACGAGTCTCCAACCATGTATTAGCTAGTCCCTCCAGAGAGAAGGGGAAGTAGCATAGTCAAATTGCTCCTTGAGGGATTCCGTTAAGCTTGATCCCATCGATCAGGTCGTAGAATCATTGTAGATGCTCCCGAGGGTACTCACTAGTTTGCAATCACCTAGTCGTTCCCTACAACGGCGCCAAAAACTTGCCTCACTAAAACAAACACAAACAAACTACGACCAAGTGTAATCGCAGTCTAGGCATGCAATATAGGGGTTCAGGTTCTATTTTTCAACCCGGGTCCAAGGTCTATTGGTTACTCCATTCAAATCTATTATTTAGCGATTGAGTTAGAGTGAAGTGTTCAAAAGCAAAGCAAAACATAAAGCAGTAAATGTTATGATTCCAAGTATGAGAAAGATCACCCATGTATGTGTCCCCCTAGTCTGCAATTAGTTCAGATTTTAATTTCCCAAGTTCATTTCAATTGACAGAAATACTGCGAAAAGTTCTTGACAAGTCTGGAATCACATCTAAATAATACCAGACCCTCTCGGTTCGAATGCCCGGCTGGCGACTAACCTCCACCGGAATAATCTAACTGAGGCACTAACACACCAAACTTCTACTACTGGTTTCAATTCCAGTATAGAGCAGTGAATCGATTCCTCGAGTAAAGTAATCGATTCACTATTTCTAATTAAGGTTGCTTTATTAACCTATGCAGAGACAATCGTTCTAGGTTAAAGCAGAATCAAAAGAATCTGATCTGGACTCATGAAATTTTGAATAGTGCCTCAATTGAATATATCACGTCAATCATCCACAAAACCGAGTTCATACAACCATTCCTCACATGCACGACTAGGATTCTTCATACCTAGATCATAAGAGAGTTTACTACATGGAGAGAAGAGAAAACACAAGGCTTGAAGGAGAAATCATCTTGTGAGGGAGGACAATCTGCTCTAGGATAGAATTGGCACTCTGGGGGTGAAAGATCGAGCTCCAATGTCCATAGATCGCTCCAATCCTTTCCCAGGGTTGTTATTCATCACTTTCTCTCTCTAGGGTTCTGTCTAGCTGTTTGAGAACTTGCAAAACTAGATATGTGGCTAAAACATGAGTTTCACCTTAATAGCCTCGTGGTTGAAGTCCACAATTGGAATCCAAGGTCGTGGAAATGGACTCTAGACCGTGGAATTCCAAAACGACGCGTCGAACATAAGTGGCCCTTAGCAAAAATCCACGGTTGGTCACTGAAATTCCCTGGTCGTGGAATGAAGAAAAATGACTGGGGAATATCCCTGCTCAGAATCACGGTCCAAACGTCGATTCCATGGTTGTGGATTTGCTCCCAAACCGTGAATTTTGATGCTTTGTCCTTCGAGTCCATAATGCTCTCCAGTTGTACCCTTACTTGCTCCTAAGCCTTCATTCACGTACTAGGGCCTGAAAAATCAACAACAAGCAGTACCTAGCTTAAAAGGGTCCACAAAGTAACCAAATGTAAAGCTAAACGATTAATAAATGTTGTAAAAATCATGTGTAAACACAGTGTTATCAATACGCATGCCTCTGATTTGAACCGAAGCTCTGATACCACTTGATGTAAGTCGGGGCTCCAACTCCTGCACGTATGCAATTATAATATGCAGCAAAGATCGATCAACAAAAGATTGTCCAAACAATAGAATAATCCATCCACCTAACCATTGAAAAGCTAGGGATCAGAGAGACGAAGTGACTCCACAACTAGGGTGATGAACTAGTTGATAACATCACGATCTTCTAGAAGGTTCGATTCCACAAACAGACCAAGAAGAAGAAAGGATTTTTAAGAATGAACACTCAATTTTTGGGATTTTCTTTGGTAATAGGTTATGTAACCTGTAGGCATAACTCCCTCTGTTTATTTTTTGGGCTTTTCTTTGGTAATAAAATATTTACCTATTAAATGAAAATTGTCAACCTTTATTTGATCAATTTCTAGGTCAATGGTTGATGAAACATGATGAAACAAAGATTTCTCTAACTGATATAAGCTGAGGCTCCAACTCTTAGACTTACGCAATCAGAATACGCAACAAAGATTGATAAGCAAATGACTAGAAAAAGGCGGATTAATCCTGGCACCTAAATATTGCAAAGCTAGGGATCAGATATAAAAAGTGACTCCACAACTAAGATGATGAACTAGTTGATAACATCACGATCTTCTAGCAGTTCGATTCCACGAACGGACCAAGAAGAAAAAAAAGTTTCAATCATGAACACTCAAATTTGGGGGTTTTCATTTATAATAGGTTATGTAACTTGTAGCGCATAACTCCCTGTATTTATGGAGGTTACAAATCAATATATTGAAAACATACTCATAACAAATAATAATACTTAAGGGTGTGGTTGTCCACTATAGCACTCTTTTTACTTCTACATTGGTGTATGGAATACTCTTTTGACCAAAAGAGCATCTTACTAAGGTATCCAACAAAGATGTCACTCTTTTGATAAGAGAAAAATAACATCTTTCATTAAGGCATCTTCTTCCTTTTGATGAAATGCATCCATATTCATTTGGAAGACATGTAGGTTGAATTTGGTGACTTGTGTTTGAAGTAATTTGGGGCTTGAGGCCTTGTAACTTCATCAATATCTTGTTGGACTTGCATCAAATTGTCCAATGGATCTTTCAACGAATCAGACTTCAAAATAAGAAAAATATTCTGCAACATAAACTTTGAATTGGGCTTGAATATTTAAGAATGACTTTGAATAATTGAAACTTCCTTTTGAGAAGCATTGGATCATCAATATTTTGCTTGAGAGCCATTTTGACCCATCGTGAATTTTCCCAAACCCTCATTGTATCTTCTAATTCTTGCCTTAGTCCAAGGTCCATGTAAAGAAATCATTTAGCCTTGAATAAGATCATGGACGGTGGGCGTGGTTGCATCATTAACCTTCACACGTTTCCTTTTTCAAGGTATCTCATGTCTCATCATAAGGTATGAAATCAAAGTTCGTCAACAATCATATTTAAGTCATTTTGAAAACTTCGTTTTGTAAACCTCACCAATAACTCAAGATCCAAAAAGAAAATCAATTAGCATACCACTTAGGACCTCAATAGAACTTGATCAATCAACATGGTCTAAAGCAAATATTACTAATGCAAATTATACCACAATGAAAAAGTATTGCACATGTGATTCCTCTTTATTTTAGAAGTTTAGGTAGAACATGAATATATGTTTTCACTTAATCAAAATGAATAAGAAGTTTCTTAAGAAATAACTAGTGTTGCTCGGTCAAGTTGATATTAAGACATTTTTTGCATATAATACTTGTTTATTTGATGACGTAAACATTAGGAAGAAGAGAGTGTTTGATAGAAGAAAAAATATAAATTAATATAATTCATTTTTCAAAGTCGATTGATTGTCAAGCACTTATTTTTTTTATTTCCATTGTTATATTTTAATAAAAAATAAAATTCTATGTGTGTTTGTTATATTTTTCATCAAATGTAACTTATTCTTAAGTTTTAGTAAAAAAGAGTAGAAAATCTACTTGATAAGATTTGTTTACATATTTTCAGTTTAAGCAAACACGATATATGTCGTCACTCTTTGTTTCCATATTTACATTTTGGTTAATTGACAAAAAGATGATTATTTATGTGTATTTTTGTTCCAAGATAGAAATTACTTTTTAATTTTCATACTATTATAGTATAAATAAATACTAGTTGTACCCGCCCCGCATTTTGTTGCGGGGAATTATGTATATTTCTAATTCTATTAACCTGCTCCATTGCAATTTCTATATATAAAAAACTAAGACAATGCTAAACTAAATCTAATTACATATTTAAAGTCATGGTGTAAGAGTTTCCCATATAAGTCTCATGACATGTCGGGTATTTTGTTACGGGGCACGGGTCGTGACAGGTCGATATAATGGGTATGTACTTTGAAGGCAAAACACAAGAAACAATTATTTTCTTCATTAACAAATCGAGAAGAAAACTATATATGACACGATAATTGTAGTAAGATTATTCAAAAATTCAGGATTTTTACCTATATACAACATTATTATAGCTAATATATTATATAAAGAAAATAATATAGCAAATAATTTAATTAAAATTGCATATAATTTTGATAATATAGATTAAGAATGGGGCGAATCAAATCAAACAAACTACAAATGCACGCTCCTAAAAATATATTTTTTGGTAAACCAAAACACACATAAAATTTAAATTTTTTTTCCCCGTTGAAACAGTTGCCCGCATCTTATTAATAAAAAACTAGCAAGATGCTAGGAGAACCAGATACAACGAAATGGGTAACCCAAAGATACCCAGAGAACCAAAACTCTCAACTATTCTCTACTGTTGGCCATGACTACTACTGTTGGCATAACGCACAACATTACTACTTAACAGAACAAAAGAAACAAAGCATCAAGAGATGCCAAAACGTGCTAGCTCATCTAGAATGCACCTAGTTGTTCCTACAACCAGCAGATCACTCTTGATTAACCCCTGCAATTTAGCAGCTGAACGGGGGATTCTCCATGCTTCCGCCTGCACCTCTCATTCCAGATATAAGCCACTAGGAAGTACCAAATTAACCCTGCAATATAACCATTTCTCTGTTTGGAGAAACCACATGCCACAGCCACATTAGCAGACCAAGAATCCCTGTAAACTGCGGAAGATCCGACAGTAGATTGGAATCTCTTAAGCTGACCAATCCCTCTCAGGCAGGCGACTAACCTTCACCGGGATAGACTACTGAGGCGATAAGCACAGAACTCCACTACTGGAATTGGGTTCCAGTACAAAGCAGTAGTTTGATTAACTCTCGTATAACCAATCTACCACTACCGAATGATGAAGCTCTAACAACCTAATCAGATTCTATCTATCTCAGGTTGCAGCAGAAATCAAGAAAAGATGATCAGACTTCAATTGATTCAATGAATCATGCATCATTCGATTAAAATCAAACAATATAACAATCCCAAGTCATTACAATCAAGATCCCTAACACATGGAACTAGGGTTCTTCATACCCAAGTGAGAGAAAGTTCTACTCCATAGAGAGAGAGAGAGGGAAACATAATACAAAGCAGTCATACTCATAACAATGGGAAGAATCTGCTCTGGGATGATGATCTTCACTCCAAGGATGATTTCCAAGCTTGATTGATGAAACCCAGCTCCAAAACCACTCTTAGGGAATGTTCTTCGCACTTTCTCTCTCTAGGGCTCTGTTTTTGCTCCAAAAAGTCGATTCCCCTTCAAAAGACTCGAAATTGGGTTAAAAACCAGTTCTGCCCGACCACACGGCCAGTGTGAAATCCTCAGATGCCCGTGTGGAAGTGCAAAACGTCGCGTTTCACTTAAGTGGCTTCAGTTACGCTACACGGCCAAAACCACACGGCCGTGTGGAATTTTAGGCGTGCCCGTGTGAGCTCCCTGGACTTTTCACACGGCCACAAGGGGTCCTATACATGGCCAGTGCGATTTGCCCGTGCAAAGTGGTGCCACACGGCCAAGTCACACGGCCGTGTGGAATTTCCAGCTTTTCGTCAAACGTCCCAACTTCGTCTAATCGACCCCGAACTTGTGCCCAAACCTTCTTTCACGTACTAGGACCTGAAATATCACAAACAAGAACAACCTAGCGTGAAATCGGCCTAAAACACGAGAGATGAGACTCAAACGGTACATGAATGGTGGACAAAAACATGTGTAAATATCGAGTCATCAAATTCCCCCACACTTAACCATTTGCTTGTCCCCAAACAAACCTGACTCAAACCAATGCAACTCTCCAGACCACTATAGCAACATGCACCCCCGATCGTCGGTAGAGGATTTTCTAGATCATCTAGCAACTTACAAGGTCAACTGGTCTTCTAAGACGCCCCCTATCTCTCTCAATGCGAGTACTAGACTCAAGGCAGGATCATGAGAAGCAGTGGAACTAAGATAGTCAATTCATGGATAAGGAGACTCACACAATTCAACAACCCAGGACTCATTGTACCGGGTGCTCTTTCATTTCATTTCACTTGGTGGAACCCCTTCTTCTTACTATTTGTTTCTTTTTTTTTTTTCTTTTTTTTTTTTTTTGTGGTTCCAACTGCAGTTTGTATGCGTGGTCTGCCCTTATTAGGTGAGCAAGAGCAATTTTTGTACATATGTCACTTGCCAGAATACTTCTTTTAACTCCTATTCCTCGCTTCGTGTGGAGGATCAATGAAATTAAGGGGGGTCGGAAGCTCTATCCGTGCCCTTAAAAACATATCCTCAAGTAGGCAAACCGTTCAACGGGTGGAAATTTTACTTGTACTAGAGACAACTTACCTTCACCTTGTAGGCCTACCCCACCAAGGATCACTAAAATCTCTTCCAAAACCCGATTTTGTGCAATGAACGGTGCCACACACGTTGGGCTTACCCCATTTCTTAGAATTTCAAATTTTTTACATGGAGGACCAACTGCTTTTTGATTTCACACTTGAGCACCCTTTTTCGATACAAGAGTCCACAACACAACATAAGAGTAGTCATCAATACCACATGAATCAATGGTCCTAAATCCACTAGTTCACAAAATCAACCGGCACAGCAGAGAGACAGATAGGAAAAATCTTATACATCAACATCCTCCATAGTGCTACAACTACCTCTCTAGGTTGCATACCACTATAAAGAGTGTCAATTCAAAGCATACTGAGCAGGATTTTGCAGGGAACAGTACTTGGAGCCCTCAATTCATCAAATTGGATAGTGGACTAGGCTCCAAGCACACAAACTCATCTAGCAGTCAAAAATAGATAAACACCCCCTCCCCCCACACTTAAGCACGACATTGCCCTCAATGGAGCTGAGGGAAAGATAAGGGGAAACGATGTTACCGGGAAAATAAACTGTCGGGGGACTGGAAATGGGACCAGTCAGCAGGTCTAGAGTCATCAAAACACACTGGGTGATAGAAACCATAGTTCCACGTGGACAAACCGAAAAACAAACGAAAGAAAAACAAACCTTGGTGGGGTTGCCTCCCCACAAGCTCTTCTTTACCGTCTTTTAGCTGGACGCTAGTAGGGTGGATGCTCAGAGAGGTGTAGGAACAGGTGCCTCCAAGAGCGGATCTACATCGCTCTTGAGGTACAGCTTCAGATGGTGGCCATGCACACGACGGGTGTGATCACCGGCACTCTTCAACTCGACCTGGCCATCCGGCAGGATGCAAGCGAGTGAATACTCAGATGGCCAAGGCGGTCGAGGCTCAGGAGGCGGGACCAGCTCATAGTGGTCTCCGACTTTCTTTTGAGTAGGCTTGCCTACCTGCAGTTTCGACCGCCACTCCTCCTTGATCTTTTCTTTGGGTAACGGAGTGGACGGGAATGACGGCGAAAATATGGGAGGGGGATCCTAAAAAATGGGAAGCACAGAAGGATACACGACATACTCGTGCTCCTGGTGATAAACAGCATGCAAAGGCGATGAAGCAGGGAGAGTATTAGCAATTGAAAATGTTATTCGATCTTCGCCATCCCTCAAGACTAAGGTCCCATCATGTACATCTATGAGAGCCTTGGCGGTGGCCAGGAAAGGCCTTCCTAGTATAAGGGGCACTTCTGTGTCTTCATTGATATCCAAGAAAACAAAATCCACAGGATAAAAGAATCTGCCAACCTTTACCAGATGGTCTTCCACTATGCCCCTAGGATGAACTATGGATCGGTCAGCTAGTTGAATACTCATCCTAGTTTCACTGGGTTCACCTGGGCCTAGTTTCTTGAACAATTTATACGGTATCACATCAATACTAGCACCTAGATCCGCCAAGGACCTCACTACATGCAATTTACCTATAGAGCACGGGATAGTAAAACTACCTGGGTCCTTTTTCTTCTGCAGAAGCTTGTTCTGCAGAATGGTCGAGCACTCCTCACTGAGCTCCACAGTGGCCAGCTCGCTAAGCCTCCGCTTCTTCGAGAGGAGCTCCTTCAGGAACTTCGCGTACTTAGGCATCAGAGATAGTGCCTCCATGAAGGGCACTTGAACATGCAGCTTCCTAAGCATGGACGAGAAGTTGCCGAACTCTGCCTCTAGCCTGTCTTTGTAAATCCTGGTGGGAAAAGGGAGCTTAGGCTTATATTCAGCCACTACTGGTTGTGGCTTTGGAGCTCGATCCTCTGGCTCCTTTTCCATCACCAGGTCTTCTTCCGGCTCTGGGGTGATCTGGGTCACCTTCTTGGCACTCCTCTGCGGTGCATCCGCAGTTACAGTCCCACTTCTCAGCATAATGGCGTGCAACCCCTCCTTATGATTTCTGGGATTCGGTAGGGGTTGGCCAGGAAGTGTGCCAGCCGGTCTGGAGGCAAGGGCATCTGCCAGGTGCCCGATCATGGTGTCCATATCCTGCAGGAGAGCCTGCTGGTTTCTCTGGCCAGCTTCAATCTCCATGAATCTGCCTGCAGCAGTTTCATGAATTGCTCCAATTTATTGAACTTTTGGGTACTAGTGCTGGCCAAGGTAGTCACTAGATCCCTCAGTTCTGACACGGGATCGCCCGATGCTGGGATTGATGGAGATGCACCAGGCTGCTGGTACTGCTGCTGTGGGGGCTGTTGCAAAGCCTGCCTTGTCTAGGCTGATAAAATGGTTGTTGTTGCTGCATATGGCCCGGGCGAGGCTGGTATGGCTACCTCTGGTTCGGAAAACTAGCTGCAGGAGCTTGGAAGCCAAGTGGCTTCAGATTGCTGATGCCACTCCAGGAGAAATTTGGATGCTGGCGCCATCCCTCATTATAAGTGTTACTGTATGGGTCGTTGCGCCAGACATTGTTGATGAAGTTCACCTGCTCCTGGGTGTACTGGACTCACGCATTGCCTGGCAGTCCTCTACACTATGATGGGTGCTCTCGCACCACTGGAAACGCATTTCCGGCTGCTGCCCTTTCCCCGGAACCATCCCATTCCGATCAATGGCTGAGACCAGTTTAGACACAACCTGCACCAAATCAGAAGAGTGGGTGCCCACACCATGTACACCTCGGCTTGGTGCTCTCCTCGACCTCCTAGCAGTGCCCCAATCATACCCTTTCTCTTCCATCTCCTCAAAGAGTTGATTCAGCTGTGGCGGTGTTTTGGTTAGCATGTTACCGCCACAAACCGAGTTAATCAGCTGCTTGTCTTCTGGGAAGAGGGCGTGGTAGAAAGTGTCCACCTTGAAGGCATCATTGAAACCATGATTGGGACACCTCAGGAAGAGACGGGTGTATCTCTCCCATGCATCCCGGATGGTCTCATCTTCATCCTGGGCATAGTGGGTGATCTGCTTCATCCCAGCTCCAAAACCACTCTTAGGGGGTGTTCTTCGCACTTTCTCTCTCTAGGGCTCTGTTTTTGCACCAAAAAGTCGATTCCCCTTCAAAAGACTCGAAATTGGGTTAAAAACCAGTTCTGCCCGACCACACGGCCGTGTGAAACCCCCAGCTACCCGTGTGGAAGTGCAAAACGTCGCGTTTCACTTAAGCGGCTTCAGTTACGCTACACGGCCAAAACCACACGGCCGTGTGGAATTTTAGGCGTGCCCGTGTGAGCTCCCTGGACTTTCCACACAGACACAAGGGGTCCCATACACGGCCAGTGCGATTTGCCCGTGCAAAGTGGTGCCACACGGCCGTTTGGAATTTTAGGCATGCCCGTGTGGAATTTCCAGCTTTTCGACAAACGTCTCAACTTCGTCCAATCGACCCCGAACTCATGCCCAAACCTTCTTTCACGTACTAGGACCTGAAATATCACAACCAAGAACAACCTAGCATGAAATCGGCCTAAAACACGAGAGTTGAGACTCAAACGGTACATGAATGGTGGACAAAAACATGTGTAAATATCGAGTCATCAACAAGCCTGGTTCCAGTAACAGAGTTCTTTTAGTCCCAAGCCTCCCTCTTTCTTAGGGCGAGCCATTTTGTCCCATCCAATTCTAGCGCTTCCCTCTTCTTCCCCACGCCACAAGAAACATGAGCTGATATTTTGGACCTGCTTCAACACCTTTTTAGGGAGCATAAATACTTGCATCCAGAATTGCAAGACCCCCATCAACACAAAAAAGACCAATTGAAGATGACCAACATAACTAAGCCACTTGGCCCTCCATGATTTTATCTTTTGAGTAATCTTTGCCACTAACTTCTCACATTCCAAAGAAGATAGCTTACCAAATATCAATGGCAGGACCTAAATACCTCATTGGAAGCACCCCCTCCTGAAACCCAGAAATCTGGAGTGCCTTCTTAAACTGAACTGACATCCCACCAAAAAACTTCACACTTGGCAGGATTGCATTTCAGACCAAACAGAGAATAGAAATCTGAGAGAGTCTCCTGTACCCTAGAGATAGGAGTCCCAGACCCTTCTGTGAAGATAAGAAGATTATCAGCAAAGCTCAGGTGAGTAAGTTTAACCTTTTTGCACTGTGGATGATAAGGTAATCTCCCAATATTAGCAGATTTATTTAATAATAACGAAAGTACTTCCATAGAAATAGTAAATAGGTAGGGTGAAAGAGGGTCACCCTGCCTAACCCCCTTTTGTGCTCCAAAATAGCCACAGAGACCACTATTAATGCTAATACTAAACTTAGCTGTCTTGACTGTCAACTTAATCCAGTTGAGAAAGCAAACTAGAAACCCCATAACCTCCATCATCATAAACAAATATGTCAAATTAACCGAATCAAAAGCTATCATAAGATCTACTTTGATAGTACAACGAGAAGACAATTGTTTTCTGTGATAACCAGTAACTAACTCCTGAGCCATTAAAATATTGTCTACTATTCTACTCCCCTCAGTGAAGGCTGACTGGTTACCACTAATGATCTTAGGGAGTACCCTCTTCAAACGATTAGCCAACACCTTAGCAATTATCTTATACAAGTTGTTAATGCAAGAAATTGGCCTAAAATCTTTAAGAACATATGCTGAAGGAACTTTAGGTAAAAGAGAGACAACATTGGCATTGACACTTCCGGTAACCTTCCAGAGGATAAGAAATCCAATACTCCTACAAGAATATCAGCACGAATAATTGGGCATACTTTATTTTTCACTACGCATATTTATAAAGAAATGTAGCTCAAGGATAGTACTACTCAGGGGCGGAGCTACGTTGGTGTTTGGGGGGGCCTCCCCCCCCCCCCCCCCCCCCGGAGAATTTTGAAAATCGCGTATAATTACAACGATAATTTTGAAATTACGTATTAATTAATTACGTTATTTGTATAGATTTCGCTATTGTGCAATAAATTTAAGTATGTTTCCATTTAGTCTAGCGGAAAAGTGGTTGTTTTTTAAAACAGTGGACGTGGGTTCAATACATCACAGCAGCACATTTTAATGTTTTTGGGCTTTACACTTCTTTTTTTTTCCGATGTCTTAAGTAAATCAAATTCATCAACTTCTGCATTATAGCTCTAAATGTAATTTTGGATTTTGTCTTGTTATAATAACATTGAGGAAAATGGTACAAATAAAAAAATAATGATTATTTTTTGTTGACAATTTAATTAATAATGTTTAACATATCGTTGCCCAATTGTTAATTCAAATCATAGTTTTAGTGCTAATAATTTGTAATGTAACATTTATATTATTCTTTTAATTTTACGATAATACGTACTAAAAAAATTCGGCCCCCGAACTTTAAATCCTAGCTCCGCCCCTGGTACTACTATTAATAAAATAGGCTACAAAGATGGGACAATAATCAACAATATAATGCGTTGTCTTTTTTTGTTGGTTTTTCTTTACCTCCCTGATTCTCTTGTCAACTTTAATTAAGGGTCAGCCGGCCATTTGCTGCGGTTTGTGGGTTGTTAACATGAGTTAGTCATTGTTACTTGTTAGTGAATAGTAACTGGCGTTCATCTTTATATATAATAACTAGTGTAACATCCCGTCTCGGATAAACCTATATTTCGATTGCTAAAAATTACGCAATTTAAATCGAGATTTTGATAGTATTTTGGCGAAAATCGGATTATCGATCGATCAGATAAGTATACATATTAATTATATATATAATATATTATATATTGAAAGAAGAAATCCCACCGCAGGACCTGGTACTGCACACGCAGACTGCTTTTACTGTTCATACTGACCGAGATGTACTGTTATAACCCGGAAGCTGGCGCTGTGTGGGCTGGCGTTGGGTGGGGGCTCATTGGAATCGGACGGGTGTTTGGCGGGTCGGTTGGGATGGAACTTGGTTGTTGGGCTGTTTTGGTCTGCTGGATCGGTTGTGGTCCACGAACGCGTTGGTCGCCAGGGCCCTCTCGGTGGCTGGAGCCTGCCCAGTTGCTTGATTGGATGGATTTCAGGCAGCCGGTCTATTTTCCTTGGCAGCTGTGTCAGGGCCTTTGCAAGCGATCGACGTATCCGTGGGTGGGAGACTCGGAGATGGTGGGCCATAGGGGGACTGGAAGGGTTTATTGAAAGGAGATGTGCTGCTCAGTGGCTCTGCAAGTGGCTTAGGGCAGGGTCAGAGTATTTCAGGTGTGGAGCGTTTAAGAGGTGGGAGTCGTGCCGGTTTCAGAGGCTGAGAGAGAAGAGAGGTATGGGAGAAGAGAGGTATGTCTTGATGATGTAGACTGGGCATACTTTCTGAAACTGGAAAGGTAATTGAGGGGACTAATCAGAGAAGCAGAGAAAGAAACAAAAAATATATGAGGGGATAGAAGTTTGGTCAGGGAAGCAGAAAAATGAGATTGACGGTTGGCAGAGATATTTCGTTCGTTTGTTGGGTGTGGTTAACCTAATATACCCGTGGTGCTATATTCTCTCTCATCGAGGTCAGAGAAGCACTCTTCTCCTGAAATATATCTTCCTCTTTCTTTGCATTCGTTTTCTCTTCCTTTTCTTGATTGGGTTCGTTCTCTCTCTTTCTATCTAAAAAATGGGGTTTCTTTGATCCTTTTTTCCAGGTTTCTTCATCGCCGCTCTCAGGAACAGAAAGATCCGAGCTCTGCATCAGAGTTGATTCATCCTTCAACTGTGAATCTCCTATGGATGCTTTGTATTTCGTTTGTTTCAGTCGATCGATCGGAGTTCCCTGATTTCATTTGTTCCGTTGTTTTGAGCTATCAAGAAAGGGATTTGAGTGTCCTGGAGTGGATTTGGAGCTATTTGGAAGAGGGAGGGAGGATTCGAAGAACACCCAGAACCACAGGTTCTATACTGATTTCATGTGATTGTTCCTTTGTCTCTCAAAATTTTATTTCTGTCGTAATGGTTTATATTGATCATCTTTTATTTTCTCTCTACTTTTGGCTCTCTTCTCATTTTCGAAACCAGTAGAGCTTGGAGCAATCAACTGGCAAATTTGAGAGGGTCGGAGAGGAATTGGAAGAGACTCAGATCCCCAAAATATGTTTTTTGTGTTTTCCTAATTGAGATTTATGTTACTCTTTCATCACTTTAAATTTTAATGCACTTTCTCTTGCTTGAACTCTCTCGCCATTTTCGATCTCAAATCCTCTCATTCATCCCCAATCTTCTGAATCTTTTATCTTCATCCCTTCTCTCTCCTTCACTCCTCTCCCTTCTCTCCACCTACGCCTTCCTCAACCTGTCCTCGATCTCATCTCAAATGGATTTCTGGCCAAAATGTTTCTTCCTCAGAAATATATCTCATTAATTGGTTTCTTTCTTTTCTTCTCACCTTCAAAAGATTGGTTGGAGCAAGAAGGGAGTGAGCCCTGCGTTGTACACGGTGGGAAACTGAACAACGGATTCAAGCGGCCACCTAGGAATGGCCGAGAATCCATCTCTGACGTGGAGAGAATGCGGAGAAGACCTAGAATCGCCAGATCTGTTGCACCTATTCCTTTGTTGGTCGGGGTTGGACAATACCCACGACCCGGGAAGACAAAGTCCAAGACAAAGGGAAACCAGATTTGCGAACCATGCCGTTGAAAGGTGAGGTTTTGCTTTATCTTTTTTCTGTGGTGCTTAGCTTTTTTCAGCTTTGTAATTCTTTTTCTTCTCTTTGTAATTCTTTTGCAGACGACCAGTTCTTGACAGAGATTTTGTTGGTCGGGGGTGGATTACTTAGGTTTGAAGGGCAATCCGAAAATGGATTCCGGGTGAGATTTCTCGCTATCTCTCATCCATCGCTGTTGAGTACCTCTATATCTTACTCTGGTTCTTCTCTGTTTTCCTTTTTCGGCGGTGTTTATGAAGCAATCTCCTCATTGTTAGGCGGTCAATTAAGCCAGTAAGGTCGCCTTTGCTGGAGCAAGAAGTAATTGGTTCTAAGATGAGTGGAACCTTTGGTTGGTCAAGATGAGTGGAACCCTTGGTTGGTCAATGGATTTTAAGGGTACAGAGAGGGCTGCAAGAAGATGCAGATCAACGTATTGTCGTTTTGCATTTGGTAATTGTTTCTTTAATGGTTGAGTTTGTCTTGCCTTCATGAATCTCATCTTTTCTTTGCTATTGACGAACACAATTTGACTTCAACTCTGTCATTTTTTCAGCTGTATTCTTAGACTACAACGAAGGTGGTTGGGTGTTTGGAACAAGGAATGAACACATGTGTACGCTGGATTATCCCATGGTGATGGATTTTTAATCTTGCCATCCGCTTTTTTGTATTGTCTTTGGCCCATTGCGGTTGCAGTAGGTTGCATTCGGGTTTCGGGTAATGATATTCTTCTTTTGTGTTGTTTGTGCGCTTTCCCTGCTCTTAATGTTGAGCATAGTGTTCGTTTGTGGATTAGGAGATGATGTTATTCGTCTGTCAGTTTGGCTGATAGTGTCTTTTTTCCCATTGATGCACCGACGAGAAAATTTGGTCTCATGCTGTGGCCTTTCATAGGATTATATGACAACAAATTTTTGTTGTATAGTTGTTGGCTGCAGAATGATCAAATCCTAGATAGAAAATCATGAATCTAAGCATAGATGAAAATGCATATGAAGTAGCAGAGAATCTCAGGAAAAATGCAGACTACCTAGCGAGAATTAACAAACCTCTCAAGCTTTGCCAATTGATACCTTCTCAAATTATTATCTGCTTCACCTTTCTTTCTTACCGAAGTCGTTCAGGTGATATGTTGTATGTTGTGTAGCTGTTCTGATTGTTTATTTGGCGATTGTGTATGTAGTGAATGAGTTCATTGAAGCTGGTTGTGGTGTGACCATAAACTAAATTCAGATGATACTTTACCTGGAAATGAGGAATTAGAATTTGCTGCTGGAGTTGGAGAGCAATCTCAGTCGGCCATGCAATGTTGAAGGATGAGCCTTACAAGAGGTTATTTGATTTGGGAGCGTTCACTGTAATGGCCTTTTGTTATTACAATGATTCAGTTTGTTGTTTTTTTTATTTGTGTCCGATTGATTTTTCTATAGTATATTGGTGATAAGCTTTACCTGGTTTTTCGAGTTTATTATGTATAATTGGTCAATTATTGAGAACTTGGGCCTTGCTTTCCTGTGCAGTTGCAATTTGTCAATGCGTTGCTTTATATCTTCTATAATTTTATGGATTAATAACTAATTAGGATCTGAGAAAATGAACTAAAGAATGTCATAGATAATTATATGGAGGAGCTATACTAGAGTTGGAAGTCAAAATGAAGTCCTAAAAGTTTAGGGGATTAAACATAGTCTAGGAACAGTAGTAGAGGTTATGTAATTAATGTAAAAAACCGTGATTAGTGGTTGCCATGATCCTTACTTAACTTAATGTGGTAATAGTTAGTCGTGGCTCCTTGGATGTTGTATGGAGATTTGCTAACAAGTCTGCAGAGTAAGATAAGGATGGAGTCGTACCTCTTTTATTCCTGGAGAAAGTATGTTGGATAAGTATGTTGGATATGAGTAGTGTAGTATTCTAAGTATAAATGAGATAAAATCCGAGGATTGCATGTAGATAATTGTAAACAAACCACAAAAGTCTAGCTCCATGACTTGTCAGTTTTTTATATCCCTGTCTTCTTTGTGTTCTCAGGTCGTGCTGCTGATACAAAATGGATCCAAATCTTGAATAACCCGTAACAAACCACTTTGAACAAAGATCGGATTGTGAGATGAATTCATGAATACGCAATGGTACTGGTCCGCTGGATGCACTATACGCAGCCCAACAAAGAAACAAAAAGACAGACATTTTTACCCGTGCAAGCCGCGATAAAGAGCGGTGACTCAAATGTAAAACAGTTGGAGTGTAGGCCCAAACAACAAAGCCCAACGTCCATTCGTTTTATGACACCGTCACGGACAGTTTGGCATTTCGAATCCCTGAACTGTCGCAAGGCTTCCGAAGAAACCAACCTCTGCGCCCTCGATCGCAAACCGCCGCGAAAGCCCCATACTTGGACCGCAGGAAATTCCTGCCACAAAGGTGGGTCCTCGACTACTTCTAAATCGCCATTCTTACAGTTCCTACAATTATTGCTCATCGGTTTCTTCGTTGGGAAATCAGAAACCACACTTGAAATGGCCACGTCGCGGCAAGATCGGGAACGTGCACGATGCGATGCCATGGTCCCCACTGATCTTCAGGGTGAGTGCAGTCAGTTTTGGGTCGTTGGTCCTGTGAACATTATCGATTCCAATACGACCGCCCACTAAAAAAGGCTGGCCGCTTTGCTAAATCACAAAATCTTGAACTGTGTTACAGATCCTGTTACATCTTCCGACACCTTTCGAGGTTTACGTTTGGGTTGCAACCATCGTACTGTGGTCGCACGGCTTGTCAGGTTATGGTTTCAATTCAGGAGAGGTAACATGAGGAGGAAGAGAACCATGCACATGCTTTGGCTGGACAAAAAGGTTGTTGATTAAACACCAGACATCTTTGCAAGATCTCACCATTCTGCATTTTTCATTATAACAAATTTGTGCATGGTGATTTCAGCACTTAGATTACAAAGAATCTAAACAATTTCTCACATGCCAAAGGAGTGTTTCAATGATCGGCTGCTTTCTTACAGGACCAATTGATCGAGGGAATGGTTGAGGAGGAGGACATCAGGGAAATTTCCACAAAATCAAAGTCAACAAGCTCCATCGACTGGATACAGTTGTTGCTGTCCCTGCAAGAG
Source organism: Linum tenue (assembly GCA_946122785.1). NCBI lineage: Eukaryota > Viridiplantae > Streptophyta > Magnoliopsida > Malpighiales > Linaceae > Linum > Linum tenue. The sequence goes on along the minus strand of CAMGYJ010000010.1, from coordinate 13,296,544 downwards.
GAACGGGTCGGATTGTTCATAGATAATTACGCTTATTGCTGACATCCAGACAGCAAATTTCATACATTCACGAGAACCCCGAGAATCCCCAGTTTCCCGTTCGCTCATACATAAACTCTGACTTTTCAGTGGCGCCAAGGCAGACAGATAGCTACGACTGCCATTCAGGTTCGCTTTCATTTGTTTATCTCATTACAATATCCTAATAAATGTTTTTGTGCCTTAACTCAATTTTATGATTTAGACATCACGGGATGCGTTAGGCGCCTCACAGTCCCAAGAACAATTGATGGAACCTTGAAAGAGTTCCTTTTGGTCATCGCGGATGCGTGGTATGTTTTCAAGAATTAATAACCATTATTTCCTTTATGAAAATTGACAGAATAACATATTTGTTATTACAAACAGTGGAGCAAAGGCCGTGGTTCGTTACCGTGGCTATGACATAGATGACTATTTAAAGGATGCACCAACTGCTGAAGCTCGCTTGCCTCTTATCACAACTGTTAAGTTAGCAATGCGAGTGCCTCCTTCAAATGGCCATAAATATGCAATCGAATTTGAATCCACGCCTGCCAGTAGACTGGTTATACGAACATACGAAGATGCCTTCAAGGACACCATGCACATGTACATTGCTTCCAATATTACCTGCACATTAGTTGACCAACAAATATTGCATCACCAATGAGTCAACGCTAACACAATTTGTTTGTCCTCCAATATAGTTTCCTAAGGAAGCGAAAACCAGTTCCTTACGTCAGATTGGACACTGGGGAGAAGCTAGGTTGGCTGCGAGCACCAAGACCTGAAAAGAAGACACTTGGTGAGATTAAGGCAGGCCTTGGTTCTACAGCAAGCGGCAACAAGGTAGTCCCCTGCTGATTCTTTACACCCCGTGCACATCCACCGATTTCTATACTTAGCACACTGACATCAATAAAAAAAATTCGTTTGATTTCAGATCCTCTACGCCTGCAAGTTTGTTTTCATGCAGGTTATCTACAGAGAATCCATCTGCAGATCGACTCCAAAAATACCGGGGTAAGTTTTAATGATACCTGTGTCGTTTTTTCCCTAACTAATACATATATTAGCTACAAACCTGACGTTAACTCTTTGATACAAGCTTGCGCTATCAACTGGAAGCAAGATGCCGCGACGGTTCAGAGGAAGCTGACGTCGTGCTGGAACACGAGGCAGTTCTGTCATTGCCCTGATCTGAAGTGCCCAAATTCACATTCCGCGCCACACATTCGAATTCCCACGCTGTGGAACGAATCAGCCTTTGACAACTGATTCAGCATGCTTTGCCCAGTCCATTCACATGCTAGCTGTCAAATTCTGCAGGGAATGTCAAACAATTTATGCTTGTGTGTTTTTGCAATATGAGAACTTGCTATTAGGTTATCTTCTGTACTGTACATGCCGTTCCCTGAACATGAGCCACATATTTTGTAGATCTTTGTTGGTCTGGCTATTTCGTAGCAACAACTGCCACCTGACTTAATCAGGTAGTTCAGTCGGCCTGAATCTATTGTAAATGTTGAAGACATATTTTGGGAATTACTTTTGCATATGTATCGTTATGTCATTGCCACAATAGTAATCAGTTAGCCAATTGGTCCCTAATATGGACTATGATTCAAGAATTGTTTGAATATTAGAAGTGATGACAACAATTTCCTTGCATACTACCACCGTTTCCCATATGTGATCTTTAACATTATGATTATTGAAGCAGGAACTGGCTATTGTTACGTATTTATTCTTATTTTTTCATATCATCGAATCTAATGTTTTTTGCAAATGCTTAGAAATAGCATTGCTTTGTATGCCTCCCGTTTATCAAGAATTATAGAGATCATTTGTGGTTTCAATTCTCCATCAGCAACGATATCTAATGCTGTAATATACAAAATTGATGTTGGAAAGACCACACCTAAAAAATACAACCCGACTCTTCCATCTGGGCCTTTAGCCCAGAACTTATGCCTGATCTTATACCCTTTCTTTCCTCTTTTCCTTTCGTTTCGTCTACCTACCAACCAGTTTTTTTTTGTGTGCCTGCTTCCTCTATTACCCGAACCTTCTGTTTGGCTAACCAGAAAAATAACGCTACTGCTGTTCCACCTTTCTTATTCTTCCTCTCACTTAACCTTCTTCCTCTATTTCCTCATAGGAAGGCGATGTCTACTCCTAAGCTACTTCTCGATCTTAATGGAACTGATGACCTAGAAACTATTTTGAAATTATGGCTCCTACATGTTTGGGTATTTGACGACCTAGAAAAACCATATTGCAGTCTCTGGACCGATGCAAAGGTAACAATCTACTTGCTTTCAGTTTTCCTATTTTCTAATAACATTTATGATCATGAGTCATCTCTGTTGCTTCGCTTGCTTCCTACTTTGACAGGGAACATTGATTCAAGCTGTCGCCTCATCAAATTTAGCTGCCCATTTTGGCATAATCCTGCAACTAGGCTGTGTATATTTAGTTGCTAGATTCCATCTACAACAAACACAAACGATGTGCCATCCTTGCTCCCATACATTGAATTTGGTTCTTTCTCAAGAAACCAGATTTAACAATGTGACCATGATGTCGCCTATTTTTTGTGCTAATTCGTTTGAGTTTGTTGCCTTCAACTCCCTGTACTCCTTATCTCACTCAGCAAACCAGCTAATAGGTTTACCTACCAAACTACTTTAAGCTCATGAGCTCCGCTTCAATTTGACCATTACAGTTGGCAAGCTGACTATGTTTGCCAACCTCTTCAAATGTAGATGTTGTCGACAATGTTGTGTCCGTAGCTGGTCTGTCATGCTCAGTAACCTCTGCTCATGCTATTATTAGGCGCAAGCTGGTCATACAAAACGAGAGGTTTTCGATGCATTACAATTATCTGCTTTTCCAGTCCTTCATTTGTTATCTTTTATTTCCTCTTTTTTCATTGTCTTTGTTTCGCTGTACTTTTGCAGGCATGTACGCCTTAATATCACCATCTGTGGTGATGTTGCACGATCTCTAGATGGGGAAGAACTAGCATACCTTGGCCGTTCTGGTTCTGTTGTGCTAGGTGTATGTAGTCTTCAATTAAGTGATGTAACAACAGGTTAGATCGCAGTTTTCGATCTGACAACTAATGTTTCCCTCATCTACATTATCATGTATTAATACTTACTTTTTCACTGTTTTTCCAAGACGCCGTATTTTTGACCAGCACCCCTGCCACACGCTTTGTGCTGGAACCAGCTTGTGATTTGGCAAATCTTTTGCGCTCTGCGTAAGTAACTTCCAATGAAGCTTTTCAACAATTTACTTTTCTTTATCTAATATTTTACCCAATGCATAGCTCTCTTGGTGGAAATGATACAATTCAATACTATCCTCCGTGGTTCTCGACCTCTTTTGAAGAACACCTATTCCAAGCTGACAGTACAAAAACAATTATGGACCTGATCCACCTTTGCAACCCATCAATGGTTGATGTACGTGCTACTTACACCAACCTTACTCTGCCAGCACTGCATTTCATGCATGCATACTGAGATCAAGCGTAACATGCTAATTTATAAAACCTAACCTATTTGTTTGTCTGGTTGCTTTTAGTTGGCCAATTGATGCAACCGTTTGTGTAATTCTATTTTTCCTGAACCAACAAAGTGCTTCCCTACCTAACTTACTTTGCTTGTCTGCTTTATTTACTTATAGGCTACACATTACCATTGCTTAGCACAGGTCCTCTCCGCTCAGTCTTCCCGACCATGGTTTTATCTAGGATGTGCATTTTGCTCAAAAACAGCTAGAGAATTTCCTGGTACTGCTGATTTTTGGTGTGATGAGCATGGGCAATTGATGGGTCAAGAAACCCAGAAATGGTTTGTCTAACACAAAACTATTTCTTCATTGCAACTTCCACAATTAGCTAACCCTGAAATTCTTATACATTTTATCAGCTACAAAATCCATTTGGCAGTGGGAGACACTACAGGTTCTGCATGCTTTATCATGCTTGGAAAGACCGCTGAGTCTTTACTTGGAGTTCCTACTAACGAACTGTCGGCGCGTAACCCTCAACAGCATGGGCATTGCCCTCCAGAAATTGTTGCCATGAATGGACGTTGGTTTTCATTTGACGTTCAACTCCCTAAACCTGGCTATTTACCTCAAACCCCTTTGGAGTTCACCATCCTTTCTGTGGCCAACCTCAACCAACCTCACCAGTAGTCCAAGCCAATATCAACATGCACATGAATCACCCAATCAACAACATCAATTGAAGTTTAGCGTTCTTCTTGCTGATCACATGGTGTATGCAAGTGCATCAATGGGTTTTATTGAATAAATCTCTTTCTCCAGATTTGCGGCAACAAGATGTGTGCTTGGAAGATCTGCAGCGTACCCAAAGCTACTGATTTTGGCATAGATCAGGAACACTTTTGTCAAGAACAGAGAGTATATGTTCCTTAGTGTTTTATATTGGTTGGCTGTGTAAGTTATTAATAGGTAAGAAAAAAGTTCCCTAGTGAATCAAGTATTCGATTTTCCACACAATGGTTCCAACCAAATTTGTAAGTTGAAGAAAATCAATTTTGTAAATCTGTAAAGAAAAGCCTCGATCTGTTGTGTTCGAACATGAAGCAGTCCTCTCACTAATTCATGTGTCGCCCGCAAAATTTCGTTACATGAAAAAAGAAGAAGTTGTGGCACTTATTAAGAGTAGTTGTGTCTAGACATTTGCAGCAGAGTTGTACATTGCCTGGCCAGATTTGAGCAACAGTGCTTCCAGAGCTGCCAGACAGATAAGAGTTGCCACACTCTGGGACCGAACTGCCTTCGACAAATGATCATGCTCTCTTATCCATAACATTGTTTGATCAAGAAATCGTTAACCATATTTTATTTCTTGGTCAAACTTCCCAGCTCCCTGAATTTCATGTCCCCCACGCATCATCGGACAGTTGATTATATGTATGCATGCTCGCAACTATCAGACACTTTTGCAGATTCAGGTTTAGGGAGTTTATTTTGTGGGCCATATGGTCCTTATGGAAATCTGGGCATAATGTTTAGTGTTCCATTGATGGATCCTTAGGTTTTATTGAGATAGCAAGTTTTAGTACCCGTGTGTTTGCATAGTGCAAAATTGCATGTTGATCTGTGCATTTTACGTGACTCCAAATCAAACTGACGAGTGCATAAAGAAGAGGTTTACAATCCAATATAATTTTTTTACAAAATACACAATACGAGTCTTGCATCCGATGATGCACAAATGGTAGGATCTAAGTGACGAAAATTGCGCAATTTCAGCATTTCCCGCCGCGAAGCGCGCGCTTATTACTAGTATTTATATAAACAAACAAAAGAAGCTAAGCGGCCGAACCACTTTAATATTTATATATGTAAAGCTAATGCCTGTCCATTTCCATCTTCTTCCATTTTTTATTTCCCGTCGAGAGAAACAGAGCGGCGCACAGAGAGGTTAACGGAAACCTCGACCAGATTCTAGGGTTTTGTACGGCGAAAACCCCCATAAGTAATGCATAATCCATCCATTCATCGTAGTTTATCGATTTAGAGTTTTAAAACGAGTTTTTGGTTAAGTAATTTCTTGAATTCCCGATAAGCCAAATTAGGATTTCGGAGTATCCGGAAGTCGGATTGAGCCCAGATTTCATATACGAGCTTCCTATAGCGAGGTAATTAATCCTCTGGTTCTAATCCATGAATTTTGGCTATTATTTAGGTCGGAGCCAGAATCGCTGAATTTAGCTCCGGCCAAGGTTTGATGTGTTTTTGTCGAGAATTTGATTCGGAGCCTAGAACTAACATTGACGGGACACTACAGGGGATATGAGGACAATCTCGGATTTTGATTCCGGGTTTGCTTGAGAAAGAGAAGTTGGGGTACGGGAGGCTAGAACCGGTGTTTGAACGACCATAACTGGTGCGGGATTAGCACGGCATACCGGGTTTGTCGTATCACGATAATTATATTGATGCTTAGAATTGACCTAGGTGAACTAGAATGGCATGATTAGGGGTGTATGAGCTTTTGTGCTATATGATGAACACTGGACTACTGTATGATATTATTGACTTGCCCTAATCGAGATGGACCTTGTTTATGCTGATGATTTCGTATATGTTGCAAATTGTGGGCTTGACTGTTGATATGCCTTATGATGGTTCGAAAAGGTGATTGGGTATGATTTTTCATGATTGATGTATTTGGATGTACAAGTGGGAAAATATGTATCCCATGGTGATATTTTGATGTTTTATGGAGGATGACTTCCACGAGGGTTTATCCCGAGGAAGTGCAACTATACGACTCCTGGTTTACCTATGTTGAGACAATTATGGTTAGTTCAATTACATGTGCAAGTAACGAATTATGATTAAGCAAGATGAGATATGAATCATGTATAAGGATACCAAATATGAGTGTTGTGCTCTCACGGTCAACTACATAGTAATTAGGGCTCCCTATGCTATTACTCTATTATGATATGTATGATAGTCACACCTCTCATGTGGTGGTGACTGAAGATTTCTTACGAGATATGTCCACACCCAGAGCGGTGTCGGGGTATGACTACACCCATAGTGGTGTGGGGTATGCATGACCACATCCGGCGGGATGTTGGGGGTATGTATGACTACATCCGACGGGATGTGGGGTATGTTTCCCGGGAGAATTATTAGCATGGGAGTAGCCAGACGCCTATAAGTAAAACATGATAAGATGCATATGCATAATTCAAGGTGGTTGAGTCTTTTGCCTATTGGGATGCCGGATGGCTGAGGTCTGATCCTAGTGCTTTGGCTTGTTTGCTAGATGTATGGTAGGAGTATGCTCTGTTATGAACTCATGATGCTATGATTATCTCCCTCAGCTATGAGCTGACCCTCTTTTATTCCTTTTCTCTGCTTATGCTATGTGTAAGCAGATCATCAACGGTAGCAGTAGCAAGTACATAGGTGTGAGCATAACGAGGAGTTGAAGGCAGAATGAGGTATTGTCTTCAACTATTCTGTGCTTGGGCTACTACTTGGGATTTTGGCCAGTGATCCACACCCTTTTGTAAAAAATATTTTGAGAACATTTTCATGTGCATACTAGCTTGTGATGTAGTATTAGATATCCACAGGTGTGAAAAGTTGATATGTGTATAGTTGTGTGATTGTGTAAGTTATGATGACTATGACATGTATTAGTAAGGTATGCAATTGTGGAGTATGAAACTGTGACTATGGCTAAGAAAGCCAATGTATATGGTTGTGAGTATATATGTATGTCTATGAATGTTGATATTCATATCAATTATTTTGCAGGATTAGATGCAAGAACTGTTAGCCCATTACGCGAGTAATTCATGTCGAAATTTTATTTGGGTAAATTTTGATAATTAATGTAACGCCCGAGATTAGTTCCGCTGCAATTGTATGAAAAATACGATCAGGCAAAACGTACAGGGTATGGTGTTACAACTAGGTTAGTACCGCACTTCGTGGCGGATTGGTCAACTTGCGTTCTTGTTATTAAAGGGAATAAAAAGTGAAACTTAGCTTAAAACGCGTACTATTAAGTAAAAAAAGTTTGTTTTTCAAATTGCACTAGACGATGAACTAAAAAGTGAGTAATTTATGGTTCAATTGTTACTCGTGGTAAATCCATTGTTGAATTATTTAAATAACCATTTATAATTGTAAATGAGAAGACATATAAATATAATTTACTAATTAGGGTAGACAAAGAAGGCAGAGATGTAAATAAAGAATGAGAGATAAAAGGACTACTAAGGTAGTAACAAAAATCATTATGACATTATTTAGTTTATAGTTTTGTTGTTTTCGATAATATTTTTTTTTTTTACAAAGCATTCAACCAGGAAATTAATTAGATCATAGCGGGATTTGAAGTTCAATGTATAATTGAACAATTATAAAACCAAAATAACTTTTTAAATGGTTCACAAGTTTCTTCTAACAGATAAACATGTGCTCTACTGTAATCAAAACCTAAGAATAGTTTAGGTGACAGTAGTGCAAATTAGCATTACTCTTACGCAACAGTAAAATGACTTTAAGTTTATATATATTAATAATAATAGATAAATATAGATATTAGAACTTGTTCACCAAGTTAATCATGTATAGATAACTCCCTTTACATAAATGAAAATTAGCAATCATCATTCCTCAAATTCTCTACAAATGGAGGAGCATAGTCAACTGATGTCAACGTTCATTTCCAGTACGTCAGACTTCTCTCCAGGTCAAAGTTTATTTTCTATTGGTCCCTTTGCATGATACAATTTTTGGACTTAACCATTGTCTCTCTTATTTACTGTCGATCAGTGACCGACATGAAAAATATACGGACTCGGTTGCTTCCGGAGTTTGCCAAAATCATGACCAAGAAATTTACTGACCGAAGATCTTCCGATGAGCTTGCTTAATTAGTATACCTTAGTGGCTCTATACAATAGTAGTACTGCTCAATGTTGGGAAAATAGGGCTGAACCAGCCAGTACGACTTGTAAAACTATCGATCGGCCACCAGCTAGGCCCTTATAATCTATTTAGTCGGCAATTAAGGACCGACCGGTCGATCATTGGTTTGAACAATTAACCGGCAGGTCTATTTAGTCGGCAATTAAGAACTGACCGGTCCATTTAGTCGGCAATTTAGAGCGAAAAGATTCATTGGTGGAATTTGAACTCAGGTCTATTATATTTATAATATTTTTGTTTATAAGGCACCGATCAGATAATTATTTTTAACTGTTTAAAAATGGTTAAACCAATAGAATACAAACTACTTGCAACTACATCAGTATGTTTATACTGTGGTTCAGTTCTGACAACATTGGTACCATTACTAAACTGGTCTAGCTACGTCTCGTACGTAGCCTGACTATATAGCTCGGTCATATGAAAGAGTGATGAGGGTTGGCCATAATGAGGAGTTTGTTGAGGAGTTCAAGGTTACATATTACATCAAGATGGCGATGTATACCTAGGAATAATGCGTGATGATATTATGTTGTCTGTGATTCAGATATTTGTATGTGTGAGCTGATGAGCACACATATAAAAAGAGAGAGAGAGCGAGTTGATTCGAACTTATGGTATAGAGAGAGTTGGATTTGTTTTCACCAATTCGTTCGTTGCTACAGCAAGATTTTGGTTTACGTTGCAGGATTTTGGTTTACGTTGCGTTTCTGCTTTAATTTGGTAAGCATGCGCGCAGTTAATGTTCCCTCTTGTTCTTATGTACGTTGACAATTTCATTTCTTTGTAATTATGTTATATATCTTGGCCGTTTCCCTTTGTCTTTTATTGGCTTTTGGCCTAAAATTCAATCTTTTGATGGGCGTTCCTAGAAATTTGTGTTGCTATCTTGACACAAACTGTGACACTAGTACTATAGTAATTGACTTTTAGACTCAATTCAAGACTTATGCACTTCGACACTAGCGATTAACGGTCTCCGAATGACTATCTTACTTTTATAATTTTACCTTTACTCACACAATCACTTTGTGATTTAATTTATCACCATTTTCATGTTTAATTATACTATATAAATTCAGTTTTCAGTATGTTTTTTCTAAACTTATCCCAACTCATTTGAGTTGGTTTTTTTTTCTCACACTAATGTCACACCTAATATTTTATTCGCATATGTAATTTTTTATTCATTTAGGGTCATCGGGCAGTAGTAAGGATTTTCTCATATTTATACACAAACTGTGCAAATTTCATCCATTCTATCAACCAAACACAATCTTGTAAACATTTCTTATCTATAACCGGTGAAATTAAATTGTTCCTCTAGTATTTAATCAACTAATAGGGTTGTGACATTGTTTTCACCGGAACTTTTTCCTCATATTTTTACTCTTACAATTTTATAATAGTTTAATGTCCCATAAAATAATCACTCGTACAGTTTTATGCATATGATGTCAAAAGGACAGCAGATTACTTGTGGGATAAGGTGTAACAAAAAAAAAAAGATACATATAGCAGTAAAGGATATTCTGATAATAACTATGGTCGTCTATTCTCCCCAATGCGTATCTAAATAATAGACTATACTCTATTTTGATTAATTTTCATGTGAAAATTTTGCATTCATAGGATTCCTAATTTTATAGAACCCAAACATTTGATGGATAAGATGTTCAACATAATGAATGAAATAATGGAATCTGAAAAGTCATAACTTGGGTAGGCTTTTCTTGTGTTGGATTGTTGATTAATCGATAACATTGAAATTGTAGCAGAATAAAGGTACATACATATGCACTGGCCAACTATTTGTTTCATTGTCATTCTTTTTTTACTCAATCATGTATGTTTGAATTAGGTGGCATCTTAGTATGTTGGAAATGAAATCTGAATATTTGAACTTCGCGTTTATACCTTCGTGACTTCTAACTCGATTAAAGTGATTGTATAAGGATGTTACCGCTTTATTACATTATTTTGTCCAACTTGAATTATTAAGCTCAACTAAATATTATAAGAATCTTAATGGGGTATTACTATGAGTATTATATTCTCTTTTTTAAATAATATTATATACTCATTCAGTGTCATAAAATTCTATATTGTTCATTAAAAGAATCCATATTATATCTCTCCATCATGAGCTACCATCTTTTCTACATTTCATTAATCATAAAGACATTTCACTTTCAATTGATGAAATATCACGACGTTGATATATATTATCAACTAAATATCTACACTACATTACTTAGGGATGTGCTGTAATAAAAATCTCATGATAGTATGAACAGAAATAGTTAGGCTAATAAGCGCACGACTTATTACAAGAAAAACTTTGATGAATTAAAAAACTTGAACTTGTCAAGAAAATCATATAAAATACACTTTTTTGCATTGATGAAGAACTCGGACTACGGTAGTGGGTTGGTATTTCACAACCACACCATCAGACAAATGGTTCAGTTTTTGCCTTATTTTTCACATGTCCTGTTTTTTCACAAAATTCATTATAGCATATGCATGAATGTTTGTAACAGCTACCAAATAGCTAGAAAAGGTGTACCAAATGAACACATACCACTAGTTTTCTTCCCATTAAAAGATCCCATTTAACTTACACTGTAATATATATGCACACCTACACAAAAATGTTGATGGATGGGAAGTTATAACAGAGATCGACCATGTGAAGAGTAAATCTTTCACTCGAAAAATTGAATTGATTCTTCATGGAGTGAGACCAGACACACAAAACAGGGACCAAATTAATACTACAACATGTCAATCCCCTGTCCCATACCCGTGGAAACGGGTAACAAAAAACTACTTATTATGTGTGGATGTAGAAGAAAAAAGAGTATGTGGTAGAGAATGCTGCAAAGAATTTTGTTGATTACTTGAAAACGATTTTACATTTTGCAATTTCAATCCATAACATGTACATACTGTGATCCACATTACGTTCATGTACCTTAGAGTATTGTACGTATAAGAACAATTTCAATTCACAACTAAATCCCACCCACATGATATAATAAATGACCTAGAGCCCTTATGTTTGCAATGATTTTGGTAATCACCTAGTGGTATTAATAATCTATCTAATTACTTTGGTTTTATTAGCTAGACTATATATGCAAACTTCAAAATTCACTTTGATTTGAAAAGACGAGTGAGTAAACAATTGAAATGTATTCTTTAATTCTCAAATTTGTAACAATCGCTGATAATTGAAATGAGTCGATTGAATCGATTCTTGAACTAAAGCTAGATATTATTTTGTACTGATTTTGGGTTGTCAAGCTTGAAGCCGGTCAAATCCCACGAAATGAATTATGAAAAAGCATCATCAAGACCCACTTTACCTATCATATGACTGCCTTGGTTTTGGACTTTTCTCATAATTGTTAGTTAAATGTTCCATTCCACTGCCAAATTCACTAGTATACAGAACAAGGCCAGATATTTACGCACATGAACTTCAGAACTTCCGTTTCATGCATGTGTGGTACGTACATCGATACATACATATATAGTAGCCGCTTTAAAACTGTTATTATTATAATATTATATATATAAACCTTCAGTGATAATGATAAAGAAGTAACTTCGAATTCTAGAGCGATTAATGGCGTTGAAAGATTTGGGATGGGTGGACCGACCGTACATGGCTTGCCGACAAGACCTGTATACGTACGGGCCGACAGCGTACGTATGTATAGCGCGCATACCCAATAATAATTATATACGATGATGGATAAACCTTAAAAACCAGACGAAAGAGAGAAAAACACTGAACCTTAAACAAGAGTCAGCATGCAGTAAGTTTTAGGATGGTGCAATTTCAGCCACACAGCAGCTTTCCTCTGTCGTGTTCCTGCGTGCAATTCCTTCTTCTACCTGACCTGTCGTGAAAGCAACTGCGAAGAGGAGAGGGGGGGCCTCAAGCCCAGAAAGAAAGACATTTATGCTTCGTTTTTTTTTCTTTCTTTCTTTCTTTCTTGGTTTTGCCTTTCATCCCAGCAGACAGACGAGGAAGAGAAAGCGACTCCAGCTAGTGGGCCGGAATTTGCATGGTTGTGTGGTGCAGTGGTGGGGATTGGAGCCCTCTTTTTAAAAGGCTTTAACCCTAACCTCAGATAGCAGTTGAGCTCCATCGCATCGCAGCTGGCTCTCCTTCAATGTCACGTTTGAGGAGTAATTTGTTGCTCACTCTCTCAACTAGTAGTGTGTGTGTACCATATGCGAACCAACCCCACTCGTCCCGTTTGTAAAAATTGACATCTTTGTTCTTTAGGAGCATCCCATCACCATATAAACATAACCAAAAGAAATAGAGAAAAGTGGAAAGAAAGTTTCAATGCGCGATCCATATCTTCAAGGGAAGAAAGAAGCTATATATCGACCAACTGTCTAGCTATGGAAGTTGTTAAGACGTTTATTCTCTCGGGTCTGGCTGGGAGAAGATGGTTTTGCTAGCTTACTTTGAGATTTATTTTATCAATTTATTTTTAGTGCAATCACTGGTAAGTTTTTACGTTAAAGGAATTAAAAAATTGTCCTTAATTCAGTTCAGGTATTAATAATACTAGTTTTTTGGCCCGCGCTTCGCAGCGACATATAAGAAACTAATTATATTTAAACCTTCATCAAATCATTTAATAATTTTGTTAATAGCAAGCAATTCACAAATTAGTTTGAGTAAGATACCTATTGAGCCTTTACCCAATGACTTGATCATTATAAAATATATACGTAATATGTTTAACTAATTGATAAATAAGAAATAACTATCATCCATGTAATACATCAATGATTTATGTTGAAAACATTCAATCTCATATCCAAAGCTTAATAATTAGCACACATTTGAAATGACTTACAACTTCATTTCCACGTTTAAACATTCAACTAAAATTGATTCACAAATCAATCATAATATTTATAACTATTAGAATTAGAGTTATTAAAATAATATGTAAAGTATATAATATAAAATAATATGAATATTTAATTCCTCTTAATTTACCGAAAGAGACCATGAGAGGAATTTGTTAACCAATGAGATCGAAAAAGTTGTAGTATTCTCAATTGATTTTTTGTTGGAGCTATGTCTCTTTTGCTTGATATAGGGCTTCTGTTAGACCATTACATACCCATTAAGAAATTAAAATTGTTCACAGGATAGTCATCCATTTCGGATAAGCATAGTATCTTTAAACGATAAATTGGTAGTTTCTTGTAGAAATACAACTTATTTATGTTAGTTGATTGACAGTGCTTTTAATCCAATCAAAGTTAGATCTCTTTTTTCAGTTGAGTTACTTCCCTCCTCTCAGTATCCATTGTGCAACTTTATTCCTCTCTTTCAATGAAATCTAGTTAGCAAATAATGGACCATACAATGATAAGAAATGGATCCGTTTATAAGATTAGTAGATGAGGACAATTGCTAGTCAAAGCAAAATAGCAATGCAACAAAATCACATTGCTGATTAGTTTGGCTAAGAGTACAAAGAATCAAAAGTGAAATTATCTAAACACTTGGTGATGAAGAAGTTGTATGCTTAGAACAGATGTCTAGAAATCGGAGTTTCTGAAAGCTAAGCTAGTGTGTTAGTAGTTGAAGTTGAAGAGAAAAAGAGCATCACATCCACACTTTCCACTAATTATATATTTATTGTCTTCCCTTTTATTTACACCAAGCTAATTAAGTCTTGTGATGTGCATGTTGGACACGTGGGATCAGATTGGGAACAAATAGAAACAGGTGTCACCACCCATATTTCCTCTTACTTCTCTGCCTCTCAACAGTCTCTTCCTCAATTATCAACCAACTTTAAACTTCATGATTCCAACATATATAATACTGACTACTGAGGGAAAGAAGAGTGATAACTGATAAACAATCTCTTCTGCAATTATAAGCGCACCCTTAAAACTTGATCTTTCCTTGCTTTTGGAAGTCGCGAGGTATGGAGAGATGGCCTTAGCATGGATGAGGCTTTCTATTCTTCCTCCTTGTCCTTGTGTCGGATAAAGGAAATCAGAGGCTCTGTTCCTATTAATTAAGGGAAATCTGAGGTCTGTTCTATGAATGTTTCTCTTTCAAAGGGAAATCGTAGACTCTGGTCTAGGTGCATGCACTCAATGTTGTCATCGGATCAGCTCGGTACCCAGATTTGCTTACAAAGTCTGCAATTCTTGGTTTTGATTTCTCGAAGAAGAAGATATTGATTTCGTAAAGAAGGGAGGAAGTTCTTCGGAAAGAAGAAACCGGATTTCCCGGGGAAATCTGGCGTTGTTAGTCTCCCTTCGGTGTGCCATTCATCGGGCTCAGGGAGGTGAGAGAGAGGGAAAATCGGGCGTCTCCGTTCAGTGGTTTCGGAGATGGGAGGTGGTGAATTGGGACTGAATGAGATGAGAGGGAGCGTTTTAGTCGAGAGGGGAGAGAAAGAGAGAAGAAGGTTTGTGAGCTGGGACCCATCAAATTTATTTTCTTTTTCGTAAGGAGGAGTGACCGATCAGGACATCAACGGGACGCTTAATCTGCCCAAGATAAATACACATGAGTTCATGTGAATTCGACCGCAGGGAATCACAAAGTCCTTCTCGTGAACAGTGAACGCGTTTTTTTCGTAAGGAACAGTGCATTTCGGTTTTGGTAATTTTGGCCACTTGTGGTTTAATAATTCTAATTATAGATGACTGGTATAGGATAGGCCATATATAGTAGGGTTAGCTATTTGGTCCGGGTTTTTTTTATTTTACTCGAATCGGACCGTATAACCCGATAGAGACCGGACCGAGACCGGATCGCAAACAATCAAATCCAATCTTCGGTCCTAGATTTGAGGTAAAAAATCGTTTGGGACCGGACCGAAAATCGGATAAAGACCGGATAGGAGAGCACAACACCCAAAATTTAACCTCCTCACCCTTTCAGGCTATAGGCCACTCAAATCCACCCTTAGGCCACTCAAATCCCCACAATCTTAATCTAAAATCAAGACCAAATTCGGACCGGATGGATTCAAGACCGGACTGGATCAAGACCGGACTGTATCCAATCCAATCTTTAATCCTTATATTCTCGAAAAGACCGGACTGATACTGTATCAATTTGGGCCAATTTAACCGGACCGGACCGTATAACCACCCCTAATATATAGGGGTATTTTAGTATATATACTGAAAATTAGTTATTACTTTATTTCTCAAAATTTTAATTTGAAATATGAAAAACTAAATAAAAGTTTCGATTAAGAAACTAAATGAATTCGAGTTTTTCATTTAATTTTATTTAGATATGATTTTCAAAACATTTCTTCATGCTATTTTTTAGTGTAACTTATGTATAAGTTAGAGCATGCATAAGTTAGAGCTAACATTTTGTAAATTAATCAAGAGATCAAGAGGTTACAAAAATGGTCATGCTTAGAGTGTATAGGTGTTAAACCTGTTTGATGACATGACTACTAATCTTGTTGTTGTGATAAATAACTTCAAATTAAATCTATCATATTAGTTAAATACTTTAAATGGTAATAATAATTGTGCCTCATATGTTGCGGGTTCAAATCTTAGTAATAATGTTTATATATGCACCCTTGAATAATTAGATCTAGACCCTTAATTTTGAGTGAGACAAGAAAAATCCAAATATAAAGAGTGATAATTAATAGTTTCTTTTTATTTTCCTTAGTTTTCTTAATAGGCTGTTTATCTTATTCGTTTTAACATGGATTTCATTTTTTTTTTTTTTGCAAAGATGCAACGAGTTCGTTGTGATCTACAAACAAAATCCATTTCACTATATTTTGACAAAAATTTGTCATACCACTCGTTACCACTTGGTACCACCTTCGTTTTTAACTCAAATTTTGAAATTTTTTGTATATAAGGGCCAAGTTCATATAAGAAAAAAAAAATACATGACTAAATATACCATCTCATACCACCGTGGTATAGGGGTGGTAATTAGGGGTAAACAATGATGAATTCGATAAATGACCGTTTGTATATTCCTACAGATATGACCCAAACCTCAAGGTCACAAAGATTAGAGGTACGCAATCTTATTCAATCGCGAGATAGATCGAAGAAGAGGTTCCTCGAGGCAAAGAATAGGGGGTTTGGGTTGGATGGAGTTTGAACGTGCAACTTCAACACCAAAATTGGGGAAGAGGCTTGATCGAAATTGGGTAGCAACTCGACCACAATTGAGGTGAAAACTCAATCGATACTAAGCTCGCTCGATTGCTGGAATTAAACCAACAAACAAGGTCAATCCAAGAGCACAAAAACTTTCTGAACAATGGTTCTTTTGACTTAAACTTAATGAACGTTTACAATTACACTTGAAAGCTTGAATAGAAAACTCTATTCCTAATTTGACTACTAATTGAACAAGGAAACTAAACTTAGAAACAAGGTAGAAGAATCCAATCTGGAAAAGGAAAGAAACTCGACAAATAACAAGCTTCTAGGGCAAGTGAACTGCCTTCTTGCACAAGCAACCGAAACAGTCTTCATAGCAACTTTGACACATTTCTTTGATGACTTAGAGGCTTCAATTATTCAATTAACCAACGCCTTGACGTTGCTCTTATACTCCCGTTCCCAACTCCCAGCTGCACTCTACTAGCTCTTCGAATAAGCCTCAAGTAGCCAACTCGATACGGCCTCCATAGTTAGCCATTTTCACAGTTTTCTTCCCGTATTTATTCCACGGTTTGATCTCCACTTTGAGCTTCAATAGAGAACAATTGGGATCACAAACCAATTTCTCATCAGGCTTACCATGTTTAAAAATATTTGACCTCAAAGCTTGTTGGGGTCTATAAAATAAAACATTGTTAGAAGAATTCCAAAAGGGTTCGTCAAGATCGGATCCCAAACATTCCACAATGCCCTTCAAATTCTCACTGTCCCCTTCCTTGTTCCTTCTCGGTGAAGATTTTACCAAACCAAAGCCATGTGATCATCCACGTCACTTCCTTGACTAGTATCAAGAATGATCATTGTAGAAAAAGTTGCAGAATTGTCGCCGCCTGCCCTAGCTTCACGACGAACTCTGGCGAGCTTAGTTGAATTGGGGCTTTCCGATTCAAGCCTACGGATTCCTATTGATCACTTGGATCGGCTTCGCCTTGCTTCCAGAAACCAATTCCACCCAATTTCTAGTGTCGATTATGATTAGTTGACTCGATGCGAGATTGAAACTTTTCCTGCCATATGAGAAATTCAAATTTCCCAAACCCATCAATTGTAATTCCAAATTGGAAGTTTTGATTTCGGATTGAATTGGGATGTTTCCCACCATCCTACACCTTACTTGGAACTCCCTGAACTCGTCTTCATAGGCCGATTGGATCGAATCAGTTTCGATCTCTTCAACCAATTCGAGCGATTTTGCATTGTGTTTCGCCGTTTCCAGGGGAGCTTTGGCCCAAATTCGATTCGTCGAATCAAACGGTTTTGGATCAATCCTTCTAAGAAAAAACACTCATGGGTTCTCCTCGAACGTGTTGGTTTATTCAACTTGGCTTGATTCATTCTTGAGGTTCCCACCCATATCATTCTCTCTAGTGCTCTACTCCGGTGAGATTGTACAGGGTCGTCGAGGGCTGGCATGGCAGTGTTTCTTCTCCCTTTTGATTGCGTTTAACATATACCTCCACACCATTAGATTGGTACGACTGGACTCTCCCTTTCCCTGCACCCGGTTAGCTTCCAATTGTCGTTGATCAGCTCAAGCTTCCGCCCGCGACAATGACTTTGGTAGGAAGCTCTGATTGCCTTGTTTAAGTTTGTAGCAGTAGCTTCCCACGTAGTGACGCACTTCTTAATCAAACTTCCAAGTCTGTCCTAGTAGTAGATTGGTGGCCTGCATTGGGGCAACGTCAAACATCAATTCGTCCTTATATTCTCCAATTTCAAATTTGACGAGTGCTTGCTTATTAACTTTGATAGCTCCTGAATCGTTGAGCCAACGAAATTTTTTTGGGTCTAGATGCTTGCTTGTGCTCAACCCAAGCTGCTTAACTACATCCAGACTGACGACATTCGCACAGCTGCCCCCATCGATGATTATGGATAGCAATTGCCCATTGACGACACATCAAGAATGGAACAGGTTTTCCCTTTGATCTTCGTCAGACTGAGATGCATCATTAAGTGCCCTTATGGTAACTGCAAATAGCTTTCTTGGTGGAGGTTTTTTTATCAAAAACTCCTCATCGATCTCTTCTCCCTCGGAATAAACTGGAGCTCCCACAAGTCTTTCTTCCTCTTCTTCTTCTTCTTCTTCTTCTTCTTAGTATACTCACCATCACGAAGCACAAGTGCCTTCTTGTTGGGGCATTGATTGGCCTTATACCCTCACCTAAATCATTTAAAACATAGGATGTTTGCACTTGATCCTTTGAGAAGGATTCAAATTAGGACCTGGAACAGAGTCTGAAGCATACTTATTGGCAGGTGGATATCTTCTGCCAGTAGAGAGTTTTAGTTGCTTCTCCACCTTGATCGTGAGGTGCACGGCTTCTTCTAGCACCACAAATTGTCTAAGATCAACCTCATGTCTGATCTCTCGATTCAAAATAGGCAAAAATCTAGAAATTGTGGCCTCTCTATCTTTCCTTACATCAGCTCTCATAAAGAGCAATTCAAGCTCTTTATAATATTCGTAAACAGATCTTGAGCCCTGTCGAATTCCCTGTAAGGAATTGAAAATCTCCCTTTGGTAATACCCAAGCACGAACCTCTCCCACATTAAACCTCTCAGCTTGTCTCAAGTCATCATGGATGGCTGTAATTTGTTCCTTCATCGAAGCTTGATAGGCTCCCAACAAGTTGCAGTGTAATTCGTGAATCGTAGGTGGCAAGCGAAACCTTCTGTAAGTCTGTGTAATTGCCATATTTGAAGAAAAATAATCATCTTCCTCTCCCAATCTAGGTAGGTCGAGACACTGTTGGACATTGAAAACAAAGGAATCAGTCGTCGCTCTAGGTGGCGAATACGGTTATCCAGGGCTGGAATGGTTCCAATAGGAATGGCCTGAGCTCGATTCCCTTCCTGAATTTTTACGTGCTCTGCAAAATTTACTGGTGGAGCACTATTGTTAGTCGACATCTTTAGCTCGGCCATTTGGTGATTTATTTGATCAAATTGTACCTGAAATGTAACGTTTAGTTGTGCCATAATCGTTTCAACAACTATGTGGTGTCAATTTGTTGATCTGCCATGGCTAGTTTTAAGGCATGCAATTGGATCCTTGGACCTAGTTCGAGATGCAATTGGTCCTTTTTTCTTTGATCATGCAACTATGTTGAACAAGGCAAAAACTCAATTGACACTGAGCTTGCTCGATTTCTGAAATTAAACCACCACACAAGGATAATCCAAGAGCACAAAAACACTCTGAACAATGGTTCTTTCGACTTAAACTTCAACGAATGTTTACAATAACACTTGAAAGCTTAAATAGAAAACTATATTCCTAAATTGACTACTAAATTGAACAAGGAAACTAAAATGCAAAACAAGGTAACATAATCCAATCTGGAAAAATGAAACTCGACACATAACAAGCTTCTGAAGCAAGTAAATTGCCTTCCTGCACAAGCAACCAAAACAGTCTTCATATAAAATTTGACACCTTTATTTGATGACTTGGAGGCTTCAATTCACTTAACCAATACAATGACGTTGCTCAACAACTCTTCTACTCTTGTTCCGAACTCCCGGATGCACTCGACAAGATCTCAAGCTCTTCCAACAACTCTTCTACTCTCGATACGGTGTCCATACTTGGCCATTTTCACAGTTTTCTACCTTTCTTTATTCCATGTTTTGATCTCCACTTTGAGCTTTAATGGAGAACAATTGGGATCACAAACCGAGTTATCATTACCTACTATCAGGTATTCAATCATTCTACACTATGCTATATTCATGTCATTATGGTACACGTTCGTCCCACTGATTCTGGTCCAATTGTACACATTTTACCCCTCTTTTCTTGATAGTTTGACTTTACTTTTCATCGTCCCTCGACCATTTTTATGCTAGGTTGTGCTATCTTTGATACATTTCAGGCCCTAACATGCGTGAAAGGGTCGCGGATGAGTTATGGGACGATTGGAGCTCGAAAAATGCCAAAAAATGAAGAAAAGTTCAAATTGACAATTTCATGACGGGCATGAAGATTTGTGGAAACAAAGGGTTTCACGCGCCTCGCGAGCCTAAAGATTATCACGGTCACCTTACCGTGATAATTTCAAGGTGACCGTGATGTCTGTTAGTCCAAAACGGCGCCAACGACCTGCAGTTTTGTCCAATGTGACTGTCAGAGCTCCAAAGTCACGGTCGTGATGTGCAGACCGTGAAAGTGACTATCGGGATGCATAAATAGAAGGCAGCTGGGAAAGAGGATAGGAGGTTTGATCTGGGGTTGGTTTTCAATTTTTCGAATTCCCTTCCAGGTTTCGAGCTGAAGAAACCCCAAGAAATAAATCCTAGTGAGAGAAAGATCTTCTTATTCAAAATCTAGAGAGAGAAAGTGATAAAAAATGAGAGAAGAAGAATATTTAAGCTTACTTCAAGCTAGATGAGTGAAGATTCTTACCTCTCAAGGGAATTCTCATCAACAAGAAGGGAAGACAAGAATCAACCATGGTTCTTTCTTTCATCTTTGTAGTTTTACTTTGTCTAGCTATGGACTAGAGTTCATCCTCACTTGGGTATTGTGAACCCTAGTCTAGATGTGTGTTAGGATGTAAGAACATGACTGTATGTGTGTTGATTGAATGTTTTATATAATATTTGAGGTATTATTCATGAATGATTGAGTGTGCTAGCTTTAACTCATTATTATGACATTTTGACCTAGGTAGAGGGAAATCCCCTTCTTGCTAAGAGGTTTTCTAAGCTGGAATTCCTTGGCCAATTGAGCCACCTACTTAGGTCGAATTAGGGAAAACCTCAAATATCAAAATAGTTCCTAGATTCCATCATGATTTGTCACTATCCGCCGTTAGGATAACTTCCGAGGGATTGGTTCTTGCAATCCTGGGTTGATTGGTTAAGAGGGCTAGATTTCCTAGCCTATAGTTGCAATCCTTAGTCGAATGGCTAAGAGAGTTAGGCCACCTAGCTTGTTGTTTCTATCCTTAACTAGTCGACTAAGAGAGTTAGGGTTTCCTAACTTGTTGCACCTCCCTCACGGTTTATAACACATCCTTCACACTAGAGTTTCGTTCATTGTTTCTTAATATAAGACTAGGGGGAGCAATACCCGAGTGAATTCTTCACTTATTGGGTCAACCTTGATTAACTTTACTTGTTTGTTTATTTTATAGTTTTCTTAGTTATTAAATAACCATAAACCATCTGCTAGATAACAACCTAAACCATTAAAGTAGGGGTACATGGACCGACCTGGGTTTGACATTTAAACATACTTTCCCTATACTGTACCCAGCTAGAGTTTATACTTAGGCTCTAGTCGGGATTTATTATCCATGGTGTAATTCGTGGCGATTCAAGTATTTGGTGCCGTTTTCGGGGAGCTTAAGGACTGTTATCCAGAAAAATTCGCTTAGTGTTACTTTAGCATTTTCTATTTTTCCTTTTTGTTTTGTGTTTTGATTCACCCACTCTTCGTCTTGAAGGGTTGTTAGTGTGTGTTTGATTTTCCTTTTTAGTGTTTTAGTGTTTGTAGGTATTAGATCATGGATCCTTATGATTTCACCCAAGTTTGGAGTTATCCACCACCACCCGAGAGTGGTTACCTCGAGCCTCATGGGATGATCAAAATGGAAGAAGTCAAGGATCCATATTCTACTACCAACTTCCCTTCCAAGAAGAGCAACCCCGCTCATGGGGATACCAAGAAGCTTCCCCATATCAAGAGGGTTTCCCTCCACAACTCGAGATGAAATCCAAGTTGGATTTAGCTATGGAGGCTTTCGTGGGACAAACCTCAAGACCATATGCCACTCACAAACCAAAGCCAAAGAGTGAATTAAAGCTCATGGTAGAGCGATTTGCTCGGGGCACCGACAAAGGGTGCTCTAGCATGGACCTCCTAATTGTCGAACCTTTCGACTCAACCTTTCTAAGGGAATCAGAGGATCTCCTTCGACACACGGTGAGGCTAGGAGGGCTTGTTTAGCAACAATATGCACAACTTACTCACAATCACTTCCTACCATTTGAAGGAAGAGAGGAATTTGGGGAAGCGAGCCATGAGAACTTTGAAAGATAAAGCTCCGACATGGATTTCCAACCCCTCTATCCTCCCGGTTTGACACTAAAA
Organism: Linum tenue; assembly: GCA_946122785.1. Classification (NCBI taxonomy): domain Eukaryota; kingdom Viridiplantae; phylum Streptophyta; class Magnoliopsida; order Malpighiales; family Linaceae; genus Linum; species Linum tenue. The sequence goes on along the minus strand of CAMGYJ010000010.1, from coordinate 13,273,685 downwards.
GAGAAGGTGGGACGAGCTTGTTCACGCCATCACCTCTCGCAATTGAAATAAGAAGAGGAGATTGAAGGCGAGGTCAATGAAGACTATATGGAACGAGAAGTACTCATCCCGGGGAGCCCCCGTGGTGAGGATGATCAAGAGTGTCTTATTAGAGACTCTCATCACTTTTCCCTTTCTAAGATCAACTTTGAATACCAAGTCACAAGGGAAGATGAGCAAGAGAATCCCTTCTATGATCTTGCATGACATCTTGCCCTCCAAATAGTGCTTGAAGACACGAATGAGAAGGTGAGAGAAGGAAGTTTGTGGAGGAGGAAGCGAAAATTAAAAAAAGGGAAGATCTTGATTATTTCAAGGAGAGGAAATTGAAGAAGAAGGATGGGAGGTTGAGCAAGAAGGAGAAGGAGTAAGTGGTGTCCAAGCTAAGGAGAAGAACAAATTGATGAGGACGAGGTCGAGGTGGATGAAGCATCCACGAGTTACAAGTGCTACTAATGCTTTCTACCCGATATTGACGCGCTTCTCGAGAATGACCCATTTGCGGATCTTTAGCAAGCTAAGGCCAAACCATTGGCATCCCTTTTGGTGGATGCGATGGAAGTCAATCAATGATGCACTACATGGTGTGGGGCAAAGAGAAAGAAGAAGAGAAGGTGAAGGAGAGGTCTCGACGGTGGAGGCTTGATCTCACTCAAGTTCATGAGTCATCATTGAATATCATTCCATATTCTCTTGACTTGCGGCTCCACCTCAACGACGAGAACCTCAACTTCAAGGAGGTCCTAGGATGGACCAAAGCTTAAGGAGAAACCGTCTAGCTTATGACGTAAAATTAGTTCTTGTTGGGAGGCAACCTAACCTATGTTTGTGTTTGTTTTTATGTTATGTACTATTATTGTGCAAAAACCTCGCCTTGCGCGAGTATGTGTGTGTGTGTGTGTATGTGTGTGTGTTTTTTTTGTCTCGTTGAAGCTCTCTCATCTCTGGCCCATTTCCATCCCAACTTTCACTCACCAAGCTATGCGGTAACATTGTTCTAACCCCTTATTTTACGCCATTGAGGGAAATGTCGAGCTTAAGTGTGGGGGGGGGGGGGGGTAGTTTATTATTATGCTTGTGTGTGCGATTGGAGCCTAGATGTATGCCCGAATTTTTAAAATTTGAGGGCTCCAAGCATTGCATGTTCATTGTGGCCGGTTGTGGGAGAATCTCGTGTTTATTGGCATTGACTTGGATCGATTACTTGCATTCGAGTGCATCCTATTATGATGATTGATAATTGCATTAGGTTGGTGAAAATGTTTAGATCTCATACGTGTGCAAATGAATGGATGTCTTGACTCGAGTAATCATTAATTGCAATTGCCATGCCTCCATTTTTGAAATTTGAATGGATGATTGAGCGATTAGGTAGCCATGTGAGATTTGCACTGACCGTCTTTTTCATGTGTGATTAGATCCCTCTTACCATGGCGAGTAACATTCACGTTGTCATTAGCAAGTATGATGGAGGCATAGTATTAGTCCACGTCCAAAAAGTTGATTGTCCCGAAACATCTTATCCCCTAGTCAACCCCTTTTGAGCCATGTGACTTAGGGCCATTCTCATTGTAGGAGCCTTTGCTACTTGAGCTTAATGGAGATTGATAGAATGACCCTTTGTTTTCTTCGTGTCTAAACCGTTGTGATTCGTCCTTGTGTCTCGGAGCTCTCGCTTTTGAGCTCCATTGAGGTTCTAGATAGGTGGATTTTACATGGTTCGTGCTAGGAATGGAAAAGTAGTGTTGGAGGAAGTTCTTAATGGTGAGCATTGTTAGTAAGTTTAAGAAGTGGCATGTGTTTAGCTCTCTAGTAGTACCCATGAAAAAAAAAGAAAAAAAAAGAAAAAAGTAGAAAAAGGAATTGAGAAAGAGATAATAAAAGGGGTAAATCACAAAGGTTGATGTGTATGCTCTAGAATGGATTTCTTAGCATCCAAGCCACTGAAACACATAATTGCTTGTTAACCTCCTTCACTACTATGGTTGAAAATTGGATAGCCGGATAGCCAAGAAAGTGTACTTGAATGTAGTTCGTGATTGTAGTGGTTTGGAAGAAGGGAAGTGTGGTTTTTGGCTGATGCTACTGGCCGTTGTTTGTAGGAAAGGTTCTAGTCAAAACCATAGGAACTTTGGTTTTAGGTTGAAGATATGGAACCTCAAAATATGTTTGCCACCACCCAAAAGCCCATTTCCCCATGTCCAAGACCCTTGCTAATCAATTGAACACGTGTCTAAGACCTCCGGACAAGCTAGTGATGACAACCATCTTATTAACTCTAACATTTAGAGGTTGTCATCGTGGTGAAGAGAGGATAGGGATGATCGTTAATGATGTGCATCTCTTGTATAAAATGGTCCTGACCCCACTGATCGAGAGTGAGTGATTTATTCACATTTTGCATGTTCATATCTTATCCCGGTGAGGACCTACTTTGCTCATTCGTCTATTCCTAGGGCTTGATCTTTATGCATGGATAATTTCGGTTTGTGTGGTCTTGTCAAGGCATGTGTTGGATTGTGAACAGAGTGAGACCTTTTCGTTTTCACGTTTTTAATACATTCGAATGTCGTTTGTGGTGTTTGCCCAGATTGCTTGTGATTGTCCATGTGTTGATTCCCAAAAACATTGAGATTCATCCATGCTGTGCCCTTGATGTGTCCCCAAATTATTGGTGTTAGGTTGAAATATTACCTTGTTTGAGATTGGTTTACTTAGGGACAAGCAAACATTCAAGTGTGGGAGAGTGATTCGGGTCCAATTGTCCACATTTTACCCCTCGTTTCTTTATAGTTTGGCTTTGCATTTCATCGTCCCTCGACCTTTTTTACGCTAGGTTGTGCTATTTTTGATACATTTCAGGTCTTAGCACGCGTGGAAGAGTCGAGGACGAGGTTTGCGATGATTGGAGGTAGAAAAGAGCCAAACTGTAAAGAAATGTCCAAAGTGACAATTGCATGACGGGCGTGAAGATCGGTGGAAACAGAGGGTTTCGCGCGCCTGGATGGCCTAAATATTATCACAGTCGCCTGACCGTGGTAATTTCAACGAGACCGTGATATTGGACCAAAACCACGCCAACGACCCGCGTTTTTGTCCGATGTCACGGTTAGAGCTCTAAAGTCTCGGCCGTGATGTGGTGACCGTGAAAGTGATTATCGGGGTATTTAAATGGAAGGCAGATGGGAGAGAGAAGAGGAGGTTGGATCTGGGGTTGGTTTTATATTTTCTAGGTTTCAAGCAGAAAAAACATCAAGGGGAGAAAGCCTGGTGAGAGAAAGGTCTTCTTCTTTAAATTCTAGGGAGAGAAAGTGATCAACAAGGAGAGAAGAAGAAAATTTGGGCTTACGACAAGCTAGAGGAAAGTAAAGCATCCTCCATGGTTCATTCTTGCATCTTTGTAGTTTTCCTTTGCATAGCTATGAAGTAGAGTTCCTCTTCACTTGGGTATTGTGAACCCTAGTCTAGATGTTGTTAGGATGTAAGAACATGACTCTATGTGTGTTGAATGAATGTGTTATCTAATATTTGAGGTATTATTCATGAATGATTGAGTGTGCTAGCTTTAACTTATTATTATGCCATTTGGATCTAGGTAGAGGGAAATCCCCTTCATGCTAATAGGATTTATAAGCTGGAATTCCTTAGTCAATTGAGCCACCTACTTAGGTTGAATTAGGTAAAACCTCAAATATCGGATTAGTGTTCATGATTCCATCATGATTGGTCGTTATTCGCCGTTTGGATTAACTTCTGAGGGATTGGTTCTTGCAATCTTTGGTTGACTGGTTAAGAGGGCTAGATTTCCTATCCTACAGTTCCAATCCTTAGTCAAATGGCTACGAGAGTTAGTCCACCTAGCTTATTATTGCTATCCTTAAATGGTCGACTAAGAGAGTTAAGGTTTCCTAGCTTGTTGCACCTACCTCACGATTTAAAACACATCCTTCACACTAGAGTTTCGTTCATTTTTTTTATTAATACAAGACCAGAGGGAGCAATACCTGGGTGAATTCTACTCTTGTAGAGCACAATTAATCTGACTTATCTGTGAAAAAAATTAAATTACAATTTAAAAGTAAAGAGTATAACCCATTAAAATTTAAGGGGAAAAGGTTGCATGCCTTACATAAATGGTGATGTGCCAGGTTAAGCATGATTATTGACTATAAAGTAACTGTCCCACACCAAGCGCGGTTTGGGGCGGGTAATACTCTCGCGGTTAAAGTGTGGTGCGAGTCGACACACTCTTACATGTTATTTGAAAACAATACACGCAAAATTTTACTTTTTATGATAAAATGAGGGAAAATACTTTATGAATGAAATGAGTGATAATAGAATGAGTAATAGAGTCTAACTAGTTGAAAGATCTAGTCTAGCGAGTTAAAGAAAAATCAAAATAGGAGAAATATAAATCGACATTATTAGAAATTGAGATAGAATGAACCAAGACCAGGATGGGCAGGGCCTGGTGGGTCCAAAATAGATACCCATGCTATTACGGGTTGGATAATGTCCACTCCATAAAGAATCTGGTCGAATAATACCCAGTAAAGCGGGTTCAAATTGCCATCTCTATCCAGAACTAATCCCTTTAGTTCTTGTTGAATCAGCAAGAGCCCAACCTAATCCGCAGCTAGCAGATTAAATAGTTTCCCAGATGTGGGCTTTGCGGGAACGTTTTTTACATAATGGTAACGATGAGTGTGATTCAGTATTCTACTAAACCTGTTAGGTTTTTTTCCCCAAATATACTAGTTCTTCAAAAAAATTCCAAAATACAATAGATTTTAAAAAAATTCCTAAAGTACACATGTTTTCACCAAATCTCTTGAGACACAAGCGATCTACATAATCATCGTTCAAGAGAAAGGCGATCATATATTCAAATCGCATTACAGTGAGGTGATGATACTTAAATCCCTTCCTAGGAAAGCGATCAAAGTACTAGTCGCCTACAAAGACAGCGATTTACTGTATAATCTTTAGTGTGAAAAGCGATTAACTAAAACGTTTCCCAAGAAAGTGCTAAATAATAAATTTTTGTCCTCAACCGCAATTTTATTTTAACACAAGATCAATGTTGGTGCATATTCTTTTTCCACGAGGTTAGCATTTGTGCAATGATTTTCAGTCGATCCCTTTTGTTACAAGTGATAATACTAAATCACTATTGTCAAGCGTGATCAATATTAGGCACGAGGTTAGGGTTAGGTGTAGCGACCTATGCATGATCGCTTTAGTTAAAAGCGATATTGCATCTATTGCTTTAAACTAAAGATCTTGTATTTATCCGATTCCAATACAAAAATACGACCTTACATCCTATTTTACTCTCATTTCCCTTCTTTTCCACCTTTGTAGTAGAGACTTCCCTCTTCTCCATCACACTTGCAGAAAATCCCACAACCACACTAGAACTCCATTCCCTCATTCTGACTATAAGTTATGTTTGAATTTGTTTAGTATGGTCATGTTTAAGTAGTTGTGTGTTTGTGCTTGACTAATTATGCATTATGTTAATTATGCTAAATATGGTTCAGGATGTTGTATGTGATCGTTAGTTATTTTAAATTGCAGACATGAGTAGATTTAGAAAGTTTCAGCTTCTTATTCAATGGAATGGTCGTGTGACAAACTCTAAAAAAGGGATCGGGTATGAAGACGGTTTATCTCGTAGGTTGAAAATTGAGACCATATTCACATAATAATAACTATATGATATTTATGAAGACATGGTTTGTATGGTGGGACAGACAAGAGTTTGTAAAATTACTTACCAATATCCAAACATCGTTGGAGGCTGTGTCACATACAAAAGAGTTTTCATCTTCGACAATGATGGGGTTACATTGATGGTGCACTTCCTCGCTGAAAAGAATATCGGGCTTGCAGAGGTGTATGTTGAGACCGAGAATGTCGGTCATGGTGGAGCGTGTTACAGATATGACGGTGGTGAATCCTCTTATCACTGCCATTATTACGGTTATGGTGTTATGCAGATGGCGATGTGGGAGATGGGGTAACATTAGAAGAGGTTACTTCGTATCGTGTTGATTCTATTGAGTCTGCCCAATTTGTTGAATCAGATGGAGTTTGATGGCCGAATTGTGTCCAAAATGGTGTGTAACATTGAAAATACCGTTCGGGCATCCAAGCAATATGCACAGAGTTGATATGGTGATGTTGGAAGTAATGATGGCGATGATCCCACTGACTAGATGTCAAGTTATCCCTTCGAAAGCGATGAGGATTGCTATAAAGATTTGGGAATTGTGAGCGAGGAAGATGATACGGACGATGAGGTTTGAGTCTGAGAGCCAGCTACTTTACACTACACAAATATCCCTACTTATCCCTTATATTCTCATAAAGAAGATCCTGAATTTCTCTCTATGCCAGTGTGGACTCCTATGATCAATTTGGAGTTGGGAATGGCATTTCCCACCAAAAGGTGTTGTTGGTGATGCTTTTAGAGAAGAAGCCATGCGGCGGAATTTTGAGTGGAAGGTCAAATATTATGACCAAAAACAACTCCATGTCATTTGCAAGAATGGTGGAGGCGGATGTCGATGGGAGCTTTGAGATACATGGATGAAGAAAAAGTTTTCTTGGGTGATTCGCACGATGCAGAATAACCACACTTTCTCCTCTTTCATACTTTCCCAAGACCACCACCAATTGAGTGGAAAGAAAGTGAGTGCCGATTTTAATCACTTATTCGAGGCACAACCAGACATCACCATCAAAGCTATCATGTTCGAGGTGAAAGATCGTCATTCGTACACAATGAGGTACAAGAAAGCATGGTATGGAAAGAAAATGCCATGGCTGATGTGTATGGCGATTGAGACGACTCATGTGCTCTCCTTCCTAGATTGATGGCTGTGATGGAGGAGTCTAACCCCAATAATATTTTTGTGCAGTGGTGAAACAAATTAGAAACATGAGGATTGTCATTCTTTTGCCGGGGGTTTTGTTCTTGTTCTTTTTTTTCAGGGGATCTGTGTTAGGTTTTGGGTAAGCAGTTCTTACCTCTCGCCTCGTTTTGGTTTAGCAGGCTACGAAGAAACAGGGGCCTCCTGGCGGGCCTAGTTTCCTTGGTAAGCTTGGTTTGGTCCGCACCTCTTGTGTGCTCTTGTACCAGGAACATTTTTTGCTTTAGTTTTAATTCAATCTATCACCCTTATAAAAAAAAAATTAGGTCCAAAAAGAGCTGATGTTTCCATGCACTGATGAGTTTGCTTTCTGCCATCCAGTTATCCAAGTAGAAGGCACCTTCCTTTTTAGAAAGTACAAAGGCACCCTTCTTATTGCCACTGACATTGATGGAAATATGCATATTTTTCCATTGGCATTTGCTCTAGTTGAGGGGAAACAATTTAAGTTGGGTTTGGTTTTTCGAGCAGCTAAATGACCACGTCACACAGCGACAGGGCATCACGATTATTTTTGAGGAATGAGGAGCACGATCTCCACATGTGTACCTTTCATATTAATGGTGGAGTTAGGTTCGGGATTGCCATTACTAACCTTGGTTGACAGTCGGAATTTCAATGCTACCATAAGAGGTGGCACATGGATTGATTCATGGATAAGTGGATTGGATTGTATCCATGGATCAAATGAATTGGTGGATCCATGGATTGGATCAAGTGGATTAGTGGATTATTCATGAATCCAAATGACATTTAAATCATTTAATCAATATGTAAAATTTGAAAACTTTAGGTATCAAAACGTAACTTCTCCATGATATTTTAGGTTAAAAATTGTACTGGAAAGTGGAAACTATTCGTGTAGATGGAGAAACAGTCATCCCCGGTGACGAGTCCGCCGAAGGCAGAGCAATGACGGCGAGCATGATGAGTCGGCCGCTGGCCATAAAGGATTGCCTCCGACCCTAGATTCAATGGCTGCTCCTCCGTTGCTTCACTTTCCTCCATTGCCATTAGATCCCTATCTCGACCGATGGCGAGTGTCTCCCGGAGGCAGAGCAATGACAATGAGCATGATGAGTTGGTCGTCGACTCGCCGGAGAAAAAGGAATTAACCAGTTCTTGATTCCGAGACTCGTCAACCACAATTTTTAGTGTAGGAGAAACGGAAGGAAGAACAGGAGCCGATCTTGTTCTTTGATGGGTCGAATCGTAGGGAAGCTGACCATGGGTAGGTGGAGAATTCATTGAAGTACTTTAGGGAGTCATCGAAGTAAAGCGAAGACACCACGACCGTCGCCGGAGACAACTCCACAAATGGACGAACCCCATCATAATTCAACTAATTAAATACCACAAAAAAGAGTCCATTCAACTAAGCTGCATAACATTCACTTGAAAAGGAGCATAACATCTTTGCATTAGGTAGACAGAAGTACATAACTCAACCATGGGTTCAAAAACAAGTGCAAACATAGTCCACCAGTGTATCACTTCTAGGTTGTGGCCAGAAAAATAATAGAAAGATGATGATAAAGTTCAGTTTTCAATCATTCATCAGAGATAGGAGTACAAACAGCAGCCATCGAGGATGTTCCAATAGCCTCTGAAATCTTACCTCAAGTCCATTATCACGATCATCACCTACATATCATAGGTTTCAAATGTTACTTAATGTTGCCTTAGATTGAACCATATCATAAAAAAAATATTCTGAATTAGCTTACTTGGAAACCCATTTAACCAATTGTGTGTGGTTATCAAAGCCTCGGCGTTCTTTGGCAAAAGAGAGCTTCACCAGCTTTTTAACACTCTCCTTCCCATACTGAAATCCGAATCCGATGCTACGGTTGTGATTGGAATGCTCAAAACATCTCTAGCCAAGTGAGCAAGCTCTGGAAACCTAGATTCATTATTCATCCGCCAGAGAAGAACATCCAATGTTTGTTTGCACTTGAGCCTCTTATCATCTAAATATTCATCGAGTTGTGTTCTATCGCCCAAGAAAAGGTTTTCCCCAAAAGAATCAAACTCCTATGAAACAACTAACTCATATTAGTAAATAAAAATTGCCTATGACAAGTGAGATTACAAATACCTTCGACATTAGCTCCTTAAATATAGTTTGATCTATTGCTTTTAAGCTTCCAAACTTCGACAATGGCACTTCAATTGCATGTCCAATACACTTATGACTATAACGAGTGAGATTAGAAATATATTTACCCGTCACATAAAGCTTGGGACCGTTTTTGAATTGTGCCCTTGACTTTTTGTCTGCAAACTGATTCCAAGGGATAAAATTAAATGTCTCCCATGCCTTGAAGTTCTTTGTCTCTTTCTCTGAACACTTGTTCCACCCGTAGACGTCGACATTGTTGCAAAATCCGCCTCATCTCCGGAGCTACCACCATCATCATTTCCTATAACATTCATTTGTTGACTTGACATCCTGAAATCATTCCAATTCCATGACTTAGTTATGAATGCACAACTTCATTTGACATTGGAAATTAGGAGCTTTTGGAAAGAACAAATTATCAATAGAGGTCACGAAAAATGACTAATCTAAAGGCTGCCCAGAACAGTTAAAACATCAGAGTACTTATTGCAAGAGGAAATATTACAGAAGGGTGCAATGGTTCTAAAACTAAACTAACCACAGGCAACCCATTAACCATCCATGATACCTATAACTTTGGAAATCCCTCTCTACAATGGTTCTCAATAGTCCCTGTCACCATAGGTGTTTCCATGATTTGTTGCTACTGCGGGACTTCTTCAATTCAGCAAGTGCAGCCAACCATCAACCGGGAAAACAACCATTTCTAGGGACAATTACGAATAGAGATTCAGGCTAAAACCCATGTTTCTATAAGGTATTGAGCAGAAAGTAACAACTACAACAACTGAAAAGCGCAACTTCAGCTCTATTCTCCTTCTTCCTTCAATCCACTAACCGCGCACCTCTACAATTCCCTCGCCTTATTCACAGAATCAGAAACTGTAATAATGAACTCAAAACCACAATGGTGAAGAGATTGATTAGAATTACCCACTGTACCTTTGAGACGATGTACCTTTGAGATCGATTAGAACTACCCACTGTACCTCTAGACAATTATGGATTAACAATGGGGAGCCAAATACAAATTTAATCCAAAGTATGGTCTAAACTATGAACGAATTCTAGAAACACTATCAGGAACCTTATAGCAGCATATGATAGAGTAATCAAAGTTGTGGAAGAAATGGGGCATGAAGTTGTCACGCTCTTCCATAATATGATAGGGAAGCCTAATTAGGGCTGGTAATCAGGTGGTTACCGACAATGTCAAAATGGGGATTTACAACCGATACCGAATTCTAACCGGATAACCAGATAGCCGGTTACCGGTTACCATCGATTAATACCGAGAAATCGAGAGGCACTGCTGAGTGCGGAGAATCTTCACTTCGTCTTCTCTTCTCCCTCAAAGCCGACCACGACCAGATGCTTCTTCACATTCTTCTTCCCCTCTTCATCAACAGCCAACAGTATCTCATCTCATCCTCCCTCCCATCCACTGCCAAAGCCCATCTCCCCACTTCTTCACCTTCTTCCTTCGACCCACCCCCTGCATCTGCATGCCTCAATTCGTTTCGCCGCCACTCAGATCTGACTCTCAGAGAGACGACCAGAGAGAGTCGCTGCCGTTGGCGGATTGTCAAAACCCCACCGCCGATTCAGAGCATGATGTGGTTTCTGGCGGCTCGACGAGAACATGCCGGCGACGAATCGATCTTCCTATTCCCTAGTCGCCGGCGTTGAATCAATCTTCCTCTTCTCCCGGATCGAGGCCAATCGGCTCCCAGCTGTTGTTGCTTGGTTAGCTACTGTCTCGCACTCTGCATCGCGGCGGAGCAATTGCAAACCCGTTCGCGGAGGAGCTACGGCGAAGGGACTATTTCAGGAGCTGATCAATGACCTGAATCTCTTCGTACAGAGAAGGGACTATTTCAGAAGTGTCGGTCGGGCTTGGAAGTGCGGGTACCTTCTCTACGGACCTTCGGGGACCGGGAAATCGAGCCTCGTCGCCACCATTGAGTCATGATTTTGCTGCGTCTTTCTATGTCGAATCTTTCTCTTTGCCCAGATCGCCCTCTTCTACCCAGATCGGCAGCGGAAGGCAGGGGTCGATTTTGCAGGACTTAAGGTTGGCTGTGGTCTGCTGCTGCTTTTGATGGAGGAAGTGGGTAGTTGGATTGGAACAGAGAGGTAGAAAGAAAGCAGGGGAAGATAGTGAGAATGAGAAATAGGAAGAATGACGCTATGGAGAAGAGGATTGTCTGCGTTCTCGGTATTCCGGGTAACCGGATAACCGGCGGTAAATACCTGGATAGTAGTCGGTATACCGCCAGCCCCAATCCCAGTTCCGATTACCGACACCGTCGGTTAACGGTGTAACCGGTAACCGCCGGTTACCGGTTCGGTTACCGGTTACCAGCCCTACCTAATATTGAAGTTAGACAAGAAAAGTTGTGTTGCCTCAATTACTCATACATCACATGCCTAACATTTTCTCAATATGTAAGCACCATGAACATATTGACTATTGAGGCTTATTTCTTGCTACAATTTCATATGAAAATCCATCTATAAACTTATTGCAAACATACATTAGGAGGTGTGGCCTTTGGTCATAAGTTTGAACCAGTTATACTTTATGAAGAATAAACTGATTAGTGAATAGGGATAACATCATTCTATCACATGAATTAGCCAAGTTCTATAAAAGGAAAACATTTCTCCAATATACGATTTTGTGCTTAGGTTTTAGAGGAAATGAAGGCTGAATTTGTCATGCACTCTGGATTTCATGTTGGGAAGCTCCCAATCATGAATCTAGGTATGCCTTTTGAGTTAAAGATATCAATGATTAATTGGTGGAAATCTCAAACGTGGTTGGGAAATGCAAAAAGTACTAGAAAGCAAGATAGTTAGCTTCCCTAAGTTTATAGTTGCTGTAACAGCAAACCCCCTTGGTTTTATTTTAGTGTGGTTGTACAAGTGAGTATTGTTTGTTTTTAGATGGTGCGGTTGCAAGGAAAAGTTTGTTTGGACATACTTTTTTATCTTTTCCTAAATAACTCATTTGGTACAAATGTAGACATTTAGGTATGTCTTTGGAGTGAAAGATATCGATGATTGGTTGGTAGAAGTCTCAAACCTCGTTGGGAAAATGCAAAAAGTTCTAGAAATGCATGATTGCTAGCTTCTCTAAGTTCATAGTTGTTGCAGCAGCAAAGCCCCCTTGGTTTAACCTGAGTTTGAAGTTTATAGCAATTTGAATAGGTTACATTTTGGTTTTTTTTAGTCTAGTTGTACTAGTTGTTTGTTTTGTAGCTGGTGCAGTTGCAAGGGAAAGTTTGTTAGTACGTACTTTTCTATCTTTTCCAAAATAACTCATTTGGTACAAATGTAGAAATTTAAATGTCTTGTTTGTTTAGTAATTTTATATTATAAATTTTAGCATTATGTTTTTGTTGTGTTATTATAATTTTCCATTTGTTAATCTCTTTACTATTTTGTTCATTACGTCATTAATTACAAAGCTAAAACCTCAAGAAGTGGCTCGGCATAGATATTATCATTGATGGCTAAAAGATTTATCCACGTCGGATTTCAAAGGAGGGATTGAATTGGATTGAAGGCTCACAACTCACCAAGTACCTCCCATTCAAAACGATACTCACTATAAGTTCAGGCGGTAAAACGATTCTATTCCACCTTTTCCTTTCCTTTGAACTCGAGGTATGGGTGAGGAGCGCTTTGCCCACCCTTCAAAGAGGCGGAAGATTTCGCATATTTCTTTTTCTTACCCATTCCTCTAGAGAGCTAAGCACAAATTTGAAACTTTTGGTTATAAAAAGTGAGAGATTGGGAAGGTAAGTACACTTATACAATAGCTTTGAACACTTAAGAGGGATGGCCATGATGAGTAGAACAAATTGCAATAGAAGTGGAAAATTAATTAAGAACATGCAATGTAGGCAATTGGATCGTTCAAGCATTTCATCAAACACCTTGCAGACATGAAAATGGAGCATGAAATTCATATTTTAATGGGGTTAAAAGTCACCTCACATCAAAATTCAAACACTCCCAATCACAATAAAAAATCATATGCTAAGAATTAGAAGAGCTAACCCAATTCCATAGCAAGGGAGTACATTCAAGTCATGGTAAGGGAGGTTTCAAGAGCACACAGTTCTCATTCTCTTCTTAGAGTTTGAGCAGAGCTTGCTAAGCTCAAATGTAATAAGATGGAAATGAAGTGTGCTCTAAAGTTACCACTTAATGCATGAATCGTGCACTTGGGTAGCATGCCAAAGTTTGGGAGAGGGAAATATAAAGGAGGGATGCAATGCACAAATCAGAGTTGGACGTTGAGGGATAAAGAAAAATGAACAAGTTGGTCAAGGCTGTGCATTTAAAACCTAAGGACGATCAAGATTGTGGGCTATTCCTGTTAGATCGCGGTCACGAACTTAACCTCCTCAACCGCGATCTTGGACTGCCCTGACCCTCAATTCCGAAGAATTGGCATGCAAAAAGGGTTGTGGACTGAATTGATCACCAATTATATGTCTTCGGAACTAAAAGCACAATGCTAAACCTTCATAACTAACTAGGGATTCTAGTAGGGATATATATGAAAGAGAAAGGAAATAAAATCAAACTGAAATGTTAGGGTACCTTCCAACAAGTGCGTCTTTAAGATCTTATCTCCTTGCACTCCAATCTCACCAACTTTCAGCGTCTACCCCATAGATATACAATCACTGGACGATATGTTCTCACTAAAAGCACACTGTCGAATCCCCCATATTCACTAATAGGCCACTAAACTCTTCATACGTTCTCAACATCTGCAAAAGAGAATTACATTACTATAATGAATCTCAAAGAATTATGTATCGTAGGCTCACCCTCACCACCGCCAACAATCTGTCATCAAATGCCTGTCACAAAGACTAAGTGAGAGACCCTGAGGCATCGTAGGCTCACCCTCACCACCGCCAACCATCTGTCATCAAATGCCTGTCACAAAATAGCTACAAAGCCATCAGTACACAACACAAACAACAAAGTGAGAGTGTGTCCGGTTATCCTATTTCAATTTTCAACTACCGTTCGCACAATTTCAACCTCCATAACTCCTCCTCTGTCGCCAATTGTATATCCAGATCCTTCTCTAAAGTCGCCACACTTTTCCCTTTGACCGAGCCCACCTTTTAAACCTCCTCAATTTCATTTTATAAGCTCTAAATTTTTCTTGCATAATTTCAAGCCCCTGCTCTGCTCCAGTTGTACAAAATATGCTGCAACTTTTCAAGGCGAGACCACACATGATACATGGGAGATCCTTCCATTTGTCTTCCCAAACTTGTTGCGCAAGACGATGAACTTTTGGATTGTCCACACCAACGCGTATCGAAGCCTAACATAATTTCTCATAGAATTTCAAATCAACATTATTTAATAATTAAATAGTCATATAGTATTTTTTGGCACATATAAGACTAGGACCAAACCTATAAGCTCATGCCTAATTGGCCCATGAAGGCAGTGGGTATGATGCGTCGTCGGGCATCTGTAACAAAACTGTTGAATATGAGCATATGATAGAAGATTACACCACCCTTGGGAGAATCGCCTTTTTCTAATAATCTGACACCAAGGCGCTACGAGAGAGTAATGACAAAAGATGGTGTCAACAATGTATAAGAAGGTGTTATGTGTTAATTAGGCGGTGAGGTACTACCTAGTACCTATGGAGATTAGTCATTGTCTAGACGCGACTAAGCAGTGAAAAACAGTCTACAAGATCGAACATAACAGTTCATAAGTTTACTAATTTGCAATTCTGTAACTGAAAATGTCCAAGATAACCAACGTTCAAGTTCTCACATAGAAGAAAACAAACATGGAAACACATGAAAAAAATGCTAAGTAAGACATAAAGACGAGACAAGCTCATAGGTTCCAAGTTGATCAGTCGTCGTCTTCTTCCATGTAGTTCTTGTTAGCCACCACATCCTCTTCGTCATCCTAAAAATGAATGGGTTCTCCTTCCTCCTCATCTTCTTCTTCAGACTCAAACTCCTCATCAGCAAGTTCT
The DNA here is from genome assembly GCA_946122785.1 of Linum tenue. Classification (NCBI taxonomy): domain Eukaryota; kingdom Viridiplantae; phylum Streptophyta; class Magnoliopsida; order Malpighiales; family Linaceae; genus Linum; species Linum tenue. The sequence goes on along the minus strand of CAMGYJ010000010.1, from coordinate 13,258,540 downwards.
CTCACTAGTCTTGCACTCCTCTGGGGTTCAAGATTCTCACTAGCCCCCCTTGCCTCATCAATAACACTCCATGGGGTACAATCGAAACCTTCATCATCTTCATCCCTAAACACATTCAATGTGTGACGATCTCCTCTCTCAAATATAAAGCCTTGTACTTCAATTGAATTAGAAATTATAAGAACATCAACATTCTTCCTCTACGTTATCTTCCTCTGCTTGGACATCAATCTAGAGTTGAACTGAATGTACACTAGTTGATTCAAGTGATTCATTGTAAGCCGATTCCTTCTCTTGGTATGAATCTACAAGGATTTAAGAAAATTTTCATCCCGAGAAGTCCTCTTTTTTGTAGTGTAGTGAGCAATATTTAAACTTTTGTATAGGTCTAATACCACTTCAACCTAGCTATTAAAAGTTATCACTTCTAGCATGAACTACGTGTAATGATAATCTTAATTAGTACAAGAATGATTTGTATTGAGAAACGACAAGAAAAGATGGAATTTTGAATATCACATCTCCTACATTAGTTGATACTTCATTAATATTTCAAAAAAATTTGAAAATTGTTGCATTTTTTCTGTGACATTGTACAAATGTGACTCCACATAGATGTCATATCATTGAAACATATAAGATTTTAATTTAAAATAAAAATAAAAATATTAAATATGTATATTGATAATTTTTTCTTTAACAAAATCCCATCATCCTACATGACTCTTTTTATTTTTCAGAAATAATGACTGATCGAACAATAATTATTAATGATTTTCTATGACATGTAAAACTGTGGCATCAACGTGTATGTCACGTCACCTGAAACTATCTAGAAGCCAACTCACAATAATTTGTCCTTGATCTCCGATGATATTAATAACTCATCATTTGGGATCAAGCACCTCAAACAACCACAACAATTCACCAAATTTGACGATAATGCTGACGACAGTATTGGTTTGAGGGATAGGAATTTTGAATAGTCGAGTATTTGAATAGAGTAATGGATTTGATTTAATAGGGTAAATTGGAATTGGATTTCCAGCATTGAACTCGAGTTGGGGCTTTCCATGCTATGGGTTCTTAGAGCAACATTTTGTTGGATTTCGAATGGTTATAATGGAGGGTTAGGGGTCGTTGAATCGATTTTGGGTTTGATTCAATTTGGAGATTGCTGGATTATTGATGGCTTGGTGTCTCTCTATATTTTCACAATACCAAACACTTCTCAAACTCCTAAAAATTCGAAGAAATCTGGAAAACTTACTAAAACACTTGACGGAGCGTGGTTGGAACTCATCAATTCAAAGAAATCTATGATAAATGAGTTTCAAAGTTACAAATAAAAAATCCGACCTAAACTGTATATAGCTTCGAAAAATATGAGTAAGATAGACCTAGTCGAACCAAAGAAAATGGTCAGTCGAAATCTAGCCAAACCGAAGGCTTTCCACAAGGTTGAGGATTGTAAAACCGTAATGGAGGTTATCTCGAAAAAAGTCAGTGATCGGGTATTTTGTACAAAAATCATGGTTTAGCCTTAGTTCAACAAGTTTTCAAACTATCTACCCGTTTGAGTATGGTATCCAGTATTTTCTTTCTTACTAACTGGTACGGTAGGGTTTCTCAAATATTATCAAGGTGGCAGTCATGCTTAGACGAGTTTTCCACCAAGCTTAGGGTTATTAAGGTTAGTGCTAATTCCAATAGGAAGCCCAAACTATTCAAAAATTGTTATTTGTGTCATAAACTATTCAATATGACAAATTTGGCACAAACTATTTTTTTCGTTAATGTTGACTGTGTTTTTTTTATGAATGATATGTGCATATATTAAAAGGGAAATAGATCACAAACTGTGATCCATCCCAAAGAATGGCAATAATAAGTAGGCAAGAAGGTTTTACAAGAAACTTACAACTACCTAGAATGAACACCCTTCCTCAAAGTGATAGGCTAGTCTAATAAAGTTAGGAGGTAGGAGACTAAACCACTAATGATACGAACCTCAACTCTCCTGCAAGCTAAATTTCCTAACCCAATCACCATACTCTCTATTTGTACACCTATTAAAACCTCTAACCCAACCCCCAACTAAATGTACAATCTTATACAAAAGCGTACCCTGGGATTTCTCACATTCTCTAAAGATCCTATTGTTTCTCTCATTCCAAATACACCAAACCAAACCATTCATAACTAAACCAAAAAAGAGTCGGAATGGATTCCTCCTATTCAATCCCTCCCAAAACCACACAAGCATCCCCAAAGATCCTGGGAGCGGAGCAAACAAAGAAAGAATGGAGAAGAACATAAGCCACAAACGTTGAGTGAAACTGCAATGCAAAAAAATGTGATCGATGGACTCCTCCTCAGCACGACATAGAACTCACCAATTAGGCCAATGAAACCCTTGTTTCTTAAAGTTATCGATGGTTGCAATGTTCCCGTGGAATGCTAGCCAGACAAAAGAGCAAATCTTCATTGGAACCACCCGAATCCAAATCTCTGGAAGAAGGAAAGTCATCCAAGCACGAAAAAATCTCATTCGCCATTTTGTGAAAGCAAGATTGAACTGAAAATTGGTTGTTCTTTTCTCTTGGCCATGACAACATAGCTAGTCCTGAGGAAACCCAAGTCTCTGGAATGGAGTCCAAGAAGGCCAAAAGTTGCAACCTCTCTTCCTCTGCACCGCGAATGAGGTCATATCACAAATGTGTACGCCATCTAGACCTCGAAGCTTGCATGATTGACATAAATTAAACTGGCAAAGCTGACAAAACACTCTTCAATAATACAATACGCCCACCAAAGGATAGATATCTGGCTTTCCATGTATCAAGCCTCCTTTGAATACAAGAAATGATAGGATCCCAGATTAATGTAGAATTGGTGGTCACCCAAAATGGTAGGCCAAGGTAAGTAGCAGGGAACTCCCCAACAACGCGACCAAACATATAAGCAAACCGGCTTGGGCAATGAACCTGACTCATTCCGAATACCACAATAAATTCCCGCCTAAGGTCCAAGTATAAACCTTAGTCGGGTGCAGTATAGGATAAGTATGTTTAAATATCAACCCGGGTCGGTCCGTCCACCCCTACTTCAGTCATTTTAATCATTATCTAGCAACAAAGTTTTGGTTTAAAAGTTTTCTAATTACAATAAAATAAGGGAAAGGTAAATGGTTTTGAAAACTCTTTTGTGGAAGGATCATTCGGGTGTCGCTTTCCCCTAACTACTACCATGGTATGTGAATTGGAACAATTGCTTTGGGCAAGGTAACCACGAACCGCAGAGGGATGCATATATGGTCGGAGACCACAATCTCAATTGCTAAACCGAGGTAAACATTATAGGCCATGTCACTCGACCCTCTCGGTTTAGGAAATCGGTAGTTGACTTACTCCCCCACTCAACTCAAGGTTCAGACGGCTTAATCGTGATTAACCAACTTGTATAATTCAACATTGAGGGTTTCCCTAAATTAACCTAAATAGGTGGCTTAAAAAGCTAAAGGAAAACCAACTCGATTGAGTCTCCCTTGGAAGGGGGGATTTTCCTCTTTAAGCTAGGTTAAGGTGGATAATTAGATTGCTAGCACCAACATGCACAAACCTAAGTATGCTAAGCACAATTATGCACAATCCTTAGGTTCCTAAGAATCCAAATGCAACAAACCTAAGGATGCTAAGCACCAAACATGCACAACCCTTAGGTTGCTAAGCACAAGCATGCACAATCAACATAAATAATACCTCAATCATTGAATTAACCAATACCCAATGACAATCATTCAGTTCACATAAAAGAAACTACATGGTAGAGTTAGGGTTTCACAACACCCAAGTGAAAGGAAATCTACTCCATGCTAGAAATAGGAAAAACACAAGGAGAAGAGGTAGAAACCATCTTGGAGGATGCTCCCAATCTTATTGGACCTTATATTGAACTTTCCTTGGAGGAAATCTTCCCCAAATCCACCTTGAAGCAAAACCCTAGCCTTCTTCTCCTTTGGTTCGTGTTCCTCTCTATAGAAATATGAAGAAGGCTTTTAACACAAATGGGCTCTCCCTTCTCTCCTCTTTTCAGCTCATCTTTTAAACCATAGACTAGCTCAGTTTAAGGCCTGAGTTCACGGACTTGAACCATGAAACGCGTCTGTGAACTGCAGATGAACGCCAAAACGCACCGCTTCGTTCGCATCCATTCACGGTCGACAGTCTCAGTTCACAGTCTTAGTGATCGTGAACTCACCTTTCGTCAATAACTTCTGTTTTGGCTCTGGACGCCTCGAGGTTCACGGTCAATGGCTCTTCTTCATGGTCGTGCAAGACCGTGAATTTCCTGGGATAACCGTGAACTGGCCCTTTTCCACCTATTCTCTCGGTTTTCGATCTTTTTCGTCCAACTTTTGACTTTAAGGCTGGTTTCACCTGTTAAATCATGAAACACACTAAAATACGAGAAACCTAGCGTAAAACCAACCTTTTTCGGAGCAACGTTGCCACAAACGACTAAGGAAAACGGGGGCAAAACATGTACAATTAGGTCCGAATCACTCCCCCACACTTAGATGTTTGCTTGTCCCCAAGCAAATCATTTCACACAAGGTAATTGATAACACCGTATTCACACATGTTTTCCCCATCATTTCTTCATTGTTTAGCTTAGTGATTGGTCATTCCTTTGCCTATTTTATGCTAGGTTGTGTTCTTTTGTCATATTTCAGGTCCTAGTACGTAGATATGGCCTTGGGACGAGTTTCCGGACATTTGGAGGTGAAAGCAGGTTGATCGCGAGAACCGGCAGTAGAGCTGTTGAAAAACACAGCCTCTGTTGTGAAAAACACGGCCTTGTGCTAGAGGCCGTGTTTTTCCTCTGCCCTTCACAAAATCGCCATTCAAAAACCCGCCCTCTTTTGATTAAAACACGGCCGTGTTTCTGGGCTTAGAGGCCGTTATTTTGCACCTGTGCGGGTTTTATTGGAGAGGAGTCCATATTTTGAGGGGACGAATTTTTGAGCAGAAAGCAGAGTTTTAGAGAAAGTTCGAAGAACAAACCCTAGGAGCTATTTGGAGTGGATTTCTTACCATTGAAGCCCACATTGCATCCCCAGGAGTGAAGATCGACATCCCAGAGCAGATTATTCCCAACTTTATGAGTATGACTACTCTGATTTCTGTTTTCCTCTCTCTCTCTCTATGGAGTAGAACTTTCTCTCACTTGGGTATGAAGAACTCTAGTTCCATGTTTTAGGAATCTTGATTGTAATGACGCTTGGATTGATATACTGCTTGATTATAATCAATTGATGCATGATTCATTGAGTCAATTGAAGCCTGGTCAACTTTTCTTGATTTTTGCCGCAACCTGAGATAGATAGAATCTGATTAGGTTGTTAGAGCTTCATCAATCGGCAGTAGTGAATTGGTTATACAAGAGTTAATCGATTTACTGCTTTGTACTGGAATCCAATTCTAGTAGCGGAGTTCTGTGTTTAGTGCCTCAGCTGTCTATCCCGGTGAAGCCTAGTCGCCTGCCGGTTAGTCTATCTGAGAGGGCTTGGCAAGCTTAAGAGATTCCAAACTACTGTCGGATCTTCTGCAGTTTAATCAATCGTAAATCAACCAAGGGTAATTACAACTTTGACCTAACTAAGAGCTAGGGGGACTCATTCCCGAGTGACTCTTCCCCTGCTTAAGAACTTCGAACCATTTCCCTATTTTCTTACTACTTTAGCTAAAATCACACTCACTCAACTTAGTTTGCTAGATAATAAATCATCATGTAGTAGGTAGTAGATCTAGACCCCGGGTTGATAAATAGAACTTGCCATTATTCTACATTTCCGAACTGCGATTACACTTGGTCGCAGTTTGGTGTTGTGTTTTAGCGTGTCAGTAATATTTCAACCTACACAAATACTTTGGGGACAACTCAAAGGGAACAAAGTGGGAATTCTCAATGGCTATTGGTAATCAATACATGGACCGTTGCAAGCTATACCGACATCCAACACAAACGACATTCGAAGCCACCAAAAACGGGCAAACGAAAAGTTCTCACCTTGTTCATGGATCAATGCAAGTCTCAACAAGACCACTTATCAACCACAACCAACCATGCATGGAATTCAAGTCCGAGGAACAAATGGAAAGTAAACAAAGGTCCTCACCGGTTATGATATGGCATGCAAAGCAAGAATGAATCACTCAATCTCAAGACCAGTGGGGTCGGGACCTTTTGGTGCAAAAGATGTGCACAATCATAAACTCTTGGCCCCATCGTCTCATTACCACGGCGGTAACCTCTAAATGCTAGAGTTCATAGGATGGTTGTCACCACTAGCTTGTTCGGAGGTCTTAGACACAGGTTCAGATGACTGGCAATTGTCTTGGACATGGGGAAAAGGCTTTTTGGGTGGTGTCAATCATGACGTGAGGTTCTACATATTCAACCTAAACCCGAAGGTTCTATGGTTTCGACTAAAATCCTTCTCTTCAACCCAAGGCAATTAGCATCGGCCAATAACCTTATCTCTTCTTTCCAAACTATCAACCATCGTAAACTACTTCGAAGCACTCTTCCTCTGTCAAATCTTTGCTAGCACATTAAGGTTTGGTAGTGAATGAGTTCTAAAACAATGTGGGGGTTTCAATGGCTTGGGTGCCAAGAAACCCCTCCCAGAGCATACACATTGGTTTTTCGTGGCACTCTCTACTTTATTTACCCCATTTATTACATCTTTTTCGTTTCTCTTTTCTTTTTATTTTTTTTCTTTTTGAGGGGGGTACTAGAGAGTAAAAACACTTGCCACCTATGCAATTAACGACCGATGCTTTTTTTAGGAACTCACTCCAACACTACACTTCATTTTTCATCCCTAGCAAGAACCGCACACAAACCTAGCAGGATCCTCCACTGGGTCTTCAGCTTCACTGCATTGGTGCGGCTCCCCTCGAACTCGTCCTGCTCGTGCTCTGGGCGGCAGAGGGCTCGGAATGCGCCCTGATAGTTGAAGTCGACGGTGTACCGCCGCTATGTCATCGTCATGTGGGCGGTGTTAAGCCCCATGGCCTGTGCAAAGGCATCATAGGTCAGCACTCGTGGCTAACCTCCCAGCATAAAATCCACCCGTTGCCGACTCTTCTTGCTGGCCGGGACGATGTGGGAGAAGGTGCAGTAGAACTCCATGCACACCTCGTGGTATATATCCTCGTCCATGGTCAAGAGCTAACGCCACTGGGAGTGCCAAAGCCCCCCAGTCATCGAGGCTCGACACCTAAACAAGTTGAACATGTCCAGGTCTAGACGCCGGTGAGGCCCAATCGGGTTGCCACTCTGGTAGGCGAACTTTTCGCCAAAGTCCGGGTGGTTCACCAGATAACTGATGAACTCCTGCTCCAAGTTAAGCATCCTGCACAATGCTCATTGGGAGGAAAAGAAATTCCCCCCACAGTTATCGTTCCACCATGGATAAAAACATTTAAGCTCAAGCTCACTGTGGCATGGTTGTGGGTAGTTCACAGTTCAAGCACACAAATATTTGAACCACAACCCAAACTATGGTGGCTACCATCCACCAAACAAGAATAAACTCCACTTGCATTCATAACATAGCACTTGGTGGACAAATTCTAAAAATAAACACAATTCGGTTCAAATACGCCCACCAATGCTCACTAAGCTCATGCAAAAAATCAATCCATCATTCAATCGACTTAATTCACCTAATTCCTCGCCCTAAATCTAGATTCAGTCATGCAAAGAACAAAAATTCAACCTCACTTCGCCTACCTAATCCGGTTCTCCACAAATCACTAAGGTAAAGTCAAAATACAAACCTGGAGACGCAAGAAGGACGTAGGAGGAAGTGAGGTGCGGGCGAGGAAGTTGAAAACGGCCGAAAAATTTACTGGAGAGGGGTTGACGGAGCTTCGTCGGAAGCTCGTCGGAGGCTCGTCGCCGGTGACGTGGCCGGAAAAATGTGCTCCAAATCTCCCCAAAATTTCAGCACAGGCCGGTTTTGAGTAGGTGAGACTGGGTCTGATATTGGTTTTGGGTTTTGCTCGCCGGAAAGGGGGAAAATTGAAAAACCGTCGGAGTTTCGCGTTTTCCGGCGATGAATTGAAATTTCCGGCGAGATTTGGTCGTGAAGTTAAGAGTCGTCGTTCGCGCCCCTTTTATAGGCACGACTCGGAGTTCCCGGACGCGTTGCCCAGTTCACGGTCTTAGCGACCGTGAACACGGAGTGGTCTATAGGTGGTGATTATGCATAAGTGCCCAGTTCACGGACGCGTTTGCATGTTCACAATCTTATAAGACCGTGAACTCAGCAATCCGTCCGTGAACATCACTGAAAACAGGGCACTTCTGATAAAATTTTGACTCAACCTATACCTCTGTTCCTCCTAATCGATCACAACACAACCATAAATCTCAAAACCACATAACTTGGCATGGAGACACCACTTCAACACTCGAACTCTTCACAAGATACTAAAACGAAAAATAAGGAAAAGAAAAACAAACCTCTGTTGGGTTGCCTCCCAACAAGCGCTAATTTATCGTCATTAGCTTGACGGTTGGGGATCGATCACAACTTCAAACGTGATGCCACCGAGAGAGGATCCACCACACTCTCGGGGCGAGGCTTGTAGCCTCCCACTTTAGGTCCTTGAGTTGGCCCTCTTGGTTGGCCAACACTGATTCGGCCTCCCCCATCTTCCGGGCCAAAGCTCCCTTCATCCTTCGTCTCCAAGCATTTATGCTCGATCCTTTGGGCATAGGACCCTTCTTAACTTCCTGCTCAACGTCACCAAAAGCAACACAAGTAATGGTGGGGTTTGCCTTGAGAGGCTCTCCTCCACTCTCATTCACATCATTTGAAACTACTCCCTTCACTTCTTCACTCCTAACCTTAGGGTCAATTTAAAGCTTGATTCTCTCCTTACCATCCCTCAAAATTAAGGTCCCCTCATTAACGTCTATCAATGCATTGGCGGTGGCAAGAAAGGGACGACCAATGATGAGTGGCATATCCGAGTCCTCACTTATATCAAGAATCACGAAATCGGTCGGATAGAAAAATTTGCCCACTCTCACCATCATCTCCTCCACAATACCTCTCGAGCTAATGACCGAACGGTCGGCTAAGCTGATGCTAAAGCTACCTAAGTCGGACCACTTTTTGGGCAAGGGGTCAAGGAGGTAAGCCGAGCACTCCTCGCCAAGAGTCACGTTGGCGAGGCCTTCAACCTTTGACTTCTTGGCGAGGAATCCCTTGAGGTGCTTGGCATATCTTGGCATTTGAGACATGGCTTCAAGGAAATGGATGTTGAGGTGGAGGTTGCGGAGCATTTCCATGAAACCTCCACTCTCGTTCTCCAACCTCTCCTTGTACATCCTTGTGGGATAAGGAAGAAGTGGTGTGTATCCATCCTCCGGAAATGCCTTCCTTGCCGCCTTCCTCTCATTCCTCGAGGGCTTCCCTTCTCCCTTCTTTGGGTTGGCATCTTCCTTCTCCTTCACTTCTTCAGTGGCGAATTCCGAAACCACCTTCACACTCCTCACTTGAAGTGCATTCACCCGGCATGGTCCTTGGGGTTCGCCACGGTTTGGGAAGGTAAGGCTCCCTTGGGTCTCTCGATGATGATGTCGGCGAGGTTGTTGATTTGCACCTCCAAATTTTGGAGGTTCGCTTGATGTCTTCGGAGACCCACCTCAACCGAGGTAAACTTGGTAGTTGCCACCTCCATAAATTGCTCTATCTTGTCGAAATTTTGGGTACTCGTACTCACAAAGGTGTTCACTAGGTCTTCAAGCCTAGATAGCTTGTCGGGTCGTTGTTGTTGTTGAAACCCTAGGCCACCTTGTGCTTGGTATGGTTATTGGAAGCTTGAGCCTTGAACTTGAGGTCTTTGTTGGATAAAGGTCGGTCGAGTTTGGAAATTTCCCGTGGGGCCTTGAAAACCCGGGGGCCTCGGATTAGTCTGTGATGACCAAGCAAAGTTGGGGTGGTTCCTCCATCCGGGGTTATAAGTATTGTTATACGGGTTGTTGACCCTAGAATTTGCCACGAAGTTGACTTGTTCCTCCGTAGTGGTTGCCTCCTTCATTTTTTTGACACTCCGGCATCTGATGACTAGTGCTCGAGCACCAATCGCACCACATCACCGGCCTTTTCCTTGCCTCTTATCTTCAAGCATAACCTCAAGCAACTTATCCAACTTCACCTCAAGCGGAGCACTTGCTCCCACGCTGCTCACTCCCCTATCATTGCTTCTTCTTCCACTTCCTGTTAACCCCCAATCATATACCCTGAGGGCTATGTCTTCGAGTATCTCGGTGATTTGGGGTGGAGCCATGTTCATCAATTTCCCTTGACATAAGTAGTCAATAAGGATCTTATCTTCTTGCATCAGGCCTCCGTAGAAGGTTTCAATCTGAAACTGTTATTCAAACCCGTGGTGAGGGCACTGAAGAAAGTAATCGGGGTACCTCTCCCATGCATCCCTCAAGGTCTCGTCCTCTTCTTGCTCAAAATGGGTACTCTTCTTTCTCCACTTCGCCTTCTTTGAAGGTGGGGAATAACGAGCCATGAATTTGTTGAGGAGGTCGTCCCATGAGGTGATTGACCGAGGTGGGCGGTTTTTTAGCCACCTAAGTGCTTTCCCCGAGAGTGAGTATGGGAAAAGCCTTAGTTGCAAAGCTTCGGCCGCCACACCATTGATTTTCAAGCTCACCGTGAGCTCCAAGAATCTATCCACGTGCTCTCTTGGTGACTCGCTCTCAAGGCCGTGGAATAGAGCATTACTTTTTATCATAGTCACTAGAGCCGGCTTGATCTCGAAATTGTTTGCCACCACTGGAGGATGTAGGATTGGCAATTGAATGTCCGCCGGCCTTGGGGCCATATAGTACCCCATCCTCCTCGGGGCATCCTCTTCCTCCGTCGCATCGTTCAACTGACGGGCTTGAGCGGCTCCATCTTGCATTTGGTTACCCGCCATTTCCACTAAATTAACCTAGTTAGGTGGCTTAAAAAGCTGAAGGAAAAAACCAACTCGATTGAGTCTCCCTTGCAACGGGATTTTCCTCTCTAAGCTAGGTTAAGGTGGCTAATTAGATTGCTAGCACAGACATGCACAAACCTAAGGATGGTAAGCACAATTCTGCACAATCCTTAGGTTGCTAAGCACCAAAATGCACAAACCTAAGAATGCTAAACAAAAAACATGCACAACTCTTAGGTTGCTAAGCACAAGCATGCACAATCAACATGAATAATAACTCAATCATTGAATTAACCAATACCCAATGACAATCATTCAGTTCACATAAAAGAAACTACATGGTAGAGTTAGGGTTTCACACCATCAGAGTGAAAGGAAATCTACTCCATGCTAGAAATGGGAAAATCACAAGGAGAAGAGGTAGAAACCATCTTGGAGGATGATCCCGATCTTCTTGGCCCTTGTGTTGAACTTTCCTTGGAGGAAATCTTCCCAGAATCCACCATGAAGCAAAACCCTAGCCTTGTTCTCCTTTAGTTCGTGTTCCTCTCTCTAGAAATCTGAAGAACGCTTTTCACACAAATGGGATCTCCCTTCTCTCCTCCTTTCAGTTCATCTTTTAAACCAGAGATGAGCTCAGTTTACTGCGTGAGTTCACGGCCGTGAACCATGAAACGCGTCCGTGAACTGCAGATGAACGCCAAAACGCACCGCTTCATTCACATCCGTTTACGGTCGACAGCCTCAGTTAACGGTCTTAGTGATCGTGAACTCACCTTGCCTCAGTAACTTCTGTTTTGGCTCTGGACGCCTCGAGTTTCACGGTCAATGGCTCTTCTTCATGGTCGTGCAAGACTGTGAACTACTTGGGATAGCCGTGAACTGGAACTTTTCCACCTCTTCTCCTGGTTTTCAATCCTTTTCGTCCAACTTTCGACTCCGAGTCTAGTTTCGCCTATTAAATCCTGAAACACACTAAAACACGAGAAACTTAGCATAAAACCAACCTTTTAGGAGCGAAATTGCCCAAACGACTAAGAAAAATGGGGGCAAAACATGTACAATTATACCCGAATCAGAATCTCTCCAATGGGAAACATAAAATTTTTATGAAGATTAACTTTCAGCTGGTGATAGACTCAAGGAAAACAAGTTCTACTAAAATAGCCCTTACCTGATCCTCTAATGCATCACAAAATATTAAAGCATCATCTGCATAAAAGATATGAGTGACCATCTTTGTAACTTGCCCCACATCCATAGAAAAACCCTTCTGCATACCTTCCTCCCTGAGACGGTCCAAAATCTTGGAAAGAATCTCCCAGACAATGGAAAAAGAAATGGGGATAAAGAATCACCATGTCACAACCCTCTATTACTCGGAAAGTAACTAGTGGGCTCGACATTGCCAAGAATAGAAAAGTACGCAGATGAAATGCAACATTTGATTCAGTGAATCCATTTACTAGGGAAACCCATTTGCTCCAGAACATGAAGCAAACAACCCTAATTCACATGATCGTACGCATGCATTCTCAATATCCAACTTGAAAACCAAACTTGAATGACCTGATCTTTTTCTTGAATCCACGATCTCATTAGCAATTAAAACTGCATCCAAGATTTTTCTTCCTTTAATGAATGCACATTGTTGTTCATATGTTGACTGGCATTGACCGTTAGTATTTAACAGCAAATCTAGTCAACTTCTATGTGGTGTGTGTCAGATTTGTCATAATTGAATAATTTAGGACACAAATGTCGCAAAACACATATAGGTTGTTCCAGGTTTGTCATATTGAATAGTTTAGTAAACAAATCACACTTTTTGTGTAGTTTGTATTCTTAGTGGAATTAGCCCTTATGATAATTTGTCGAAATGTGTTTGGTGTAGTGAAAATTAACTTTAAATAAAAATTAAATTTAAAAAAATTGACTGCCAATCGCCACTCTACAGTGGAAACTGACGTGTCGCCTGCAGGACATTACTGCTCGAAAACATGGTTTTTGTAACTTTTTTATTTTTATTTTTATTTTGAGAATTCAGTTATTTACACCATAATAGGATGACAGGATGTGCCTAAACCTAGCTACAGGCACCTTCCCTCCACATGCTCTTCCATGTCTGTAAATTAATACAAGACGATGCACCTCAAAATTTAATTCACTCCACATGCAACAACAAAAATAGTCATGATTCGTGACTAGGGATGGCAATGGGGCGGGTTTGGGGCGGGTTTGTCTAAACCATCCCCATCCCCGCTTTCAAATATCCAAACCCATACCCGCCCCATACCCATGCGGGGGAAGATTTTGCAAACCCATCCCCATACCCGTGGGTTTCGGGTACCCATGGGTAATACCGCCCCGTACATCCAACATTATAATACATAAAATTTTACATGTAAAATTTCAATTATAACATTAAAGGCACCTATTATATCATGAAGTCGAGAAAGTGACAATAATTCTTAATATGGTTCAAAGCATTTTATCCTAAAATTTCCCTTAATCCATAAAATAGAGTACTACAATGTAATCCAAATCATTATTTATCTGACTCTAATACATATACTAAGCAATAATGAACTAATATAATCTTGCTAACACGAGGGAAAAGTGAAAGAGTGAAGAGAGAATTGAGGAAAATGATTAGTTTTTGATTTGGGTGACCACTCAATTGCATTTCTACTAATTATTTTTTTTATTTACCCTCACTATTATTGATAGATTACTATTTCATCCATGTATTTTTTATATGTGAACAAAATTCTTGGTGGGGCGGGTATGGGTATGGGTATGGGGCGGGGGAGGCTAAAACCATACCCGCCCCATACCCATCAAACATTTTGCGGGTTTTACCCATACCCGCCCCATACCCAGTCAAAGCGGGGATTCCCCGCGTTGACTGGGTCGGGGGCGGTCGGATACCCGTGGGCATGGGTTTGATTGCCATCCCTATTCGTGACTTACAATAAAAGTATTGCATTGTCTTATCTCACAGTAAAAGTACCACATCGGAAATACAAGAGAATGAACCCTTATATATTAGTGTCCACCTAGTCCAAGTAGTACGAGGCCTTTTGAGATTGTTATGCGACACGAAGTTCGTGGTACTTATCTTGAGAGGAGGATTGTTATTGGACAATCCAAGTACTACATCGGTAATACAAGGGAAGAGACCCTTGTATATAAGTGTCCACCAAGCTCATTAGTATGAGGCCTTTTGAGGAGGACACCCAAAAATAAAACCATACAAATTTGGTCCATATCGGACAATATCAAGAACCCTAGTTTGACACATTCCATACTGGTGCAATTAGAGCTGTCAAAATGTAACCCGACCCGAGTAACCCGCCCGATCAACCCGACCCGCAACCCGATTGACCCGCAACCCGATCAACCCGCAACCCGACCAACCCGCAACCCGATCGACCCGCAACCCGATCGACCCACAACTCGATTAACCCGCAACCCGATTAACCCGCAACCCGACCAACCCGCAACTCGACTATAATAGAAGGAATTCGGTGAAGATAAACCATAAGTTGACATTTGAAATTCTAGTTCACTAAAGTCTGATCATTACGTCATCAATTATTGACTTAGTATAATAATATACATCATCAATCTATAATGAGTGTAATGGGTTAGGATATAAGGTATTAATGTTTTAGGCACGATTAGTCAAAAACTCAAAATAATAACTTATAACTAATAAGAATCGAGTTTTTTATTACACGTGTTCATGAATCAAACCATTAGAGGTTTAGGGTATATAGACTATAGAGTCGATGTATAGGGTATATGGTTAGTCTAATGGGTTAGGGTATAAGGTATTAATGGTTTAACAATTATTAGTCAAAATCATAACTAATAAGATCAACTTTTCTTATTAACACATGTTCATCAATCAGAATTCAAATTATTATGGGTTTAGGGTATAGGTTATAGAGTCGGCTTATAGGGAAAAACCTATAGTTTCTTACTCTATGTCATCAAACAAAAAGACTATAGTTTCAGAGATTAACGCACATTAGCACTTTATATATAACACCCTTGATCAAATTAACGCACATAATGACACACATATCAAGCTTTAACGCGAATTGGGAAAACCCCAAATTGACCACCATCACCAACGGGGCCTCTTGCACTTCAATAGACGACTGCGGATCTTTGCTGCCTATGTGAGCCACCATGACCTTGGCCTCCATGTCTACCAAGTCTGGTAGCAAATGCGATCCAGCCCCACAATGTAAACATCATCACTGATACAGCAAGGCACGCAAAAGAATTCCTAGTATTTGTTCTCGTGAAATTGAGAATCAATTAGTGCATATGGTAGGTTAGTTGATGATAGTGAAAATCAATCTATATTTACTTCTGATTGATACAATCAACAATTTCCTGAAACAAAGAAGGGCAATTAGGGTTAGTTGATGACAGTGAAAAAAGAAACCACACAGTAATCTTCTAGAAAATTCAGGGGCAACTTGAAAATCGCACCTTGTTGTATCATGCAACCATACTGATCCGCCCAGTGTCACAAAACATCTCCACTGCCTGACCTAGGCGAAATTGCCCTCTGCATACAGTGTGTAAGCTTATTATATTGCTAAGAGAAATTAGGTGAAGCTGTTAGCTGAAGCTCCTGCTATAGAATTAGACAGAAATTGAGAAATTATGACCTAGATTCCTAAAATCAAACCAACCAAAAGTTGTGCATGTCCTAACCACCATTATTTTCATCGGAAGTACTCGTCGGGGATGACTCCTTCCTCCTCGAGGTTTAGAGCCGAAAGCCTCTCCAAGGCAAGGTGGCCTCTCTGCCGGAGATATCCAAAGTCAGCGTGCTTCCTTCCACGGTCAATGCCCCTTAGACAAATCAAGAAAAATAGAAAAAGTAGATTAGAACCCTAAGAACCAACAATAAATGAATCAAAATCGAGCATGCATTAGGTTTTATTAAGTTCGTCTTACCTCAGCAAAAGCCACTGGCGTCGTTTCATTCCCATAAATCCCATCGTACAATCGACCCGGAAAAGAGATGTAGGGAGAAATCAGATTGAGTAAAGAAGAGGGGGATTAGGTTACCTTCGGTTTGTATCTTTTTATTTGGGCGGAGTTTGAATCTAGGAAAGGAAGAGAGAAGTAGAGAAGAAGGATCCAACTTTTCTTATCTCTGCAAAAGGAAGAGAGAACGAGAGAATGAAAACAAGGAAGACTTTCTTCGTATTTGGGAAAGGAAGACAGAACGAGAGTTTAATTTGGTTTAGAATTTTGTGGGTGGGAAATTTTGGGCGGGGGAAAATGTGTGGGGGGAAACTTTTTCATTTTGGTGGGAATTTTTTTAAAGAGAATTGTTTCGTTTTTTCTTTTGGGAGCCAAAATTTCTTTCTTTACACTGTGAAGTTTTTGTTTCACTTTTTCTGAAATCTTTGGAGCCAAACAAAATTTTTGGAGGCAATGAAAGTTTGGAGGGAAAAAACTTAAATCTCCCTCTTACAATTTGGAGCACAATTTTTTACGAAATAAATTACCACAATTTTTAGTATTTTTGTGAAAAGAAAGAAGGAAAAAAAATTGGTGTTTTCAATTTTTTGGTTTTTCATAATTTTAGCTTTTGAAATATGAATCTTTAACTTTTATATGGAGGGCATGACTAGTTAAAATTATTCTTATATGCTTTGAAGGCTAATATATATATATGTATGTAATTGTTTATGGGCTAATAAATAAATTAACCATTAGTTACAGCAATTTATACTAAACTTGACAAGTAATCTTTGACGGTTCGTTGTTTAGGATATAAAGTATGAGGAATTTCACAATGCTATATAGTATTGGTGCTATAGGTTTTTGTTTTTATGGTACAACTTGAAATTGTACATTTAACGTTATGGTACAACTTTAGATTATACCTATACTGTTTGTATAAATTCTTTTATGGTACAACTTGAACTTGTACCTTTATGTGATGGTACAACTTCAAGTTGTAAATTTGTACCATAACATAATGGTACAAATTCTCTTATGGTACAATCTAAACTTATACATTTCATTTTATGGTACAACTTTAAGTTGTACATTAAAGCACCAATACTATATAGCATAGTAGAAATGCTCATAAAGTATATGGTTAGGGTATAAGGTATAAGGTACATATGGTTTAGGGTGTATATGGTTAGGGTATAAGATATTGATTGTTTTGACGGTTCCAAGTTTTTTATTAACATATGTTCACTTGAAGTCATTTGAAGTCTTTAACGGCAGGAGATCCCTTTTTAATTTATGTTTATGGTACGTGGTTAGGATACAAGGTATGTGGTGTAAAGTATAGGATATATGGTAAGGGTATAACAATTAGCAAATATCACTTTTTTATCTATGTTTTGAAAATCAAAGTATGAATTTTACTTTTAAATTAACTATACTAGCAAAATCACAACTCAAAGACATATGGTTAGGGTATAGGGTATAGGTTATGTGGTTAGGGTATAATGTATTGATGGTTTAGGGTATACAATCAACAACATATACTAACTTAATATTGTTGATTGAGGGTAAGGCTAAGTGTATAGGATATATGCTATTGAGTAAGTTATGATTGAAGTCACAATAATTTTACTAAATTTGATAGCTAATCTTTAATGGTTCAATTTTTAGGATAATTCGAACAATTTTACAAATAACTCGTTCGGCAACAGTTTACTGAAGTTATTTGCGCAATGAGTTATTTCGAAATAACTCTTTTTATCACTATGCTTTTGCCAAATACCACACGCCAAATACCAGATTTGCATGGTTATACTAAACGAGATACTTTAATCCAAATACTACTGAATTAATACTAAAATGTCAAATAAACAATTAATGGTGTCTTTTGGTTGCAAATATTGATATCACCATTACTATTAGCTATAATACTTTACCAATTATGATTAATTACATAACAAGTTTGCAACTCGTACAAATTGATTTAACATTTTGACTAGTTTTTTTCAAAAAAATTAAGTATATATATACGAGGTAGAAATAAATTGGTTAAAAAGTTGAGAAAATATTTTAAATTATTGTAATAAAATGTGTAAGTTGGTAATGAGTAATGAGTTAAGTTACTTGATGCGCTGACCCGAACAACCCGAAACCCGATCCGCCCGCAACCCGCCCGACCCAAAACCCGATGAACCCGCAACCCGATTTGCCCGCAACCCGATTGAACCCGAACCCGATGAACCCGCAACCCGACTAACCCGCAACCCGTTTGAACCCGAACCCGATGAACCCGAACCCGATGAACCCGCAACCCGACTAACCCGCAACCCGTTTGAACCCGAACCCGATTGAACCCAGCCCGAACCCGCCCGATTGACACCTATAGGTGCAATGTTCACCTCGACTAACTTGATTCTAACATTTTGTGCCGTTGTTGGACTCTAATTTTGTACTCTATAACTAGTTGATCATTAATACTTTCAGACGGGCTTTGACTTGGCTCTCACATATAAAAAGCAACTTGTGATCTTCAGGTGCAAGCCAGCTGGTACAATTAATTTGCAGACATCTATGGCGTTGACTCTTGTCCCACCAGAAAACCAGGGCATAGAACCGCTAGGTAAGAGATTGAAAGGAAGTGATAATTTGAAGGGTGAAGAAGAGAGTACTCATGGGGGAAAAGAAATTTGATATTAATTAATAATAACAGTTGAGACTTGAGAGATGAGAGGGTACCAAATTGCAGTATATACATATACATGTTATTATAATGTAAATACGGAAAGATTAATTAAAGCATGTACTCCTACTGCATAATTAATTTACACTTGTTTCTTCTTCTTCATCTTCCAAACTGTACTGCGGTCTTTGTTTTGTTTTGAAGCCCTTCCTGCAGGAAAGCTTGAAAGGGCCACCTCCATCTCTTACTCCTTCCCTCCCATCACTATTACTACTAAGGACACCTAAGAATTTCACTACCCATAACAAAAAAGACCAAAACCCAGAAGATGCAAAAAGACAAGAATTAATTAACAGCGATCTTATGGTATGATACGATATGATGGTGAAGATTAAAAAAAAAAGGATAGGTAAGTAAGTAATGATGGTACTAATTTCTAGACTTCAAAACAAGCCGGAAGCGGCAACGGCGGCGTCTATCGGCGCCATGTTGATCAGGTCAGCGGCGGTAGTAGTGTTTGTAATGATGCTGGTGTCGTCGAATAGCCACTTCTCCAGCAACGAAAGCGGCGGTGTAGTGTCATTACTTTGGATGGGTATCGGCTTGCTTTCCACCGACTGCGACCCAGCGTCCGAGGGGGAGCTGAAGCTGAAGAGCGAGTCGAAATTGTTGTTGTGGTTGTTGGTTTTGGAATTCTGAGTGGTGTCGGAGTGAGCCGGATCTGGATTCTTCATCCAGCTCCGCAGCAGCCTGGCGATGTTGTCCGCGCTCGACGCGTAACCGCTCGAGTTATTACTCGTACTACCCGACGTCGGCGAAGATTGGCGCTGCTGCTGCTTTGTGTGGTGGAGATCAAAGGGTTTGGAAGAATTTTGGTGGAGGGAGAGGGCGTGGCAGAGGGCTTGCTTGGCGAGGCCGATGTCGGTCTGGAGGCGCCTCTCCCACTGCCCTTTGGAGTGTTTGTGGGAAGAGGAAGCCGCCGTGGGTGAGTCGGATGGCGACCCTCCTTCTTCTTCTTCTTGTTGTTGTGGGTGGTGGTTGTTGTGGAGCTTTTTCTTGAGGTGGGTGTTCCAGTAGTTCTTGATGTCGTTGTCGGTCCTCTGGGGGAGGTAGGATGCGATGGCTGCCCACCTGTTGCCGAGGAGGGCTTGGAGGTGGATGATCATCTTCTCCTCCTGAGGGGTGAAGTTCCCCCGCTTTATCCCCGGCCGGAGATAGTTTGTCCACCGCAGTCGGCAGCTCTTGCTGCATCTCAGCAAACCTGCCGCGCAGTAAGAAAAGGGAGGTCATGACAGGTAGATAACAGTGCAGTATTTCATTAAATTCACACAGCTAGCGCAAACCAGAGAAAAGCACAGCCACAGGCACAGGCAGGCAGCAGCAGAGCTTTTAATTTAATGCCCAAAACCAACTCCCCACGCACAAAAATTATCATTCCCAGTAAGCAAAAAAGAAACACAAAAAAATCATAGGAAGGGAATGAATTACCAGTATTGGTTGGAACGGATCGCCAATTGGCAGGGCCGTGATCCTGAATGCAAGACACCAACATGATGTCTTCCTCGGGAGTCCATGGCCCTTTCTTCACTCCCACTTTCTCACAGCAAGGTGGCCTCCCCATCGCCGCCCTTTCACTCTGTCTATTATTCCTTCTACCTCAATCTCTGCTTTGTGGGTTTGGGGAGATGGAAGAAAGAAAGGAAAGGGTAGGGAGAGAGACAAGGCGTCAAAGCAAAGGGTTGTTTGGCCTTCCCACTGTGGAGTCTCTCGTTCACGTCTATTTATAGACCAAGATGCAAAACCAGATAAAAACTAATAGACAAGTAGGAATTGGAATTGGAGAGGATGAACGAGAGACGCTACAGACAAAAATGAAGAAGAAAGGGTGGTTTCTTTTGCTTTTTCTTTCTTAATATTTTAATAATGTAAGGCAGACTCAGACTGTGAGGTAATAATTCTTACCCTTACTTCAGCTTCCAAAAAAGAGAGTCAAAACGGAGAGCAAACAGCATTTACTACTCCATTTTGATTTTGTTGCGAAAAGTCAGCTATGTTTATGACTTTATGTATATGCTTTGCTTTGACCCCACCACCCTCCTCTTCTCTTCTAATCTAAGCCATCCGCCTCCTTCTTCTTCTTCTTCTTGCATTTGGCCATTTCACATTACCGTGTGGCATTCATTAAACCCATCAATTTGGCATGGCAGCAACCCCTCCCTCTCCCAAGTAGTGGAGAGGATCAGGGTGAGGATGATTTTGATGTCAAAAAAATTGCACTACATTTACAGTGTTCAATAACTTAGAAGCAGGTTGTAGGTCTTCTTGAACTACAAGTACAATTTTCATTATATTAACGTGTTCAATTATATTTTTATGCATGGTTATGAATGGTGAACATTATTATATATACTCAAATGAATTAAAATGTAGTACAATTATTTACTACTTTTTGCAGAGAGAGATATATGTCAAGGGAGGATTGACACGGGTTCAAGACTGAGACTAGTTGTGGGCGAGGTCAGATTCGAACCCCGAAGATCCCAGAAGAAGAAGGAAGATATGAAGAGAAAGATTTATCCGAGAAAAAATCTTAACAATTACATCCAATCACAAACTACACCAAAATTGTCCCTTTTTATGGGGATTTACCCATTATAGACATGCACAGAGGAAAAGTCTTTTTTTCTATTAAGATAATTTAATCCAGCTAAGACCATATTCTTCTCGCATCTAAGTTTTACTAACTGTCTTGAATGAATTCAAGGGCATTTTTTAAGAGATTATGATATCATATGACTAATTTATTGTCAGAATAAATATTAGATGATCTTCTACCGTATTACTTTGATTTGTTTGATCGATATTGCTTCAAAAAGATATTCAATTTATAATCCATTCATGTGAAGGGTTACTTTTCTCTCTCTTTTTTCTTTGTGTTGATAAATGACCTACTATTAATAATAATGCTTTCTAGGTGCAGGGTTAGGGCAACAATCGTTGCAATAAGTTTCATCCTTCACTTTCCAATGTTTTCTATACGCATTACACGTTCTCTAAAGACATGAAGTTGATTCAGATGACCGTGTTTATGACAGGATCTGGCAGGTTGACCAAGGCATTTGAGTCTAGTAACAATATGGTAAATACATATAATTTGTTTGTCATTCGCAAAAAATGCATTTAACAATCTGGGTTCACCTCCCACTAGATATACTAAGACACATAAAAGTGACCAGTCATAGAGGATCCAAACTAAGTAAAATTTATTGTCGTATTGAAGCACCTCTGTACATTTCAAAAACAATTTACTGCAAAAAGCACCCTGGCTAGGGCATTTAATGCGTTGCCGTTTTGGATTCTGCATATATGGCAATGGCATTGATCATGCTTTAACCAGTTAAAAAAAAAAAAAAAATAGACCAACAGCCAAAGTCCTCCACACCCCAAACTGTATGTTTCAAAAAAGCTTCTTGGACTTGTGCATAAATATGGCTGTTTTCCTTCTGTGGATAAAAGAAATCTAATGAATACCCATATCCAGCTATTTATCATTAGCCATGGAGTATGGCCAATGACAAAAGTAGTAGTTGGTTCTCGACCAAATCATATAGGTTGGATTTGAATTTCGATTCAACATATCTCGAAACAGAAGTTGGGTTAAATAATGTGCTTTGTGAGTCGTGAATTAAATGGACCTGTTTAATTTATTGTGTGAAGAGAAAAATTTAGTTATCGAAATAATTCGGGTTTGATTTTTCGTCTTGACTATACAAACTTTAAATCTACAATCGGTTTTGGTTTGAGTATCAATAGTATTTCTACATGTAATGATCTAATGTTCATACTTCGAGCTTTCTCTAAGTCAAATTTTTTAGATGATCTGGTCATCGGGCAATGCTTTCTTTCTGTGGCTACACCTTCTTATCTCTGTTGATACTCGTGATGGGTAGGGTTTTTCTTTTTTTATATCTGAACTTCAGCTTCTTCTCTTATCTCCATCAATTCATGAGACGACTTAGCCATTGAGAAGGAGGGAGGCAGCCCTAAAGATGGGAAACAACAACAAGGAAATTAAATGTAGTACACATCCAACGTGTTGCCATCACAAGGGTTGACACAGCCAGATGTAGGAGCAGGATTTGCTTTGCTGGGCTGGGTTGGGTTCAATTTAAGGTTCGTATAATTAAGGGCAAAGAAAAGCAAAGCAGCTGCCCGCCCGGCCCACCCTTTTAATGCTAATGTCGATCTATGCTACCAACTTGAACGAAAGGTCATCAACATGGTGGCATTAAAATGGCGAAACGAATTATTTGCCACTTAAATTTTTTGTCTTCGCTTATTAATTGTGAGATTTGAAAATTCTTTTTTTTTTTATATAGGGTAAGATTTGAAAATTCATTGTAACACTTTAGGTGAATCCCACATCGACAAAGCAGAGGAGAGATCCATGGTTCATAAGTAGGAAACTAATCTTAAATGACAAGACGCGTTTTGAGGTGAAACAGAGGAGTTTTTGTGAGAACTCTGAAGTTAAACGTGCTCAGTGTGGAGTACTACAATGATGGGTGACTTATAGGAAGTCACCTTGAATTGCACCCCAAATCAAAAACCGTAAGGGTCGAGGCTCAAAGCGGGCATTATCTTCATCCCGAAATGATTCGGGATGTGACATAACTATCTCCAGTAGTAGGACCAAGTTATGTTTTTAGATTTACTATCAAGGCGGTGTTGTTGATGAACATTATTGATTTAGAGAGTTATCGATTTCTTATTAATTTTTTCAGTTATAATCGAAACCAAAATTACTAAAAAAAATTATCAGTTTAGTAGTTTCAATTAAAACCGGAAAACCAAATGGAGCTGTACGTGCTCACAGTTGGTGAACTGATCCAACCATGGTGAAGAAGATGTCCAAGTTATGGGCCTCTATAGCGTCATATAATTCCTCCTCACATGTCTATATATATCATCACTCCTCATCAGAAGAGGAAGAGAATGATAAAACGTCTTATCACTTGTTATATTTAAAGCTTTTTATATGCAGGGTTAAATTATTATTTTTATTACATATAATCATATATGCAGGGTTAATTACTGATGTAATATATATAGGGTCAGATTGGTATACTATTGCTATACTTCATGTATTTTTATCGAGATATATTTATCTAGATTATGAATTAAATCAAATTTGTGGTATGATACTATACTCTAACCTCTAATGGATAAATATCGATCAGTCCTCGATTCTCTAAACTCGCCAGAAGTTCAATTTAATAAAAAATGTTCATTGACCGTTGAGATTGGCCGGAGCTCAAAAAACAACATTATATTTAACGGCCAGATCACTTATACTCTTTGATATTGTTCATCACAGAGACTGGAAGCATGTAATAATTTCTTCGTTTTATGAGAGAAATACAGGGCGAATGTCAAGATCAAAATAATTGAGTTGTGGATTTAAGGACTTTTTTGTATAATAATAATAATAATATATATGCAATTAATTTCAGTAACTGGGCTTCTTCGTTTTCACTGCATCTAATAAATAAAGTTTTCGAATGAACTTGGATTGGTGTAGCTAGCTAGCTAGGAATAACTAAATAATTACGTCCGCATATAATATAACTCAGTCTCAGTCTCAGTCTCAGTTGATGATCCTCGATCGATAAAGAAGACAAAGACTTCATATTTCTAGGTCATCCATGACGTCTACGTAGCTCTCAAAATGACCGTGTATATTATTGCATGAAATGAAACACTCCCCACATATACATAGACAGAGTGACTGTTTCTTATACATATAAACTGCAGCCGGCCACTTAATGTTTGGTCCTCATCAGGCTTTGCATAACAATGTAAGAAGATAGCTGAAGAAGTCACCGATCGGAGCTACAGGTTCGACCCAGTCCAGAGACCCAATTTTCAGGTTTCTGCTTCTTGAAGAAGGTTGATCCGATGTCGTATTAATAATATGCGTGGAAGATAGTAGCTAGTTGCATTTGGCCTAATTTCTTAAATGAATTTCAACTTAATTAGGTTTTATATATTGAGCACGAATTAATTAATTAGTCCACCTTCGTGTGACCTGCGTGCGTATGAGAATTGGAAGTGCGATGGAAACAGAAACCTCCAATACTACTTGGTTTATTTATGCAGCGGGTTGACTTTTTACAAATGCTTTCGGCAACATAAAGATGAGGACCAATATTGAGCCATATCTGACCAGTCTTTCCCACCGATTTGAACACTACAACCGTGTGTAATTTTTTTTTTTTTTTTCAACACCTCCGCGATCATATACACATACGTGTTAGCAATGCAGAAGTATAGCTAGTTTGGCTCTTCTGTAGTTTTTGCAAAAGCTGTTTTTGACTTGAACTTTTAGATAAGCATTTCTAAAATAAGCAGTTGATGTTTGGCTAGAAATTATTATAAGTATTTTTTAATATAAGAGATCATGTAAAATTATTCAAAAGGATTTCTACTAAAAAAATATGAATACAAATTTTAAAAATAAAAAGTAGTCAAAATGGATCTTGTTAAATATCTTTTATATTAAATGATATTATTTTATTTTTTTAAATGATAAAAATGAAAGAATATTATATTTTCCAAAATAAAATTAAAATATGGTAAGTATAATCTTGTATTTTTAAAACATATTTTGGTAGAAGCTCCAAACCGAAACTTCTGCTTTTATGTTATGTCAAAGCACTTTTTGGGTTTTCAAAGTCAAGCTTTTAGAGGTGTTTGACCCAACTTCACCTTTTGGAGCATAAAAACACTTCTAAAAGTCGGACAAACATATGCATATTATTGTTGAGTAATATGGGCATAAGCCATAATATGCGTGACGTATGTATAGACAGCTCGAGTTTTCGGGTGTATGGTATATATACACATGTAAAATAATTATATAGCTTTAGGTGGTAGTTACGAAAATGCCCTTATTATTATTGTTAGCATGGTGCTAACATTATAGTGTGTTAGCACTTGTCCGGTCTCCATCTTCTTAGTCTCTTAGGTATTTAGCTCGAGCAGATGTGACAAATGAATTTAATTTATCATTTGGTGGATTGAATTAGTAAATTCATGAATTCTGATCAAATTAGATTAGTGGATTCATAAATTGGTTGTTGATTCATATATCCAAGTGGCATCTAAGCATTAAACGAATATGTAAATTTTAAAAAGTTTAGGCACTAAAACTTCATAGTAAAAAAATTAATATCAAAATGTAATTTTCCCATTATATTTTAGTCCAAAAATTAAAATCTAGGTATGAAAATGTAAAAATTTTAATCTCGATATCATGAATCAATCCATAAATCGATCAATCAAAATTTATTTGAATTAAATGAATTGAATTAATGAAATATTTTTGTAGATGGATTGGATTGGATTAGATACAAAATTACCACCTTAAAGTTATAATATGTTATTCATAGATTGAGAAAATTTATTCAGTGGCATGATGAGGATTATTAAGCTTATATATATAGTGAGTTTTACGGTACCCAGAGTGAAATCCAGGGTACCGCATATCTTGAGTATGAAAATGCTATTTAGATCTTGAATTGCCTGATCTTTCGGACATGATACTATAAGATCAAAATCTAAGTTTTAATTCTCTAAATCTTATACCAAAAGATCAATTTAATTAGAAACAATGATCGACGGTTATGATTCGTCAAAATATAGGGGAAAATGAATGCACCATTTGAGGGTGTATAGTTTATGATTTAGATAATTAGAACCTAGGGTTCACTTATTAAGGGTTAGAGTATAGTATCAGACCCAAAAATTGTGCTAATTAGAGGTCTAGATAGAGTTTTCATACTCAAGGTAGCGGTAACTCGGATTTCACCCGGGGTACTGTAGAAGCCACCATATATATATATGGTTCACTTTGTGTGCTCCTGGAGAGTATTATATATATATATATATATACACGGGTCAGACTCTTGTGTGCTCATGGAGCATACTATGCTCCATGTAGTCATAGTGAGATATTTCTATCTTGACCAGAATTAAACCGAGTTTGAGGTATGATACTATACCCTAACCTCAAATGGATAAACCCCATGCCTCGATTCTCTAATCCAAACCCAAAGCTCAATTTAAAAGAAAATAAGAATTGACCGTTGAAATTGATTGGAGCTCATCCATGTAAATTTAACGGCTAGATCATTGAATCATTCTATATATGCTCCTGGAGCATATGAGTCGAGTCAGGTACGATGTGTAGGAAATGAAAGCAAACAAAGTCAGTTTGGATTCTGGAAATGGTTGACATAGATCACAAGTTGGTAAAGCATACGGCATATATGCAGCTCAACAACTTGAGATAGAGCTTGGTCGTTCATTAAGCTTCCACGTACTGAAGTTTCCTTGTTCAATGTACCAATAGAGATTTCTTTAAAAAAAATCCAGTTTGTGTTTCCTAGGCTTAATCTGTTACAGAATTAGTTAAGTTGTTGTTCCAAGAAGAAGAAAGAAATTGGTACCTGTTCTCCTAGTCGTTAGTGAGCCATATTGAAACTAGAGAGCGAAACCTACGTAGTTAAAAATAGGGTAAATACAATTTAATAACCAAACCTTTCATTTTAAATAAAATAATAGCAAAACCATTTCAAAAACAATTTAATACCCAAACCGTTTAATTTCCATCCGGTCAACCATTAGTTGACTCTGAAGTGGCAAATGAGTTGTTGGGTAGCACAGCAGGGGAAATTACCTGTCCAGCATACATTCTCCTACATCGTTCCCGCCAGACATTGCTCACCCAGCTCTGCCATATGATTCTTCCCGCTTCTGCTTCTTCTGTTACAGCACTGAGCTTCAAAACAGTCCATCTCACCTCATCATCCCAGCTCTGCATAGGGGGAATGTAGAGCACCCTGTCAAAAAGGGAAACATGAACAGGGCAATGCACAAAGAGATGATCCATGTCTTCAACTCCATCATCACACAAACTACACTTCAAATCCCCTTTGACACCCCATTTTTGCATTTTCACCTTAGTGTTTATACTATCTCTCATTACAGCCATGTTATGATCTGATTTTTATGTATGCCCCTGCCTTTCCAGAGAACTTTCCACAAGCTTACAGTGCTCCTGACAGGTCGAAGGAAATTCCAGACCCTCTTGATTGAGAATAGAGGCATAGGAGAGCCATCTAATAAGGCTTTATCTCCCCTGAAAGAGATGTAGGGACCTACTCTTTGTCTAAGCTTCAGAATCTTCCGCCAGTTCCATGAACCAGAGGAGCAGGTGTATGTCCAGAAGCTCCTGCTGATGACTTGATATATACACATATTTTTCCACCATTCTTATATCGTTTGAGCCTCATTTCTCGTATCTTAGGCCGATTTCACGCTAGGTTATTCTTGTTTGTGATATTTCGGGTCCTAGTACGTGAATGGAGGTTTGGGAACGAGTTCGGGGTCGATTGGACGAAAGTTGGACGTTTGGCGGGAAGCTGAGGAATCCACACGGCCAGACCTAGCAGCCACACGGCCGTGTGGCGTGGCCGTGTGGAATTCCATTACGCGGACAAGTGCACTGGCCGTGTACTAGGTCCCTTGAGGCCGTGTGGAAATTCCAGAGATGTCACACGGGCAAGCCAGTTTCCTACACGGCCGTGCACCTCTAGCCGTGTAGCATTCGTGGAGGCACTTAATTGAAACGTCGCATTTTGGAGATCACACGGGCATACTAGGATTCCACACGGTCATGTGGCCTGACCGTGTGGTCGGGAAATTATGGGTTTTAACCCAATTTTGAGCCTAAGGAGAGGGAATCGAATTTTTGAGCAAAAAACAGAGCTTTAGAGAGAGAAAGTGCGAAGAACAAACCCTAAGAGCTATTTGGAGTGGATTTCTTAGCATTGACGCCCAGATTGCATCCCCAGGAGTGAAGATCGACATCCCAGAGCAGATTTTCCTCACTTTATGAGTATGACTACTCTGATTTCTATTTTCCTCTCTCTCTCTCTCTATGGAGTAGAACCCTCTCTCACTTGGATATGAAGAACCCTAGTTCCATGTGTTAGAAATCTTGATTGTAATGACTTAGGATTGATATACTGATTGGTTATAATCGATTGATGCATGATTCATTGAGTCAATTGAAGTCTGATCATCTTTTCTTGATTTCTGCTGCAACCTGAGATAGATAGAATCTGATTAGGTTGTTAGAGCTTCATCAATCGGTAGTGGTAGATTGGTTATACTAGAGTTAATCGATTTACTGCTTTGTACTGGAACCCAATTCCAGTAGTGGAGTTCTGTGCTTATTGCCTCAGCAGTCTATCCCGGTGAAGGTTAGTCGCCTGCCGGTTAGCCTGCCTGAGAGGGCTTGGTCAGCTTAAGAGGTTCCAAACTACTGTCGGATCGTCCACAGTTTAATCAACCTAGGGTAATTACAACCTCGGCCTAACTAAGGAGCTAGGGGAACTCATTCCCGAGTGACTCTTCCCTTGCTAAAGAACTTTGAATCATTTCCTGCTTTCTTACTGCTTTTAGTTAAAATCACAATCACTCGACTTAGTTTGCTAGATAATAGATAATCACGGAGTAGGCAGTAGATCTAGACCCCGGGTTGACAAATAGAACTTGCCACTCGTCTGCATTTCCGGACTGCGATTACACTTGGTCGTAGTTTGGTGTTGTGCTTTAGTGTGTCACCTGCCCTTAAGCTTGAATCTGTTGATCCAGGCAACCCATATAGATCCTTCTTGCAGTAGTATCAACCAAATGTGCCTTGTCATACAGGCCGGATTCCAGCTTGATAAATCTCTGAAACCCATACCCCCTTCATTTTTAGGGAACGTAAGATGATGCAAAGCCATGTTTGCTTTAAGCTTGACCCCTTCTTTCACGGCTAATTATCATAAATGGTCACAAAACTATTCACTTTGTACAAAACGGTCACAAACCTTTAATTTTGCACGTTTCAGTAACATATGTTTACACTAATAACAAAATGGTAATTTCGTCCATCTCCATCCAAAATTCCGTTAGTTTATCCCAGTCAGCACGCCATGTCATCAACAAATAATAATAAAAAACCAATAAACCAAACCAATTGTACCGGACCAGACCAAACCAAACTCAACTCCACCCAAAAATTATACCCAATAAAAATACAAATCCAATCCGAGCGAGACCGTGAGCAGAAAAACTCGGTTAGATTGCCCGTAAAGCTCGAAGAAGAAGAAGAATCGCTATCCCCTGCTTTAAGATCCGACTCCAATTCCCTTGATTCTGACCTGGACCTGGATTCTCCCCAGTCCGGCGCTTCGGGTGCCAGCAGTGGGTCGTCATCGCCGTCGCCGCGAGTGGTAATCGAGAGGAGGCAGGTGGGAGAGAGCGGGAGGTATAATTTCAGGGGCGGGAGAAAGAGGCTCGTCTTCGGTTGCAGAACTGTAGGCCCCCGAACCACTTTGGAAACGCCGCCGCCTACTGAGGTCGCAGCATCCCGCCGTTCACTGCAAGCCTGTTGCTGATCAGCCGGCAACAATATAGCTTCTAGCGATTGAGATACGACGGGGTAATTGAGGCCCCAAGCATCTGGGCCTCAGGGGAAGAAATGCAACAGACAGCTTCATGAAAATGTATGATTCCTCACCAAACCAATTTTGGTGGATGATTTTGGATTGGGAGATGATGATTGTATCGTGAGGATGATTGTCGGATTAGGGTTACAGAGAGAGGAAAACATATTTGAGTCCTGTTCTCAGATTGGATTTGTATTTTTATTGGGTATAATTTTTAGGTGGAATTGAGTTTGGTTTTAATTGGTTTGGTTTATTGGTTTTTTATTGTTATTTGTTGATGACATGGCGTGCTGATTGGGGCAAACTAACGGAATTTTGGATGGAGATGGACGGAATTACCATTTTGTTATTAGTACAAACATAAGTTACTGAAACGTGCAAAATTAAAGGTTTGTGACCGTTTTGTACAAAGTGAATAGTTTTGTGACCATTTATGATAGTTAGCCCTTCTTTCACACGCCAAACAAAATTGCTACAAATTTTATCCACTTCCTTAATAACTGACATCCAAAACTGAGCCAGGCTATAAAGAACTGACCCTACCAGCTTAATACGACCTGCATAAGTGAGAGAATTTGCCTGCCAACTTCTTAACCTAGCCACAATCTTATAAATCAAAGGTCAGGCATTTAAACTCAATTTGCCCGAGATCAGGGGAACCCCTAGGTATCGGACAGGGAAAGAACCCAACTGATATCCAAATCTATTTGCTCTAACCTTCCTTTCACCCTCATCCAAACCACCAAAGAAAACTTCACACTTACTGGATTTGATTTTAGGCCAGAAATGCTTTTAAACTTAGATCACACATTCTGCAATTCTTGGATACCATAGTTTGAAGCATTTGAAAAGACCAGCAGGTCATCAGCAAACCACAAGTGAGTGAGGGAGATCCCTTTGCCCATAGGATGGTATGGAAAAAAATCCCTCCCTCGCAGACTTATCTATAAGACATGAGAAAATTTCTATTCCAATTGAAAACAGGTAGGGAGACAATGGATCTCCCTGCCAGAATCCTTTCTTAGCTGAGAAGTACCCCACTAATCCCCCATTGAAGCATACACTGAGCATAGGTGTCCCCACACACATGCGAATCCAGTTCACAAATCTATCTGGGAAATTCATGCACCTTAACACTTGAATTATAAAGCTCCAATCAACCGAATCAAACGCTTTCATCAAATCAATCTTAATAGCACAGTGGGGAGAAACATTTTGGTGGGAGTATCTACTAACTAGTTCATGAGCTAGCAAGATATTCTCTCCTATTAGCCTACCTTTCACAAAGGCTGTTTGATTTTTTCTGATCAGAAAAGGGAGGAGAGAACTAAGCCTATTTGCAATGAGCTTAGAAATACATTTTTGTAGGATATTACAGCAGAAGAGTGGTCTGAAATTTTTCATCTCATCAGGGTTTGAAACCTTTGGGATTAATGAAAGAATTGTTGCATTTATAGGTCTAGGAATTCTATCATGTTCAAAGCAGAATTTAATGGCTTAACATACCTCAAGACCAATGAGAGAACAGGCATACTGAAAGAAAGCAGCTCAAAATCCATCTGGGCCAGGGCTCTTATCACCATCCATAGCAAAAATCACCTCTTTAATCTGTTCATCCGTGAAAGGTTCACAAAGACCCTCAGTCTGCTCCTTGGAGAGCTTCCTTCGCAGCAAATCATCAAAACATTCATCAGGCTGGACAATAACTTCGGGATCCTCGACCCCTAGTAACCTTTTGTAAAACCTGACTACTATCTGAGCCATCTCTTCAACATCCGTAATTTTCTTTCCTTCCTCATTCTTCATAACCCTTATAGTACTTCTACGCTCCTTTACTCTGACTACACGATGAAAGAAAGCAGAGTTCATGTCTCCTGTTTTAAGCCAACTCTCTCTAGATTTTTGCTTGTAGAAAGTCTCTTCTGCATCTAATAGTGTTCTTAGTTCTAGTCCCAACTTGGTTTCAGTGTCAAACAGATATGTAGATGGAGCAGCAAGAGCCTGTTGCTGAATGTCATTAACTTCCCTCTCCTTCATTTTAACTCTTTCTGACAGATCTGAGTATTCCTCTCTATTCAGCCTCCTTAGTAAATTATTAAGTTCTTCAGTTTCTGGCTGACTCTGATCAGTGGGTGACCAGTCACATTACTCCTCCAAGCCTCCTCTAATAATGAATCAAATTTTGGATGGGGAATCCAAAACCTGAAAATTTTGAACGGTTTGGGAACCGACTTCAATTCAGCTGCAGTATCAACATACATGGGGCAATGATCCGAAATGCCTGGAGCCTGGAAATGAACCTTGCTTTCTTTAATTGAATCCAACCATGAGAAATTTACCAATACCCTGTCCAAGCGCTTTGCAATAGGATTAGCCACCTGCTTATTAAGCCAGGTAAACCAAGGCACAGTATCCTGATGCTCCTCCAACTCCAAATCATTTATCCAGTCATTGAAGACAGTCATAGGTACATCAACTCTAGGTGAGTTTGAGGCCTCTGAAGGATACCTTATGTCATTAAAATATCGCATAACAATCCAGGGAGCAGTTGTTACTCTAATTCTCTTTAAATCGTTGTAAAGAGCTTGTCTCATGTTCTCATCATTAGCTGCATAAACCACTATCCCGAAAAAAGGTTGAACCCTCCCCCCACCATAAACTGAACAAACTGATCAGAAGAGTGCAAAACTGTAAGTGGAACGTCCTTCTTCCAGACCAACCAAATCTTCCCCAAACCAGAGTCTTTATGCTTAATCTTTGTTTTCCAATCTGGGAAGCGCTTTTCAACTAGCTTGTCTGTCTCAGAGTCTCTTATTCTTGGTTCAAGAACATATACTATGTCTATGTTGTATTTGTTTATTTTCTTAAGCTATATACTTACTATTTGCCTTAAACCCTCTTGTATTCCAGCCTCCAGGTAATGATTCTCATTTCTTCCCTCTAGCCCTACCCCCTTACCTCCTTTCCTCGGTTGATAGGGGATCAGCGGAGAGTCAATCCAAACCCTCTTTCCTTTATCTGGAGGCTTGATGTTCTCCTTGCCTATAATCATTGCCTCTATTTCCCTCTGAGCATGATGGAACTGTAAGTTCTCAGTCTGGCAACTTTTCAGTCTCAGCAGTTTGCTCAGTAGTAGAAGGACTCCCTCCCGAAGGCGGTGACCCCCTAACCACCTGAGCAAAACTCAGAGGGGGGCTCCCAATTGATGAAGGAGCTTGAATCTCAACGGCATCAATGTTTAAAACAGGTTCCTCAACAACATTTATATCTGCTATCAACTGATCCTCATTCATCACCTGACCAACCAACTTTTCCACCAACTCTTTTCCCTCATTGTCAACATCCTCCACATCTTCAGCAGACCCCTCATTCCCATGATCTTCTTCACCATTCTCAACCGGCCCAGCACCCGCATTAGATAGATTAAGCACTTCCTCCGATACATCTAGATCCACCCTCTCCTTCTCTCGCCATTCTCGAATTGGCTCCTGAGGACAGCTATGACCAAACAAACAACACTTTGAACAAGCTCGCGGAAGCTGCAGATACTCCACCCCAATCTCAAAAGTAGGATCATTATCCGGATACAGTTTAATCCGTCTTGGGAAATCAAAATCAGCTTCCAACTCAATACAGACCTTCGAAAACCCCAACTGATCTCCAAACCTAGCTTTTTGGTCTGTCCAAAAAGGCCTCCCCATAGTACTAGCAACCCATTCAATACCATCTTGCCCCAAATAATCCAAAGGTAACCCCAAGATCTTAACCCAGATTAGCAGAGATTCTACCTCAATAGGTTGAATACCCACTTCCCATTTGCGAAAGAAAACTGGATTCCCCCCAAATGCCAAGGCCCCGATGTAAACACCCAATCACAAGATGAACTCGAAGGGAATTGAAATACCAGCATCTTAGGACCAAATCGCGAAAAAGACACCAATCCGTCCCTCCCCCAAAGTCGGTTTGCCCACGACTAAAGCTCTGCAACCTTAGGACGCTTCCCGGCGAATTGCCCAATCAAAGACATCTTCCATCTCTCAGTGCCCTTCTCCTTTACATGGAATTCGAAATCCATCGTTAACCCTCTCAGGTGGACGATATGTAATGCGCTTTTCTGGAGCCACCAAGAAGAGACGAGCCCAGGATGTCGAAGACGAGAAACCCTCGCCAGCCGGCGAAGAAGCCGACGGCGAGGAAGCCATCACGAAGGGTTTCCTACAGAGCACGAAAGAAGGAGAGAGGATACATTATAAAAAAAAACTTATTAATACCAAGAGGAGAATGAGTTTGTGGGAAAACTAAAGAGCAACAAAATTAGTCATCTAAGACAATAAGAGAATACTGAATTCGAGAAAGACACAAAAAGCTTTTTAACGTGGTGTCATCATGATGGTACTAGTCGATGGAGATCATTTTCTTCTCAGGGTTTAGCATTCCTATTTTGTTGATCGACTATGTACAACATACAATATTTATATAGGTTTGCTAGTACAAATCCTAACTCCAACTTGACTAATTACAAAATGATTCCCATAATTAACACCCCCTCTCAAATCAAATTGATGTTGAGTTCGAAGCATTAATTTGAAATATAAGTACTAATATCTTCTTGATCCTACAGCCTTCGTTAAGATGTCTCCTGTCTGGTTATGTAAGATTAATACTAGCCAATGAATAGGATTTCTCCTCAAGTTTTTATACTTCTAATTTTGTTGATCAACTATATGTACAACATACAAGACGTATATAGATTTGCTAGAACAAATCCTAACTCCGGTAAAAAAAAAAAACAAATCCTAACTCCAAGTATACCCATAATCCACAAGTACACGAAGGTTTTGCTTTAATATTATTATTGTTATTTTAATCTTTATATAAATTTATAATGCATTTCATGGAACTGAACATGTTTGACTTTTAATTCCCACCCTTAACCGAACCAACAATATATACCCCAATTTTCTCCCAAGCCGAAATAGGTACTGGAACCCACCTTCCAATTCCAAATAGACACTGCCTCTGCCACCACTGGATTATAGTCCAAAGTCTCCACTGGCTTAAGTCCAAGAGTAGTTGCGCTTTGTAGTTTGTACTAATTTATTAGGAGGCAGTGGCGCTACAAGTTCATTATCATTCATATGCTATACCACTAAATCTTGCTCTACTTAAATCTGAAAGCATGCAGCCAACTCTGAAAACTAGGATCAGCCAGCAACTAGCTTAGGACAACATGCACACGTGTAATGATTCCTATGGTCCAAGTGGTTTATTTTCAACTTTAATTAACCGGACCTATCATCTATTATTATATGCTTGTGCTTTGGAAACGGATATAGAAGAAATTAAACGTCACACTCTGATTGACACTTCCATATGTTAAGCGATTCAATACTTGTCTTGCTCAAACCGCAGCCCCTATTAAAACTGAAGTAAACGGTAAGTATGTAACTAAGCCTTGTTTTCAAGGAGATTGATTGATAAAAATATTTTGGTGCATCCAGTCGTCCACACATCTCTTTCATAGATCCATATGTACTGTTATAATAAACTGACAGAAAAACAAAGATATTTTGGAAGATGGGTTGCTATGATTTCGACATAATGGTCCCTAGCTACCTAGTTCATAATACGCTTTCTGTGTTATTCAAACTTCCAGCACTATTACTATGCCGTAACTCTCGAGATCATTCGCTACATATCTATTAAAATAAAAAATTCAACTCTTGAGTACTTTAAAGTTCATACAAACACATCATATGTACTAGATAAGAAAACCAACAACTAATATTCAAATTCGAAATATCCAAACCGAAAATTTTTTAATGAAAAATTAAGATACTCTATCTCGTATCAATTCAACTCAATTATTTCAGATTATCGAGATGAGAGGGCCAACTTAAAATAGCAGTCAGTGAATTATAATTATTAATTGTTACGTCACCAACTAGTTAACCTTATGAGTTATCTATCTATCTATACATAATATTATGGCAATTCAAAATTAAACTTTTGCCACATAAGCACTTGAAGAGATCTCAAGTTGCCAAGGTGGACAATTTTTTTACCAAAAAAAATAGTTATTGACCTATTTATGGAGTTGTCCCTCTCTCTTCATTTAATATTTAATTCTCTTTTATCCAATAATTATTTTGCTTTTGTTTTTGCATTATATCTATAAATAATATATAGAGAGAAAGGTTATCAAACCGGTTTAGCAAGGGGAATGGTTTTACCAGTGGTACAACCGGTTTGTGTCGTTTCATGCCGGATAATAAAATATATAGAAATATCAAAAAGTATTAATATCAAATGAATTTAATCATATATAAACCATATTTGAAGACAATTTACGTACAATTCATATTGATATTTGAATAAAATATGATATTTCAAATAAAATTGCATGTACTCATACTTAAATTCACTAAAACGTTTTACCAAAAAAAAATTCACTAAAACTACGTAATCTACTTAGAAATTCGTAAAACGATCATAACGATCATACCGATGGTGTCATGTCGATTTCATGACTGGTACCGGTTGAATGGTTCAACCGGTGGCATGTCGGCTGACATGACAATCATGATGGAGAGTGACATATATCACATTTTGGTTTTTCATTATATCGATGTACGCAACAGTATACTAATGTTCGTAGAGTGACATATATATCACACTTTTTAAACAAAAAAAATATATGATTAAAGATTACCATGTAAATTTCTGCTCATTTTTACTAAAACTTAATAATAATTTACTTTTTAATGAATAATTTAAACAAACACACAAAAATAATAATATTTTTTCGATAAGGTCTGAAAGAAACTTGACCAAGAAATAATAGTGATTTATTAAAAAAACTTCTTATTCATTCTGATCAAGTGAAAACATATGAATAGCATGTGCAGTATTTATAATGTATCCTAAGTTTACATTACTAATATTTTCTCTAGGTCATGTTGATTGAGCAAGCTCTATTGAGGTCTTACATCTTATGCTAAGAAATTTTTTTTTCACACTTGGAGTTATTTATTGTTAAAAATTATAAAGTTAAGTTTCTAAAATGACTTGAGTATAATAGTTGATGAACTTTGACTTCATATTCTAGGATGAGACATGAGATGACTTGAAAAATGAAATGTATGAAATTTTGAGAAATCTTTGTTAAGGATGTATGTTAAACAACACATTTCATGCTAAGAAAAAACTAAATTCGAAAATTGAGGTAATAAATAAACATTAATGTTTTACTTCACATATATAACAAAAAATATTTATAGTTACAATAGTGTAAACCGAGCTATTGGGTCAAAAGAAGAATATTTAATAAATATGAGTTTAGTAAGAAAATTGTAAGTTGTGAGTCTGTAATTTCATACCAAATTTTGGCAATAATAAAAAAAAATGATATCATATTCCACCCAAGGAGAAGAGTTCAAAGGTATTAATTAGCGTTGAAAGTAAAATAAACTCTCATATATATGTTTAGATATTAACAATAGATGTCATATATCATATATATGTTTAGATATTAACAATATATATGTTTAGATAATAACAATAGATGTGTCTACAATACATCCAATAATTTAAATACACGTGAAAAGTCACAATGTTTGGATGAACTTTTAAATTTTGCTACAAAATATTTTGTTAAAAAATTATAAGTTAATTATTCAAGGAATATATAATTTTGAATGCACCTGAAATATTTGTCGGTCGTATACACACTTTACCAATTATTAATATAAGTAATGAAATTTTGTTCTAGAACAAACACCAAATATAAAGAAATTTTAGCGAATGGACATTCAAATAGTTGAAAAGTTATACATTGAAGGAACATGTTAAGATGAGAACCTTCGACAGTGTATATGAATCCTTGGATTCAGATTTTTTTTTATCAATCCTTGGATTCAGATTCTAAACGAACATCTAGACAAAATGCATGGGTTGAGGGTTAGTACAAACTTAAAATATTAGCAATTGTAATAAGTTGCTGTACAAAGACTTCATGAACATCAACAATAAAAATGAGTGAGGTTTAGAGAATTTAATCATTTTAAGGGATACGATGTGTGTCAAATTTCAATTGGGATAAACATAATTTATCCAGTAATCAAGTATATTTTTCCAATAATTTGAACTCTGGTTAATTGGGTGAGAGTTCGTACAAACTCGAGAATCATGAATTGATATATGTTGTATAAGATAATAAATTTGAGCGTCTTGGTGGAAATTTTTTTATATACGATCCTAAATGGGACGTGATAAACCTTTACGACATGATTTATGATAAGAGAATAAAAACATCACAAGCGAGTGTGCTAACTATTAAATATTATTCGATATAGACATACCACATTTTCACTTATGAAGCGAGAGCATAAAATGTATACAAGATCCAAAAAGTTCAAAATATGTAGATAAGTTAACTAATATAAATAATAAAATGAACTTCTCCGGCCAACTGGCCGGGTAGAAAACTAGTGACAAGTATGTATTCGGCGGTATTTTTTGACTTTGATGAGAAACCCCTGCCGCTTGGTGCATATAATGTACGTACATGATCCTGATTGGGCCCTGGTAGGTAGAATGGGCCAGTTGAGTCTGGAAGCAAAAGAAGATTCTTAGGGGTCGTTTGGATGAGGAATTCTAATGGATCAATCTGACACAATTGTCTCGTTTTGAGTCAATTGTGTCAGATTGATCCGTTTGGCAGCAGAAAATTTGGATGAAGCAATTTGGGCTGGGGAATTCTGAATTGACTCATTTTGAGCCAATTACAATTGTCTGGGGTGGGGGCAGGTAATCTGAATTGACTCGTTTTAAATGACTCGTTTTGTAAAATGAAACAATTGGTCAAATTGTCTCGTTTTACAATTGATCCATCCAAACGACCCCTTAATCTTATTACGTGGGAGAATAAATGGGCCCGCAAGTTTCTTAGGTTTAGGTTTGATCTTTGATGCAAATGCCAGGTGTCTTTATCAACACCCATCAACTTTTCCAGCACCACCGTGTAATGGGCCCTAAACCCATCTCCGTCTCTCGGTTTGAACTTTCAAATTCAATTGTTCATCTAGTTCATTTTTACTGTTGCCATTGATAGATGGCACGTGTCTGAATATCATTACTCAATAGGGTAAGTCTTTTTTTACAACAAAGGCGTTGATACTTGATACTGCATTTCAAATGGAAACGATTATATACTAGAACTAGTTTGTTTGATAAAAAAAGTTATTATAAAAAGTGAGGTTCCATGTCTAGTCAGTTTGATAAAATCCAGTTGATTACCATTGTATCATCCACTGAATCCCAATGGATTTTCCTTCCTGCTAGCAAAGGGATCCATGGATCTTTGATGATTTTTGTTGAGTTCTCATTCCCATTTATTATGACAATCACCATCTTGAGAAATTTCCTCGTCTCCCAGAGACAAGACCAACTCCATGAGAGTTTACTTCCTTATCTTGCAAATAAGAAGTTCAATCTTGGGAAGGACAATTATTTTATTAGTCGAGCCCACAAAGAAATATGACTAATGAAGAATCGCTATGTCTGCTTTTCCAGGAGTGCTTGGTTCAATTCTATGAAGGAACAAAATTCAATCCCTCTTTCTTCCTTAGGGGAACAAAGGACTTTGCCATTACACTGCAAATGGTTCTTTTGTTCATTGATCTAAACTAGAATTTTTTTTTTTATCAAAGTGTCCATTTTTTGGATGATGGAAGCTGGGAGGAGGAAAAGGCACATGATGAAAATAGGAATAGCTTGAAAAACAACTTTGAGTAGTGCCTCTTTCCCTACTAGAGAGTAACAAGCGCTTCCATCCTTCGCGTTTTTTCAATTATTAGGGAAAGGAATTGAAAGATTTCTTTCTTCGTTCTCCCCCACTTTGTTGGAGCTCCCAGATATTTAAAATGACAGTTTGAAGCAGCAAAACCAATCATTTGAATGATGTTTGTCCTTTCCACAACTAACACATTGTTTTTTAAGAAGATATAATATTTTGTGTTGTTGACTTCTGTCATGTAATCGCTCCATAGTCCTTGATGATTTCCATGATACACAAGGCTTCAAGTGTATAGGCTTTCCCAAAGATCATTGTATCATCAGTGAACAAGCAGTGAGTGGGAGTGGTGCAGTACCTATTGTGATTAATACCTTGAATGTGGTTGGTAGAAACTGCATTGTCAATAATGAAAGTAAGGGCATTGAACATAAAGAATGAAAAGGAGAGGGGAAAATGGATTGCCCTGTCTTATTTATTAGGAGGGAGTGAATTTATCCGACTCTTCACCATTGATAAGAATGTTGAACTATACAATTCAGACGCATTGTTGTATCCAATTTCACCACTAATCACTAAAACCATACTTCTTAAGTATATTCTCAAAGCAGTCCCATTCGACAAGATCATATGTTTTGCACATACCAAACTTGAGCATCATGTCCCATCTATTCCTAGTGAAGTCCATTTGAACTTCTTACACCAATTGTGGAAGCCATTTCTGAAAGCGAGAAATGAGATTGTTGGTAATGACCTTATAAGGAATATCACAGTAATTAATTGTCTGTATTGGCTGATAAGCTCCGGGAGTCAGTTTTGGGGACCAGTGCAATGTGTGGTGTGTTCTAGCCTTCAAGCATAGAGCTAGAGTTAAATAAAGAGATCACCTCATTGCAAAACTTCTCTCTCAAGATGTACCATAATTTCCTAAAGAACTGGCTAGGTCGGCCAAGCGATCTAGTTCTGGTGCTTTGGTGGACCCATATCGAACACCACACCTAAAACCTCAGCAATGGTGAAAGTGGATGAGAGGTCCACGTTCATATCACTGTTCACAATAGTAGGAAAGCCTTCGAGTGAATCAATTATTCTAGTACCCTCTTAGGAAAAATCTCTGGTTTTGAAGAGTTGTAAAAAAATATGTTCGAATATGTTCCTTCAGTGGGCCTGATGATTTTAGCAAGACACCTTCCTCCGTTTGTAATTTGAGTATTCGGTTGTTACAATGCCTTTGGATGATTATGGAGTGGAAGAAGGTTGTATTCTGGTCCCCTTCTTGCAACCATTTGATTCCAGAGCTCTGGGCTAAAAATTCCTTTTCACTTCTCCAAATAACAACCAACTCTTGAACAAAAAAAATTTCTTCATCCACATCCATTTGGTTTTTTGTGGGACCTTGTAGAAAAATATGTCTTTTTTATCTCTTTCGCTCTTCTTTTTTATCGGATACGATCTTCTTTGACCTATATTTTGATCTCCAGCTCACACTTGCAAACTTTGTAGGCCTTGACGTACTAACACATTCTCAAACCCTTTTAGGCTTGTGTGCATTCCAAATGCGCCCTAATGGACCTCTTATATCGGTACATTGTTTTCTTCTTCATTACGGCACTTTAGGTAGACCCCGAGTGGAAGCGCTTATAAAGATTCCTGACAATAATGATTCATCTTGTCAACTTGTGTAAAACTTTCCATCTCTCTTTAGGGTCCTCTAACACCTTATCTTTTTCCATATGCGCCCTATTTGCCTCATCCACCCTTCGGCCATGTTGAAGCCAAGAATTGTTATCATGTGGTTGTTATGCGGCATTCCCTTAGAAAAAATGACTTCTCTGCCATTCATGAAGTCAAAGAACATAGCCAATCTAAGAAAAGCGTTAATGTGCATATTCTTCTTACATAAAACATGAAAGAATGTCATTTTCTTTAAAAAAAAAACCTAAACTTGTTCTTGACGATTTCCACATAGTTTTCTAGCTTGGCATGAACGTCTAAGTAAGTTCTTATATAAGAGCATAACTTCTCCGGAGGATCCCTTTATAATACATTATTTCTCAAACAATCTCAAACTAAGATACTCATTGTCAAAATCTATATCGATGGCATAGTTTATGTGCAACTTACGAACATAACTCTACACCGAGTTATGTGCCTTCATGCAAAGCACTTTTGAAATGAGCATGATTGGTGAGCTTACCTTCTTTCTCAGACTTCAAATTCATCAAACCTCTATGGCATTCTGATTCATGATGACACTTTATTAATAGTGTTTGTCATAGTTATTGATACATTTTCCACTTCTATCAATGCATTTTTAGTCTTTTCTCTAGTATTATTATCTAAACTACAACTAATCGATGAGCCTTTAATAGACCTAGGTTATGTTGTTGTACTCTTTGATTCCTTCTTGGTATATTTTTTTATGGTTTTGAAGGTACAAAGCAGCCTAAGGAAGTTGGATCAAGCATTGAAGAACTCTATAGGAGAAAAAGAGCTATAAAGATAAGAATATAGAGCTTTCGTGACAAAGATGAGTTCCAATGAGGGAGAAGTCTATTAGAGTTGCTATATGAGCCCAAGACAATCCCAATAGAAAGAGGACTCGACCCAAGCTGAAGAAGGAACCAGCGGTGGCCCTGCATTGGGTCCAATCGCTAATGGAGGAGATCTAGTCAAGACGCATCCAAATCATCAAGAGAGGTCATTCCTGGGCCTAGGAGCCCAGCTCGCGAAGAAAAAGGACGGCGGTCCCAACTATCGTCCTACTGTCGCCGAAATCATAACCTTCTCCAATAAGTTTAAATGGTTTACAAGGATTATGAAACCCTTTCCTAGTCATTTTAGGATATTTTTAGACGAGTTTCTCCCTTATAAATAGAAGGCATGGATCATTAGTTCATTAAGGTTGCACAAATACAAAACACTTACGTACTTTGCTCGAGTAAGAACTTAGC
Organism: Linum tenue; assembly: GCA_946122785.1. Taxonomy (NCBI): domain Eukaryota; kingdom Viridiplantae; phylum Streptophyta; class Magnoliopsida; order Malpighiales; family Linaceae; genus Linum; species Linum tenue. The sequence goes on along the minus strand of CAMGYJ010000010.1, from coordinate 13,215,530 downwards.
TTTCGTAGGAGAGTGTGCAACTAAAGAGATGTTTTCATCATCAATGGTGGTGCCCTAGTCAGATCGAACCATGGACATCTTGCTAGAGAGCAGTTTGGTTACTCCAACGTTTATTGGGCCGAGAAGAATTCGACAAAAAGCCTACGTCAGGGACTCAAACCGTAGCAGCCCATGTGTGTTGCATGGGAATCCAATATCATACGTATGAAGCCTGTTGTATGTGTAGGAATAGGAATAATGCCCTAGGTAATTGTTTTAAAGAGCATATATATATATGCTCTTCTAATTGTAAGTGGCTCATTGTATGTGTAGGAATAGGAATAATGCCCTAGGTAATTGTTTTAAAGAGCATATATATATATATGCTCTTCTAATTGTAAGTGGCCATGAGCCGCCATAATCAATGAGATAGACTCTTCTACTTGTGGACGTAAGCCTCACCACACTAGTGAGGAAGAACCACTTTAAAATTGTCTTGTCTACAATCCTATAAATATTTTCATGGTATCAGAGTTGTGATTGAATCCAGCTAGTCGATTATGTCGGGCGGTGATGATGATTCGACCAAGCCCTCAAAGTCTTCGATGAGCTCAAGTAGCAGCAGCGGTGTCGATGGATTTGCACCTATCTACAACCTTCATCAGTCCGATAGCCTTGGTCACATGCTTGTTGGTGACGTTTTGTAGAAGTCTAATTACGATGAGTGGATTCTTGAGATGAAAAATGCACTCTTGGCAAGAACAAATATGGTTTTGTCACAGGAACCGTCACCCAACCAATAAAAGCTGTCGCGGCTGATATCTAGAAGTGTAATGATGTGATGGTCAAAGGATAGCTCAAAATGACCATGCATTAAGAAATTCAAAGCAATGTTTGCTTCTCTGAAACCTTATAAGAGATTTGGGATGATTTAAAGGGTCATTTTGGGCAAGGCAGCTCGTCTATGGCTTATGAAATCCGCCGATTGGTTATTCTTCGGTAGCAAGAAAAGCTTTCTTCTAAGCTTTTTACACACGTCTTCGATCTTACTGGGAAGAAGGCAAGGCCATATCGCCTCCTTCGAGCTACATTTGTGGCGCATGCACGTGCGGAGTTTCCCGCCGGGTTCACGAGCAGCTAGATGGAATGAGAATTTCCGACTTTTTAATTGGCCTGCCTGAATGATGTATATTCACCAGTTCGAACTCAGATTTTGGCAATGCATCCCATGCCATGCATTGCCAACGTATTGAACATTGCTTTGAATAAGGAGCAGCAGTGCGCCATCACTCATAACCGAAGGCAAATTCCGAGACAACAGTTTTCAACGCTCGTGGGGATCCTGCTCGTGGTGATAATGACGGACTTGGTCGTGCCACTCGAAAATGTCCTATTTTCACCAACTGTTAGAGCATGGAAATCTTCGTGAGACATGCTACAAGCTCATCGGCTACCCTCCTCGCGACAAATTGGGTGAGAGGGGTAATCGGCGCCAAAAGTGTTTCCTCATTAGAGATCCTTCGCAGAGCGAGCCGAGGGCATCTCAACTGGATTGTGACCAACAGAGTCTGATTCCTGGTTGTACTCTATCTCAGCTTGAGCAGCTTCAACAGTTCTTCGGGAAGTCTGATCCAGCCGATGATCTTGCGGCTCATATGGCAGGTACAATTTATTTTGGTCCTGAATGGCTACTTGATTCATGATGCAATGAACATATCACCATGGACGATTACTTATTATCTAGTAAACAAGCTCGTGTGAATGGCCAGCCAGTTCGTATTCCGACTGGAACAAGCATCCCAGTCAAGCATATTGGAAAAATTTATCTTCAGTCTGGGTTAACATTGTGCTGAGTACTTCATGTACCAGAATTTCGGTGTAACTTGGTATCTGTTAGTCATTTTATTAAAGAAAATTTGGTTGCACTAATATTTCTTGCTGATTTCTGCGTAATCTAGAACTTGCGCTCCAAGAAGTTGATTGGGAAGGGTGAAATGGGTAACAGACTGTATTACTTGTGCTTATTTGGTCAGGGAAGTGTATAAGCATGCTCGGTTCAAGGTAGTTCGAAGGACACGGAGGCTACTTGGTATGCTCGATTGGGTCATCCCATCAGATAAGCTGCAACGTCTTAGTTTGTCCTTATCAGTTTCTGTTAGCACGCAGAAGGACCCTTGTCACTCCTTTTTGCGTGCTAAACAAACTCGTAGTCCATTCCCTTCCAGTTTTATGAAGACAAAGTCGTGTTTCAAACTTGTTCATTTGGATATTTGGGGAGGTTACAAAGTCTCTTGTTTGAGTGGTGCACAGTATTTTTTTACAATAGTGGATGATTTCAGTCGTGGTACTTGGGTATATCTCACGCGTTATAAATAAGATGTGAGTCGTTATCTGCTTCAGTTCTTCCATATGGTTCGTACTTAGGTTAAGGTACAGGTGAAACGAGTGCAAGCAGATAATGGATCCGAGTTCATCACTCCACCCCTTTGTGAATATTATGACTCTGCATGCATCCTTTTTCAAACATCATGCACAATAACCCGTCATCAGAATGGGTTTGTCAAGCGCAATGCAGTCAAAATCGGGATTTTGATCGTAAAATTGTAAGATTTTAGGATTTTACTTAGGGACCTGATCAAGGAAGTCGTCATCTCCAACAAAATGGCACTTGGTCACTTGTTGTTCTTCCTCTAGGCAAGCGTGCCATTGCGACTAAATGGGTATTCAGAATCAAATACTATCAAGATGGCAAGATTGAGCGTTTTAAGGCCCGTCTCGTGACATCACATTACTTATGATAATTTTACTCCTTACCAAGGGTTATCTCAATGCCCCGCCAGGACAGGGACTGTCTTACCGACATCCACTTCTTTGAATCTCACAGCTTATTGTGATGCGGATTGGGGCAACTGTCAGAGAACTCACCGATCAACCAATGGGTATTCATCAGTTTGGGCGGAGCCCCAGTTTCTTGGCGGACTATACTTGCTATGGAGCGATATTCAGCAGAGACTGAATATCGCGCCATAGCAACTATAGTCAGTGAGTTGCTTTGGTTACGATGGTTGCTGCAAGAACTTGGCGTCACTCAATCTGCACCTACGCCTCTCCATTGCGACAACCAAGCTTCATTTCACATAGCAGCTAATCCTTTTTTCACGAACGTACGAAGAACGTCGAGATAGACTGCTAATTCGTACGAGAGCGAGTTCAATCAAGAGATATTTTGCCTATCAAGGTTAGTTCACATGATCCCCTTGATGCACTCCTACGATTCTCTTCCTCATGTAGAAGAGACTCATACCTCACGGCACAAGACATGAGTTGAAATAAATCAGAGAACTCCCTATCTTGGAACTTCTTCCTTAGTTCAAAACTCAAACCCCCTTATGCCAGCTTGACGAACTCCCTCTCCGTCAAATTAACAAAGCAACGGTTACGGGCATTCTTGAAGTTAGTCAAGAAATGCTCAACCGATTCCCCTGGCTGTTGGCGCATACGTGCCAAGTCAGCAATGGACACCTTAGGCTCAGATCTGTAAAACTGAGCGTGGAAGACTTGTTCCATCTGTTGCCAAGTCTGGATGGAGTTAGACGGCAAGTTGACGTACCAAGCAAAAGCTGGTCCTGTCAACGAGTTTCCAAATAGTCTTAACATAACAAAATCTCCTACATCGCCACATTGGACAGTGAAACGGCCAACGTGCTCTACAGTGGACTGATCTCCAATCCCTATGAATGTGGCAAACTCGGGAAATCTGAATCCTCTTGAAAACGGGTAAAGCCTATCTACCCATTTTGGGTACGGCTTACGGAATACAGGTGGCATGGCAGGTCTTACTCCCATGCCAAACTGCTCCATGAGGAGTTGAGCCACTTGATCCCTAAGGGTGTTGGCTTCATGCCCCCCTTGTTCCCCCCCATACGGTACAAACCCAATGGGGTCCATGCCATGCCCATTGAAATGGGGTGGCGTTGGAGTTGGGTAGCCTCGGGGTGGAATTTGATCCATGTTACCACCTAGGTCTCCTCCTACTCCCAAATTCATAGGAGCCACGTAGGGTCTTGCCTCTGGGATAGAGGAACGAGCACTCACTTGCATGGGTGGTTGCTCAGCTCGAGTGTTGAACATGGCGGCGAGGTTCTCACCACGCGGGGGTACCACTTCAACTCCCACGCGTCCATATGACGACTCCCCTACTTGAGCAGTAGCGGGAATCTCAACATCATCTACTCGACGTGGAGGTGGTTGGCATGCCGTCTGAGGCGGCAAGTTCTCTTGCCGTGGTTGGCTATTTCGACCTCCGACGGGAGAAAGAACATTATTAGTAGGCGTTAGGCCAGTGCCATCTAATGGCAAAGCTCTTGACTGCACTACTGGTCTAGTTAGAGTTTGTCGAAACTGATCCAACTCATTTGTGTTTTTGTTAACCACCTCAAATAATTGACTGAAACGTCTATCAATGTGAGAATTGAGACAGTCCATTTGAGAATTTACCTGATGAGTACTGGCCTGAGTCTCCTCCATCAAGCGACGGTTCTCCACCAGCATTTGGCGGTTCTCCTCCGTGGCTCAAAGGTTGTCAGCCACCATCTTGCGGTTCTCCTCCATCATCTGACGAAGGGCCCCCACTGCTTCGCCGAGATCTCCACCAGGCGCGGTTGCCACCAAGATCTCTGCTCCACCGTTTCCTCCGGTCACCGCGTCGGACACTTGGCCATGCTCAATGTTGGCCACCTGCTCCTCCACAAATCCAGCCGGAACGTCACCTTCTTGGTTCCTCCGCCTCGGAGCCATTGAATCGACCACAAGAGTCCCACCAGGTGTGCCAAATTTGTTCTCCGGCGAGAAAACTTGCGTTGAATTGATATTGATTGCACTTTGACTTCTTTGGACAACGATTAACTTAACACAGTTCACACCTCTTCAAACACAGTTCGAACGAGGGTGATCGATGTTTACACGACTCTCGAGACAGATCTACATTAAGTTACTCCTACTCCTATGGAGGTTCTGTGAGAGCTCCAGATCTACTACTACTACTAAAATTGCAGAGGAAAGGATAACGGGATAAAATTTGACATTGTGTTGTCTAATGTGAATTTGGCGACTCTTTTTCGCTAACAACTCTTCCTCCTATTTATAGGCTTGAGGTGATAACCGTCGTAGAAAACTGTCTGGAGACTAACTTCCAAAAAGAACTGCTTCCCTTCTTTCCCGGACGTGGCTGACGTGTCCTTGAACATGGAGTAATTGACAGTTTCTCAATCAAACCGTCGGCTCTCCCTTTTGGAATTGACGTCTTGTTACTTGCCCTTTCCTTTACCATGACTATTACAGATCTCGCGACGAGGCGGTTTGTCAAACATGATGACAATGCTACGAGGTGGTTTACCAAACTTGGCGCGAGAAGGCTTGTCGCGACGAGGCGGTCTACCAAACTCTACGCGAGGAGGCTTGTCGCGACGAGCCAGTCTACCAAACTCTACGCGAGGAGGCTTGTCGCTTAGACTTAGTAGAGGCTTGGCGGACTTGCGACGAGGTGGCCTGGCGGACTCGCGTAGTGGCCTGACGCGAGGAGGCTTGGCGCTTTAACTTAGTTTATTTTGTGACCTTCTCCTCGCATATCTTGTAGACTCGCGATGTGTTTAAACAAGGAGGTTTGTCGCGACAAGGGGGTCTACCAACTTGACGCGAGGAGGCTTGTCACGATGAGGCACCAGAATTAGTTTATTCTCACGCGTCATGTCAGACCTAATCATTTGGGTTTAAAAATCTAGTATCGTAGGCCCAGTTTAAATAACATTAATTGTTATTGTTGATCTGGCCTTATAAAGACAGTAAATGTCTTGTAAATAATCAATGTGGTACACGATTATTTTTGTAGTGTAAACTAATGCCCCCCAACTACTTAGTGCATAAGAATTATGGACTAAGTAGTTGAACACCACCATGCTAGCGAAAGTAACAAGCTGGCTAGTGTCTACTCAACACACCCAGTTCGTCCTTAGCCAAAATTTGGCTTTCACGTCAAGCCAACACGGTAGGATGGAACTCGACGTCAAAACTTGTCTCATGCCTTAGCCAAATTTTTGGCTTTTAATTATCAGCCAACATGGCCGGATGGAACTCGCCGTCAAGGCTTGTCTCATGCCTTAGCCAAATTTTGGTTTTTCACGTCAAACCAACATGGCGAGAAGGAACTTGACATCAAAACTTGTTCCATGCCTTAACCAAATTTTGGCTTTCAATGATCATGCCAACATGGCCGGATGGAACTCGACGTCAACGACTTGTCCCATGCCTTAGCCAAATTTTGGCTTTTAATGGTCAAGCCACCTAATGCATTCAACGAAACACCAACTTCACTTTATCACCTACACCCTCATTGACATCTCGTACTTGACCACATGGTTGAGAGAATAACTTAGAATTTTTCGCACCTATTTTGGCATAGATTGGCTCATCCCACCTCGTCACAAGGCTAGACAGTTCCCTCGCGACAAGTCAAGCCGTCTACTTTTTTGCCTTAGAAAAAATAATGTTCATTTTTATGTTGATAGAGACATTATGGTCACCACTCCTCTACTACCACTTTCAAGCCATCATGCCCCCATGCCGTGGCTACTCGGAACAAGATAACATGGCATGGCATGGCCTGATGTATGGCTCGTCATGTCTAGCCATCACAATAACTTGGTCGCAAGATCTTCATGCCGAAGTCTAACAACTCCGACTCAAGATTTTCACTTTGATATTTTCCTTCTATATTTTCTTTTAGCCATGGCTGGCTACAATATATTTTTTTATAACTAATATATAATAAGTACATTATATAAATTTATTTATTTTATATGGCAAGAAGTGACAAATGTCACTGCTCTCCATAGCCTTTGGCAACAATCAATGTACCAAAGGTGTACACCCATTGCCAAGTCCATGGATCAAACCAGACATGCCATCCATAGACCACATGACTATTTTCCTCCATGGGAGACGAATCTTCATACATTAACTTTGAATTTTCTAGCTTACTAATGGGTGGTACATAGTGAGCCTGTCTAGTTTTGGTGGCCTTGCATGAGGCCTCATGCTTCTTTGTTTGGGCCACCTTACTTGACATGTCAAGGCTATCATGATTATTCTTCTGCCTTGATTTCCTCCCACTTGATAAATTCTTAATCTCTTCACGATTTTGGGGACCAGGTTTAGGCTTGACAAGTTTACAACCACTCGTGTAGCTTCCTTGTCTTCGTCTTTCAATATATAAACCTTGTTGGCCCCTACACTTAGCATTCAACCACCATTGATTCTTTGTGCAGCCATGTTTGGCTGGTGTCTATGGTGACTTCTTATACATGCCCCCATGTACACTCTTTGTGGTTAGTGTCGAGTACTTACAATTCATTGACATGGACTTGCCCCCCCAACCCTCCCTTGTCCATAATCTCATGCTTACAAAATCCATGTGAGGGTTTGACTTCTTGTGTCTTCTTGGAGATACTGTCTACTCCATTCTTCATGGTGGGTGAAATGCTCCCTTGTCCAGACTTAGCCAAATTTGCAAGACTGTGACAACTCTTTCTGCCTTTTCCACGTCTTTCCTTGTTGGACTTACCCCCATATCCACTGTTTGTGATTGGTGGCATGCTTTCTTGTCCAGACTTAGCCATATTATCATATTTATCACAAACATGTGAGGCTTTGGGTTGATGTGGCTTCTTGGAAACCACCTGCCCCCAGATGGACATCTCCACTTCTCTTCGTCAACCTTAAAACTCTTCTTGCAATGAGCACACAACTTCTCAACTTCATCAGTCATCATGGCGGCCAGGCTGGCCTGCTTGGTACATGACGAGCTTCCTTGATCGAAAACCAAGTTGGGTCTCATTCGAGGCGGTGTTGTATCCAACACCAGCTTGAAGCGTGGTAACTCGACTTTGGAGAAGTGTGGGTTCACCATGTTGATGCCAAGCACCTTGGAGAACGGATCAGTGTCCACCAACATGGCATCCTTCTTTGCTTTAGGGAACTTGATACGTCCCTTCCAATGGCATCCTGCAAGACATTACGGAACACCACACAAGAATCAGTGGCATGTGACATGCTATTATGCCACTTACAATACTTTTCCCCTTTTAATTTCTCGGGTGAGGGAAAGACATGCCCCTGTCAACTTGACTTGACCATCCTTATAGAGTTGGTCAAAAATCAAGTCTGTCATGGAGACGTCAAAGGAGTACTTCCTCGATTGAATGGGAGCACGATTGGGTCTCCCCCCTTGTGGTCCCTCTTCAACTTTAGACAAGGAAGCACACATGTATGGCTTCCTTGGAGTTATCTCAGCCAAGTTTACCTCAACCTCATTGGCCTCGTGGCCAATATGATTGATGGTATAGTCTAAGTTTGGGAAGTATGATCCCCTTGATGCACTCCTACGATTCTCTTCCTCATGAAGAAGAGACTCATACCTCATGGCACAAGACATGAGTTGAAATAAATCAGAGAACTCCCTATCTTGGAACTTCTTCCTTAGTTCAAAACTCAAACCCCCTTGTGCCAGCTTGACGAACTCCCTCTCTGTCAAATTAACAAAGCAACGGTTACGGACATTCTTGAAGTTAGTCAAGAAATGCTCAACCGATTCCCCTGGCTGTTGGCGCATACGTGCCAAGTCAACCATGGACACCTTAGGCTCAGATCTGTAAAACTGAGCGTGGAAGACTTGTTCCATCTGTTGCCAAGTCTAGATGGAGTTAGACGGCAAGTTGACGTACCAAGCAAAAGCTGGTCCTGTCAACGAGTTTCCAAATAGTCTTAACTTAACAAAATCTGATACATCGCCACATTGGACAGTGAAACGGCCAACGTGCTCTACAGTGTACTGATCTCCAATCCCTGTGAATGTGGCAAACTCGGGAACTCCGAATCCTCTTGAAAACGGGTAAAGCCTATCTACCCATTTTGGGTACGGCTTACGGTATACAGGTGGCATGGCAGGTCTTACTCCCATGCCAAACTGCTCCATGAGGAGTTGAGCCACTTGATCCCTAAGGGTGTTGGCTTCATGCCCCCCTTGTTGCCCCCCATACGGTACAAACCCAATGGGGTCCATGCCATGCCCATTGAAATGGGGTGGCGTTGGAGTTGGGTAGCCTCGAGGTGGAATTTGATCCATGTTACCACCTAGGTCTCCTCCTACTCCCAAATTCATAGGAGCCACGTAGGGTCTTGCCTCTGGGATAGAGGGACGAGCACTCACTTGCATGGGTGGTTGCTCAGCTCGAGTGTTGAACATGGCGGCAAGGTTCTCACCACGCGGGGGTACCACTTCAACTCCCACGCGTCCATGTGACGACTCCCCTACTTGAGCAGTAGCGGGAATCTCAACATCATCTACTCGACGTGGAGGTGGTTGGCTTGCCGTCTGAGGCGGCAAGTTCTCTTGCCGTGGTTGGCTATTTCGACCGCCGGCGGGAGAAAGAACATTATTAGTAGGCGTTAGGCCTGTGCCATCTAATGGCAAAGCTCTTGACTGCACTACTGGTCTAGTTAGAGTTTGTCGAAACTGATCCAACTCATTTGTGTTTTTGTTAACCACCTCAAATAATTGACTGAAACGTCTATCAATGCGAGAATTGAGACAGTCCATTTGAGAATTTACATGATGAGTACTGGCCTGAGTCTCCTCCATCAAGCGACGGTTCTCCACCAGCATTTGGCGGTTCTCCTCCGTGGCTCGAAGGTTGTCAGCCACCATCTTGCGGTTCTTCTCCATCATCTGACGAAGGGCCCCCACTGCTTCGCCGAGATCTCCACCAGGCTCGATTGCCACCAAGATCTCTGCTCCACCGTTTCCTCCGGTCACCGCGTCGGACGCTTGGCCATGCTCAATGTTGGCCACCTGCTCCTCCACAAATCCAGCTGGAACGTCACCTTCTTGGTTCCTCCGCGTCGGAGCCATTGAATCGACACAAGAGTCCCACCAGGTGTGCCAAATTTGTTCTCCGGCGAGAAAACTTGCTGAATTGATATTGATTGCACCTTGACTTCTTTGGACAACGATTAACTTAACACAGTTCACACCTCTTCAAACACAGTTCGAACGAGGGTGATCGATGTTTACACGACTCTCGAGACAGATCTACATTAAGTTACTCCTACTCCTATGGAGGTTCTGTGAGAGCTCCAGATCTACTACTACGGCTAAAATTGCAGAGGAAAGGATAAAGGGATAAAATTTGACATTGTGTTGTCTGGTGTGAATTTGGCGACTCTTTTTCTCTGACAACTCTTCCTCCTATTTATAGGCTTGAGGTGATAACCGTCGTAGAAAACTGTCTGGAGAGTAACTTCCATAAAGAACTGCTTCCCTTCTTTCTCGGACGTGGCTGACGTGTCCTTGAACATAGGGTAATTGACAGTTTCTCAATCAAACCGTCGGCTCTCCCTTTTGGAATTGACGTCTTGTTACTTGCCCTTTCCTTTACCATGACTATTACAGATCTCGTTACGAGGCGGTTTGTCAAACATGATGACAATGCTAGAAGGCTTGTCGCTTAAACTTAGTAGAGGCTTGGCGGACTTGCGACGAGGTGGCCTGGCGGACTCGCGTAGTGGCCTGACGCGAGGAGGCTTGGCGCTTGAACTTAGTTTATTTTGTGACCTTCTCCTCGCATATCTTGTAGACTCGCGATGTGTTTAAACAAGGAGGTTTGTCGCGACAAGGGGGTCTACCAACTTGACGCGAGGAGGCTTGTCGCGATGAGGTACCAGACTTTG